>OZ057413.1:41355197-42571447 GCA_964056705.1 Troilus luridus | reverse complement strand
TTTTCTCAATATATCTAATGAAATGAAAAGAGGGAAACCTACGCTACAATATAAAACAAGAACACACACAAAATATTTTCTACATAAAGTATTTTAACTTCAAAATACCTTTATAACAAAAATTAAGTACAATAACATGGAAATCATATTTCTACAGTCGAATGGCCCCAATATACTGACAAGCACTCGAACACAAAATTATTTAGCTTATTTTACCCTGGCATGAGGCATATAATTCTTTCCACTTGTTCCCTCACAATGCATTCACTTCTCTAGTGCTTTGTTGCATGTCAGGTGGTTGGGAGCAGACAAATTATCTCAGGGCCACGCTGCAACCCTACCCCCAAAACACCTCCCTAAACCACAAATCAACAAAGCTTTACAAAACCACAAATCACACCCTTTACAACCACAAAACCAGCCCCAACAACTACAATATTCCATGAATCAAAATTCAAATACCCCGCATCAAACTCATCCTATCCCCCCTCGGTCAAATGCTACTGATCTCACGACACTTCTCACATCATTCCTCTCTGAGTTCAAATCCATGGCCACACCACTAATATCACTCCTAACAAATCTTGTTTCCCATCTTTTTCCTGTTCAACAATCCTTAAATGACATCCACCTTATCCATTCTGCTTTGGAATGCAAATGGTATTCCAAACCACACTGACGAACTATCATCTTTACTGTGCGATAAAAAATAATGTAGCCTTAATTACAGAAACTCGACTGACCAGTAAACGACAGCTCAGCATAACACCATACCAAACCCACCGGACTGAAAATCCTGATGGAAAAGGTCACGGTGATACGGCTGTCATAGTCCATCAATCCCTCTCCCAACACTCATTTCCCCTACCTTCAAACGATCTCCTTCAGGCTACAGCTGTTACAATCTAAACCTTTTACTTTCCCATCACATTAGCATAGGTGTACTGCCTTCCTAATAAATCTATCTCCCATTCGCAATGCAGCTCTCCCCTGAACTCCTTATGGATCCATTTAATTTTATGTACATACTTTAATGCAAAACTCCAACAACGGGGCTCAAGAACTACTAAATTCCGAGGCCGCATGCTTCTGTCTACACTTAATTCCATAGTCTCCCATAATTCCAGTATTATTTCTCAAGGCACTCCTACATCTTGGCCCACTGATCCAAACAGAAATCCTGATCTCCTTGAATTTTTCATCCTTGCTGGCTTAGGTCCCCTAAAGTATTCCACAGAACGCCTTGATGAACTGTCCTCAGATCACAGTCCTTTGATCCTTACCCTTTCTATAGTCCCAATATCCAAACTTCCTTCGCCATCAGTTATTAGGAGACCAGTTGACTGGAACCTATTTCACCAGCTTGTATCCAACACCATTGATCTCAGAGTTCCCCTAAAAAGATCTCAAGAGTTAGATGAAGCCGTAAATCCTCTTACCAATTTGATCCATCTAGTCCTTCCTCCAAAATCCGCAAGAAAAATCCATTACCACAAGATCTTATCCTTACCAAATGCCGTTACCGATCCCTTTGGCAAAGAACTGGGCATCCTTAAGATTGGAGACATCCTATAAATCCGAATCATATAAGTCCTATCTTTCCACACTACCCGCTTCTGATAATTCCATCTGGAATGCTGCCAAAAAGATCCTTAAATACCACTCTATATCAAATAAGGACAACGCAAGGGAATTTGCCAAACACTTCTCAAATACATTTATCCCTCATCCTGAAATTTACCCTACGCACGTTTCCAACATTAATGAATTCCTCTCTTCACTCATTACTCTAGCCTTACCTCCTAAAGCTATAAACCCCACCTACGTCAAATTCATCTTACAAAAGTTAAATTTCGCAAATCCCCTGGACATGACCTTCTAACCACCCAGGTTCTTTAACACTTTCCTCAAAAAGCGTTTATATTCCTTACCTATCTATACAACTGTATCCTTTGTACAACTCACTTCCCTTTGTTATGGAAACACTCCGTTATCATCCTAATCCCTAAGCCTGGCAAACCACCCAATGACACTTCATCATACAGACCCATCAGCCTGCTTCCTAGTCTTTTCAACATTTTTGAAAAAAATCTCCTGAAACAAATCCTACCCATAATCGAATCAAATGATATTCCTTCACATCAGTTTCCGTCCCAGGCACTCGACGGTCCAGCAGGGTCTCCGAGTTGTCGACCACATATCCTCTGCTCTTGAAAGCAAAAAATACTGCGCAGGTGCATTTCTGGAAGTAGCACAAGCTTTTAACCGAGTATGGCATGCCGGTTTGCTGTTCAACCTCAAAACCCAGTTACCCAAAGCCTTATTTCTAGTCCTTCGATCTTACCTTTCTGATCGCTTCTTCCAAGTACGCTGTAGTAATGAATGCTCCAATCTTTACACAATTCAAGCTGGAGTTCTCCAAGGCAGCGTCATAGGGCCTATCCTATACATATTGTACACCGCTGATATCCCAACAGTTCCTTAAACCTTCCTTGCAACGTTCGCAGACAACAAAGCCATTCTATCATCTCATCCTGACCCTGAAATGGCTTCCTCGAACCTCCAATGGCACCTTTCACTCATTGAAATTTGGTGTAACCAATGGCGGATCAAAGACAACGAGGAGAAACGTAAGCACGTGACTTTTGCACTTCGCCGGGGAACATGTCTTTCTGTCCAATTCAATGATACCTATTTCCGACACAGTACGATACCTTGGCTTCCTCCTAGACAAAAGACTTACATGGAACCCTCATACCAGACTCAAAAGACAAGAATTTAACAGACGATTCAGTCAACTATACAGATTACTAAGTAGGAGCTCCCATCTTTCTATAGATAATAAACTTCATCAAACCTAATTGGACCTATGGACTGGAACTGTTATTTGTAAATAATCTTTATATATAGATAATGTTATTTGGTTATGAGTTGTTATGAGTACTTTCACTGGCCAGAATCTCCACTCACGACCTGGGTGTCTGATGTCATGCTGCCTTAACCAGCTTCCATTGGGGTTTAATGCCAGAGACGCGGCTGGGATAGGGAGCAGAGGGGATAGGGGCAGGGAGCAGCCACCCAGACTCTTGCTTTGCCCTCATTCCTGGGGAAGAAGCATAGTTCTTGATTGGCAATTGTAAATATTATATTTATGGTATGATTGTGAGCAATTATTTTATTTTTAGTCTTTCTTTTTATTATCATTTTCTCTGCCTTTATCATTATTTTGTTTTTATTATGAGCATGTACTTATTTTTATTCTATTTTTTTTGTTGTTGTTTATAGTGTATAGCTACTTTGCGCTATTACTTATTGCCCACATGTGGCAGATTGTAATACTATTTCAATAAAGTGAATTATAAAAAAGTGCTTTGTTCCCACACAATGCATTCATTTCTCCAATCCTTTGTTCTGACATAACCTTCAACTCTGACCTTACTCCTGCTCAGTCACCGAAACATTACTCCTCACTGGCTGCTCCAGCTTCTTCGAAATCTTCCAACAGTTTTCTATTGCCACCACAATCTTTTCTCTTTTCCAACATAGACCATAAAAATCAGTTTTGCGTTTTCATATTTGGTTTTATTAAAAAATTGACATTACATTCCACATATATATAATTCCGTTTCTCCCAGGGTTGATTTGAAGCAGACTTCCATACCAGCTTGGAAATTGGAGCATTATTTTGATCGGCAAATATAATGCTTGAATGCGATATACTTTCCAATGTAATCGGCGATCTATATAATGTGCCGTGGAACCTATCCATTTACTTAATCGCTTCATCTCGATTGTATGCAAGCAAATAAAGGTCCTCCAGATTGATAGACAATAGCTCTGACCCTCAATGAATGCCCCGTATACAACATGCTATCTGCATTCCAAACCAACATGCAGAGTTCAAATATATTATATATCCTATATACTTCTCTTTAAGTCACGCAGAGGAGTGTTCTCAATCGGGTTATCTCATAAGTATAGCTAGGATTAGGGCAAAGATATATGCCATCAGATCCTATCTTATACAAAATAAGGAAACGACTGACGTAGGGAAATTTAAGGACAATGAAATCTGCACTGCATATAAGAAATTGTTGAGATCATGACGACTTATGGTGATGGCGCTGAAGAATAATGGAAAGTAGTCACAGTTGTCTAAATTGGTCTGAGGAATTGTAAACCAGAAATTTTCAGATTCCGTTCAAAATAGTATTTTAAAAATGTTTGGCTCTCAATAAAAAATACTGTCAAGTTGTGTCATATTTTCCAGATTTGAAAACTTAATGGGGAATGCCGATGAATTCGATAATGTTAAAAAATATCTGGTATATGCAGTATTTATCAATTTAACAACAGCAGTCATCAAATAAATTAAAATTCAGGGAATCAGCCACGAATGAACAAAAAACAAAACTTATGGTAGATAATTGTTATGAAATCATGGCAGATTAATTCAAGCTGCAGAAAGCAGAGCCTCTGCATACCAGAACACATCTGGTATCAGCGCTGAACTCAAAGAACAAATATAGATCAAGAAACATATGGAAGGATCAATGGTTTGAATAAGCGTTCCACACTATGGGTAACACTTTGAAAGCAGATTTATTTATTATCGAAATTAACTTATGCAAGGCCCTTGTATTTCAAGTCACTAAAAAAACCAAAAAACAAACAGCAACTGCCGAGGAGAATACACAGAGGTGTAAGAGATGGAGGAGTGTGGATGAAAATAAAAGACCGGGATAAAGATGCAAACATAGTCTGATTCATGAAGCAGGGAAGACTTCATTGTTATCGTCCTCTTGTCACATGAGTGAGTCCTCGATCTGGAATAAGTAATCACAAAAGACGGAATGGATGGATAGTATTCAAGCAGATACCCGGAAGTAAACTGCTGCGAAATAATACAGTGCCATTTAGAGGAGGCTGATGAAAAATAAAAGAAAATCCTCCTGGAAGAGGGTCTGCGTAGGATGGGAGTGCGGAGATGGAGGAGGTTAGCTTCAGATAGAGCGGAGTAGAGCAAGTTGTTGGAGGAGGCCCAGGCCCTACAAGGACTGTAGCGCCAGACTGAGTGTTAGGGAGTGAGTGAGTGATAAAAAAACAGATTTAGATATACAAAATAGTAAAAACAACTTTTAAAGCTGAAATATTCGATCAAATAAGGTCAGGCTATACTTACACTTAAAACAGCAACAATAGCGGTCAGCAGTACAATTACTTGTTGATGGTACATTATTTTGATTCGTATTATAATCCGAGATCTAAAAAAAAAATAAACAAACAAAATTACAATCATTATGTTTTTATTTAAATTCCATTATTTTAGGTTGAAAGATATATAAGTAAAATACCTATCGACTCATCTACTAACTTCAGACAAAGAGCACGAATTTTCAATTTTCTATTATTCGTGAAAGATTAGTTTATTGAAATCAAAACGCAAAAAATTTCTTTGTTTTTTCCCAATGTGTATTTGCAATGATAAGCTTTGTAAGAGAAAATTAGAGTGCCCTTTCCTTTCTTGGTCGCCATTTTGTATTAAGGGAACCTAATGATCTCAGAGGTCTACTTTTTAGATCTCTTTCAAAGGCACAATTAAATGAAATAGTTTAAAATTTGTAAGCAATATTATAATTTTCTGCCCGTACTGACATTCATTTGCTACTTGGTCATTTACTACTTTGTACATACGGGCTTCAAAGAGATACTACCAAAAAAACGAAAAGTATTTTGAGTAATATTTACTTTTTTTGAGTAAAATTTGATTCATAATAGAATCGATTATTTTTTCTAATCCTAATTAAAATTTATATAAAGTATCTAAAATTACAGACTAGTTCAAAGAACTTTTAACTATTTTCAATTTGTGCCTTAATTGACATCAGCATGCCTGTTTCCGATTTTTTTACTCTAATAAACCTGAATCATCACTTTTTGAACAGACATACATGTATGTATAATGAATATAAAATAATTTGAAACATAACAATTTTAATTAACTATCACAAATTGTAATGTAATATTTTCCACATGGTTATACTCTCGATACAAATACAAAGTATCAAATGTCCAAAAAATACATTTTTAGTTTTCGATCTATAGCGTGTGCATTATGATTGATAATTGGTATGAAAATCTATATGGCTCTAAAATAACGTAAAAACACACAGGTAAAATACATTAGACGATATGCACTAATTTTGAATGAACTTTTAAACAGTTTTTTTACTCTCCTGAAAAGAGGTGTTTTATCACTCGATACTTTGCATTTCTATCGACGATATTTTTTTATTAAAACTGGTGCCCAAAGGAAGAATAATATTCATATACATATATAATATTTTATAACCACATAAGTTTTTTCTGTTAAATATCAAAAATAAAGAAAATTTCGGATAGGAGATCAAAGTATTAAAGGCAAAATATCAATAAATGACAAAAATCGTTTTATTGCAAAAATGAAAAAGTAAAGTTCATAAAAAATAAAATAAAATTTTCATTGTGTTAATTTATAACCTCACAATAACAAATAATAACCTGATAATATATTAAGATGATTATTAGTAACGTTTTTTTTTTCTCTTCTATTTTTCATTCTTTAGTTTTTTAAATAATAAAAGGAATTTTTTTTGTCTGTTATCAATCAGAAATTCAAAGACCAGGTAAATAACATTTTTTGGAGGGGAGGGAGGATGTTTTCGGTATTTCAATTGTATTAAACTAAATGTTATATAAAATGATTGAATTATATGCAAAAATGTTATGGGAGATTATCAAGGTTGATTATTACCAGATTATTTATTTCAGCTGTTTATTCAGTTACGTCATAACAGATATACACGGCGGTTTAAAATAATAATAATTAATATTTTTTTACTTGGTGGGTTTGATCATTTCATTATTGTTACTTAGTTTTTATTTAGTAACATACATTTTCTTCCGAAAAAATATCCGTTATTAACGCTTGTAAGCCGGGGGTAAGGTTGTAACCATATGCTTACATTTCTCAACAATTTATTGGTTTATAATTCCCTGAGAATACTGTCGTCCTTAGAATGTGCGCGTGTGTGACTAAGATAGAGAACATCGAAAGTAAAATGGCAAATTAAAGCATTCATTTTAAACATATTTTGTTTGTATGTTTTTGGCCTATGAATATAATTTACGTAGAATAGCATATATTTAGAATTACATTTTCTATTAGAATAGAAAATATAGTTGAGTTTGGAACCTTTAACTGAAACTGGCTAATGACCGAATGGTGGTTAAAGGAAGTCTTATAGTACAGGAATTTAATAATACCATCGATATTCGTTCATAGGAACATAGTAAATTTCAATAGTTCAGTTCGTCAAAATTTAGCTTAACTCGTCAGTTTTCATTATCTGTTTTCATCTCTGTGTTTATATTTATTTATGTGCCTACTTACCATCTCAGACTTCTGCTGCTAATAAACAAACGAGTATGGTGTTAAACGAACAATGTTGACGTCTCATTGGGAATTCCAAAGATAAAACGAATACTAATCGCATCTATTATCGGCGAAGATAGTAATTTTTTTTTAAATCGTCCAAAGTTGTATTTATATATCACGGTCAAGAACAATATCAATTATATTAAAATAATTTGAATTAAAAAAAACTAACATGAATTTAAAAATAAACGGGAGCGGGGTAGGCCAGTGCGCAGAGCGCTGAGTTGATATACTGAAGGTCCCGCGTTCAAATCCGGATGTGGCAGATAAATTATTTAATCTCTTAACAGTTCAGACCTTGTTTGATCTGCAAACCTTCCCAGGGCTCACTCATCCTATGTAAATTCTGAAAAATCATGTCCCATCATAACTGTTGCCATAGATCCCAGTACAGTCTCTACTCTACATTACAGTTAAGATGCTTCATTGGTTGTAGTGGTACATGTTTTTTTTTTTATTGCTGGTGTTTTTTCTCTTTCCGCCCGACGACCAACCCCTATTTTACAAATTATACAATTGTTAATTCAATCGTACTATGGTATGTATTTAACGTTATTATAGAGCTACTCCGATATAACTTGTTATATCTTAATCGTTATATATAAATGAATAGACATCAAAGTTGAGTTTAGTTCTTATTTTGTAACCATCAGGTGAGCTTATTAAAATATGAAGTATACTTATTTTTTATATCATATCATTTTATATTAAATAAATTAATGATTTTTTTAAATTTTAGGTTTTGTTAATAAATAAATAAAAAGTTATATTTTGAGTAACGGCTTGAAGAAGTCAGGAACAGCGACTTTTTGATTTGCATATTTTTAAAAATATTTGTAACTCAACTGATCGAGGACGACAAAAGTCTAACCAAAAAGTACTTCTCCGATCCGCTAAATCCACGAATGAACGCCAATAAAATAGTACCGCTAAAACTTTTTTATGTAATTGAGAGATAACGAACAATCCTAAAAAAAAAAAAATTGTAATTATAATCGCTTAATTATATTGAACACTGACCATCGTTCCAATGTTCTTCTGCTGACCTTCTCTGGTTCCTAAAGGACTTCAACTGTCCTAGGGTGGACAACATTATTTTTCGGCTCTCCTCCAATGCATGGAGTCTATTCCAAGATTCTAATCCTTGGTTATGACATCCTTCGGAAGAGACGTAAAACGGGGGTCCCGATCCTTTATGATGTCAGATACTCGTTAAAAATCCCTATCCTAATTAAACCTGGATAACTAAAATTTAGGACTCCCACTCCAGGATCGTCCGATTAGCCATAGCAGCATAAGGTGGCATATAAACAAACAAACAAAAATTGGATCACAAGCAACTCAAGTCAACAGACATAGGGAAACTAGTCTGTAAAAAAAATATAAATGACTATATTATGAGGGGAACATGTCAGTAGGTACCACTACTGCAAACAAGAGAACACGAAATGAGACAATGAAATTTGAACTACTAAGGAAGGAATAACATGGATCGGGGTCACCAAATATCATGAAGAGAAGAAAAACTGTTTAGTTAGCCTACAGGAATTGAGAATGATCTAGCAATGTTTCTGTGTTTCTATAGATCAGCCAGACTTTTCAAATTCCTTGACTGGATTAATTCTCTTAGAATCCATATAATGATACCATAATTTGTATTGATTTTTGTTTGTTTTTAGTTTATTTTTCTTGTTATCTCACGACAATCTGATGCCGAGTATAAGACTCCCCAACATTTGCAAGGAATCTTTGTCGATTGGTGTTTTTTTTCATAACCTCATCCCGATGTCTGCAACACAGTCTTGTGGGTTTTCTGCCTTACACCTGTCATGTGGGATCATAGCCAGATTCTTGGGAATAGACACTACACTCGTCCACACGACGTCAAAACATAAATAAAAAAATAGCTTGCTTTTTGGAAAACTTGTTCATCACATGTACATTATCACTATTGAATAAGAAATTATTCTTTTAATCCCCAGCTTGTTCCAATAATTAGGCAATTTCCGTTTCTATTTCTATTTCTAAGCCTCTACTATCTTTTTAAATTAAATTACATATTTGTTTTGGGTTTGCCCTGTAGTCTATGTAAATCTTTTGTAGAGCGGTGTGGTCATCTTGTAGACATATATCGCCTGCAGGAGCACAGAGAACTTGGAGGGGTTCACCTAACCTCGCCTTGCTACGAACCTTTATTTCCTTAATGGTATGTAAGGCTACTTTTAAGCTTCATAACAGTCTTTTAGGTGCCGATTCATTAGTGTCCTTACTCCAAAGGTTTTTTTTTTTTTTATATATTTATTGAAATTTACAACTGTACACAGAATACATCCAGTAAATATTATGATTGAATAAATTGACATGAAAAGACAAGTGGAGAAACTACCCAGTGGTAGTACTCAAATGAAAAGTTCAGTTTAGAAGGTCACGAGGCCATCTTCTTTTCAGACGCCTCGGAGGATTATCAGGAATTGAAGAGGTTGCGAGGTTTGAAACTAGTGGGTTTGGGTGGAAATGAAGTTTGTCATGAAAAGATTGATATCGGATTCGGGCCAAATCAGCAATAAACGGGACGTTTAGGTCATTATGGATTACTTTGTTCGTAACAAAGTAAGGAGCGTTGAGGATTTTCCGATGGATTTTGGATACTGCCTTGAGGAATGCCGGCAGATTGAGGAAAGAGGGGTGAGTAGACATTATTATGATTTACTGTGAATGACCTGTAGGAGAGATAGGATTGGATAATAAGAAAGTATGTAGGAGGTAGGAATTTACGGAGTTTGTAAAGCAACCCGGGGTGCCAGACTCGGTAGAAAGCCTGTTCGACATCAAGGAAGACTGATGGACAATACAATCCACGTTCCAAAGCTGAGGAAACAACATCCACCACACGATGGCATTGCTGGATAGTGGAGTGGGATGTTCTGAATCCAAACTGGTGATCTGGGATAATGTGATTTGCATTTAGGATGGGATATAGTCGTTTCAGGATGAGCTTTTCCAGGATTTTACCCATTGATGGTAAAAGTGAGATAGGGCGGCAAGAGGAAGTGTATTCCGGTTTCTTTATAGATTTAGGTATCATTTTCACGACGGATAACTTCCAGAGGTTAAGAAAATATGTAGTGCGGAGTATAGCATTATATATGTAGGTAAGGAATAGAATGGCTTTTCTAGGAAGATGTTTTAGGATGTGAATAGTGATGAGGTCGTGTCCAGGAGCTTTGCGAGAAGGTAGTCTGTGATACTCCAAAGGTAAACTCGGTGTTTACCTTCGTGTGCCTACCGACTTCGATCAGCCATAATCCTTGGATCTTGACCGATCCATCACTAGCTAATAACTGGCTAATAACCGAGTGATGGTTAAAGGAAGTCTTATAGTACATGGATTTAATAATACATACGATATTGTTCATAAGAACACACTAAATTTCAATAGTTCAGTTAGAGTAATCTTAAATTACGTAATATTTTGCTTAACTCATCAGTTTTCATTATTTGTTTTTAACTCTTTGTTTATATTCACATAACTCTTATATCATAATATTAAAATGATACTATCTGTAATATATATTTGAAATCCTGGACTAGATAAGGAATATAGAGAGGTGTGTACTTACCATCTCATTCTGCTGTCCACAAACAAATGAATATGGCGTTTGTTTAGTAATTGAAACGCTTGTAAAAAAGCGTTAGAGTTAATCGAAGAATGTTGACCTTTCATTGGGAATACCAAAGCTAAATGAAATACTAATCGCATCTCTTATCGGCAAAGTCAGTAATTTTTTTTAAAATGATACCATCGTTGCATTTATACAGCTTGGTCAAGAACAATTTCAGTTTTATTAAATTACTATTTATTTAAAAAATAAAAATAAAAAACATAAGAATAATAATAAAGGTGAGTGGGGCAGCTCAGTGAGCAGAGCGGTTGATACACCGAAGGTCCCGCCTTCAAAACCGGACGTGGCAGATAAAGTTTTTAAATCTGTTAAATAATATACCTGCCATAAATAATCCACTCCCGGATGGACCCTATATAATCTGCAAAACCTCCCGGGATCACTTAGCCTCTATAAAATTTGGTCAACCTCTATAAAACCCAGCAAAACTGCTGTAATAGAAGGTGTACATTCTCAACTATGTACTAAAAGCCTGCCCTTTATCGTTAGTAGGGTTACAATTTTTTTTATAACTATAGAGTTATAAAGAATATTTTATAAATATTTATGCCCCCTGAGAAGAAAGGGAGACCGGGCTATACCCCCTGGTACCGAGTTCCCCCAACATGGAAGACCAGTAGCTGATTAGAGTGAGATGACTAGGCGATATGGCCGCCAACTCCCTACGCTTGTAAAGCTACCCCATTATTATTAATACTTAGCCTGTTAGAATGTGAGTATTGCATTGAGGTATCGAGTATTTCCCATTTAATAAAACAATGAATTTTTATTCAATTAAGGTGTTGTGTATAGACAAAAAAAATTAGCTATATTTTGAGTATTGGCTTAAAGAAGTTACGACCAGAGGATTTGTGATATGCCAATTTTTTAAAATATTTATAATCTAACTGATCAAGGACGACAAAAGTCTACACGAGGGAACGCCGATAAAATATTACCACTAAAACATTCACAGATAACAAACAATCATAAAAAAATATTATAATTATAATCACTTAATAATATTAAACTCTGAATATCGGTCCAATTTTCTTCTGCTGGTTCTTAAAGGACTCCAACTGTTCTTGGTTCTAAAGCTTGGAGTCTGTTCCGATAGGCTTTCTGGAAACAGCATAGTAATGCTGTGGAATATTAATTTTTCGCTGTTCGGTCAGGTCTGGAATCTGTCGAGACATCTAGCCATTCTCTCTTTCGTGTTATTCAAATTTAAAACCCCAATCAAGAAAGCATATACCCCACCTTCGAGAAGTAAAATATTTCTCGCTTTCCCCTACTTCGGATCCAAGACACACTTAGTTGAAACATAGCAACCATCTGTAGAACCACAATGCTTCCGTAAATTGGCATTCTCTAAAATAGTAGCGGAGCAAAATGCTGATTCATTCTTCTAAAGGTACCAATGATCTTCGATTGCTTGCGACAAAACACATGTATAGAGTAACATGGGTAGAGCGTCTCCCGGGCCATTGTCTCCCAAGGCTTCACCAGTCATCCTTTCCTTCTTGTCTCTCTTCATGTTATGTTCTTTTTGCAGGCATATTACCCCTCTCCTAGGTTCTATTGCTACCTGCTTGAATAATTTCGAATCACTTGGCCAAAGTAAGCCAATTTATTTCTCTTCGTGTTTCCCAAATTCTCGGAGGCCTCCTTTAATTGTTGGAGAAAGATTTCGTTTCAGACAAAGTGCACCCGTCAAACTCTGAGAATACGCATATCTTTAAGAATCCGTAAGTGTCCATCTAATCGGCATAATAACATTGAGAGCACGTTGTAAAGGACTACTCTGATTCTGGTATGAAATTCTAGAGTAAGATTGCAAAGCACCTTCCGGAGTTGGCTTATGGAACATCTTGCTTAGTCTATACAAGAACTAATTTAGAATAGATGTTGGAATGTTACAAGCGTTCAGAAGTTACATTTTGAATTACATTACTTAGTAAAGTTGGTATTTTATTTTTGAACTTTGGTTGGATTGTGTTGTTAAACTAAATATATGTTGGATACTTATATGACAAAATTTAATCATATATATTTTTTTTCAATGAAATGTACAACTGTATTATACTAATACAACAAGTAAATAGATTTTTATAAAAAAAATTCCTAATAAGTAGAATAAATGGTACATATTGGCAAGAATCATCTCTAAACCACAAATTATAAAAATCTTCGTTTTATAGCATCAATAAGGTGATACTGATAAAATCTAATAATGGAGTGTTGGCTGCGATTTTGCTTTGAATCTCGCAGATATCTATTATTTAGCTCTTTCAAAAGACATAATTATATGATCTTCGGGTGTTATGATGTGCCGAAATTACAAATATTAGACTATCCTTTTGAAATATGATAATATAAATCTGTCAACTCAACGCTAGTGCTCGTATAACTTATGAATATTTCTCCAAAATGTTTAAGTGTTCTTCATACTAAAATGATAATGTAATCCTAGTATCTTATTAAGACCTTCTAATGTATGTATTGTAGAGTAAAATCCATCAAACACTTTAATTTAGCTGGTTAATTGGGGAATTTAAACAACATTCAATTTAACTATCATAAACCTTTCCCCATTGAAATAGCTCACTCCTCGGTGTATATCCACGATTCAAAATACCTGGTGAAACCATAGAATTTATTGTGCAAGACGGGAGGGTAAAAGGAATTACATTTGAACAAGGAGGCGAGGTACAAAAAAGGTTGCGAACCACTGCTTTATGTTTTGTGGAACTTCGAAGGCGTTTTGCATTTTGAGGTTGTGCCCGATGAACAGGCAGAGCATTCAAACTTTCACTCTTAACAAAAGTAATGCATTTTTGAGTGGAGGATACCCGTTTTGGACAATACCCTTGCGCATCGTTCTCGTTTGTCCTATATGGGAACTGGAAGGAGTAAACGTTTTCCCTAACCCTTCGCATATCCTAGTTATTGCAACATCAGATTATGGTTTCATTTTTTAAAAGGTTGAGTCTTTGTTAATTTCGGATGCATACAAATTTGGATGTGAAGAGTACTTGGCCTAAAAACTAAGGTTTGGTACTGTACTTTTGGAATTTACTTTGAAGACTAGTATTCCAAAATGTTTAAAACACTCTATCTGGCATAAAGCTATGTTTATGCGCAAGAGCTTTTATAACAACCTGGTAAATATATTCGTAATCTAGCTTGTTTTAATCCACGCAAAATGAAGCGGGGTGGATCTTCTTTTTCAGGAAAACGATTATTACACACCAGGGACTGCTGGGAGCTTCCATAACTCATTTCTTCCATTTCTTGTAGAATCCTGTTGATCTCTGGTTGTTTTGCGATAGAAAGTTGTACCATCAATCTACAGTTTGGCATTGTACTATCCGGCGTTGTTGCACTTCTAAGTCGCTAACACATACGGAGAAGACCTGCTGGTATTTGTTCAATTATAAATTATGAATACATTAAGTATTATTCTTTATTCTATGACACGTTCACAATAAAAAAAAAGGTGATAAATAGTATTTCTGAGTTTCAGTAATATGTCAGGTACAGAGCATAGAGCGCTGAGCAGCCGTGCTGAAGGTTCCGGGTTAAAATTCTGGCTGCGGCAGATTTTATTTAATCTATTAATCGGGGGATGAGACCTTTGGTACTTAAGACCCACACGAGGTTCGCCCATCTCTTCCAGAAATCACAGTGATAGTGATTGTAAATTCAAATGTAATGATAAACCAGATTGCGTATTTTCGTCACACGTCATTTGTATATTTCTTTAGTACAACTTTTATTACAATGCTTATTTTTACTTTCAATGAAGTCATAAGAATTTACGACAACATTTTAAAATATTAAACAAATTTTTAAAGATAAAATAAAATTTTCATTTTTATTTAATAAAGTTTATTCTCCTTTTATGATCTCACAGTGATGACTGTCATAGGTACCTTCTTCCTACTAACTGCTTACTCTACTTATTTTTTTCGCTATATACAGTTATAGCATCTGGATGATTTCATTTTGTCTACCACTTTTAACTGGAGTCACTGGAATAAATAAATTAATTAAATAGTTGTAATGCATTATGGTACCTTCAGAGAAGTAGAGAACAAACATTTCCAATTAGTAAATTAGAATTTGATAACAGTAATTTAAAATTGATAATTTGTTGATGTTTTGGTTATTATAGTAATATCTAAATAAAATTAATTATACATCTGTACTTTGTTAAGACTATCGTTTCGAAAAAGATAACAGTATTTTTTTAGTTATTATGTTTTTTATTCAAGTTATTCAAAATAAAAGAAACGTTATTATTATTTTGTGTCAAGCCAGTTCTGCAGAGGACCCGATTGTCCCTTGACAAGGTGTACGAGGACATAGGATCAATTTTTAATTTTTTTCATACGGTATGTTAAAGCTAAAGATGAGATGGAATTGTTAAGCCAAACCACGTAATATGATGAGTGTATGTCTATGTCCACACAATCTGCCCTTACCATAATCACCAGTGACATAAATACAGTTATGAACGACAAAAAACTAACTGTGCTAAGCCTACTTGACTTTTATATCCTGTTTACCAAACTGAAATCACTGTCCTTTTCTAACAGCTCTATTCACTGGTTCCAATTTTTCCTCTCTGGCAGATATCAAGCAGTTTCCATACCTAATCAACCCTTTTTCACTTTCTTCACTCTGTCCTATGGAGAGGCACATGGCTTAACCATCTTTCCTCTTCTTTTCAACCGTTACATCAATGACCTTCTCAAATCTGTTCACCACTGTTCCTACCACTTATATGCTGACCTATTCCAAGGCTATTTGTCCTTTCCTCCTTCGGTGCTATTAATTGCGTTCGGCAGTATTCAGGAAGACCTATCTAGGATCGTCTAGATAAATGGGGGAAAACCCAGGTTTAGGTTTCAATTCCCTCATTACATCCATCCAAACCCTCCAAAAATTGATCGTAAACGATCACCCCCTCCCCCCCCCCATCAGTTTCAATAAGTTCCCTGAAGTTATTCCATTCTTCTAGACATCTCCTTACTCAACCTTCCCGTGTCACCTCTTCCTCCACTTTGACTACTGTAGTGTGGCATACTGGGGCCTTTCAAATGTGCTTGAGGACAGACTAAAGCGCATGATGAACTGCTCTCTAAGATTTGTCCGCGACGGGACTCGTGTGTCCCATCTTTACGATGAATTAAAGTGGGTCTTCCCTCCCATCCGTGGACAATATTTCCTCGGTGCGTTCTTATACCTATACTTTTTAACCTTCAACACCCTTCATATACCTACAGTCTCATCCAATTCTAATCCTCAGTTTAACAGCACAAAACAAGATCTCGCCTTTCCCATCTTTATACTTGCTCCCACAGAACCACAGAGCGTTTAACATTCGAGCATTGCTTACTCGCCCGCTCCACCTCAGTGTGGAACTCAATTCCTCCTATCATCCGCGATGCTTCTTCACTGACTTCATTTAAATCCCTTCTTTTCCAAAATCTCCTGGACCCCCAAAAAATCCTCTCTAAGCAGTAATTTTCTTAAATGAATCAGTATTGAAAATTGATTTTGGTGCTTGTTGTTTTTGTTTCTAACAAAGTAAGTAAAGAAGATATACACTATGATTGCATGCATGCTAGCTCATGCATTTATCTTATTTATTAACTGGTGTCATTAATACATATATTCTCTATAATTGGTAAATATCCTGTGATGATTCGTACTTTTTAGTTATTTCATTTTTATTTTACTTATTTTTTTTGCACTTTTTAAACACTTCATGATTTGTATTATTATGTAGTCTTCTGAAAAGAAATATAATATGTTTCTAAAGGGATTTGGTTCCAGAATAAAGTATCTTTTCTATTCTACGTGAATTTTTTTTCCGAATAAAATAAAAATATCCACTTTTTAACGGGAAAAATAAAATCAAAAACAACTTTTGGTTTTACCATTCTCTTACAAGTTTGTAATTGTACTTTGGGCTTTAAATAACATACCGCTCTCGAATCTCTGCTTATTGGTTAATACTTTGTTAAGCCTTATTTCAGTTTTAAGAAAAATCTGAAGTGTTGAGATTCAATTTAGGAGGGTTATTAAAAAGTACACCTGTTGGTTACTGTTAGTCATAATATACAAGATAATCATTATAAACGTACATCTCTACGTTATAGACTATTATCACAGAGCACTAATGTATAAGGGTCTTCCCACGTTATCAGTTCAAGGAAGCGTTAAGTAAATGATTTGTATTTAACATCAAATTCGTAAACATTTGAGTTATACAAATTATTATCACTTTAATTAGGTATTATTTAAAAATTTTGCTGTCGCACTTAGAGTAGTATTAATTTAAATTAGTGTTAGGTCCAGACTTAGACTGAGTAGGATCCGTTGGGATTGGAATAATTCTCGAGCGGAGTCGAGAGCTGTGTTTTAACTAAAGCAGTAATAGAGCAAGTTAATTAAGTTATAATTAAGGGTTAATTGTAATTATAATTATGGCACCAACCTCAAGTTTGAAGGATATCATTTCGGTTATATTTGGAGTTATTATAATGAACGTGTGTTGTTAGAAATATTAATTTCAGATAATATTAAATCTAAACAGTAATAATTTTATATTGATATATGATTGTCAATTGTGATTTTTTCATTATTTCACATAAAAAGCTCAGGTGAAGATAATAAAAATCCAGTATTCTGAGAGCCGACATTTCGATTCAAACATGTGAGCAACTAGCTCTGATGATGGCAGATTCAATACAACCCAAATATATATTCCCAAGTAATAATTTTAATTATAATGTGGAATAACCCTTTAATTGTTACGAGAGAGTGAGATCTCGGCCAAATCACCTCTCTTGTACAACTGTTGCCTTAGAAACAATACACCCACTACAATTTACTGAGCCCAAGACGCTTCGTGGGTTGTTGTGATACAGGTATTTCTTATGCAATACGAAAACTACTAGTGAATTTCGTATGATAGCTCGAGTACGGGGCCGTGAACTGATAACGACGGTAGCAGTGCTCTGGAGTTGTACCATTACAATTATCTAAAAATTATTACTAGAAATAACTTACACATTAGAGATTATCCCCTGCAAGTTGGTTATGAAAAATCTGGGTTGATGTATTCCTCAAACGGATAACAGGTAAAAGATTGTTTGAAAAGAGAACTGTCCAACCGTTAATTTCTAGGTAAATAGCTGTCTCCCTACTGACATGAGAGATGATTTGCCTCCAATTATTCTCGAAAGATACTGATAGGACCCTCCAGCTGGTGGCTCCAACACCAGGATTTTCGGCTTCAAGGCGTCCCAGGGCTTCCTGCAGATCGGCGGGTTCCGCAGGCAGCCACACGCTGACCCTCACTGGACCGCAGCCCCAGTCATAGGGCCTCTTCATCATCTTGAACCCGACGTCTCCCAAGGGAGGGATATCTTGCTTCAGCGTCCACACCACGCTCTGGTGATCCCTGCATATTATTTGGTATAAACCGGTATGATGGACCAACCCAGTTCTCATAAACCTGTGTAAATTGCAACGTGTTCAAGTTAATGAACTAATCATACTTATTACTAGTTTTAAATTCAATTTTCAATCTAATCTATTAATTTATTTAAAATTATTGTCCAAACTGAGGGATTACAATTAATTAATACAAATCCCGTCGAATTAGCTTTACCCTTAGTGGTAAGAAAATTAATTCCTGTCGTACAGTATCCCAATATTCCACTTACTCCTTCCTGTAGTACAGGTTCGGTCTTTACAAACGCTCGACTTGGAAACCTCATATTACACTCAAACGAAAAGAAACTGCTTGCTGATTCCAGTCACTTCAATACTTACTGGGCAGACTGGTCTCATTCTATCTAATGAACCTTCGATCAGAATAAGAATCCAAACACCCTTTGAAACTTTTCGTTACTTAGAGTTTACATTTCGGGACACGTAGATTCCAAGTTTGTTAAATTGATAGTTTATTCAGGGCAAGCTTTACCGTATGGGCAGGGTGTGCAGGGCACACGGCGCCGTATCTCAAGGGGCGCCGCGAGGGGTCTCGGGGTCTCAAAACATTTCATTTCAAGTTGATCCCATAGCAAAATTTGTTCAGTTTCATGGGCACATTCACCTCCTTAGGGAATTTTCCGCTTTTTGTAACACCTTGTGTAACTGTAAGGGTTCAATTTTGCCCCTGTATCAGGCTCGCTCCTTAAATATTTTTATTTTTCAAATAAAAATATTTAAAAATTAGTAACAAATAAAATAAAATAAATTATTATAATATTTAACTTTTAGTTTTTACAGTTAGTGATTAATTTATACTTATTTATTTAATCTACAATCTACATAATCAATATAAGCATTGTAAACTTAGTTTTAGAATATTGGTAGTTTCACATGCATTATCACACAAATGTAATTATATTTATTGCATTCTGCTATGTTTACACTCTTAGATATAATTTGAATAATCTAATTAATTTTGGGATGCCATAGTAATCATTTAGGATGATTACTCAATTTATTATTTCTATCCCTTAGCCTTAATTGGATTATTTTCCAGATGTCTATTCTTGTGTTTACCAATTTACTCAGTCTTTAATCCTTCAATATATTATTCATAAATAAATAGTGCATCTGGGGTATACTCGTATAAGCACCAAAAGAATTATAATAAGTATTGTTTATTTATTCAATTTAAAGTAAGATTAATGATTGAGTTCAGACTTGCTCAACATAGTAATCAACATGGTAAACATCAGCAATCACTTCACGAGTTTGGCTGTGTGATACTTTCCTACCTCCTATTTTCTTTGCAATATTACCTTCCATCACTAGATTTAAGCAACACCACAACCAAACTAAATAAGACACAACACCTTAACAAACGAAATTGAAATATTTTAAACTGAGAAGCTAGAGATAGCAGGAATTATACTAGCGTAAATGGGTGGGTTGATGTTTTCAGGACGTAGCGTACACACCTTATGGGGGTTCCTGAAGACTGGGTCCCCACCACTCGATTTCAGTCCGTAGGTTCTGCGGAGCTCGAGGCCACCGGTCATGCTAAATCTTCCCACCTATGTGCCCTACATAACAAACGGCAGGACAATCTAGATTGCCTTATATTCAGAACTGATGGGTAACCATAGCAACAAGTCTGGCAAAATTTTGTACTGAAAGATAATCCCAATTTTGGTACTCTCCTCCTCTTCTCTTCCACCTCCAAGGTTAACCCTCCCAATCCCAGTTTCCCCTCCTAACTTCTAAATATAACTAGGGATATCTGTAAGTTTTTAGCAATGACTTCAAACTGCACTAGATAGATAGTATCAGAATCAAAACAATATTTTTACCTAGGTTTCCAGTTTTCTTGAAATTTAGTCTGATCTGATGCTCTCTCTAACAAGACCTTCTTGACATAGTCACCCCATTCCCTCGTCATGGCCGCAGAGGCACCAACACATAATACCAGGATTCCTCTCTCTTTTTCCAGGTGCTTCCACATCTGTCGGATTTCTTTTTTAGCGGTGTCGGCAGATTCTGCTTCAGAATCTTGCTGCTCCGAATCAGTGAAATCTTCATCAGAGATTCTATAACCAAGTGTAAAAATAGTACAGGAAAAATAAACAACAAAATTTGTACATTCATGAAACTTTGGTCATATCTCCATATTGGTAGTACAAACCGAGATATGCAGAATCCGCTAAAATTTCGGAAAGGGGCAGGATATTAAAATATGATTTATAGTTTCTTGATAATGAATAGAATAAGACCCACTTCCATGGTGACAGTCAGTAACTCAGCAGTTATTACTGATTTTAATTGTAAAAATAACATTTTGCAGTTAAACAATACGCAGGGTTTCAGAAAGTCACAAAAAACATTCAAAGAGGCGATTAAGGATCTAAAAACACCAAATAACATTCCGTATAGACCAGGGGTTCCCAAACATTTCTCCTGTTGAAATGAAAGCCACCCATGCTCCCTTACAAAAAAAAGCTACTGCACATGGACAAACCGAATATTTAGTGTTTTTTTTTGGGCGATCAAAAGATCTGCAGAGATCACCCTAATTAGGTATTTTTGTCTTTTACACGCTTGTTCCCATGTATACAGGAAAACCAAAAGGAAGTACACTATATATAGCTCAGTCACAACACATGATTTTGTTAAGTAGTGACTATCTCTTCATGGTACTGTTCTCCAATCAATTCAGAAAAAACTCTTTTTTTAAATTATTTTATTTAATTGTACAACTGTAATATATACATCTAGTACAAAGGCTATATGAATAAATAAATACATGATAGGACTTGTAGAGGCACTACCCACTGGGAGCACTCTAATAACATTTCTATAATATAAGGTCCCGAGGCCATCTTCTCTTCAGACGCCTAGGAGGATTGTCTGGGATGGAATTGGATGCAAGGATGGAAACTAGTGGGTTTGGATGGGGCTGGAGTTTATTATGGAATGATAGGTATTATGGAATGGGCTAAGTCGGTAACATATGGAACGTTAAGGCTTTTATGGATGGTTTTATTTGTGACAAAATAAGGAGGGGTTAGGATTTTGCGAAGGGTTTTGGATTGCAAGGACTGAATACGAGAGGAATTTGATAGTTTGGTGGAGCCCCATAGTCAGAAAAAAACTAAACTTGATTTTTAACGCCAAAGCAAAATTTTGTAAATACAAAGATGATGTTCATCTTCTGGATAAAATAAATTATGCAGAACTCAAGATTTTAAATTACCTTTATACTCATCACTAATAATATAAACCAGGGTGAGACATAGCGGAAATCAAGGAAATTTTTTTTTTCATTTTTATTAACAAAAATTAATAGATAAGAATTTATTTGGAAATCTTTGATCTGAAATCTCAAGAATTTTATAAACTGGTGTCTTAGGTGATACAATCTAATAAAATAAATTTATATACCGTTGTTTAACAATTTATATATCTTCAATTTATTTACAAATACAATAGCAGCTTGTATTTATAATTAAGCAGCCTGCATTCGGGCTAAAATAAAAATGCTGCTTCACTACTACTCACCTAAGAGGATAAAACTTTTTTTAAATTCAAATCAAAGGGATAAATCTTTGACTTCCCATTCTCCTAGTCTAATTTGAGAAAAATGAACAATATTATTGGGTTGTCACACATGAAATGTCCGATTTTTTAAATCTTAATCTTTATAGAGGATTAAAGCGTTGCCTGTTGATTCCTAGCAAAATATTGACTATCTATACTAAGCAATTGTTAGTCTTCTATTTTCAAAATGTGTTTGTTGTTTTCGTGCGTTTGGTGAAGGAAGTGCCAATGAAAGAACCAGCGGTAGTTGGTTTACAAAATTTTCCTCAGGAGATACGACATTAGAAAATCTGCCCAGTGGACGGCCTCAAACATCAATAGAGGACGAATATCATAAGAATGCTGTGGAAGAAGACCCTCATAAAACAGTCAGAGAATATACGTCAGAGCTAGGCATAAGTCGTACGACAGTTTCCAGGCATTTAAAAGTGATCGGAAAGGCAAAAAAGCTCGATTCCTGGGTCCCACACGAGCTCAACGAACGTAAGGAGTTGAAACGTCTAGAGACGTGTGTTTCTTTGCTTTCTCGTCAAAGAAACGAACCATTTTTCGGGCGCTTAATAACTTGTGACGAAAAGTGGATCATGTATGATAATCGACGCCGATCTGGTCAATGGTTAGATGCCGATCAGCCTCCTGGTCACATGCCAAAACATAATCTCCATCCGAAAAAGTTAATGGTTACTGTATGGTGGTCTATGGCCGGGGTCATTCAATTTTCTTTTCTACCAAAGGGAAATACAATTGATTCAACATCATATTTCCAAGAAATTGACCAACTGCATCAAAATTTGATCAAGCAACAGCTGGTACTGGTAAACAGGAAATGTCCTATTCTCCTTCATGATAACGCCCGACCTTATGTTACAATTCAGACAGTGAATAAATTAAAGGAGTCAGGCTATGAAGTCTTACCACAACCCCCCCCCCCATATTCCTCTGATCTATCCCCTACAGGCTAACACTTTTTTTCGGAGTTAGGACAACTTTTTGCGAGGAAAATTGTTTACCAATGATTTAGACATTAAAAATGCATTTTCTGAATTCCTTTCATCACGTGACTCAACTTTTTTCAAAACTTGGTAAGCCGTTGGCAGAAGTGTATCGAAAATGATGGTAAATACTTTGAATAAAAAATATGTTGTGGGTGTACCCAATAGAATCTAATGTATAATATCTTGAATCTAGTGAAGCCTTAAAAAGCTTGGTGAAATCATTATTCCAATGAAACGATTGTAAGTAGTTATAAACCAAACAAAAGGACTTGGCTATGTAAAGTTTGAAAGCTAGGGAGATATACATAGATCATTGTTGAAATATTATAACTCACTATTTCATGTGATAACAGTGGTGCAGTAACAAAATATGTATGATTTTGGACAAGTTTATGTAGGCACAAAGACTGTTATCAAGTTAAAATCAGATTTCAATAAAAGTGACACAGTCCATTATTCGGCTGAACATTTGTGATGTAACAGTATTTTTGAACCATTACTTCATAAGACATTGATAGCTCTACTTACTTTTATATATTCAATTCGAATCATAGTCTTTTAAATAACTATTCATCTATACTTATCAAATTTAAGTAATTTTATTCATGTCAGGAAATTGAAGTGAAACGAACTGTATACTTTACACTAACTTAGTCTAATAGACTAAAAGATTTAAAATGTTTTTTCTTTTCCTCATAAAATATTTCACAATAAAAACAAATCAACAATGGGAGGTTCCAAGTCAAATTAATTGTTGCAGAAGAAAATCTGGTGGATTGGTGAAGGAAAAAGTAAATAAATAGCTAAATCTTTTATTGACTTTTTAAAAGTTAAATTTGTAAATAAAAACATTTTTATTTTTATTTTCTTTACATAGAGGTTTATGGCATATACATTTTATCTTTTGCCAAATAGAACTTTTGTTCCATATCTTAAGATTTCCAAAAAGTATTAATTACAAGCTGGCTTTCACTGTCGACATATATTGACATTACCTGTTTCATTGTGGTATTAAAGATTTTAAATTTCCAAATGATATTTTAGACTCTGGCCCTGGGGCATTAAGGAAATATTTATTTAAAAAAAATTAATTGATAAGAATTTATTTGGAAATCTTTGATCTGAAATCTCAAGAATTTTATTATAACAGCTGAATGTCAATTGAAAGTGTAAGCACTAAAACATTATTGTTTAAGTGCAATAAGAATTATTAAAATAATTGTGTTATTAATTGTAGTAAGTGTAACTAAAAATGAGATCACAAAAACAAAACCAAAGGATCATCTCCAATAATAATTAAATTAATTTTACAGAATAAAATTATATCTGCATCATTATTACTAATTCCAAAAATATATATTGTTATATTAAGATGCTATATATGAATCAGTATTGTATTAACATATTTATAAAACTGATGCTTTTTGAGTACAGTCTGTAAGTATAAATACATTAAAAAAATTATATTTTATCAATTGGAAGCATGGGTAACTATACAAATTAAATAAAATCAATAATAAGTTAAAAAATTTATTACAGAGAAATAATTTCAACTCATTTTAACATTTTGTAGGCCAAAATAGTTATATTACATAGGCTTTTATTTACTGTTTAACATAGTACAGTTCAAATAAAAACATTTACTCCTACACCCTAATTGTTAGGGATGTCTTGCAGATTGACAACAAATAAAAGTGTGATTGCTACCAAACGTAAGACATGGTATCCAGCCACAGGCTAGTAAAACTGTATAATCAAAACGGTAAACCAAGAGTAGCAAAGTAATTTAATTATCTGAATGAGTTCTTAATTTAAAAAAAAAAAGGAACAAAATAATTATTCCCTCCTACATTTAAGGAAAATTTGTAAATACATTATCCCTAAAAATCAATATCTAAAATGGCATTGGCAATGAATAATCTCGATTCAATTTTTCTTAAGAGTGGAACTATGATTGACGTTAGAAGCATCAGTAATTTTTTTGTAAGCAGACATTTCAGCCCAGTACATGGCCTAAAATTCAGTGTTTCCTCATTGACTGTATATCAACTAAGATCCTCCCTCCTACAATGTACTAAACTATCCAACCAACTGTATTTATGTAAATGTTATCATCAAGTCTTGGTATTATTAATAAATTCTTAAGGTCACAATCACATTTAAATAGAGCTACATACATTATTATAATAAGCTTCATTACAGTATGAAGTAAGTCAGTAAAAAACAAAACAAAAAAACTATTCATTGATGAACAAAAGTGTTTACTATTTGAGAATTTTCTCTTATCCTTCGCATAAATTGTATGGCCAGCCAATATATTATTATTATTCATGATGCTTAATTTTTTTTAATTTGCATCTGTTAATTTCCTTTTCTTAATATAATTATTGTTTAAATCTATACCACTACAAACCATGAAGGGTATTAGGTAAAGGAAATGATAGGAACCATACTGTTCACAAGTATAATGGTTGCACCATGATGGGGTTTGGCTGAGATCACGCTTAACCGCCAGGCTTTTTATCCACTTCAATGAAACCAATTTATTGAGGCGGTGGGTGTCCCAGAAGGGTCTTCAGATACTATTGTCTTTAGGTTGCCGCTTTAGTTAAATGGAATAAATAATTTACCCACAACAGCCAGTCACAAGCTGAGAATAGTAGACTTATCAAGCACCTACAGCTCAGTAATCTAGCACCATGCCCACTCAGCTAGTCTGCCTCCACTATTAGAGTTAAAGTTTTTACTTTATAATAAAATAATTATAAATTAATAATAATAATATTAATTAATATATTATTTAGTCTACAAACTAAATAAAAATTTTGTCACTAAGTGAACAGTGAACAGCCTCATCTTTAAATTTGCAAATACTATATAAGTATACAAATGATTTTTTTTTTCATACTCAATTTAAGTCCTTAATACTGCTTCAATGTTTATAAATATGTAGCTGACCAACATTTGCATTTGATCCTGTAAAGAATTGAATAAATTCTTCCTTCTTTTTTTTTTTACTAAAGGGCTAGTAATGTTTTTAAAAAATATTATAAAACTTAAAATAATGCTGACATAGAGTGGACTCATTTTATGTTGCTTTCCCCTGTCGAAGTTCTTACCTATCCTGGTATGAGTAATGATAGCTGCAACCAGGAGGACCGTCCATGTTATCCATGGGAGATTCCATACCACTCTTGTAACGTGGAGTGTCCATAACAGAGTTATGAGGTGGGTATGAAGAGCCTGATGAGAACACCGAAGGCCCAGATCTAGAGAACCTTTCCTGGGAAAAAGATGGACCACAAGATTCACCTGGAGAGTACGACCAATGAAAGCGTTCATAATCCCTAAAAACCAAAAATATTTTCAGCACAGGTTGCAGTGAGATTCACACAAATAAATAACAAAACAATTATGATAACAATGAAAGCGTTCATCATCCCTAAAAACCAAAAATATTTTCAGCACAGGTTGCAGTGAGATTCACACAAATAAATAACAAAACAATTATGATTAAAATCATTATGATCATAATGATAAAGTGAAACCTCTAAATAGTGGACAGTCTTAGTGACATATTTTTTGTCCATTAATTGTTTGATGGTCCACATTTTTTGATAAAAATGCATAACCATTCACAAAAGAAGATGATTCATGTTAGAAATGAGCTTTTAGAATTAATTTATTTATTTTTAAAAATGATCACACTCAATAGTAGAGTTTGATTTATAATGTACATAATCTTGTTTGCTATTCTGAAGGATATTGCTAAAATAAGCTATTCTGCCACAAATATAATAAGAAAGGTGTTTGAGTTACTTACCTCCGGTTATTGTAGTTCATCTCGAAGGTTTCCGTAGGATAATCACAATAGTTGTCACCTTCATGGCTGGAAAATGACATTTCTGATCTTGATTCCCTAACACTGTTTCTAAGATGATCTAAGGATTTTGGGCGACCGTATTCAGATTGGGTGTAAGGCCTCTGGTCATGAGACAAAAATTTGTCTCTAGCAAACCTTTCCATATTATAATCTGCACGTTCCCTCCTGAAAAGTAATTGATTATAACAAATATAATAATAAAAAGTCATGTTATGTTTCCAATAGGGTATATGGATAAGAAATATAATTAGTTGATAAATAGATTTTTAAAAATAGTGAATGCTACTGATTAAAGGCAAGATTTTTTACCAAATTTTTGCTAAATTAAGTTTTAATTAAATTTAAATGCAATAATCATATGCATACTTAAAGAATCTAAACTCAATGATATTGTTTAAATCCGAGATTGACATAAAATAAAATAAGCAGAGCAAAATAAAATTACTAAAAAGGAAATCATGTTGCAAAGTGCAGTGAGGTAATCTCTACATTTATGTGCTTTTGGTATTTTGAAATTCAGATTTTATTATTTTTTTTTTTAAGGGCTTTTACAACCTTGGAACATATGCTGAAACCCAATACATTTTGTGGCCAGTAATCAATGTCCTCCCAATCTCCCTCCTCCAAGCCCTCCTGCTGCCATCACCTCTTCAACTGCTTGCAGCCAAGTTTTTCTTGGACGGCTTCTTTTTCATCTCTCCTCTGGGACAAAGTCAAATATCATTTTTGGTCATCTCTCGGGGCCCATTCTTCTCAGATAACCTTACCACTGCAGCTACTTGGTCCCAATTTTGTGTATTATCGTTTTATCCACCTTAACGATATCTCGTATGGTTGAGTTTTTCACTCCCTCAATTCTGGAAATGCGACAACTTCTTTAAAAATCTATTTCTACAGCTTGCAGCCTTTGTGTATCTCTTAGTCCAACCACCCATGTTTCCAAACCATTAACGATACACCTTCAAAAAAGGAATGAAAAATCCTCTATTTGGTTTCTAACGAATTACTTGGGCTCTACCATACGGAAAACCTTATTTCCTTTGATCTTTTCCTTTATATCAGTCTCAAGTGTTCCCTTATTATCTATGTACACTCCCAAATACTTAAAGAAAGTATTTCTTCACTCTGATCTAGTGACTAGTTTTCTAATGGGCGAGAAGATGTAGAAGCATTGAAGTCGATGTATTTTGTCGTCTCTTTGCTGATTCCCCGACCCCATTTAGAGTATTCCTCTTCTAGCTTCCTTAGCATATAACTAAGACCATCTTCCTCAGAAGCTAGCACCACTTGATCGTCAGCAAAATGTAGACTGTATAAAGTTCTCTCCCCATTCAGACACCCATACCCCGACATATCCTTTTCAAAAACTTCCTCCAGATACAGGATTGATTGAAAAGGGTGGATAATAAGCTTTACCCTTGTCTTATATGCACGTACCACGATAGTTAGAATAATCACTCTTATTCCCCTTTTTTATGGAGAAGCGTGATGTGACTGGTTAACCATTCAGAAGGGACTTTACGTTGATTCATAGACCGTGTGAACAACTCAGGAATTGCTTCCTTCTAACACGTTGATCCTGACTTGACAAGCTGTATTGAGAGGCTCCCTAATCCAGGTGCTTTGTGATTTTTCATTTCTTTTAGAGCGGCTTCCACTTCCGCCAACGATACTGGCTCTGCATCAATCTGTTTACTGGCTTATATAACAATGTTCTCCTTAAGCATGGTTCTTTTAACTGCCAATAGTTTCGAGAAGTAGTCTATCCACTTTCGAAGAGAAATGATTTGAATACCTACTTTACCTTTTCAATGGGACTTAAGCATCTTCCATGCCTCCCTGCTTCTCTGTCCATACATACAACTATCAATCAATTGGCAAATCCTCTCACAGAACTGATTCACGGCTTATCTCCTTTTGATTTTGAATTCTCTGTTTAGTTTCTTATATTCATTAAATGCTGTTACATTCCTAGAAGAGAGCCATGCATGATATTTTTTCTCTTTTCTTCTACCAGCTCCGCAAATTCACTATTCCACTAGTATTTATCCGATTTTGTATTTTTATTTTTTATGCCAATTGCTTCAAACGCTGCTTGATGACAACTTCTTATAATATGGTTGTATTCATATCCACTCTGAAGTTTTATTTCAAGCCTGCTTTTATACAATTTTTCTGCAGCCTCCTGCATAAGGCTCTCAATGTAATAGTAAATCTCTTTGGAAGTTTCGGGCTTGATATTTATCTCCTTCTGGGTGCCCTGATTTTAAAAAATAAATGTTCCTCGAACAAGATAATGGCCAGATTCACATTCAGCATCTCTCTTCACTCTAATGCCATGAGTAAACAAGTGGGTGTTCCTTCTAATTATTATATAATCAATTATTGATCTAAGCTGGCAACCAGGTTGCTACCAGATGTATTTATGTCCGTCTTTGTGGAAGAAAAAGCCACTTAAAATAACCATATTGATTTGCTCAGACAATTCAATCAAACGTTCCCCATTTCAATTCACTGTTTCTTCTCCAAATATTCCTACTTCCAAATGGCCTACTCTTTTACTGAAAGCGGTGTTGTTTTTACGAGATATGGGGTGCTGGCCCGTTTCTCAACCACCTACCAGGTGGACTCGCTTTGAATTCAAGGTATCCTCCCCTAGACCCCTAGACAGGTTGCCTTCACTATGGCTTGGGAGTCCTGTCTACCCAGCAAGAAACTGATTTGATTTGTGGTGAATTTAAAGCAGTGAACACAAAGAACTAAGAAACTCAGTATGAAAGCATTGTTTTGCAAGTCCCAAATTTGAGATCAGCTATGTCAGATAAATTATTTCTTCTGCTACAAGCCATCATTTCTTCTGAGGCTCATGCAGCCTTAATAAGTGTGTACCCTTAATAAGGAGAAAAACCTGGTAGTTGAGAGTGATTTCGGCCAAATTGCTTCCTTGCACATCATGGGTTTAACCCCATCTTTGTGGCTTCCTATTATTGCCTTGTGCTATAATTTAGTTAACAAAAACCTCCATAATTGTCTATAGTTATATGTAAAATTAAATGTAATCTATAAAAATTTTATCAACAAATACAGCTAAGTATAAAGGTACTAATTGCAGTGAAGGAAATAAATATATTTTTTAATTTTATAAGAATGCTTGATGAATGAGAAGAGTAGTTGTTTATTTAATGTCACTTAATGCTGCTATGGCTAATCAGACGATGCTACAGTAGGAGCTCTAAATTTTGCCTACCCAGGTTTAATTAGGATAGGGATTTTTAACGAATGATTTAATTTGTTTGGAACTTCTGAGAGGAAAATTTAAAGTATTGTTAAGGTAAAAAAATAGTAAAATAATAGGAGCTTGGACATTTTACCCTATTTAATGACACATCACATTAAAATATAACTAATAAAATAAAATAAAACTTATTAAACAATTTATCCTAACTAAACTCAATAAAAATACCTGAAGTATTGGTCAGAATAGCCTTGATGATTATCAGAACTGTCAGCAGATGTTTTTAACCAAGGATGTCTTTGTCGTCTAAGTACACCTTCTTTGGGGGGGCTAGAATATCCTGGAGGATAATACAGTGATTGCCTAAAGCAGCGTGGTGCTTGGACAGGAGTAAACTGATTTCTTGAAAATCTATTGCCGTTGTAAAAATCATAGTCCTCTCTGAAAAGTTTAAATATACTTTAGTCACAACTACAAACAGTGATTCTTTCACATCTTAAAAAAAATTTTAAGTTAAAATCTTTTCTTTTCTTTTTTTATTAATTGTTATAATTTATAATAATAATATATAATGATGTCAGCTCAGTTGGTAGAGCACCAAAATGGAAATGCAGGAGACCCGGGTTTGAATCCCGGCCCTGGGCATATCTTTTCTCTTCAAAAATAAAAATATTTAAAATCTTTTCATCAGATCATAGACCAGTCCTACTTTTATTACTTTCAAGCTTTGGTCCGAATCCCTCTCTTCCTACATTGATTAGAGGACATGCATACTAGGTCAACTTCTGATATGATTTGGAGAACAAACTGGACTTAAAAATTTCACACAAGGCAAAACAAGACATTGATATATCCACAGAAAAACTTACATCAATAAGAACCAGTTTACATGATAACACCTCGAATCATAAAATTAATAGTTCTCAACCGAGTGATTTGCCACAGCATTTTGTTTCTTATTAAGAGAAAACGCAGAGCAAGATCGAAGTCTGCCAGTCTTGGCAGATTTGTTGTTTTTATTTATTTTTGGGAAGTCTACAAGTGGTTTATTGAAAGCAAAAGTTTTTCAACATAAGCTTTTTAAAATATCACTGACAGGTATAGGATGTGGATACATTGAAGAGTAGTCATCAAATTTAGAGGCCAAACCGCCCAAACCCAAATCCACGAAATCACCCTTAACACAATCCTTCATTCTACAGTTTCTTCTTCTTTTTTTTTCTAAGCCTTTATTGACATTTTAATGTTCCTTATTCAAGCAATTTTACAAACTCATCTTAACCTTCAGGGTGCAATTATTCAATTATTTTAACAAGGTGCATCCTCTGCATTTCTAAGTAATCTGCTAAATTCTCCAGTGAACTCGTCCTTTTGTAACTGAATTTTCTAAGCAAAAACCTAATGAAGTTGCTCTTCCTTCAAGATTAATAGCCCCATTTTACAACTATACAGATTAGTAGTAACGATAATAGTCTTATGAATCCTAATTTTATATTTCAAGACGAAAGAAGCGAGCTAAGAAATCTCGAGCCCAAAAATAATAAAATCATATATTCATAATAACAAATACATAACATTCCACTTATCGACACAATATCACCCAAACCCACTCGTTCTTTTGCTTTCCTACTCCCTGTTACCTGGACATTGGCCAAGAGACCTACTCAACTATTGATATTTTTATTCCAAAACTTGATGTTCATGTACAAAAGCAAAGAGAAAAACACTTGGATCAAATTTGCTTGATGCGCAGGTGCAAATGAAAATTAAATAATAAATTTAAAAAAAAATAATAACAAGCATTTACAGCATTTATTTCCTCTTGAATTTTGTATATCCCTTGACCTTGTTAATTAGACATATATGATTTAATTGAAACAGTAAGAAATTAACTACCTAACCTTAACAAGAAATGTTTCCTCTATCTAACACCCATAATAATTTTAAATAACATCAAATTAGTGTGATGATAATTTTAACTATTAAAATTAATACAAAGTGACTTGTAAACACGCTGTTTTAGAGAGCACTATAATGCCAATTGCTAATGATAAGGTGTCTTCCTAGGAAAGTTGCACTGAAATTTAAAGCTGATTTCAATTGCACATCTTGTGAGCTATTTCAAACTTAGAATAATATCAAACCAGATTTATGTACCACCATTAATGTTAAAAAATGCTTTTGGATGATATAAAAAAAAATATATATATAGCCATTTTTTATTGAAAAAGTCAGGCATTGGTACACTGTCAGCTACTACTACAAAAAGTTTGGGCTATAACTGTAAATGTATTGCTATGCATACCTGATAAACCTAGGATTTTCCTGAGAAGAGGGTTTGTAGCTTTGCTGCCTCTGATGGAAAGGTAATTGGTGAGGAGGAATTGAGATGCCAATTGATTCCCTTGTTCTGATTACCATAGGGGCTTCCACACATTGTTGGATATTGTTAGTAGATGATTCTAAATTATGGCGTCTATTCATTTCAGCTGATTCTAAATGAAGAGGAACATTAAATCCTGGAGATTCCATGCCAACTTGATGTGGTTCTAAGCGTTCTCGGCCGGAAAAACGAGATGTATTAAGATTACATCCAACCTCAGAAGAATAAGGAAGCCTTGGCTTTGAACCATATTCATTAATATCATCCAAAAGCTCTTTCCTCCTCCGCATTCTTCCCGTGAATAATGGAGAACGTCTACAAATAAGAAATGAGAATGAAAATTTCATTCAAATATATACATATAACAAACTTGAAATCATAAATTATAATATGAAATACAAAATTACTTGAAATTTAAAAGAATGTAAAGGATAACATTAAAAATAAGATCCTAAAGTCAAGGTGAATTCTTCTTCATTCATGATAAACTTTTTATTTATTTCAGCATTTCAAGGAAGTGCTTACATCCTTATATGTAACCTTTCAATATTTATATATTTTGCTCATCCATAAAAAAATAAATATATAATTATATATAAATAAATAAATGCTCACTACAACTTTAGGACCTTATATTAAACAAAATGATCTTCCATTTAGATATAAAACAGTTAATAAAAACAATTAAGTCAATAGATTACCTATCTTCCTCATTTAAAGCAGGATTTTTGATGTGAGCTGTCCTTATCCAATCACTATTCCCATGCGAGTCTTCAATCCTATTATCCAAAGAGAGAGAGCAACTAAGGACAGAACAAGGACTACTACGACCGTCTAAGTCTTCATCATCCTCCAACACTTTAATGATTTTCGTAGCCACCGATTGCATTTTTCTTTGTTCTCTCCATTTTCTGCACATATGCAAAAATAAAAATGACTATCATTATCAATATAAATTTATTATACATAACAAAAGTAATAATGAAATCAGTGTATAAAGGCTAAAATTAAGCCCATAACTTGAGTATCAATCCATGGACTCCATGTACAGGCTGCTTAAACAGAACATAATCCCAGCAGTTTCGGATCACTTTAGCTCGCGGGAATGGTTCACTAAAATTGAGGCAGACCGCATCTTAGCTATGTGATCTGATTTTCAGATTCGTGACTCAATTTCTCCTAATTATATGGTCAAAATTGACTCATTGGAAAGGCACAAGCCCTGCAATGACATCAATTCCTACACAGATGGATCTTTCACAGTCACTGGTGCCAAGGCGGGGTTGTGGAGGAAGGATAAACCTAGGGAAGGAACCTGGGTCTCTCTGGGCAGGTATTCTTCGGTATTTCAATCCGAAGTACTTGACATAAACTACTGTGCACAGTCACTGCTGAAAGAGTGAATGTCTTGTAGGAGGATAACTTTCTTCACAGAGAGTCAGGCTACCATAGGTGCACTATGCGGGCACAGTACAAACTCACGGGTTGAATGGGACTGCTACACAGCTCTTAACAAATTGGCTGAGAACAACAGGGTTAGCATTGAGTGGGTTCCTGGACACTTAGACATCCCTGGCAATGAAGAAGCTGATAAGACTAGCCAGGCTAGGATCAGATACATTAGTCTCAGCAACGCTAAGCTTAGAATAAAGGGCATCTACCTTAGGGCCTTAGTGGATTAAGACATTCCAAACTATTCCTTGACAGCTTCAATGAGAAGACATGTAATGCTCTTCTGGATCTGGAAAGGGAAGCACTAAAAACAATCATAGCAGCATACACAGGTCATTGCAGACTCAACGCCCACATGTTCAGGCTGGGACTGGAGAGTGTCCCTACATGCCGCTTCTGTTGCACAGAGGACGAAACTCCCTAACATATTATCTGCCTATGTGTTAGGTTTGCCGACTTAAGGTTTGCAACCTTTGGTCAGGATAGAGTCACCAACCTTAGGCAGGTCGAATTAATCAACCCAGGAAGCATACTTAAATTTGTGGGGGTAGCCAAGTTGAGATTATAACAACCTTATTATAAAAAAAATAGATCAAATAATGGTCGCAGTGCAACTTCAAGCCCACTCAAAAAAAAAAAAAAGTAACAAAAAACTGAGGCCTTAAAATTGTAAAACTGTTTTAAGCCAAAAAGAGTATCTCACCTATTCCTTCTGATTCTTCTAGGTTTCCACTGACGTTCCATTTCATTTATCTTTGAACCATGTAATCTCATTTCTGTTAGGAAAGTTATAATAACTGATTTCTTACAATATGTTTCTTTAACGTATTACTATGTGTGAAAAACGAGGGGATTTCCGATACTCAAAAAATTATGACAATCATTGCAATAATATGTAGAAACGTTTTCTGCAGTCTACTTTGGCAGTTATACAATCATTAACCCAAAACCAGAACCTGTAGAAATTATTAAACATTATCAGAATATATATAACAATTATTTAAATAAGTATAAAAAAATATTTTACTTAAACTAATTACTATTATAAAATAAGGTATCAGTTCCGCGGGCTGTTGCTTGAGATAAACCACAAGTATTTACCTTTCATTCGTTTCCTTTTTAATGTTCTTGGAAATAAAAATGATCGTGAGTTTTAGTATGGAAAAATGAATGTCATAATGGGAAATTAGTATATTTCAGTAATTATTTAATCAATAAATAAACATTTCAAACAACATATACATTATCTATACTTCGAAATGTTAGTTGAAACGTTCATTTCTTCATGAATTATTTATCGAAATACACATATTTTCCCTAAGCACACTCTTTTTTTTCATACCAGAACTCTTGATTAATTTTAATTTCGAGAATATTGAAAAGGAAATGAATGAAAGAAAAAAAAAGACTTGATTAGAAGCTGCAACCTGCTGAACTGATAATGAAAATAACGTTTAAAGTATCTTAATAAGCCAGGTTTCTTTATTAACCATATAATAATTAACCAAATGACTAATCATTATTGTAAACATTTATAGAAAGAGGGGGAACACTATTAGCTATTACACCTTTTCATTTGTATGAATTACATGGAAAGATTAATCAAATTAAATAAAATGTTTGCTAGTTGTAACCAACATATTAAATATTGGGTAAGGCAAAGACTTGGATAAAACTGTATTAAAATATATCAACTAAATAAAAGGCATGTAGATTATTAAATAAATTTATGATCTTGTAACTGAAGATTGAATATTAATGAAAACAAAGCTGGACCTATGAAATGACAAGGATTTGCTAGGATTGATAACTACAGAAACATTAACAGAAAGAGACAAATTTCACCACTAAGTTGATAGCAAGCAAAGAAATAATATGATATTTTATCTGAAACTTGAGTGGATATGAAATAGAGCTACTCATTTTACAGGAGTATCTAATGGTATTTTTAAAGGACCTGACATTAAATACAGCATGCTAAATTGATAGATTTACCAAAATGCAAGAGTGAGATCAGATTGAACCTATATATATAAAATACAAATAACTTAATTTTATAGTTACACACTTGTGCCTTGAGATCTAAGATCAAAAACATCAACAGCTTCTTAAATATACTTTTTTAAAAATAAATAATTAAACAAACAAAACCATAAACGCTTATCCTTACAAACCAAAGGAATGATAACTGTAAACTGATCAAATAAAAACAATATGGAAAATAAATAACAAATTACAGATGTTTCTTTGTTGCTACTTCTGATGCATTACTGTTGAAAATTTTAAAATAAAATTTATATAATAACAAAAACAAATCATTGAATCCCAAATTCGTAACAGAACAACTCCCCCTCAAAAACGGAATATATATGAGAGGTTACTATTGAGGTAGGAACCTGTAGTGGCGGGGTCAAAGTAACGTCGCAGTCTAAACAAACGTGTTATTGGAAAATAACGGTTACTGTGATAACGTGTTACCAGAACGAGCCCGTTATTGGAAAAACTGCATCGTTTTACTTGCGCTTCGACATGATATGAATAAGAGCTGAAGGCCGAGGCGTTATCATAGTTAGCGAGATAACTATGTTCTGAACTAAAACAATTTTATTGGCTTAGTTTGCTATTTTTTGGAAATATAAAATGATTTCGTTCACAATTAATGATTGAAAAATGAACAAAAAAAATTAAACTTTGCTAATTAGCACAAACTATTTAAATAACATCAATTGAATATGTTTTAAAACAATAAAACTGCCTTAGACGTTATTCAAGTGGCTCTATCTACGTTATCAGACCGTTATTGAACTAATAAAACATTATTGGCTTAGTTTGCTATTTATTAGAAATATAGAATAGAATAGAAAAGTAACTTTATTCTGGGACTAAGTCCCTTTAGAATAACAGATATGAACAGGAAAAAAAACATAATATTTATCTGGCCAGAAGGCTAAATGTTACAAATCATAAAGCGTGTAAAACATGACAGAAAACAAGTTAAAAAGAAATATATAAACAAAAATAATAGTAAGTAAATAAACAGTACAGATCTTGACAGGATATTAAGCAATTAAAGATAATAGATAAATCCATAGCTTTTGTTAGATGCATAAGCTAGCATGCAATAATTTCTTTACATGATGTACAGCTTTTCAAAAAGCAAAATTAAAAGAACTAACACAATGAGTTATTCTTTACATTACATTCTAAGCAAATGACTAACCTGCTTAGAGAGTATCCTTTTGGGGAGCTAAGAGGTGTTGAAAAAGCAAGGATTTGAATAATGATAGAGAGGGAGTATGACGGATATTAGGAGGGACTGAGTTCCACACTGTGGTGAAGCGGGCGAGAAAGGAACGTTCGAATGCTTTAGTTCTGTGTGAACGTATGTTGAGATCAGAAAGGCGGAATCTTGTTTTATAGTGTTGAACTGAGGATTTGAATTGGAGGGGACTGTAGATATATGAAGGGTGTTGAGAGTGAATGGATTGGTATAATAATGAATAGAGGAAATATTGTAAATATAGAATATAGAAGTGTTTCGGTCACAATTAATGATTGAAAAATTAACAACAAAATTAAACTTTGCTAATTCGCACAAAAACATTTAAATAATATCAATTAAATATGTTTAAAAACAATAAAACTGCCTTAGACGTTATTCAAGTGGTTCTATCTACGTTATCAGACCGTTATTGAACAAATAAAACGTTATTAGCTTAGTTTGCTATTTATTGGAAATATAGAAGGGTTTCGTTCACAATTAATGATTGAAAAATTAACAAAAAAATTAAACTTTGCTAATTCGCACAAAAACATTTAAATAATATCAATTGAATAGGTTTTAAAACCATAAAACTACCTTTGACGTTATTCAAGTGCCTCTACCTACGTTATCAGAACATTATGGAACTATTATACTAATATGAAATATAAAATATATATGGGACTATTCCATGGAGTTATGGAAAAGCATTGCCAATGCTAATAGGCATGATAGATTTATTTAAGATGGTGACTAGTTATTATAGTATGAACCCAAAGTTGCAAAATACTGTTTAAGAAATTACTGTACAATTATAAATTATAGGAAGTAAGTGGTGATGAAAGGGTTTAATGAAATTAAAATACTAATATAATAATAAGCTTTTAATAGATAATTAAATACAAAAAGGATGAACAATTACTACAAATTATTAATTAATGACATAGCATAAATAATTTCAGTTTTAGCAAACTAAGCCAATAATGTTTTGTTAGTTCAATAACGGTCTGATAACGTAGATAGAGCCACTTGAATAACGTCTAAGGCTGTCTTTTTGTTTTGTTTTTTGAATGAGCTATTATGGGCTACGTCGGTTTCAATTCTCATATAAATTTATTTACTAGATATATAATTTTCTTCAATGAAATAAAACGTTACTCAAATAACGTGTTACTGGACACGTCATTACATGGTAGCAGTTATGCCATAACGAATTATTAAGATTTCACTGTTTAGCCCATCACTACTTGAAAGCATACCCCCCCCCCCCCCCCCCCACAATTCAACGCAACTTACCGTTTCTACAACTATCTAGACAACAAACTTAAGTGTTCGAAATTTATTAAAATTCAATTTTGGCAATTTTAGGTCAGGTATATATCAAATATCAAAAAATATACAGGTATATGTATCGAAATAGCCATGTTGTTGAAAATCAAATCTATGACTATGACTGTAGGTTTTTAGTTTAAGTTTATGGATATGAATGAGAACATACAAAAATTAAAAGTTCTCTACATTATTTTAATAGCCGTTTTTGAGTTACAGAGGTCTAAATACGAGTTTAACGCAATCCAATAGTAAAATTAACTCAACGATTATGAACAAACCCTAGTACGAAATTTAATGGTTAAGAACACTTCGATGAAAAATGTCGTGTTTTTTTTTCAATTTTAGTAATAATGAACTTTCTGAGCGTTGTTCTAATGTTACAAGACAAACAAAAAAATATTCCAATAGTTATGTTCTTGTCGAGAACAGTCTTTATTCATTAGTTGTTACATATTTGATCTTTGAAATATGTGCTAAGAAATAGTAGGAATGAGTTGCTCTGTCACAAGCTTGGATAGATTTTAACATGTGCACTTTTGTTTTTAGAAGGTTGGTAGTAGCCTTTTGGCTCCTAACCGGGATTTTTTTTCTCTGAGGTGGACTAGTCGTTTTAAAATTATTTATTCTTGATTTGGTAAGTATCTTATTAACATTAATATCCATGAGTATTATTAACATTTGAATCTCTTCATTTAGTAAGTATATATGTATCTTAAGGTTTTAAATCAGAATGAAATGTTATAAAGGACTGAATATTTAGAACAGAATTACTCAATAAAATGTATAATCAATGCTTGATTTTTCATAATCTTTGGATCATTCATTTTCTCCAAAATAATTTTCACAAGTCTCTAGAATTGCAAAGTTAGTTAAAAGTATAACTAAGAACCAATAATTTTAAAAAATATTATAAGCATACAGCGTTCCTTTGCTGGTATTCATTTCAGGAATTTTTAAAACTAAAATCTGTCTCTTGATATGGTAAGTTAAAAGGTATATTAATATTGACATATGTAAATTAATAATCCCTAAATAAAAATTATCTTGAGCTTCAGTATGGAAAAAATAATGTATATATTGGAAATGTGTAGGTTTCGGTAAATAAACAAGAAATAAACATCAAGAAACAAACTTTTCAACTAACATTTGAAAGTATAAATGATATATTTTTGTTGAAACAATCATTTCAATATGAAATGATTACAGAAATTTACACATTTCCCATTATAACATTCTTTTTTCCATACTTAAGCTTACGATAATTTGTATTTTTGGAGAATATCAAAAAAGAAAACAAATGAATCGTTAAAACTTATAACTCAAGTTGAAAAGACAACCTGCGGAATGATTACCTAATACATGAATATGGTGCTGGACAGTGATAATTTCTCCTGCAACTCAGAATAAATAAGGTGAATCGAGACTGGTATCTCATCATATTTAAATCTACATATATCAAAGTTTGAAGCTTTAAAAATTGAATACATAATGATAAGAATTGAATAACTGAAATGAGAGGAGTGATAACAAGAGGTTAAAGGAAATAAGGAGGTAGGTTTCATGTAGACCAGCTATTACACAAGTACCTTTTTTCAATATAGCATAAAAAGAGAACAAAATACAAATCTATATCCCAGTATTTTAATTTGTTCTTCAATTTAGAATCTCTTTAAAAACAATGTACGTAACCACTTTTCCATTAAATTTCACTGAATTTTTATTTGAATGGAAGTTTTCGATTATTCTCTTCTGTAACGATTTCTGTCTTTATTACACCTTTTTCCTGTGTTCTTTTTTTTGGAAAAATGTATTCTTCTTGTATTGCTACATATTTATTTAGTAATACTTACAATTCAATAACATTTCTTGGAGAATTTAGAAGTTCAAGTAAAGTTTTCTACAGAAATTTAGTTTTGGATTCCTTTTAAAAAGTATACAGTTTTTTTTAAAAAACTATTTAACAGGTACGTGTTAAACGAATTAATCTGTAATGAAATTAGTACCATTATTCAGTCTATTATAACTATAATGTACTTGTACAGCTATAATTTAACATTTCTCCAACTAAATTATAGAATAGTAAAAATCAAAAAAAGTATTAAACTATAAGAAAATGTAATGAACTAGTAATTACGCCTGGAAATTAGAAATGAGATACATTTGGAATTATTTAATAAACCGTTTGTCTGTTAAATTAATAAAACTTTAATTTGTGGGTAAAATTTATGTAAATAAATTTTTAAAGCTTTAATGTAACCCTAAAAGAATATATACATTTAATAATTTTCCCATCCCCTCTCCTCCTCGATCTTACAACCCTCAGATCAGCCCCGGCTCTCTAACAGCGCACATCGCTGCAGTTTATAATTTAACTATAAGAACTCAAGTAAAACAATATATTCAGATAAAATAAAGTATTCTACTATTAAAATAAGGTGATGAAACAATTATTACTATTGAAAATTTAAAATATGGTACTTTTAATATAGTTTAATAAATCGAATGTCTGTTAAATTAACCATCCATTAGGTTAGGTAAATTTACCTTCATGAAATGGTTTTTATAACGTTGATAATGCGAGAAAAGAATATATAAAGTTAATAATTATTCCATCCCCTCTACTCCGTGAACATTGAACCTGCACTTCGTACCTTTTAGTTAGCTTCCTGGTTTCTAACTACGCACATCGCTGCAGTTTATAATTTAACTATAAGAACTCAAGTTAAACAATATATTCAGATAAAATAAAGTATTCTACAATTAAAATATGGTAATGAAACAATTTTTACCATTGCAAATCAGAAATAAGGTACTTTTAAAATAGTTTAATAAATCGAATGTCTGTTAAATTAACCATTCATTAAGTTAGGTAAATTTAACTTTATGAAATAGGTTTATATAAGGTTGATAATGCAAGAAAAGAATATATAAAGTTAATAATTATTCTATCCCCTCTACTGCGTGAACATTGAACCTGTACTTCGTACCTTTTAGTTAGCTTCCGGGTTTCTAATAGCGCACATCGCTGCAGTTTGTGATTTAACTATAAGAACTCAAGTTGAACAATATATTCAGATAAAATAAAGTATTCTACTATTAAAATAAGGTGATGAAACAATTTTTACTATTGAAAATTAGTAATAAGGTACTTTTAATATAGTTTAATAAATCGAATGTCTGTTAAATTAACCATCCATTAGATTAGGTAAATTTACCTTCATGAAATCGTTTTTATAAGGTTGATAATGCAATAAAAGAATATGAAAAGTTAATAATTATTCTATCCCCTCTACTCCGTGAACATTGAACCTGCACTTCGTACCTTTTAGTTAGCTTCTGGTTTTCTAACTACGCACATCGCTGCAGTTTATGATTTAACTATAAGAACTCAAGTTGAACAATATATTCAGATAAAAGAAAGTATTCTACTATTAAAATAAGGTGATGAAACAATTTTTACTATTGAAAATTAGTAATAAGGTACTTTTAATATAGTTTAATAAATCGAATGTCTGTTAAATTAACCATCCATTAGGTTAGGTAAATTTACCTTCATGAAATGGTTTTTATAAGGTTGATAATGCAATAAAAGAATATATAAAGTTAATAATTATTCTATCCCCTCTACTCCGTGAACATTGAACCTGCACTTCGTACCTTTTAGTTAGCTTCGGGGTTTCTAACTACGCACATCGCTGCAGTTTATGATTTAACTATAAGAACTAAAGTTAAACAATATATTCAGATAAAATAAAGTATTCTACTATTAAAATGAGATGATGAAACAACTTTTACTATTGAAAATTTAAAATATGGTACTTTTAATATAGTTTAATAAATCGAATGTCTGTTAAATTAACCATCCATTAGGTTAGGTAAATTTACCTTCATGAAATGGTTTTTATAAGGTTGATAATGCAATAAAAGAATATATAAAGTTATATGCGCGGGTTTCTAACTTCGCATATCGCTGCAGTTTATGATTTAACTATAAGAACTCAAGTTAAGCAATATATTCAGATAAAATAAAGTTTTTTATTTTTATTATAACTATGGCAATTTATTTTTCAGGCTCAAAATCTGAAGAATCTACTGCAGAGGTACTTGAAGGAAGCTCAATGCTGGCGAAATAAGACATGCAGTAGCTATAAGCATTGGATTGACGTTTCACATAAAAAGAGGATGATGCTAAGGAGAAGAAGAGGATGATGATGATGAGCAAGTGAAGTAAGTGAATATACATTTTACTTATAAATATATGTTATAAAGTGGATAATTATAAGATTTTAATTATATATGTTTTTAAATAAGGTCAATATAGAATTAGTAATATGATTAAGTAGCTCATATTATTTAATTTAAAAAAATAAAATAATTACTATGTATGTATGTAAAATTGGTGAGAGTGATGTGATCACTTAACGCGATTATATTACCTTTAATACAATTTATAAAATATATTTATTCAATTCAATAAAAAATGTATTTATATTTCATTTTAGATTGTGTAATTATTAAGTTTTATTTTACTATTTTTTTACAGAAAGCCCGCTTGCTATTCCGGAAGACAAAAGTAAATTTCAGAAGCTTATCCTTGGAATCTAGAAGACTGCAGCAAACTTGTACTGCAGAGGGTTTGGTATTCTGCAGAAGAACCGCGAAGTGATTCTACGATTCACTCGACGACGAAAGACTCCTCCTAGGAAGCGGAACGATTCGCTCTCTCGAGGACCCGGCATGTCACCGTTCTGAAACTCGGCTCTTTCCCTGGCGAGTTAGTGAGGCGTTTTGGTCTTGCAGGGCAGTCGAAAGTATGCGAGCCCAGAACTTCTGTGTTCGGCTCAGCTCGGAACAGATCCATGGCCATCGGGATCCTCCAAGTCCTCAACTTCGAGCTGACTCTTCCCCCCGGCTCTTTTCTTCTTTTTCCAGATTTTCTTGTCTTCTAGCCGAACCTATCTGTCGAGGTTACTTCTACTCGTTGAGATGTTGCGTTATAACGGAAGATTCGAAGGAAGGGGATATCGAAGTATTCCACGGTTCATCGTGTTTGAGAACTCGAATCGCGTCATCGAAGCGATGTCGCAACTGAGCAGTCTTCGTGTCACAGTCACACAGGAAGAAGAGCATCGCACAGCTTGCCGATGTTGGTAACAGGAATAACTAGTTTGGTGGTTGAATTTTTGTATACTATTATTTTAGGAAGATATAATTGTAGACTTAATTATATTTCAGATAGCCCTGTCTGGGTCTAAATGTAACCTGTATGCCCCTAGTATTTTGACATTTTTAACATAAAAATTCTCACCAACCACCATTTTAAATTCAGTCTAAATTTAGCTGCATCTGCCCGGTTTTTAGTTATAATATATATAAATTAGCAGATGTTTTTATATAATCAATACTGTGGAAAACAATTAATATATATTTTTTACCCCCGAAACTTTAGAGCTGTTCGAAGCTCACCCAACATTGGCTTTTATTAGTTGCGGTTCAACGCCTCTTTTTTTCAGGAGCTAAAGGAAATCAAACCAAGTTAGATATAGTAGAGAGATATTAAATTTGAGGGATAATTTGGTTTGATTTTTGCTGGGACCTGAGGATGGGGTTTTGTCCTATACACTAATAGTTAAAAAGCCAATGATTCTGATCACTTACATAAATAATCATGTAAGTAAACTTTAAGTTTTGACTTTTATTGGCTATAGGTTTTTAGTCACTAAATTTTAAAATCGCGACCACTCGGTAAAAAAAAAAATCGAATTCAGAATTCTTTTAAACAAGAATTTTCTGAGTTCCGTTTTTAAATAAGTTCCGAAATTTGCAGAAAACTTTATTTAGATTCTTTAATTTCTGTTTCAACTTTAGTCAGTTGTGGGATGTTCTTCTTCTTGGGCGACCATGACACGAAAATCGCTCAGCTAGTGACATCACATCGATAGCGCGGTTCGGATTCCCTACCCGGCGAATCGTTGAATACCTCGATCCATTCTTCTTTCGACTCTTCCGTTACAACGCAGTAGCTTATTGAGTTGGATTGGCTTCGAGAGGAAGGGCCGGTTCGGGGGGAAGAAAATTCGGGAAAGGGGGAGGGGCGGCGGTCGGAGAGATCCGCGGAGGTTTTGGACTCGAAGGAAGCCGGTGACGGTGGATCCGTTCCCTGCACGGGCCGAGCACCGGAGGGTTGGGTTCGAGTCCCTTCAACCACCCCGCGGGATCGAGGGCCTCTTGCTGCTCACGAGGGATGAGACGGGCTTCAGGAGGTGGCTCGCCAAGTCCTCAGGAGTGCGGATCGTTTCGTCTCCTGAGAGGAGTCTTCTGTCGCTGAGCGAATCGTGGAATCTCTTCGAGTAACCTCCACAGAGCATCAGGTCGTTTGTAGTACAATGAACAGGGTGGATACTACACATTGGGTGGAAGAATGCATTCGTCAGGATGAAAATCAATAGAGCCTTCATGCTGAGCAAACACCCATAAAGACCTATGCTGCACAAATAAGGTAAGCTATTTACTACACAATTATAACACATTTAATCATTTTTAAATATTTTTTATATGCTGCAGTAAACTTTTGATGGTTTCTTTACTAAGCATTAAATCCTATACAAATTATTTTATTATTAGCTCAGGGTGTTGTAATTATAACAAAAGAGGCACATGATATATAGAAGAGTGCTCTGTATTGATACTATACAGAATCAATACAGAGCATTACTTTATCGACACAGAATCAAAACTATATCGAATGGATAAGAAGTATTCGTGCCAATATTAAAATCAGTTCCGCTGATTGTCACTTCGAGGTACAAGTTTTAACTGTCATTCATCTCTTTTTAAATATTCTTCAAAAACACAAATTATCATGAACTTTTTAGTATGGGAAAAATAGTGTAATTATAGAGAATTTGTTGGTAGTCATTTTATCAAGAAATAAACGTTTCAACGAACATTTCGAAGTATAGATGATAAATGTTTGTTGAAACTTTCATTTCCTGATGAAATAGTACGGAAATATAAACAAAAATCTCATAATTACTTTTCCATACTATAGCTCGCTATAATTTGTATTTTTGGAGAATACAAAAAAAGGAAACGAATGAACAGTTAAAACTTGTATCTCAACTCGAATCGACAACCTGCGGAACATATATCGATGTATATTCACGATAACATTAATTTAAAATATCTTTAAACACCTGAATAATCATACACCATTTTGAACATTAAAAATTTTTTAAATCTTTTTAATTTTAAAAAAAAAATTATATCGAATTCAAAATTATGGAGGGAATGCAAGTAAGTATGGAGAAAAGATGAGCAAATTCTAAACTTGTATCAATACAACCTAGGAAGGATCTATTGTAATAAACCAGATATAAAAATACGGATATTTGAAATTATAAAATAAAATGAAGGTATTATTTAAGATATTTGAACTATTGTAGAACAATGGGATATGAGTTACTAAAAATAATGATGAGAAACGATGTAAGTAAATTTGAAATAAAAGAATAAAAAACTATACCACTACAACCCATGAAGGGTCTTCAGTACGTGGCAGAGTACAGGCAGACTGTTTCTAGGACAAGGGTTGTGGAGGGAGGTAGTTTGTCAGAGACTGTCATTCGCCGGAGTTTTCTTCCAATCGATGTTACCCACTTTTTAGAGGCTGGGTTGGCCTGAAGAGGGTCTGTATTATTTCTCAGGGTCCATCAGCGGCTGTTTACGGCTAAATAATTTATCTGCCACAGCTGGATTTCAGCTTAGCAACTCAACACTTCACAATCCCCGCTCCCTCTCAGGATAGCAAATCAGCCCTTGACTTGACTATTTCTCTTGCAAAAAGTTGTGTGAACAACAAAAACCATTTATCTTCGTTTTTTTCTTCTTTCTGAAATTGTAGAAAATTGTTAGATAGGCAAATTATTTACTATTCAAATATTAAAATTTTGTTGAAAACTTAAAAAACAAAAATGTCAGTTCCGCAGGTCATCGCTTCGAGTAAGTCAAAACTAGTTTTAACCCTTCATTTGTTTCCTTTTGAATAATCTCGAAAATTAAAATAATTCTGAGTTTTATATGAAACAAGAGTTATGGATAATAGATATATTTCGATATTTTTTCCATCAAGAAATAAACGTTTCAATTAACATTGCGAAGTATAGATGATATATGTTTGTTGAAAGGTTTATTTCTAGATTAAATGATTAGCGAAGTATACACATTAGCCATAATTACATTCTCTTCTGCTTACTAAAGGTCATGATATCGGCATCAAGTCTTCGGGTTTGCTAAGCCTTCTTCGTATTATTAATACTTTAATGGTAATTATTCCGCAGGTCGTCGCATAGAGATAAGTCACAACAAGTTTTAACTATTCGTTCGTTTCCTCTTCTTTTTTTCCCAATAGGGGTGGCATTGGTATATTCCATACAGCGACATCTGAATTATACGAAAGCTATATTCTCAGTAAGCCCAATCACTTTATTGGTACTGCTATAATTTATTATTTTTAGTGTATTTGTTATTATATAAATTTTTGCACCACACATATGCATACACACATATGTATATACATACACACACACTCACATACAAAATACAAAAACATATAAATATATAAAAAATTATATATATAAATGTATTATATTTTTTTGTTAATTGTTTTCAAATATTCATGAAGGTCACACATTTTTTAAGGTCAGATAATTTTAATATTTCATCATAAACAAAAATTTTTTTCAAATTTTAATTCTTGAGGATTATTTCTCTTTGTTGTATGTACGCTGGACATTCAACTATAATATGCAAAATAATAAGTGAATACTTAAACGTCGGCACAAAGAAATAAAAAAGTCTTCACATATTTGGTGTTTATTTTGACTGCACCCCCTTCCTATTTCCATCCTACATTAGGCCTTCCAGTCAACTATTTTCCTCTCTAAAGTTTTAACTTTTTATTCATTTAGCTTTTAATAATATTTTCGAAAATGATAATAATTTTATTAATGACTGTATATAGTAACTATGTAGATTAAAGAACCAACTTAACAACATACTGTTTAGGTTATATTATAATCTATTGTTCGAAATGTTTGTTGAAACGTCCATTTCTTAATGAAATGATTACCGTAATATACACATTTCTCTGAATTAAACTCTTTTTTTCTTACTAAAACTCACGATTATTTTAATTTTCGTGAATATTAAAATGGTATGTATGAAAAGCTAAAACTCGATCCGACTTAACTCTCAAAGCGACATGCTACGAAACTGATACCCACTCTGGTTTTACGACTGTATTATTATGACTTAGATTTGAGTCCATAGATATACCCTTTTTGTTATAAATATTTTGTGTGAGTTGATGTGAGGTGCCCATCGTTCGCTATCTAATTTCGTTGGCTTTTGTTTGTATTCTATTCCCCTGAATTGTTTCACCGATGTATTTAAAATGTCTATCTCTTCTCATTTTTTTTTTTGTGATTCTTGGTTGCAGATCATGTATTCTTTTTTTTTTTAATTCTTGCATGCCGACTTTTTCCTTGTTTCTTTCAGGAGTTTAAACTGATTTTTTTGCTGTTGGAACATATAGTCTACAAATGTTATGCGATCTACTGCTAATTTGCTTCTACCGAGAGTAATTGGTTGGTAAATCTTGAGGACTGATTTCTGTTTTGGGCCATTGTTGTATCACCTTTCTAAATTCGAATTACAAAATAAAGTTATATGTACAATTACTCCAACATTTTCTCTCGTTCATTATAATCAAGATAGCACGAAATTAGCAAAACTTATTTTTTGTTATTTTTGACTGCACCCCTTGACCAATTCAAACCATTATTAGAAGTAAACATAATTTCCTCTGTTTTAAGGTGAAATTCTCCCGAAGTATATATTTCCCTACTAACTATGCTAATTTTATATTTAATAAATATATAGAAATAAATTGGGGTGCAGTAAATGAAATTATATACTAATAGGTACTTATTATTTACTGTCATGAAGTTTCGGTCTAAGTTTTAAGACATCATCAGGGCCTAGAAAAAAAAATAACATGACCTAAATTTGTTTTGCCGTTATGATGGTCAAAATGTCAGTACAAAAAGTTGGCCCATAATAAACAATTCGTTATATTTATGTTTAATTACATTGGCTTCTTCCCATACCAATTTCTGCATAATTATTATTTGTATGCTCTAATCTTTCGTTATATTTAAAATTTCATATTTACAGGGACCCGGAATGCTACAAGAACATGTACAGAATTACAAAGATCTTCTAGAACCATCTGTCGTCTACCAAGATCATCAGCTTACTCAGAAGATCTTCCAGACGTTAATAATGGTTTCGCAAGTCGGGCTTGGTCATCAGATCGACGCAGGCCATCTGATTCGACGTAGGTCATCTGGTTCAACGTAGGTCATCCGATTCCACGCAGATCTTTGTGTCAAGAGAAGGCGGTCAACAGCGAGGTAAGAATTAGTTTTTATGATTTTAATTGTTTGTTAACAACACTTGTTATGTTTTGATTTTCAAAGTTAACTAAATATTAAATAAATGAGGCTGAGTTGTCATATATTTTTACGCTCCAAGGTCCAATGAAACTAAACATATTAGATTAGCAGTATCAAGGCCTCATACAAAGAATAGGAGCGAGAAGGGGAAAACCCTGGCTGGATTTTCCTTCCAGGATCCTGTCCATAACCCTCAGAATCCATTCTGGAAACAAACTCGGTATTGTTTGATATAGTTTAAAAACGCTCTAGGAAAAGATTGAATAGCAATTGCAACCAAGGATTTGTTTTGGATCTTAAGGGAACACTAGTCTAAAAAAAAAATATCACTCTATGAAGGGTCTTGGGATCTGTACATGGTAGAGACTGTACTGTTTTTAGAACAACAGTTATGCAGGGAGGTAATTTGTCCTAGACCACTCTCAACTGTCAGGTCTTTCCCCGGTTAATGGTACCCACTCTATAGAGGCTGGGTGAGGCCCAGGAGTTCCTTAGGCAGGGCCCCCCAGTTTTTTACACCAATTTTTCCCCAAATCTTTTATCCAATTTTGCCCTAAATAATAATTGTATTGTCTATAATCTTTTCTCTCTAAGCCATTTTCAAAGTTTTTCATAATGCCTCCTACGTTTGGTCATTTCTATGGATTCTTCTTCTGAGATTGAAAAGTTTTTGGATTCAGTTCTGCTTTTCACTCGTACAGAAACTCTTTTGTACACAGATTGTGTTATAACCCACCAGAGAATCTCAGCCTGATTCAACAACCTCCACTGTCAGATGTTGATTGTCATAGTAGGAACCTGGCTCACTGCCATATTCCTAAAATATACAGTCCTTATATACTGGATGTATCTATGGCAACTACAAAAACACCTGGCCAGAAGATTCCCGCTGTTATTAGATTTTTTTTAGTTACTTAAAACCTTCATGTTCAAATGTTATGATTATTATCAATTTAATATACTGTTCAAAGTATCTACTGTTCTTTTTATTTCATAATACTCACACATATGTTAGGTTACTTTCGGTTTCCTGACCATTTATTATTATTTGTCATGAAAAACCTAACTCTAAAATGCTCTACTTCAATTAATTATAAGTTAAACATTAATTTCGGGCGCCAATACTGAATTTAATAATAATTTATATAATATGAATTAATATGACAAAACAAATTATATTAGAATGGACGGATATTTGCATTTCTATAAAAATAACATAAATCGGGTTTTACCCACTTATTTGACATGAACACTTTCAAATATTAAATTATATCCCTTAACTATCCTAATCCCCACTTTATAGCACTTCACTTAACAACATATAAGAATTACAGTACCTTGGTCACTTTGACCTATATGTCAACAAAATGTCCGCTTCTCTTATTCGTTTGTTCTCCAGGTAGGCTTGTTCTTTGTTCTCTTTCCTTCAGCTCGCTTCTCTCCTGCTTTCTTCCACTTGGGTCTCCAGCTTCATAAGACCCGGTGTCACTCCACTTGCTCCCCCACCACTTTTCCATCCCTTCTCCATAATTCGTCGATCTTACATTCGATCTTTTGCCATTTTGACTTTTACATATTAACACAGTTTAACAATTATACATCAAATATGATGTTCAACAGAATATTTAATTTATATTCACATCTATTACTTATTTTATAATAGTATAAAATAATATTTACAAGTTACATTATAACCTTTATACATCACTAACCTATTATAACCTATTACAGTTTTCAATCATCCAAAGGCAAATTTTCGTCGTTTTATATATATATATATATATATATATATATATATATATATATATATATATATATATTATGTTTAATAATTATTTTTGATACTTTTCACATAGATATGATTAATAATTAAAAATATATAATACAACAAATCTTTACACTTTAATAAACTTATTTATGTAGATAGCTCTGTACAGACTTGAGGGCTACATATTCTTTCTTTTCCTTGAGACTCTTAATATCACACTAGTAATATTCATATTATAAAAAAGCGATCATCCCTGAACCGGATTTCAAAATAATGAGGCCTGCCAAGATTTAGGGAAACAAAATTAGGCAGTTTCACTATAATTATCCTAATGGTAAAGATAGTAATATGTGGTAATGAAGGAAGGAATTGTTTGACTTGTGAATTCTGTAGAAAAACATAAAATCAAAGAAAAAATAATTATTAATCGAAAAACAACCATATTTAGTATTTTTTGTTAATCTTCCTCTTCTCCCGTCTATCCATCGGGTCCATCCTTCTTCGTTTCAGCATATCCTTTTCATTCCAGGACGCATATTCTACCTACCAATTAATGTTGGTGATGTTCTCCTCTTGCATATTTTATGGATCCCATCCATAAAATATACAAGTAATAAAGAGCTATCACCTTGCCTGATTACTTTACCCATCAGCTATGCATTAGCCTCTCTCCCATTGATTCACTCTACTCCTTTTTATTATCAATTTATTGCATTTTATAGTTCTCCTGAGATGTTTTCATTTACCAAAGCATTACAATTCTCCTTGTGTGGATAGAAGTCAAATGCAGCCTTCAAGTCTAGAAAGGGTAACAAATATATGGTTGTCCTGGTCCCATGATCTCTCCAATACTTGAGGACAAACATGTCGTCCTGCGTTTCCCTGCCGTGTCTAAATCCTTTTTGTTCTTGTTCAAGCTATCCCTCTCAATTGGCCTTAGTCTACTTTCTAGAATACATATGTATATCTTGTATACCACATAAAGTAGACTGATTGGCCTATTGATTTTGCACAAAAAATAGTAATATATATATATATTCATTTGAAAAGAAAAGATATGTCCAGGACCGGGACTCGTATCTTATATCACGTATTTATCGTATATTATATCTCGTATCTTATATTACGGGACTCGTATATCTTTTCTTTTCAAATGAATATATTTAAAAATTAGTAACAACTAAAATAAAATAAATTATAATAATATATATATATAGGACTAATATATATTTCATGGTAGGACATATCATAGTGAAAAAGGGGCATCGAGCGCTCCTTGTAATAACAATAATAAATCTACTCTGCATTAACCTGTAATAGTACTTTCTATTTGAACTCGACAATATCAAAAAAGATCTAGAAAAAATACAGAAGAAACATTTCTCCTTTTTATGTTTCGTGACAATCATAATAATTAAATATAGTTTTATTGTATGACTTATTTATTGTATTCCACAACACTTGCTACTTAGGCTACTACAGGATTTTAAAAAAATTACTTTGGTTATATTTAATTTTTTTTTAAATTTAATAATAAATATCACTAAATAATAAAAAGAATTGGAATAACATTATTATCACCTACAATAGTTTTTATTATTATTTTGATAAATAAACAATGTTCATTATTGGTTGTTTTTAATTCTTGATTATAGTAGTATAATAGCATTGTAAGGTTTTGCTAAAGTATGGCTATAATAAAAAAGCATAATATCATATCGATATAAATCTATCAGTGGTCGAGCACTGATTTGCTGTCATCATCATATTCTGTCATCTTCACAGCCTATGAAGTGGGAGGAGGAATTCTATACATCCCACTCCAGCTATGCTGGTCTTCCATCAACTGTGCCTTCTGTTCCACTGGAGTTCTCTTTTCTCAAAATGTTTCCTCATCTCTTCCTAGGTTGTCCTCTTCCTCCTTTTCGCTCCACTTTAGCTCAGTAAGTGTCACTTGCAATTCCGTTAGGTTCCATCTGTAGGAGGTCAACTCAGTCGTATTTCTTTTATCACCTCGTTGGCTGGCTTAACATTTAGGTTTTCCGTAGTGGTGTTCCGAACCCAGCCTCTTTTTGTTTTGCCCTTAATCTTCTTTAGAAATGTCATTTCTGCTGCTTTTATTCTGGATTGGTGCTTCTTTGTCAGTGTTCATGATTCAGAGTACGTGAGGATAGGGAGGAATGTTGACTTAAATACAGCCACTTTCGATTCCTTTTCTACTCCTCTGCGGCATAGAAATCATATCTTAACCGCTTCAAACATCCTGTCCACAGCTCCAATTCGCTCGGTCACTTTCAAATCGATCTGTCGATTTTCATCTAAGTTCGCTCCCAGGTGTTTAAAGTTCTCCACTTGTTCCAGGAGTTTACCTTTGACTTTAATGACCCTCATTATTCTTCTTGGCTTCTTTTCTACCCTCCTCACTTTTGTTTAAGTAGGGTTTATGGTCATATTTAGCCAGAAATTCTTCTTTTAACCTGTTAACATTGGTTCCTGTCATTCTCCGAGAAAACAACAATGTCAATGTCTGTGCTCAGATTGGCATATCCTATGTGAAATTTCCTCATTTTTATCTTGGCCTTCCGAAGAGCTAAATCCATGACCTAAATGAACAGTAGAGGGCTGTGAATCCCTGCTGGATTCGAAAGGTCTCAATTTCTAGAGAAGTTGTCATATTCCAAATACAGTCAGCACTGGGAGTATCCATGGCAACCACCCCTGGCCAGAAGATTCCAGCAGTTGTTAGACTAATGCACAAACTTAATGTTTAGCAAGTGTTGTAATTATTATAAATTTAATATAATGTTCAAATATCTACAGTACTTTTTTATTTCATAATAGAAGTGCAGTTGGAAAATCTTACTACACTTCTCTTTTTCTTATATCCACTTTCAACAGCAAGTACGAGTATCATATCTCGTATATGACCTTGATCCATCCTTTTTTTTCTCTTAAAGCCTGCAATATATCACTCCCCTTCCACTGTCAAATGCTTTTGCGAGATAGACTAAGTACAAGAACATTTCCTTTTCCTTTTCTAAGAATGGATTATAATTTGGGTACCCACTTTAAAGAGAATGGGTGAGCCCCAGGAGGGTTCTAGATCCTTTAGGATCCATCTCTGGGCGCTAACAGATTTAAATAAATCAGCTAGCTGCGGGATTCGAAGCCAGGACCTTCGGTACAGCAACTCAGCACTTCTAATTTAACATGGTAATATTTAATTTATTGTTACCTATTGTGTTTTTTTATATCTGTTTTTTTTCAGGACGAAGAAGATATGCAGCCGCCTTCGGAGATAAGCAGCCTACACCTCGTACATCTTCCAGACTCCGAAGCCATCACACCTCGTAGGGTGCCAAGTCAGTGGAACAAGTTCTAAGCATACACTGTGACCCAGTCGAACAATAGTAAATTATTAAAGAATCAACTAGAAAAATCAATTAATTATTTGATTCATACTGTTTTATTTCGATTATTTTACATAAATTATAACTTGCTTATAAGTCTAACAAAATTTAAACTTTATAACTTAACTTTAAATTATTACAACTTTATTGTTATGAATTATCCATAACTTCTAAAATTATTTTTGATCTGGGTCACAGTCCTGCCCACTTTGGATACTGCAAGTGCATGTTGCTTTTTTCATACACTCCCAAGGAACATAACAACATATGACACAATATTATTTTTTTTACTCAGTAATATCAATTTCAGTGAAATTATTCAAATATTCATTTATATAAATATTCATTTTTAAAATAAATTTAAAATTTTTGATTTCTTTAAATTTGTATAGTACAATACTTTTAGACATATTTAAATTAAATTATTATTTGATTATTATTGATTATTAATTATTTTCATTATTTATTTAATTGATAAAATACTTTAAAATGATAAATTTATTATAGGATAATTATATTATTTAATATTCAAGATAGTAAACAAGTTAGGTAGGCTAGGTCACATCCTTAGTGGGCAATATTTCTGCATGACGCCTGAGCATGAGTGTGAAATATATTTTTTATATATCTACGGCAGCGACCTCCTCTCACATATTTTAAGATTCATATCATTAATTGTTTTTATTTAGTGCTATTACGTTAGTTGTTTAAATATTTGATGATTATTAAATTAATTTTTTTTTAATCTCATAAAATGTTAATTTAAATTTTATATCAATCACATTCATAAAATTATTAAATTCATTCAGCAAATTAGAATTTTTTAAATAGATCAAATTTTCAATTAATTATAGATATTTAACTAGAATTATATACACCTTAACTTATTAAACTGAAAGCTTTCGTTAATTTCTATTGAAGTAATAAAGTCATTTAAATTCAATTATTGTCATTAGTTATCAAATTCAATAATTCAATGTGAGAGTTGAGGATCTTCAGGACCTTCAAGACTGCAGCGGACTCCTCTCTCATTACACGCCTCAACACTTTTTTAACAATAGTAAATTTGTAATTAAACCTTAAATTTAGTATATAAATTTTAAAATATTCTAATTTTGAAAGTATTTGTAGATTGATAAAATTAGATTTTAAATATTATTTTTCATAAAAATATTATTTTTTTTTAATATTTAAAAATACATTAAATTAAAATTAAAATTTCACATTGAGTAATATTATTACATAGCTATATTTAATTTTTATCCTTAAATATATAGTAAAATGTTTACACTTTAGGTTTAGGTACACATGAGAATTGAGAGCAAGATCTTCGAAAAAGTGAGTACAACTATTGCATGAAGTTTTGTTTTCTTTTTATTATTATATTTATATGTGTGATATTTTATTATATCGTCAGACCACCTTCAAAGTTGAAGGGATGTCTGGGGCTTCTTATTTTCTTTTTAAACCTACTTAGATTTAATATTTGTTAAAAAAAAAATACTTTTAGTATATAATTGAAATAATTTTATTAATCTTGCATCATCACATGTTGAATGAATTCCAAGCTGAGTTATCCCTCAAAATAATATCTCTCTACTATATCTAACTTAAGCTTAGGATTCTGCAGACTTGTGATGTTTAAATATTTTTTTCAATATTTTTCGGGACATCACACCATCATTGCATGTTGAAGGCAGGCCAATTTTGAGTTATCCCTCAAAAAAAATATCTCTCTACTATATTTAACTCAAGATTCGTATTGAGCAGACATTGTGGTGTTGAAATGATTTTCCGAAAATTCTTTTAATTAGTTAAAAGATACCTTGTAACATCTAAGTAGGTTTAAAAAATATGTATTTCAGGTTAATTTATATTATGTATTTTAGGTTAATTTATAGTATGTAATTTAGGTTTATTCGTCGAAATTAGGTATATTCGTCGAATCAAGGTTTAGTCGTAAAATTAGGTTTATTCGTCGAATTTAGGTTTATTCGTCCCGTTTCCCATTTTTTCTCCGTACGTCGAATACTACTAGATCTGAAATGATCTATAGTAGTTCCAACTTCTTCGAGATTTTATATCTTGAAGATTGTAGGGTAGGAATGTGGACTAGGCCTAATGGGGATACCACATTAAAAAAAACGCACCCCAGCACTCTACCCCTGTGGTGGTGTGGAAAGGAGTGCATTATTAATTTTTTATTCGTTTAATTTAGTTAATTATCTGTTTTTCAATATTTGATGAAATTTATAGGCTAGCTTATAAATATACTGTAGTAAATATTATTATAATAATTATTATTATAGCAGTTGTTCCTTATAGGAAAGTGATTAATCTTCAATGTTTTTCTTTTTTGCCTCTCATCTAAATATCTCTTCATCCTCTCATAAGAACGTTAATTTTTGCTTTCATCCCTCTATTTTCTCCAGGTGTCTGTAATATTCTATGCTCTAACTTGATAATCTCTTTTTCGGCATTCGGTGAGGTCTTCAAGATGTTCTATATTGAACTGTTATAAACTCCTGTGAACTTCCTGGTGTGAAAGGTACTGTTCAATCTAAGCCAGCCCTTCTCCTCATTTTACCTGATCTACCTCTTTGTACCAGAGGCAGTGCCCTCTATGGATTTATTGGTTAACCACTGGGCACATAATGGCCATTCAGTACAGGCAAAGTAGTTCATTGGGAAGGACTGAGTACAGTAGTGGAGGAGTAGAAGACAGGATCTGATCAACATCATGGAGTAGACATCACTCAGAGAACCGTCAGGATGAGGAGGAACGACCACCCAAGAAATTGCCGTTCACAGAGAAGATGGAAAGTAATCACAGTAATCAAAATAATGTAAATTTTGTATTTATAATCATTATAATATGTATCAGTATAATGCCCTTTATTTCATTTATAGTAATAACATACAGTCCACTCTTATACCATATCCTGTCTATGGAACAACCTTTTCAAACATAAACATGATGTACCCCTTCTAAATTAAGTTACAAGGGGATGTTGTTCCCTTGACGGGAAATGATGCTTCTGGAGTTGTGGAGTGTATTTTCTATAGAAATAATGGCAGTGGTGAATATTAATGAAATGCATCTTAACTGCACATATTATAATTAGAAAGAAAATTACATAATTTACATTACTGATGTTGATTTGTATTGTCCGTCTCAATGTTGGGCCTTTAACTGGCTCCCGGACTCCGCATACTCCCCGCTCTGTCGGCTCTTCTTTGTTGTCTACTCCATGTTGTCGGAACACATATTCATCACACAAAAGTCTAGATCCAACTCAGGCCCTTCTCAACCAGCAGTCGCCCTAGGGGGGATGATAGAGGGCACTGCCTCTGTGGGAAGGAGTCGCTGAATATTAAACAGGTACTGCAAGAAGTGTGAAAACTGTTCAGGATGCATGGAACCTATTGTTTGATGAGCATATGTTGGTTATGAGGTGAAATATACCACTAAATATATTTTAAAAATTCAAAACACATTCTCTAGACCAAGGTATGCGAAGGTGACAGATATAGTCGAACTGAAAGCTTTTATGTGACTGTGATCCTGGTTGATTTCGGTTTTAATGGTTAGACCTTTCTAGTCTTAGTTATGTTAGTATTAGAGTTTATTATAAAAATAAATATTAATAAATGAAAAAAAAAAAGAGGAGAGGCTACCAAGTAGAATGCAAATTTATCATTCCTGTATTATTTTCCTCTTGAATCCTAAATATACTTAATACAAATGTTAGTTAGTTATTATTTTCGGTACTTTAGCCAGGCGGAAATGTCGCTAATTGTGAACCAAACTAGAGCCAAGTCGCCAAGCATCATCATCATAGTCGTTCCTCTCTACCGCTCTGCAGTGTGAGGTTTCTTTCTGTATAGCCCGGACCACACCGTACGATCTTCTACCATTTCCCTTCTTCTATTCCATTGCAGACTTCTCTTTGCGAAGCTTTCCTTAATACCATCTTCCCAGGTACGTCGGGGTCTTCCTCTGGACCTTCTTCCTTCAACCTTAGCTTCGTATGTCATCTTGGCCAGCCTGTTATTTTCCATTCTTAAAACATGTCCAAACCATCTTAGACTGTTTTCTTCAATGACTTTTTCCGCAGGGTCCACTCCGAGGCTTGATCTAATGATATAGTTGCGAATTCGGTCTCGTCTTGTTTTTCCCTCTATCTTCCTTAGGAATCTCATTTCTGAAGCCTGGATCCTACTTTTATGTCTGGTGGTCAACGCCCAAGATTCCGAGGAGTATGTTAATATGGGGAGAAAAGTATATTTATATACCCTTAACTTTGTGTCCTTGGACACAAAGTTAAGGGTATATAAATATAAAATTCAAGAACCTTTTATTTAGTGCATGAAACAATTTACCAGCTGAGTTGACCCTCTCCTGGATTTCATTGCCCATTACTCCATTCTCATCAAGGTGTGCTCCCAGATATTTAAAGGTTCTCACCTGTTCGATGGGCTTCACCTTAATTCTTATGACTCTCATTTTTCGGTGAGGCATCCTGCCAATTCTCATTACCTTTGTTTTGTCAGGGTTTATTTCCATATTGATCTTCTCTAGTTCATCTTGAAGAACCCTGATATTGTATATTAGGTCTCTATCGTCGTTGACAAGGACTACCATATCATCAGCAAAGGCCACCAAGGAGTAGGTAACTTTATTCAAGTATCTAAATCCCAGATGGAAACTTCTTATCCGGGCTTTGGCATGAGATATAGCCAAGCAACGGAATCAAAGTCGAAAACGTTTGACTATAAACAAATATTAATGAATTTGTTTACTAAGTATTTACACCAGTGTCGGGATCGACAAAATTGTACCTGTGATTGTCTTTGAAATGCTTTGGATCAGCTTCTTCCATTTTAGTTGTGCAGTATCCCTTCCAGGAATTGGAATAGACGATTGACCCTTCTTAGTGTGATTTTTTATCGCATCTAACAAAAATAAGGTTTCTTTCATGGTTTTGATGGCACCATTCTTTACCAATGTTCCTTTCTCTAGTAAAAAAAAAAGACTAGATCTTTTTCAGTTCAAGCTTAATCTTCCAAATTTTCATCTTTTTTTTTTTACAAAAATTAAGTGTGAAGAAAAAAAGGAAAACCTGCTTTAATTTTGATGAATTCAGATAATAGAACACATGTCCCCCAAAAAACATTCCCTTTTATGATTGTAAGAAACTTGGCGGATGCTACATTAATTGGTGATATTTCGCTTGCTCCCGAGTAAGGGAAAAGTACCTTATTGTTACGGGCTACCGGGTGTAAAATGGACTAAACTATTACTTAATTCAAGAATCTAATATTTATTAACAAATTAAAAAGAATACAATGAGATTATTTAAAACAATTAAATTATTAAACTAATATCAATTTACAATAACAATATTCTACTAAATGTTATCTAATTTCTAAGATAATAAGATATTGCTAATACTAAATAACTAAACTATTTATATATAAATTTGTACAAATACAATAATATTACACTATACTTTACAATTACAAATTAACACTTACAGTTCGCTAACTAAAGTCCACCGACCGTAAGACTCTCCAAATATGGCAAACTGACCCACAGTTTATTAAACTTATTACACGGCCACTAATTGTCACTGTTGCTCACTAAGCACTTATTACAGACTGATACTAACTCACTGTAACTCACGCACTATCACTAGTTAACGACTGCTTATTACTGACTGCTTATTACTCACTGGCTTATTACTGACTACTCGGCCAAAACAGCTCGCCTTTTTATATAGGCAAGGGAGATTGGGGTGGGGATACCTAGAATATTCCACGCAAATCCCGATGAGTCTAGTCTACCTTTGATCCCTTCCGGCTTAATCCCATTGTTCGCCTAATCCTCTCAGCCGGTCCTCCTTCCCGCTCTGACCGTAACATTATTTTCTAACTTCCAAGCCCCTTGCGTACTTAGTTTCACTATATAACCTAAATTTTCAACAAAAATGCTTATTTTCTTATTATTTAGATATATTACATATATACTTGATCGATGGACGAATTACTGTAAATATTCCTCCCTCATCATGATATAATTTTTTATTTTTTTTTATTTTTTTTATTTTTTTTTTTTTATTTTTTTATTTTTTTTTTTGAAAGAAAATGGTTGACCTTGATGAAAATTGTGGAAGAAAATGGTTTTCTTCTACAATTTTTTATATTATTAGATGCTATTATTTTTTCACTTATTTTTCCATAAGCTTATTTCTTTTTATTGTAAATTTGTTGGTTTTTTATTTTATTTCTCTATTACATTTTCTGATTCTCTACCAAAACATACCTGTTGGTTATTTACTTCCAAGATATTATGTAAATATTGTTTTATTATGATGTAGCCCTTTGGCCAGATATATATTTATTTAATTTTGTTCATCTCTGTTATTCTAAAGGGACTTGGTCCCACAATAAAATAATTTTTCTATTTCTGTTCTATTCTATTCTATTTTCCTGAAAGTGATCTGTCAGATCGCCGCGACGGATATGATGCTGGTGGTGGGGTCAAAATAACGTCGGTCTAAAATAACGTGTTATTGGAAAATAACGATTAATTTGATTACCAGAACGAGCCCGTTATTGGAATAACTCCATCGATAAAATCGAATAAATCCCTTCGAACCCCCCAGCCGAGATTCGAAGGGAGCGACCCCGGTGGCTCAAATGGTTAGAGCGTTGCCACGGTGAGGCAGATATCCGGGTTCGAATCCCGGCTGGGGGAAAATCAATTCTCTTCAAAATAAAAATATTTAAAAATTAAATCAATGATTAAAAATTATAAGTTTTAGTTTTAGCAAACTAAGCCAGTAACGTTTTGTTAGTTCAATAACGGTCTGATAACGTAGATAGAGCCACTTGACAGTTTTTTGGGTTTAAAATATATTTATTTGCTTTTTTTTTTTTTTGGAATGAGCTTTTATGGGCTACGTCTGTTTCAATTCTCATATAAATTTATTTATTAGATATATTATTTTCTTTAATGAAATACAACCTTAATCAAAAAACGCGTTACTGGAACACGTTATTACATGGTAGCAGTTATGCCATAACGAGTTATTAAGATTTCACTGTTTAGCCCATCACTAGTAACCTGATGGGAGGACGATAACAGATAATTGGTCAATATCGATGATTTGATCGATTTTTATTTGAGAAAACAGATAATTCAATAAGTTTATTATCATTATTTATTAATTCTTTGAACGGGAGGAGATGAAGGATTATGAGTCCAGCCTCATCTTTCGCCTGATTCTTTGTCTTGATACAATACGATGAAGTACCAACACCAGTAATCATTTAAGTATGTAGATCGTAAATTAATGGAACTTATAATTATCCGAACTTGTTTCGCGAAAAAGATATAGGCAGGATTCAACATTTCGAGTCCTAGAAATAAAGTTTGATGAGTATTTTCTCTAAAACTTTCATGTAATTATTTTCCCCCTTATTAGGCCCATATGGACCACGTTCATTTCAACTGATTCTTCCCTTCAAATTTCTTTTTCACCCAAAACAATTTCATCCTCGGTTTAAGTTTTTCTTTTATCTCCTCAGTCCAGGCTCCATTCTTATTTTTTGATTTTTCTTGAAATCCTTAGAACTAAGCCATTTTGTTTCTCAGAGGTGCATAGTTCTCAATATCTTACGTGGTTATATAAGCTCTTATATATCTTTATTTAATCCATATCCACCCCCTTTCAGTTTCTTTATATAGTTGAACAAATGTCCTGTCCATCTGTTTTTGGATTCCATTGCAGGTAACCATTAAAGGAGATTCTTCCCTTTCTGATTACATCTTTAGTTTTCTTTATGTCGGGATCCCTATTGTGCCATCTCCTGCACTCATTGCACTCCTTGATTGGTCCCAACATTTTCTTAAAAATTTTGATCTCACTTGATTCCAAATCTTATATCATAATTGTTTTGTTTAGTCGGACATTCTGCTGCAACGCAATACAACTCAAAAATAGCGAAAACGTGCAAAACTACTCAGAGAAGCGAATTCAGATTTTTTTCGTTTAGTTACACTGCCCGAATGCCGAGTACGTCACTTCATGGTTGGAGAGTAACATCATTATCTTTTTTGTACTTTTTATTTTCACTAATTACTAAGAATTATTATAATTTGAAATATTTACTGGGTTATCAAGTACTTATTCTGAAAGAGTACAATGAATTACATACCTATATTGGAAGTAAACTATTAGTTCCCTCAATCAGTAGGGAGTTAAAGTAAGTTTAATTCATGCTATTCATCTGTATGCTTTAAAATTTTGAAAGTTTTGAAATATTAATCGGATTAATGTTCTGTCTGTCCTTGGGATGTTAGCCTCATGTGAGATTATTAAAAAAAATCAGAAACAAATCAAAACAAAATATGTTAATTATTTGTAAGAATATGGCTGTTCATGGACCTCTATATGGTGTAAGAAGTAATATATCACTGAGTTCAGTGTGTATAGAGGTGCCATAATATTATCATTCATATATGGTCCCCGTTGGATCCACAGACCATCATGGGGCTCACCAAGCATCAAAATGAGTACCCTTAATTGGGGAAAATACCTAGTGGTTATGAGTGGTATTGGATAATTAAACTCTTAGAAAAACTGTAGGCTTAGAAACAGTACAAGCTCTACCATGTACAATATCCAAGATCCTTCATGGTTTCCAGTGGTGGCTCTAAGCCCAGCAGACGACCTTAGGATTTTAAAAGCGAAGAAAAAATCCTTGGTTACGATGTCCTTCGAAAGTTTAAAATGTGAAAAAGGGGTTCCAAGCCTGTGCAGAGTCAGGTACTTGCTTAAATCACTATCCTAATTATAACAGTGTAAGATATTGCCTGAAGTAAGCAAAATTTAGGAATCCCAGAGTAGTATTGTCCGATTAGCCATAGAAGCATCAAGTGATGTTAAATGAATAAACAACAAACAAAAAAATTAAAAACTCTATACTATGTCCAACTTAGTATTTTATCCTTTTACGTTTGGAACTGGTGGGCTTCAATACTTCAGACTGTAGTTAAGTAATCAAAATCTGTTATTTTACGTTATATGCAAAAAGAAAAAAAAATTAACTCAATGCTAATTATCTCATTAATACCTGAACAGAATATCAGACTGAGTTGTCAGTCTAAAAAAACAAAAACAAAAAAACAATTGCCTCTCTGTGTAATTCTGTGAAAAATCTATTATATTATGATTATGATTGTATTGTTGGTTTCAGTTTTTTCATCTTTTCAAGTTTATCCTCACAGTTTCTCATAACTTTTTAAAATTTAAACAAGCCTCAAAGCATTGTAACCCTTAATACTGTTTCATAGCTTTTAAAGCTATTAATAATTCTGAAAGCTTTTTAGTGTTTTTAACAATGTAAATCATTAAAACTCTAATGGTTTTTAGTGCTTCAAAAGTGTTTTACAATCTGTAAACTATTTAACTTTAATGGTAGGAAGCTCCTATTTTCTATTTATACCTTAAGCAATTTTCCTACTATTCAATATTAAATCCTTAAATGATGAAGATAATGTTTATCTTTTTTCTTACTTTCAATTTTTCATATTGGATAAATTATTTAAAATCTCCTACCAAGTGTAGAACACCATCCTAAAGTTTTAAAAAATATCAAGCTATCAAAAAAAGTATTTCATCAGTTGAATTAAAAAACCTCCAATTCTTTATGTTAAAGATATTATTCCAACCTAGTATTTAAATATAACTTAGTAATTTAGTATGGTATTTGTTGGAATTTAGTGAAACACATTATTTTTTTTACTGCAGGTTTGACTTTATTTATAATAAATTCACTGAAGAAAAGAAACCTGGTGGAATTAGTCATCCGCTGTATCTTTAGAATAAAGCGCATATTTGATAAAATGGAATTACTGTATAGAAAAACATAGAAACAGGTTCAATGGCATCTACTTGGTAAGTATACACAAAGGAACTAATATGGCCTACATGTAAACAATTGATGAATAGTGGTGCAATTCATCCTTCTAAGTGGAGGGGTTGTTGTTAGAAGCAGGGCCTGTTATCATGGACCCAACAGACTCCCCCACATGATTTTCTTACTTCATCCAGGTACAAATCTTATAAATGATGTAACATTAACGGTTTGATCGTTTTGAGGTTGACTGGTTAAAGGCAGGTGAAGTTGGATTAAGTGTCATTGGTCATAAATCACTAGCCTGGAGAATTTGATGTAATTGCCGGAATACTGAGGGGCTGTGATAGCGATTCTTATTCAATAGAGTCATCCACTTTAGGAAAACGAACCTCACCTGATTTCAATTTCACAACTCTACCATGATGGTTGAAGATTATAGTAGATGAAAAGAGTCTATTTTCTGCTGGATGGTTTTTTTCTAGGATTTGAAAATGTCCCTGAACTACCAGGCAAAGGATACCAGGCTTTGGTATACAACTTGTAATTGTAGGTAGTGCGGACTTTTTCAGATCAACTGGTTTAGTAGCTGGAATTAGGTTATCAATGTTAAGAATGCTTACCAGTTTAGGAGAACTTACAATGTAATTATGTATGGGGGTTTCATAATGCTTAAGGAGCGTTCGATATTACTGGTTTAAAAAAAAGTAGAATAATATGGTGGAGTGGAGTGGCTCAGTGGTAGAGCCATGCCGGAAATCCTGGTTCAAATCCCACTGCAGGCCATCACTTATATTTAATCTGTTTGCAGTGGGAGATGGATCATATAGGATCTAGGACCCTCCTAGCTATAAAAAATAAAAAAATAGCTTAAATAAAAAAAAAATTTAAAAATGAAGTTTTTTTCATATTTTGTTAAACTGTATGGCCTTAGCGCAACCGAAAGATGTCAACCGATTTTTATAAATTTTTTTCTTGTTTTGTCTATATAATTCGCAACTTTTCCGCGCTATTACAACTTCGAAATAAAAAAAAGTGTTTTTTTGGCCCACCCTATTGTGCATCCATCGTATTTTTGTTTCGATTTACTTTGATATACTGTAATGAAGACAGGGTAAATTTATTTTTTCCTTTTTTTTTATAGTTGTTTTTAACAAATACTACTATGTTTTGATAGCTTAGAAGAATACCATTTTAGGTTTTTTCTATAAAAAAAGAAATAATATACTTCTGCCATAACTACTGTCTTACACTATAAATAAAAGTATGAAATACCGAAGAATCAGAAAAAGATTCTATAAAATAAATTCGACTGTAAATAAAATTGATTAAGTTACAAAATTCCTATGTTAGATTTCAATAGGATGATACAGTTATTTAATACTTGGAAATTCTATTTTTAATTTATATTTTTATTGTTTATCTTTTATGTAATAAAAAAACAAAAACATAAATGCTATTTTAAACCCATTTATTTAATGAGACACCCTAAAATATACCTATCTCGCCCTACCAGTGCCATATACGAAGCCATACTACTCTATGCCATCTACTCAACGCGCACAAAAACCAGGCAAGAACTATTTCCAAATATGAATATGGTAAAATGAATATGATGACTACTTTTTTTTAAGGTTTAAAATAAAAATACATTATTATAGAATGGTATTGATGGATTTCAATATGTAACATTAATTTAATTAGTATCTATAATTAACATTTATGTATGTTGGACTTTTTTTATTTGTTTTACTAATTAGTGTTAGCTTATGCCATTAACTTAGATTAGGGTTTAAGGTGTCCTAACATTTAAACTATTTTTTACCATATCAATAAATGAAACAGGAATAATATTCCTTTCTTCTTATTTGTACTTCTCATTGTGGATATGTCTCGGCGCAATCATACTATGATTTTATATAATCTAGCTGCATTGTTTTCCATTCAAACCACACGACATCCTTCTTATTTGACGGTCTTATTTGTGTTAAGCTTTGAGGAACTTCCATGATTCATTTTTTTTTTAATGAATCTTTATCCAATAGCCTCGGCTGCTTCTCTCTCAGAGCTCAGTCACATGATTCTTTCCTAATTCTTCTGTAGTTTCATAATCACATTTATCATAACATTATAATGGCTTTTAATATCTTAATTGTAAATAAAGATAAGTTTAGATTCAATAATCTTTTATATAGCAATTATTAATGATTAGTGTTGAACAATTTTGCTTTAGCAAATTTTTTTGTTTGTTTTGTTGATTTACAAAAGTTTGATCTCAATGACTCATGTCTTTTGATTGATATCCTTTTGTATTTAAGGTTTATGGATTTTAATATATTTTTTATATGATGCATTCCTCATACAAGACTGAAAAGACAAGAAACCGCTCGACGTTTCAGGCTACTTCAACACTTACTAGACAAACGCTGTAAGCTCCCAGTTAATTACAAAAGACTCATCTACATGACCATCATACGACCTATTTGGACTTACGGAGTAGAGCTTTGGGGCTCCACTAAGCCATCAAATTCTTCTCGTATCCAATCCCTACAATCCAAAATCCTTCGTAAAATCCTCAACGCTCCTTATTTTGTTAAGAATATAGTCATCCATAACGACCTTAATGTCCCATTTGTTGCTGATTTGGCCCGAACCCGGTATCTATCCTTTCATAACAAACTTCATCTCCACTCAAACCCTCTAGTTTCAAACTTAGCTTCCTCTTCAATTCCCGATAATCCTCCGAGGCGTCTGAGAAGAAGATGGCCACGTGACCTTCTTAGTTGAACATGCGATTTGAGTACTACCAGTGGGTCGTTTCTCTACTTGTCATTATATCATGTCATTATGTATCACTCAGCCAATTTACTTGTTATATTATTGTAATATAGTTGTAAATATCAATAAATAAATAATAATAAATAATAATATGATGCATTAGAATGTTCTTTCTCATCACCAGGACAGTAGACTCACACATTCACACTACAGTTAAACAGACACGCACACACCCACTTGTGTCTTACTGACAAAGGTACGAACAACTTACATACATACCACACATACACACCTTATGAGTCTTTAGGCATAATCTGCTACATCTAGGGTTTCTCCTCTACAAATGGTCTGCTCAAATTCATACACCAGCTTCAAAGTAGAAACTCTGAGTTTCTCTGGCAATTTATCGAACAAAAAAAAAACTACAGTATTAGTTTTTAAATAGAGTAATTAATGGAAAGATTTAAAAAAAAAGTAAAGCATAGGAAGTAATCATGGGGAAAACTGATGCTGCTGGTGAGGTTTTCAATACTAACACCTTTACTGACCTTCCCTAACAACAACATAAAAAATAGTCAACCACCTTCTTGTCTGTTCCTCACATTGACTGATACACTCTGCTTGTTTTTTTCAACATTTTCCCCTCATTAATGGCCTTATGTTGGAAGTGGAGTGGCAGCGAGAGTTGACATCGAACAACGAACCCCTACAAGGAACTCCCCGACATGAAGAGGACGAACTGAGTTGGGGTCACACGCTCCCTTAAAGCAGGAAAGTAATTAAGAAACTAAAAAGAATAGTTGAATCCTTACATTTTATGGAAAACGTACGAGCAATATTTTGGAGATAGATATTGAATGTATTAACAATTAACTACATCTGGATCGTCTCTGAAACAAATAGAATCCACCATCTTAAGGTTCAATCCAACTCCCTTAGGGATTAGCGAACATTATCTCATTATATTGCTTATAATAGCGGTAAGTTTCTAAAATCAGCGATGGGATCTTTGATGTCATCAACCCTCCCTAATGACCTGTATTGATCGGCATCCAGACAAATATAACCTCATTTGAACATCCATGCTTTTAACTGTTTTTACAAATCAATCAAATTACTGGATAACTATGTAAATTATTGGTACAATTGCTAGTGATAAAGAAATGAGATACTTTCCTCTTATAAGGGCGACGCTGATATGATTGGTTAACCTTACATTCCGACGCTAGCGCCTCTGCTTAGGAGTTTTAGCGTAAGAAAATATTTAACATATTTAAAAATTAATATATTTAACATTTAAAAGAATACATAAAATATATATTCATTAAAATAATAATAACGTTTTATATTATTTAAAGGCCAATTTATGGCTATGATATCCAATAATTCCTTATAAGATATTTAAATATCTTCTCATATTATAAGAACTTATCATTTTCAACTGTACTCACGCCTCCGAGGTTGGAAACCACTGCTCTAGAGCAAGTAGTTCATTTATAACTAGCTTTTATCCTCGACAACTATAAAATAATTTCATAATTATTATTATTTTTTTAATTCTTCCTGGTGTGCGTCTTAGATTTTTAGTACTTATAATTCAATTATAAATAATTTAATAAAAACTATAACTACTTCGACAACATTTTTATTCTTCTTTCTTCATCTTATTCTTCTTTTAGTGGCGCGACAGATGCTTAAAGCGATCCTTGGCCTACTCAATCCCCAAGCTCCATTTGCTTAGCTCCTGTACATGTGAGGAACTTATTCTCAGTTTCTTGAGATCACCCAGGACGCTATCCTTCCACCTGCCTCTGGGTCTCCCCCTTCGGTCCTAATTCAATCAATGTTAATGTTAGATGCTTTTCTGTATTTCGAAATGAGTCCTCTTATACGGACGCCACTGATAAGATTGCTTCAACATTTCTAAGATAGCGCCTATGTTTAGGAGTATATTACATAGATATGATATATGAATATATATTTAAATTTAAATAACAATAATATTTAATTTTTCGGGGTAACACAAATAAGATTTCTATTTTATTTAAAGTCCGATTTATGGCTAAAATATCTTTGAATTGGTCCTTATCTTTGCTCTTTTCTCGAAACATAAATTCGATAATGAAAGATTTTAAATAGCCCATCTTACTGCACTTCTGCAACTACTCTAATGACACCTCCAATGCATTGTTTTAAAACAATTTTATGTTATGACCTTCTTTACATTTCTTCCGTGGCAATATTCCATTTCTTGTAAGTATGATACCTCTCCGACCTCTGTTTTCATTAGATCCCAAATTACCATAAAGGTTTATAAAAAAAAAGGAAGACAGAAATCATACACAGACACTAACGAACGTCAGAAAGTTAAGAGAGTGCTATATCCTCTCTCTTTATCAGTGATGGCGCCTTTATAAGAGGGAAGTATCTCGAAACGTACTACTTGAAATATTGTATTAAAACTGTTGGCTTTTATCGGAGCAATGGAGGGGTGAGAAGTCTTAGCTTTGCCCCACCCTCCAAAAAAATAATATTTTTCGATTTGTTACTGCCCTATATTTATATCGTCCGTGTTCTATCATCGATTATTAGGACTGATATTGATGCTCACAAAAACAAAAAAAAATTTTACTGGCTCTATATTTTTAGAAACCTTGATTTATACACTCTTAGTTATATTTTTTTCATATGACAAATCAGAATCAAACTGTGCAATTATTTGACTGTCTTTATTTCTATTTATAATAGGCAATAAGTTTTTTTTTTTTTTTTTGGCTCAAATAAAATATTAGGTTCCAAAGGACCTCCTCTTGTTGAAGAATGACTCTAATCAGTCTCCATTCAAAGCATGGACATTTCCTGGTGAAACATACCTGCCAGCCAACCCCGGTCATACCAACCTTCAATCTTATCTTCCATTCATAAATTACAGTTTTAATTTTCGTAGTTGGAAATAATATGAGTGACAAGTACAATAAAACATGATGAAGCTCGGACGGAATTAGAAGTGGTTAGCTAAAACAGCAGAGGAGGGTTCCACTAATGGAGCTTTCAGAATCCTTCCCCAACGCCCTCCTACTTACGGTTTAATATAACAAAGTGGTCTCTCCCCCCCCCCCCACTTTAGCGATGGGGATTTAAAAACATCTACAATTTATAGCTGGCTATGCTTTGTATAGTTTAAAGTTAATTTAAATATTGTTCCAGCCTCCACCATCACTCCCTCTCCTTCTTCCTCTCAATCTCCTCCTTCTTCCTCTAACTCTCTCTCTTTCTCCCTCTCTCCCTCCTATCATCTATTGAAGCGGAGCATCCTCATTATTGAAATTTACTTTTTTACGGCCATAATAAAATAAAATATGTATTTCCAGTAGAGATTTGAATAATCTTTTCCAGTTTATTCAAATCTCTACCCAATCTTCTGAAATATCAAGCGAATTAATATAAATATTGATATATTCATATTCAATTCGAAACACTCACGTAGTTGGTTTAAACACTTGAACATGTTCATTTGTCATTTTCGATCATAAAAATTTCATCACCATTAGTTTATTTTTAAGTTAGAATTTTTTATTTTTATTTTATTTTTGTGAATTCTAGTCGTTCCATTCTTAAAGGTTGGGAATTTTACAAAGTTATTATGATTGTGATTATATAGAGTTTTTATTTCCAATTTTTAACAACTAGCTGTTTTGAATAATGTGATTAATGGACATACCCACTGGCACACGATGAAACTGGCCAAAATGGATTGTGAAATGATCGATACACAAATCGAAAAAATTGCGTATTAGGAAGTAAAAAAAGTAGGTGTTTTGATGATATATTCATTCTGACCACTCCTGAAACCATTTTAAGTACTTCTTTTTAAGAATTCCTTCATGATTTCGATATTCGTAAAAAACCGTCGTAGATTGCCAAAATATCTTGTTTTTTAAAAATAAGTTATATTGTTGTCTCCTAAATTCTTTTATAAATTATTTATTTATTCTGGGACAAGAATAATATTACAGAAATGAATTTATGAGCTGTGTTAACATTCAGTGAAATACAAAGAATATTATAATTAACATATACCATTTTTATTTGTTATTTAGTCATTCATATTGATTTAATTACATAATTCAATGGAGATAAATTATGACGTAATTTCAAATAAAACATTAAAAAAAGGAAGTTAGTTGAGACTGATTATAAACTAGGAAAACATAATAAATATTTAAATGTTGCATAATTATTGTATATGCATAACTTCCCTTCTGAGAACTATCGCATTGGTTGTTATCCCCCTTCTCAATATGGCAGAACTACAATCGATAGTAGGCGAACATGTACATCCCTAACAATAATATGTTATTACAATCATGATTCTTACCTACATAAATTTGGTGAGAACGTATAATTAACACATAATTAATTTTTATATTTTATAATAAATTAACTATTTTTTTTGTTATGTTTAAATAACCCGTTATTAAAAAAGTAATTGTCTTGCCAAAATTAAATATATTCCTTCATTTTAATATCTACTGAAAAGTTCGTAGGTTAACATAGTAAAATATATTTTTTTTGGTAAAATTCTATTTTATTGTTCAACATAGTTCCCTTTGAGAGCGAAACAACGATAAATAGCGATCAAGCATTTTTTCGAAACCACTTTTATTGTACAATTTCTCTGTCGCCGCAAAATAGGCCTCACTATCAACGATTACTTCTTCATTAGTGCTGAATGTCTTTCCTGTGAGAATTCTCTTCAGATCTACAAACAGGAAAGGTCACTGGAAGCCAGATTTAGTGGAAGGGAGTGCAACTTGTATTCAATTCATGCAATTTTACCATCGTTTTCATTTACATGTAACAAGGTGTATTGTCTTGATAAGACAACACGTCAACTAGAGCCGGTTTTATCCTTCAAACGCTCCAACCACGCTGTACAATAATCGCTGATGATGGTGTGGCCATTTTTTAGGTAATCAATGAATATAATACCTTGCGTATCCGAGAATACTGATGCCTTAACCTTAACCTTGCCGGCCGACCGTTGCATCTTTCCTCAACTATCTCGATCAACTTGTATTTACGTACATTCATAATTATTTTGTGAACTTTTTTTATATTTTTGTCGGTTACATCCTATTTCGGGCGTCCACTGCGTTTATCGTCTTCTGTGCTGATTTCGCCCATTTTTAATTTAGCAAATTATTTTCTAACAGTTGATTTTCATGGTGCAGACTGAGTCATGTTTGTCAAGCCAAAAACTGGCTTCAACATTTTTGTTTTCATGCTATTGGGTTGTAACATATGAAATGTCAGTGATGGTGTAAATTAAAATTATTAGCAAAACAATGATTAAACAATACTTTTATTAATCAAAATAGGATCCTTCACTTTCAATACACTTACTTCTCCCAACGTGAAACAAGCAGTTCTATCCCCGCTCTGTAGAAATTAGATGTCAAGTAAGAAGCGAAGTCTTAGTAGGCCGATTTCAGGACATTTTCGTGGTAAATTTCTTTATTTCTTAAAAAATTATCCAAACAACGTAAAACCGCTGTCCAGATCTCCTGCGGTTATCGTATAACATCCAATTTTCATCGCAGGTGACCAAACGATCCAAAAAAGGCTCATTTCTGTTTCGCAACAGAAGTGAGGAGCACGTATCCAATCAGGTGAGCTGCTGGGCCTCGGTTAATTCATGTGGTACCCATATTTCCAGCTTTTTTGTCTTACCAAGCTCCTTAAGGCGCCTGGAAACAGTCATGGCACTTGCTCCAAGTTGTGAACCTAATTCACGAGTTGTTTGGGAATCGCCCGCTTTGACCAGCTCTTTCAACTTTTCGTTGTCCAACTTAGTCTCCGGCCTACCACATTCTTTGTTGGTAAGGTCATAATCCCCAGACCGAAATTTTTCAAACCAACGGAAGACTGTTCTTTCGCTCACTGTATGTTCATCATAAACAATATTAATGTTCCGTAACGCCTCCGTGACGCTATGGCCAAGTTTAAATTCGTAGAGAAAAGTTATACGAATTTCCGCGGAAGACATAATTTTATTCTTATTTATTTTTAAAACGTTGCTTCACTTTTAAAAGGAAAAGTAAGACTGATTATGAAAAAAAATTAAATGATTTTTCAAACTGTATACATAACATAATTGTTTGTGTACAAATAATCTAATCCCTAATGAAAAGAAAACTGTAATTAAAAGAAACTGATATTTCATCCGTTACGACCCATTATATTACTTCCATTTGAAACAGAGTTGCCATGAGAATGACACATACGAGGAATGTCATAGGCCCTTGCGACACTTAATTGATCCTTATAGTTCTCATTTCAATATTTTTAGCAAATTTTTAAAACTTCCCCGTTTTATAAGCCACTCTTATTTAATTCCTGGGATCCTGAGAATAGAAACAAAAGATTCATCCCTTCTCCGCGAGATTCCAAGTCTATTGATTCCTCGTTCATCAAAATCCATCATCCTTGAGAGCCGGAAAAGAGATCTATATTATCTCATTAATATATAGTGAGGATAAATAACATACTGTACTAACTAAAATTGGTACACGGCAAGAGATACTATATTTCAGGCTATAAATATATTTATAAGCTTTTTTTACCTCTAAAAAATAAGAACTGACAACGGAGTTTCATAGAATGGTACTAAAAATTATTTATCGAAATTTCATAATTTATTTATTTATACATTATTTAGCCACGAGTAGAAATGCTTGCTGTGGTAAGCCCGGATATTAGTTTTAATTTGATTCAGGATTACTTTATTCTTTCCTATCACAGCTTCTATTATTTCCTACATGTAAATAATCCAAAATGCTTTTAATTACTCAGCTATTTATCTTGAATAATTTTCATTATTATTGGTAACATTTATGTATTAATTGGCTTTCTCATAATTTGCATATTTATAAATAAAAAAATTACAGCTCATAAAAAAAAATTATTTTTTTGTACAGCTATGGAATTACTAATAACATTGAAGTTTGGATTTATCGGAGGAGCGTCAATTATTCCTGCACTGAATACAACCGAATATTTAAAAATAATAGTTATGTTTACAAAAGGTATGGCTCAACATGTGGCTAAAGCAAAAAACTAGTGTCAAGTATCAAACAACTTCTGTTTTACCAGCCATATCTTAGATTATGGCAATTAGGTTTTTCAATTTTTTTGTATTAACCCCAGTTTAACCACGTAAATGTCCAAGGCGTAGGTGGGAGGGATAATTGCGTTAAAAGTTAGGGATTATGGTGGGCTTAAAATATTGTTAAATAATCTACATTTCAGACACTTTCTCTTCCTCCTTTTGTGCCTTTCAGCGTGGAGGAGCCTCTAACCATTTCGTCCACACATCTTGGTTTCTCGGCAGTTCTTTCAGGTGAAGCTGGGTCACTCCTCTTTTCTGATCTAGTCCTTGGATGTTCTATGTTCGTGATCTCCTGCCAGTTGGTCTAGCGTCCAGACACTTTCTTGGTGCTCTGTCTTCTCCCATTCTACATATGTCTGTACAATATTGTTGGCATTCTTAGGTTGTTTTCAGTGATGGCATCTTGAGTTCTTCTCTTATTCTCTAATTTCTTATTCAGTCTCTCATGGTTTTACTCATTATTCTTCGTAGAAATCTCATTTCCGCTGCTGTTATTTTGCTTCGGTGTTTTGGATAACCCAGCTTTTACCAACATATAATAATGAAGGGAGATGTACTGCTTTGTAGATGTAGAGTTTAATATTCTTCTCTACTTCTCTTTTTCCTACAATTGTGCTGTTAATCTGGTAATATATCATTTTCTTTCTTTATTCTATTGAATACTTCTTGATCCATTTCCCCATTGAAACTGAAAATCACTCCTACATCTTACATTACTTCTGCATCTTAAATTATTCCTACATCCCCTGGCTATTGTCATAACCCTACTTACTCACATCAAAATTTCTTTTATCATTTCTTAAACCATAATTAAAGGTAGTCCTGCATGGCGCTACGTGAAAATTGAATGTGGTATAGTAAAGTTAGTATGCATTTTCGCAGCTCGAAATTATGATTTTTTTTTGCATCTTCACATAAATCAACATTATTTTAGTTTAATTTATCCTAATTTTTTTTTATTATGTTAAATTACATATTAAATTTGCTTTTTTTTTTTTTAACATTACAATTACTTATGTTTGTTCCAACTAATTTATTTTATATTTTTTTGTATCTGATTTTTTGAGCCCTGATTAGACCTGTTACGTTGGTCGAAACGTCGGTTTATAATAATTAGTTTCTTATCATTTAAACATTTATATTGACCACCACCCGAACCAGCTTCTCCTCCGTTAATATAATTTATACGGTTAATTAATCATGATACTAAAAACATTATAGATCTATTATGACAATTATTGTTTAGGTTTCCATAATTTTTAAGTATTATTTTTATTTAATTGATTCCAATTTTAATTGGTTCTGTCTAATTGTTTGCAATAATTACGATATTATGTTTTGCCCTTTAAAACAAAATAATATTAATTATTCTACAACAGGAAAAATCATGTAGACAGCCGTTGTTGGTGATGTTGGAGTGACTGAGTTTTCAATTTCGCGTTTTTTAATGTTTAATAATCTCCTACTTCTTTCCGCATTGGAGACTTTGATCGTCCGATTCGTTCATGCTTTAAACCTAATTCTCTTGCCTAATGTGCTTTTGGCCGCCCCATTCCTAAGCATATCGACCCTAATCCTGAGTTCTTTCATGTCAAGTTCGGTTTAGTTTTTTTCTTTTTTTCTGAGGAATTCAAATACTCTTTTCGCCTGGCTACTTGCCTTCATTCTTTGGATATGTCCATTGATGTTTTTGGTGAGACGGAAGGCTACTTCGACCTTATCTTTTCTGACATCCATTACTTTCTTTTATAGGGCATTGGAATGCTGGAGCTGGACTTTCCACGATACCTAAACTCCAAGGCAATTTATATTTTGGGTTTCCCCACTTAAAAGAACATCAGCGGATTTCTTGTACTTGTTTTCATTTTTGTCTATCCATAAGAGATCCTGAGACCTATCTTTGATGGGCGTTTTTGAAGTTCGTAGAAAATTGTGAACAGTGATAACATCAGTGCCTTGTGAAAGAGATTGCTTCCTTTCTTCTGACCACACAGTATCCTTCCGTTTTTCTTTATTTTCCAAAGGAATATTGATTTATTTTAATGTCTTTCGGTATTGTTCTCTATCTAGGCAGTCTTTGTCGGTTATTTTTAATTTTTCTGTATCCTCTCGCATTTGTTCCATACACCCTCCTCCGCTCTTGTGTTCATGGATTTTGTCAAATATTTTCTTGTTATGTCTCACTTGGTCCATACTTACCATGTGCCCATAAAATCTTAGTCTAATTATTACTTTATTATAATCACTTATTTTAAGATATATGTAAATTTGTATAATTGTTTAGTTTCTTGGACCTTTATAGCTGGATGAGCTTATAGGCTGTCTAGATTGGCGGAGGGAAAGGACTGGGTGGATGGAATGAACTACATAAGGACTCTATGGGGGAGGTTGATGAGGTGGTTTGAGGGCCAGGGTGAATCCCAGCTGCGCTGGCTTTATCACCGTAATTTGTCCGGGATTCCTCCCCATCGATCTCCTTCCTTCGATGTAGACCATATTGTTCCCCGGCAATGCTTTCTAAAGACCTTTTATTAAACCTTAATGAAATCAGAAGGGCCCACAGGTTGCCGCTATATCCAGGGCAAGAGTGGAAATACCGTGACTCACATGCTCTGTTAAACACGACAGAAATAATTTAAGCCCCCTCCTCCCGCGAGAGAATTAAACCTTCGCCTTTTAGGGCTGAAATAGTTCCGGCTAGTGTTGCAATCTCTGCGTTTTATTGTTTGAACTGTTAATGAAATATTCTCTTCTGGCCATTTTGAAGGAAAATTATTTCTCTTTTCAGTGGAGCACGCATATTTTTTTTTTATCGTGCACAATAAAGAATTACTGCTCATAATTTAAAAAAAACTGGCTTATTGTTGGCAAATAATAATGAATAAAAACATTCCGTTTATACTCACACATACTCATTTAATTTTAGGGATCACCTGTGGTCTAATAAATCAATTATTACTTGTTTCTTTGTTCTCTCCAACTCAGAGACAAAAATGATGGGGTCACATGTAGTGTAGTAGTTAGCATGACAACCTAAAATGCCCGAGGTCGCGGGTTTGTAGCCCGGTTTTCTTATGATTTGTTAAAAAGGGTAAGAAATCCTAAGTTATGCTGTCCTTCCGAAGGCACGCTAGATACACGTACGACGCCACGTACTCATTAAAGATCCTTATCCTAATTAAACCTGAATAGGCAAAATTGGGACTTAGTCTGTAGCATGTCTTAATGATTCACACTTCATTATGGATGATGAATTAACCTTTAGCTTTAGCTTCACCTAAAGCTAAAGGTTAAGTCACCAACCTCATGTTCGTATAGTAAATTTTGAATTCATTATATCCGGAAAGAGGAAGAGGAACGCTTAGAATGCGATGGTCGGACGATGTGGCAATAGACCTTAAGCTCCTGGGGGTAAGAACATTGAGATGAGCTGCGGAAGATCGGTCAAAGTGGAGGAAAATTGTCGAGGAGGCCAAGGTCCTCCATGTACCATAACGCCGTGTAATGATGATGGTATCCAATTTAAGACAAGTTCAAACTAATTTTTATGTTGTCTTGTTACCAAAGAAATGGTGTAGTGGTAAATGTGAATGGAGAATGAGTAGAATGAAGGTTTTTAAAAACAAACTTTATTTAAATTTCTCTTCTGTTAAGTTTACGTCTATTTATACTTTCCATATACTATAGCATACACAAAATATAGTATCGATTAATATAATACATTTTAATATATTATTAAAACTAAATATACTTTACTAAACTATGTCATATGACATAGTATCCGATATCTTGGGTTAGCAGAATTGTGAAATAGAAAGTAGGACCTTTAATCATAGAAAAATTGAAAATTGTAAATGGTTTTAGTACGGTTTACTAACTAGTTCTGAATGGTTGTATCTACATCCCAAAAAGTATATAAATATTTTATTGAATTTTTTTTTATGCTGTGGAAGCCGTAATACTTTATAGTTTTTCTTTATTATGAAAAATGACCTAGACCTAGTAAAACTTCTTATCGGACGCCATTTTGAAATAAAAATAAAAGTATTTTATTACGAATCTCTTACGGATCATCCTGGAGATCCACCGGAAGGGTTTTAATTATTCAATTTTTGTTGTACACACGGGGAAAATTTATAATGCTTTATGGGGTTGTTCGAAACCATGTTTACCAACTTCCATCCAGCGATTACAGTTTAAATCCAAATCGTAAAAAATAACAATAAATCTTAGTATTTACGTTTTATACCAATAGAAATGACACATTAACATTAAATATTTTTATTTGAAAAGAAAATCCCGGTCCTGGAGATATCTTTTCTTTTCAAATAAAAATACTTAAAAATTAGTAACAAATAAAATAAAATAAATTATAATAATCATAATGATGTAAGTCAACTAGATCCAAATTAAAATAATGTTCAAAGAACATTCTTCCCCTCGTATACTTCGCAAAAATGCGAGAACGCGGGGACTTAGGTTCAGTGAAAGGAAAAGATATGGCTACGACCGAGAAGCGTGCTTGATTGGGCCCAGAATAGCTCAAATGGTAGAGTCCCAGACTAGCTATCTGGAAGACCCGGGTTCGAGTACCGGTCCTGGGCATATCTTTTCTTTTCAAATAAAAATATTTAAAAATTAGTAACAAACAAAATAAAATAAATTAAAATTAAATAATTTAACAGAAAGCTATTAAAATATTTCTGTGATACAGATCTTGAAGATTATTGTGTATAATTTTTAAATGTTGGTATAACAAGTAAGTAAAATGCTTAGCTATTACGATAACTCAAATCCCTGCTTACAAACCTCCGCCCGGGGATTACCGCCGAACCCAAATCCTGAAGTCCTACCTTAACGCAATCCTCCCACCCTTGTCGAGTTTTACTCCTTGGACAATTACCCATCTTCTGCTTAGTGCTTTCAGATGTTTAGGATTTCTTTAGTTACCGAGCCCAAACACTTTAGGAGTCCATCTCAATCTTTGGTATCATTGGAATTATGTTAACCTTTTTTCCTATTGACTCATCCTGTTTTGGAGCTAATATTCTGAACAATACATTGTTTCAAAATATCTTTAAACTTTGTCCTTCAAAGAGTTAAGGGATAATAAGTTGAAACTGATAATAAACTAAAGAGAGAAAAAAAAAAGAAATTTGTTATTACAGTAAGAAATTATATTGTTAAAGTTCTCATCTGTGAAAGAGACGGGCTAAGCAATTATTTCCCACACCCGGTTCTGTATACGTTGCACAATCCTGTACTGGAAATTTTCAGGATTTGTATATTATTCATTTCTGGCCACTAGGGCGCAGTATCTGACGGAGAGGATAGAAAATGTTTACGATGACCTAAGGTTATTGTGTATATTTGATGGCTCCTAACACCTAAGTTGTGATTTATCTTAGTTAGTTAATAACTAAAGTTGATTCCTAAGTTAGTTAATAAATAACTAAGCAATCAATAATTTAACAAATCAAGATTTGATAAATTATTGATTTTATCTAATTGATAAAACCTAAATACAAAACTATAACCTCTAAAACATCAGTAAATAATTACAGAATTCTCTAATAACTGTTTATTAGATTACAACGTTAACAGATTACAAGATTGCAATTGATTAGATTATAAGTTTGAGTTAATAATCTAAGGTGGGCTCCTTATCTTTAAATTGTGGAGTATCTTCCGTTTTCAGCAATGTAACTTCATCTTCCCTCTTATAAGCATAAATAAATCTACCTAGTTAGTTCGTACGAGAAAGTCACTTTGTATATCTATGTTGTATCGTTCAATGTCAGAATAAAACTTAATTCTTTCTCCTACAAGCCTTCCTCTGTTTGTTAAATAAAGTTAATAATCACATTTCCCATTCGTGTAGAAGAAGTAGATATTTATATTATTTTAAATCAAAATTTTCAACTTAAAAAAAAAGAAAAAGCAATAAGCATTTCCCGTTTTTAACTGTGTCATTATTGCCTATTGAATACTGGTTCAATAAGCTAATAATTTATTTACGGATTTATAAAGAAGTAAAAAGAGTAATTTTCCCCTAGAATATAAAAGAAAAAAAAATGGGTTGGCGTTATCCATTAATGGTCCTTTGCGGTTGCCTTTGAACCTAATGATCAAAAAAAAAGAAACCTAACATTTCCTCCTTTTTTTTTATTTGGTAGGGGGGACCTCGACTAGCGGTTTATCATTAGTAGCCGTTTTGTGGAGATCAATTGGTAAATATTAGTCGGCATTATTCAATATGATGATATTCAATATTTCTTCGATTTTATTATTGATTTTTTTCTTTTATTAAATTATTCAATCCTTTTTTATTAGTATAAATAAGACCTTAGTTACAGAGCTTAACTATTCAGTTTGTTTCATTATAATTATGCTTGTCAAATATCATTATATTTCTTCTTAGAATGCTGCTTCAGAATTAATCATTCCGCGACTTTAGGACTGGTTTAAAGAAAATCGACTTGCTTAAATTTAAGAGGAAAAATTATATTTATTTATAAAACTGTGAGGCTACGGTCCATGAGGTGTCTTGGGTTGGGGCCATTAAGACTAATGACAAAATATTTAGTTGATTTTACTGGGGCAGATAGTATCTTATTTTTATAAATAAAATAAAAATGTGTTATGGCATATTATACTTTATTTTGCTTATTTCGTTAAATCGGAATTAATAAAAAAAAAATTTGGGATAATTAAATAAACGAGTTTTTTGGTATTGTTACAACTGGAAAAATATCTAATTCCTAGAAATGGGCACAGTCTCATATTATTGTAATCCGTTATTAACAAGATTTTTATAACTAAAAAAAGGTTTAATATACCATAATAATTTATTTCATTTTGTATTCAGGAGTATTTTGAAATAAAAAAAGCGAATAAACGCTTTGGATAAATGAATAAACGAATAAAGGACTTTTACTACAAAATGCTATTATTATGATGAAGATGATGACAAAATATTTCTTTTCAGAAATCAAGAATTTGTTGATAGCTTTTAAATTTATCAAAAATATAACAATAAAAACTTATTAACAGAACCTCCCTACCATCTTCAATATTTCTCTACATAATATTTAATTTATAAAAATGGACACATGCCCCCTACCAGAGAATCGATAATAATAAAAAGAAAAAATTACTAAAACTAAAATAAAAATATGTAAAGTCATATAATGATTTATTTTTCTTATTCTGTTATAATTTGAAATTGAAATAATGTATAAACTCTTTAGACGGATGAATACAGAAATAAACGACTTATTAGGAAAAATGATTAAATATCTAATTAATATAAATATAAATATAGTTTCCTCCTGAGTAATCGGTAATAAACAAAAATAAAAAGATTTGTATAACTATAATAAAATTGCGTAGCCACATAATAATTTATTTTTTATTATGTATATTATTATAAAAAATGTATATTCTCTTTGAACATAATTTGTACTAGATCTCTACAAAATTAAAATAAAAGAAGAAATGAGAGTACTTCTATGAAAGAAGATGGCTTCTAGAGGCGGGTGAAATCTTTCTAAAATATGACATCTAAGAGGGCGCAATCTAGGGTGTCATTTTTCTTCCCCCACCGCGACTTTTATTCGCCTATTCTTTGTATTCAAAACTCTTCTTGTCTTCAACAGATTTTTGTATTCGCGGGGTTATAGATTAACATTGCTCTCTTATCGATGTTCGTTTCCAAGGTAACAGGTTATAAATCGATTAATCAAATTCGATTTTTTCTTTTAAAAAGTATTTACTCCGTTAACTACTTTATTTAATGAATTCTTCGCTTAAAAATTAGATTAGAAAAATTATTTATTCTCGAATGTGAAAAAAACACATATTTTTCATTTTCGATCTATAACCATCACTTTAGGATTGATAATCGATGTAAAATTAATTTACAGTGTCATCTAAAAAGCACAAAACGACGCAAAATGGCGTAGGCAAACAAATTTTAACGATGAAAAGTTGTGTTTTTCACTTTCGATAATTTGCATTGTAGGATGATATTCTTTAAGAATCCTAAAATTGTATTGTAAATAATAAATGCTCTTAACCAAAACCATACAGATTAAATTCAGCAAATAAAATCTTAAATAAACATTTAGAAAAACTAAATAATCAAAAGAGAAAGAAAAACTACCTTAAATTCCAGCTAGTTCACTTAAATTTGTATATTTCATTACATAATCAGAAATGAAAAGAAAATAATGTAAAAGGTCTTAAACCGAAATAAGAATTCGGAATTTTTATGCGAAATAAAAAAGTGAAGAGAATATTCGACTATTCTAACTATTGAATTGTGAATTGTTCATTCAGCAAACTCTAAAAGAATTTTTAAAAAATAATAAGAATAAATCATCGTAACATAGAAAGCAAAAACGAATTTGATAATATTTGAAATAAAATATTTGTGCCAGGTATCGACATTTGAGTAGGAATCAGAATAGGAGAGCTTTAAATGTAAGGTAAGGAGGTGGCACGCTAGATACTAGGAGGAAGGGATTTCCAGAGAGAAGCAAGGAGGAGAGAATGGGCTATAAAGGAATGTTGGAAGATGCTGATCTATCGAATTGTGAATAAAGATGAGATGTCAGATATCTTGTGGACAATAAATGAATCGAGAACTTGGATAAGGAGGTTGTAATCATAAGAAGATCTTTAGGTGCTAATTATTCGGTAAAGGATTCTGCCTTGGAAATATTGTATGCGGAAGGACGCCAAGATCTTTCCTACTCGGCATTATTATAGGAAACTGGTTAGTTTTGGTATTTTGGATGGAAACCGAAAAACTAAACAAATATAAATATTATCAATTTATATAATTACAAGAATAAGGGATCGTTCTTTAACATTTACAAATGGAAATGGAATAGCTTAGTACGTTATATGTTGGGTTAATGATTTCCAGTTTAATTTGAAGGTCCAGTTTTGAAACCGGCTGCAGCAGATGAATAATGTATTCTGTTATTCTAAATCAACTCAGATATCTGAGACCCTGAGGAAAAACCCGGTGGTCGAACGTTCTCTCAGCCAAATCACCTCTTTGCGCAACTAGTAAACAGTACAGTTCCTAACATGTACGGAAATCAATATTCTTCACGGGTTAGGTTATATAAAATAAATACATGAAGCAGGCAAACGAATTCTCCTATGCTAGAACCAAACTATTATTAATTGAGGTAATACGTATCAGAACTTATGTGCTATAAAAACCTACCTGCACACTAACACGATAAATATCGTATTTAAATATTTTTGGATGTATATATATCCAATATTCAGATCCATTCTTAAAAAGTCAGTCATACGTCATGTTTTATTTTTTCCTCAAAGAAGTAAAACTGAATATTGAAAAGGTACAAGCATAACAACACTTCAAAGGAATAAAACTAAACGGAAGATTTGAAATATTTTTTATTATTTAAAAATATTGGTTTTCGATTCTTAGTTTATGACACACGAATCATGAAGTCTTGGAGAAAAGTATCGGACGAGGAATGTTAAAGTTACCTACTGCATTCAGTTTAACGGCATATTTGTCAAATAATGCATCATTCTGGCACAAATAAAGGATAATATTATAAAGTAAATTTAAAAGAAACAGAGTTCTTTCGCTCTTGGATTGGTCCAATTTAAAAATTAAGTTCCATCACTCATCCCTCCCTCTCTCCTTCTCCCTTTTCCTCTCAAAGATATTTATATATATGTGTATATGTGTGTGTATTAAGATATTATGTGTTCAGTACAAATTTAGATACATCCAAATACAGTTAGTTCTACACTAGCGTTAAATTCTAATTTAATAGTCGCATTCTGACGAAATGCCGTAACACTTCTCCACTCTAAGTGTTTGGAATATCAACTATTTGTTTGCCATTTTGGTCATAGCTCTCTGTTTCGCTTAATGATGAATACTTTACAATATCAAATCGTTTTCAAAGGTATTCGTGGGTTAAGCGACTGCACCATAACTAGAGTCTATTTATTCAAGAATAAAAACTGTAACACTACAACCCTGGTTGAGGGTATGAGGCCCAGGGTTCAGTGAATGGTTGAGAATATCCTATTTCTAAGCAAACCGCAGGAAGGTGTTTTGGCTGACATCGCAGTTGGTTTTACCCAATTAAGGGTACCCGCTTTATAGAGGCTGGATGAGTCCCTGGAGGTTCTGCAGATCCCATAAGGTCCATCTATGGCTTAGTTACAGATTAAGTAGATCAATTATCGCTTTCTTCCGCAGCCATAATTAAAACGCAACGTTCTCAGCTTAAGAAAATTTTAGGTATATACCAATAGAATTTGGAACAGCGATATGGTGTTGCTTAATATAATTAAATAATTTATGAAGAAGAATACCGACTGACATTATTATTACTGTTGAATTACATCATTTGTAATAAAATAATTATAGCGAGTCTGAATCAAGAAAAAAAAAAAATCCTGTACCACTACAACCTATGAACGGGTCTGAGGTTCAGTACATGGTAGAGACTGTACTGTTTCATGGACCACGATTCTGCATGGAGGTGAGATATTATAATATATATGATTAAAAAAAATTTTCTTTATTTTTTGTGTCAGTTATCATAATATATATGATAAAATTTATATGGATGTATGATAAAGCACCGGTCTTATAGTAAGTTTCAGCAAAACATTAGCGGGCGACAAAATGTGTTAAGCTGAAAATTTACTCTGTTACTATTATTCTTCAAGAACTTTTCTTAATTGCTTTTTTTTTTACTTATGTGTCCAGGAAAAACAAATGTAATTTATTAGTGAAGTTGTTCTTTTAATTCACATACAGATACGCTTATTATATTACATCAATTCTGGTGCCGCAGTGTGCTGCTCTTTTAAAATGTCTCTCTTTTAAGACAGAAAAAGGTAATCCTGTAGTCCACATCCTATTGATTTCGGGGGATGTTAGTTTCCAATTATCCCATTGGCTATATCCCAATCTGGGTAGTTTTCTTTTATTCGAAAATATCTCTCAATGAGTGCTCAAGATGCCAGGTTGGGGCTGCCTTCATGTATTTTTCGAAATCTCATTAAGTCAGTTTAGTTGATTCTTGGGACCTTTTTCACATGTGTAGTTGCGTCGACCAAATTCCTCTTAGTCCGCCACCACATTACAACTCTTATTTTTTTTTCAACTACGCTTATATGTTTTTACTTGTAATTTTTTCCCCAAAAAAAGGCAATGAATAGAATTCAATTGAGAAAAAATAAAGTCTGTACCCTCTAAGACGCTGGTCAAGGTTTCGGCAATTCAATCAGGACCTGCACCAAAAGAAATAATATCAATTAGTATCAAATGAAGCACTTCGCACATCAAAAGCTCAACCGACTCATAATTATATCTAATGAACCTCACTCCAAGACGTTCATTACTAAGGCAAAGGTTGCTGATATACGAATAGCATTTTGTGTTGGTTGGTTAGTTTATCTTGTTTCTTCTTCATCAGCTATTTTTATATAGCTTCCCCAACTGTTCGTCAATTGCCTTCCTTTGCCTTAATAGTTAATTGAACGTCTTGGGGTGAGGTTACTGTACTTCATTGATGAGCCCTTCTGAACTGTTGATGTGAGACGTGCTGAATGTGATCTTCATTGATGAAATTGTTGTTGCACATTCCCTGGTAATGCGTCATCTGGCGAAACGTTGACTGGTTAGCTATTTTCAAGTAGTTTAGATACTTAAGATTCAGTTTTTAAAAGGGTACTTGTGACTTAGCCGGCATAAATGATACCTACCTCCTAACCTCTTCAAATCACTCTTCTCAATTTAGTTATTTGCGTTTGCGCTATTAAATTGTTTTCTGCATTATTTATTTATTGTTGTTTTGGTTTTGTTAGTTTTGACTATAGTATATTTAAATTTCCGTATTGTTTATTGCATTTAATATTGTGTTTTTGTCTTATTCCTTTTGCTATTGCCTATTTAAAATGAACAGAACACTTGGAGAATAGCCGTCTTTAAAGGAAGAAGCTGTGAAATAGTTCCAGAAGTTCGGAACAATTCCAAGTATGAAATTATGTGAAGAATTGGCAATTTGCAAGGATAGAAATGGATCGATGTTCTCCTCAAAAGTTTCGGGAAAACGTTTATATAAGAAGAGGAACGTGGCTGGTGGGGTCTAGAATTAGCATTTCAATATTATATTTTGTGTATATTTCAGTTTCCATTAATATGATTAAGGAGGTAGGTGTTGTCACTATCAGAATTAGCAGTGTTAAGGTTATAAATAATGGCGGATAACAGTTTTTTGGTGCCGACTAAGTCACAAGGGTTCCCAAGAACGATGTATATAACTGATTTATCCTGATATTATCGAGAATTCGACCATTGACAGAAGCTGGACGGGTAGCGGACGCATCCGGATCTGAATGGATCCCCGCCCTGGCAATCGATGAGAGGGCGGAAACGGCGCGTGCTCCGCTAGTTTCGCCCGATAACCGCTTGGAGCGCTCCCCACAGTCGATAGTTGGATCTTCGCAGGGGTGCCGCTGGCGTTCTCCTTGTGGGAATTTTCTATCACGTAAGTAATCCATATCTAATTTGATCATGCTTCTCTCAAACGATTTAACAGGCTTTGAAAAGGTACGGGTACTGAAAGAGAAATATTTTGGGCCTTTCCTCAGCAGTCTCAGACATATTACTCCTAAATTGTTTAAAATTTACTGAATTTTCTTTATTTTCGATAAAGCTTCCAAGTTAAGTATACCTAAATCCATTTTTAAAAGAATTAGTTCAGTAAAATCTTTCAAGGTCGCGCATATGGGGTAACATACCATACGTTACCTACCTACTGTGCGGATCAAGGATTATTATTTTTACTATTTAATCAAATATACAGCCATTTATTTTAATTTTAAATTTCAAAATCATTCAAATATTAGCTAGATTAAATGGGCGTGAAAATAATTTATAACATAATAAATACGCACACACACACACACACAGATAATGAAAAACTCATGTGAAGATTGCCAAACTTAACACATTTACACATAAATAATTAATGTATCTAAAGATATAATTATAAAATTCCATTAAAAACTCCATACATCTGTCAGTATTAAGTATTTGGCATAGTTGAAGTTAGTTTTAACTTGATCGATAACAAATTCAATCTTGTTTTCTGATTTTTCACCAAAATTTGTGATTTACCTAGTTATTGGGACAATAAATAATTAAATAACAGCGATACAGTATAACTAAAACATTTACCAATTTATCCAATCATTAATTATTTTGTATTTCTTATAACTGCTTTGTGTTAATTTCAAAAATCTAATAGCATATTATTTATATTTCTGTTAATATTTAAAGAATTTAAATCTGGAATTTAAAGGAAAACAAATTTATTATATATAATAATTTCCGTTCTCTTTACCTTTTTTATCTGCAAGTTTTTAATGTATATATATATACATTGGTTTCTACTTATCTTAACTATTATAGAAATTATATATTCTGATAATGTTCTGGAAAAGCAGCAAACATTTGGAATTTGGAATATACTATATTCTTTAGTAGGAATGAACCACGAGCTTTCAATCCATTGCCCCAGTAGAATTGGTGCATTGGTGCATATTCTTTACTCTCCTGAAGAATTGTTAAAAGAGTATGAAGGATAAAAAAAAACCTGTATCACTACAACCCATGTAGAGTCTAGGGTTCAGTACATTGTAGTGACAGTACTTGTTCCTAAGGCAACGGTTGTGCAGGGAGTTGACTTGTCCGAGATCTCGCTCAACCGCTCGTTTTCCCCTATTTTTATACAGCCCTAGTGAGCTCCAGGAAGGTCTCCAGATCCCAAGGGTCCACACATTGCTGTCAACTTGTTAACAGATTAAATTATTTTCCCGGCCTTGAATCAGGGATTTTCAAAATAGCATCTTGGTGCTGTACTAATGATCTTCTCCGCCCATTATGCTGAATGAAGCTATAGATTTGTTTAATACTAAAATAAAATAGTAAAAAAATAAATAATTTAGATTGGACTACAAAAAAGATATGAGGCTGACATACTCACTGTTGTCCGGGCACCTGTCGCTCTTGGCGTGATGTAATGAAATTAGAGTTTCTTTTCTCATATGTTTTATAAATTATCTTCAAACATTTTTTTTTTTGCTGAGAACGATAGAGTAGTGGTGAAATTGGATAGAGTTCGCAATCCGAAAATATAATAGGCTCATGTTACAATATTTTAAATTTGCGAATAATATTCACTGCAGCCTTAGCAAAATATCATATATTCAGTGATGATGAGAAATAATAACTGGTTTCAGTATAAATTACGGCTATAAAATAAAAACTTAATATATTATTTTTTAATAATTAACTGCTATACAACGTTTTTGGTTTATAAACTTAATAAAACAACAAATTAATTATTAATATTTGATCCCACACACGAGATAAATTTTTAACGATATAGTGGAGAAAAATCCATTTTGTATTTTTAAATGTTAAACTGACAAGGGAATATCTCAACAAGGAAGTTTGAATTGGTAAAAAATGCAAAAAGAATGATGTACTCTTTTCATTTCGCTTCTGACTTAAAGGGTTCATCTTTTTTTGTTATACACAATACAATTAAATAAATTGTATAGTGTGTAGTTGTTTGAGTGTTTTCATTTTTGTTTAATATTTTTTTAAGTCAGAAAGATTCATTATTTATACATGCTTAGGTTGATTTCCCAACAGAACCAAAACACCCTTAATAAATCTAAATAAAATACCCCCCAATTGTTTTTTGAAATCGGAAATAAAAACATTTAATATTCTGCTTCAGAATTGTTCAATTCTCACCTGTTTTATTTGAGAGTATAAATATAACCCTCCTAATTTTGCTCCATAAAGACATTTTCTTGATTGTGTGAGGTTATGTAAAGAAAAGATTTTTTTAAAGAAAAAGATAAACAGATCCTTTTTCGTCTGCTTTTAAAACTTTTTTTCTTTTCACTAGTGAAATTATATCAATAAAAGCCACCGCCAAATTTTGGGCCCGAACCGATTTAGCAAAATTTTTCCATGAACGAAAAATTCTTATATTTCGTATATTAACTTTCTATTCTCAGTTTAGGACAATATGGTTCATCAAATTAATTAAATTACGATAACAGATTAATAAACCAACCTCTAGTTCAGATGATTTATTTGTGTTTTTTTCAGAGTTAGGTTCCCGATATTGCTTATAATTCTTTAAATAACTCTTGAAATATATAGTTGATATATTCTAAAAATATAGTTGGTCTGAGTGAACAATTCACTGATTAAGAATTTTTTGTCTACAGTCTTTTATATGTATATACATAAACAGTCAAAGAAATGATGATTCTACTCATTGTACTTCTGCTGGGAATTGTGTTACACGGTTTTCTTATATAACACCCCATCGAATGTTCGATCTTGGTACCGTCTGTTACGCGGAAAGAAATATTGATTGTCGTACGCTTATTGACCCCGAACTGCCATAATCATTAGATCTAGACCAATTTGTCTGATGTAGAGCTATTGGCAGACTGCCATTGAACCATGGAAAACATGGTTCACGGCATCGTGAGGTTGGGTGACCTTTCCAGCCTGTTTGCTAATATTGTGAATATATGTTGAAATTAGGTTGCAAATTTATTTTTATATCAACATAACTATTTATTACGAAGCAAATTATTTCAATAGTTTTATTGCAGTAATTATTATAATATAAGATCAACTTAATTGTTTTTAATTAATGAAGGTCAGTCAAATATATGAAGAAGAACTTAATATAAAAAATATATTACATTCATATATTTTAAATATATAAATGTCTAGATTACATTCCAAATTTATTTTATTAGCTGTACTGTGAATTTTATTTATATCAGCTGTTAGAATATAATTGTTATTGTCGGTACTAATAATATCTTTTTTTCGTTTCATAATAAACGATTAAAATTAAAAATATGTTGCTGCTTTTATTGTCTGTTTGTATTTAGTCTTGCCCACCTTTGCCTTCACTATTTGCTTGATGTTCTTGATGTGATGGTTGCTTTTATTTCTATTTTTTATTTTTACTTTCCTTATCAAATATGCAAAAACTCCAATGGAGTCAAAATTTCGATGTACATTTTTAACGGCTTTTTACGACGTTTTTTTCTTGCTTGTAGAAACTTCATTTTCAGCGATTGGTCTTACTACGTCCTTAAACGTGTCTGTACCACGTATCTTTTCAACGGGTTAATTAGCCCATTTAATTTAATTTAATTTTTCTTATTATTATTTTTATTTTTGTTTTGTAGTGAAGAGACATTATAAACAGTTTTCTGCATGAACCCATGGAAAGGCAGTTAATTTAATTTTATTTTTGCAAATTAGTCGAGATTTATAAATCTCACGGCATTGACTGATCCAGAATTTAAAAAATATCAGTAGGCTATACAATAGGGTATTTTATTGTTATAAACATTTAATTATCACATATAAACGCTGGTTTTTAAATCGTTCGCAAAGCCCAATTAATGATTTAATTTTTTAGTTGGGGCGGGGTTGGATTGATTTACGATTACCTGGGACACAGGTGCGCCTCTCCACCAGACATTTTTCAATCCTTCACTACCTCTCGATAATTAAATGGTCTAATAAAGAAAACTTCGAAGAATGGGGTTTGAAAATCGTGTGTGGTTTTATATTTTCCGATTTTTATTGAATTTACACGTATGCGTTTATGTAATATTACGTCTTTCAGTCCTAATTTCATTAAAAATTGATCGCTTAGATATTAACCACTATTTGTGAGAATCCAGGTTTTTCTTTTTGCATATAAGTCATCTCAGGTTTTTGAGGTAGTATAAAGTTTATTATACAATATAGATCAAATTGGATTTAATACGCAATCATTGTTTCTTGTGTGTGGACTTTCCTGTCTATCTATGAGTACATTGTGACCAGGTTGCGGGGTTTTCGGTCCAAGGTCCAAATTGATTTAAATAAACGCTGAGCCGCAAAGATACGATAAGGTAAAAACAATTAAATTTGGCAATTACTTGGCCATATAACCGACTTATACACATCCGTATGGAATGACGGTCCTCAGTTAAGTGAGGTCAGATAGATAGAGACACCTGACGGACGAATTTAGCAAACAAAAGAATACTCGTTACACACTCCCCTCCAGCGATTAAGTCCGTCGGGTTGGATAAAATAATTTAAGTTTTGAGGGATGCCATAAGCCTATTATCTTTCCATCTTCATCTCTCAGTTTACAGGATCCACCACCCGTAACGGAAACAACCGTAAAAGGGCCTTCATATTTGGGGTTCAGTTTAGCAGCGAGTTTATCAGCTGCCGACGATAGCTGAAACCTCATCTTTAAGACTTGGTCCCCCGGTTGGAAACGATCTTTTCGGCGTCTCAAGTTATAACGACTGCTCTGATTTAGACTTGCCTTCAGAGAGTTTTCCTCGGCTATATGATGAACTTCAGGCAGTCTGCCCACTTTAGCGGCCCAAGCAGCATGTTCGTCTGTGCGAGGCACAAGGATATCATCGTCGTTAGCTTGATGTAGAGGCCTCAGTTCTCTACCAAAATTTAAGAAGGCAGGACTGAACTTGGTCGAATCTTGAACGGCGGAATTTAAGGCAAACTGGATCTCTCCTAGTTTTTCGTCCCAGCGTTGGTGTTTCTTCCCTAGGTACGCTACGATAAGTTGCTTGATATTCCGATTCGCTCGTTCTGTCGGATTTGCCTGTGAATGGTAAAGAGGAGTAGTTTCTCTCTTGATTCCAAACTCCTTAGCCACTTCAGTTACAAGATTACTAACGAAGTTCTTCGCATTGTCGGAAATTACTTTATGCGGTGCGCCATATCTGTATATTATGCGGGATTTCAGTTTATTTACAATAACCGAAGAGGTAGCTTTTCTGATGGGACATAATTCCACCCATCTACTAAATAAATCTACAAACACTAGTAGATACACATTGCCTCTAGAACTCCTAGGATAAGGACCCATAATGTCAACTGACACCATTTCCCACGGCTGCTTGTTATAGCGAGGGAACATTAACCCACGAGGTGGCGTGTTATTGGGTTTGACCTTCTGGCATAACTCACACTGCCTCACGTACTGGCTTATATCTCGGTATAATCCAGGCCAATAATATAGTCTACTAACCCTAGAAACAGTTTTATCTATCCCCAGGTGGCCTGACTGCGGTAGATCATGATTATCATATATTATTGCTCCCCTTAAATGTCTAGGAACGACAACTTTCCATTCCTCACTGGGGTCTTCTAGCTCTCCCTTCAAAGGATTCTTTCGATGGTATAATAGCTGTCCATCTTTTATCGACCATCCAGGGTGGAGTTCTGGGGACTTCTGGACTCGATAAAATTTCTGATTATACCATTCGTCGGCCGCTATGAAAGTTCCTGAAGTCGAAACTGAATCTGTAGAAGAATTAGGATCGGAACTGGTAGACAATACTGTGATTGCAGCAATTCGTGATAGGGCATCGGCCACTGTGTTGAGTTTCCCCTTTCGATATTCCACCTTGTAGTTGTAAGGCTGCAAGCGAAGAGCCCATCTAGCCAAACGACCTGAAGGGTTTTTCAAGTTCAGTAACCACTTCAGACTGGCGTGGTCAGTTATTACAGTGAATGGATAACCTTCCAAGTAATGCCTATTCTTCTCGATACCAAACAGAACTGCGAGGCATTCCTTTTCGGTTACGGTATAATTCCTTTCAGCTGAACTTAAGGTACGAGAACAAAAAGCGATGACTCTTTCTTCGCCGTCTTGTATTTGAGTCAAGACCGCTCCAAGACCTGTATCACTGGCGTCAGTCTGTAATTGAAAAGGCTGTTTAAAGTCTGGCCTAGCTAATATTGGTGCTTCAGTCAGTGCTGACTTGAGAGCATTGAAAGAGGCGTCCTGCTCTTCTGACCAGATCCATTTAGCGTTACGCTTAAGCAAAGCTGTTAGTGGAGAGACAACTGTGGAGAAGTCTTTAATAAAACAGCGATACCATCCTGCCATTCCAAGGAATCTTCTGAGCTGCCCAGCGTTGGTGGGAGGAGGAATCGAAGTAACGGAACCAACCTTATCTGGATCTACACTCAAGCCATCACTATTAACCAGATAGCCCAAGTACCTAACTTCATTACAACCAAATTCACATTTTTCCGGGTTGATACGCAGACCTGAGGCTTTAAGTCGACTGAACACTTCCATTAGCATATCCAAATGCAGTTTGAAAGTTGGTGTGCAAACCAAAATATCATCAAGAAAAACTACCACGTAAGGGTAAAGTTCGGGTCCAAATATTGCATCGGCTAACCTCTGAAAGGTAGCAGGTGAATTCGTCAGCCCAAAGGGCATAACTTTAAACCTGAATAGTCCTCTGCCAGGAACTGTAAACGCAGTAATGTCTTTACTAGTTTCGTCGGCAAGGGGCACTTGCAAAAATGCTTGCTTGAGGTCAAACTTGGAGAGATATCTAGCCTGTCGAAGTCCGTCTAAGAGAGATGTCATATTAGGCATAGGATAGCAATCTTTACAAGTGACTTCATTAACCTTACGAAAGTCTATACAGAAACGATAACCTGATCCCTTACGAACCATGACTACCGGGGAAGACCATGGAGATTGGCAAGGTTCCACTAAGTCTTCATCCAACATTCGGTCTAACTCCTGGTGCATTGCCTCAAGTACTTTGGGTGAGTAATGGTAGTAGCGCTGCTTGATAGGTTGGGCATCCTGAACATCTACCTTATGGCTAATGCGCGTCGTTAATCCTGGAGAATCTTGGAGAATTCGCAAACCTTCACTGACTATTCTATCCAGATCCACCCTTTCTGAGGGATCAAGTGAACTAATGCCGCATATTTTTGATGTTTCCTCTTCTACTAATTGAACATCTTGACGAAACGAGAACTTATGGTCGGGGTCATCTTGAAACCACCATGTCGCTTCACGATGATTAGTACTCATATTTGTGTTAACGATAAAATCTAACCCTAAAAGAAACATAAATGGAAGCTTGGTTAAAACGTAAAGCTTCGTGTCATATGACCGGTACCCAACGGTAATTGAAATGGAGAATCTTTCATCAACGATACAAGAGCTTCCATTAGCGACACAAATATTAAATTCGGGAATTTTCTCAACTTCATATCCCAATTTAAGGAGAATTTCAACCCCTTCTGGTCCAACAAATGAGGTAGTGGAACCAGGGTCAAACAGGGCCAAGTAGGACAGGCCTCCTTTGTCAGGTTTCCCTATTCGGAAATCAATATAGTGCTGTTTAGGAAACGGTAAACGATAACAAGATACGGTAGAACTTTCGGGAGAATTCGATACGACACAAGGAGAAACGATATCAGATTTAGCGGTACAAAAAGGTAAACGATAAGGCACGGTAATAGGTAAATCGGTACTTGGTGGGTCAGCTGAAACCGTGGGAATAGGAATGACCCTCACTTCCGATTCCCTTGCACATTTCCCGGAGTACACTTAGGACATGCGTGAATGGAAACTCCTGGGTTACCACAACGGTAGCAAAACAGCTTTCGTGGTAGCGGACACCTGGAATAAACATGCGGTCCACCACAATTCCAGCAAATTAATTTCTTAGCTGGTAGAGCCGGTTTTGAGCCTTTTAGACACGTTTTCTCGTAGAGAATCGATTCGGTACTATTTCTTGATTGTACATCAGTCGGAGAGAATACCTGTTTCTTAGAGCCAACTGCCTGAATTTCGAACTGGTCGAATTGAGGATCGTGATTCGTTGTGTTAGCAGCAAAATCGGTTTGTTTTTCCAATGGCGAAACAGTAAAAATTCCCGGAGATATTTGTTCTTTTCCGGAATTGGATTTGTTATATCGTCTAGTGGAATTCACAGAGCGGGATTTTTCTATAATAGGCTTTTCTGATCGGCCTTCTTGAGCCATCATCTCATATACTCTAGTTCGTTCGGTGACGAAATTAATCAAATCCTTATAAGAGGGAATATCTGCTGATTTTATTCGTTCTTCGAATGCTTTTCTAGTCCCTGGGTCTAAATTATTAAGAGCTAAATGAAGTTTAATGAAATCCCCCATGTCTTCAATGCCTAAAGCCGATAACGCAGAAAAATTATTTTCATGCTCAGATAAAAATCTCTGCAAATTAGACGCTGAAGAATTGTTTAAAGGCGTAAAATCCATCACCTTCTTGATATAAAATCTGGCTAGTCGCCTTTTATTTTGATAGCGAGAGACCAATGCGTCGTAAGCGAGCGAATAATTAGCTTCGTCTAATGCGAAGCCCGAGATAAGCGACAGAGCTTCATCGCGTAAGCTACTTCGTAGATAGTAAAATTTCCTAATGGTCGATAGAGATTCTTCCCTATGAACCATAGAATCAAATAGGGAATAGAATCCACTCCAGTCCTCTAATTTCCCTGTGAATATCGGTAAGTCAATTTTCGGTAGCTCCTGAGGAATAGAATGAGAATGGACAACCACAGGTTTATTCTCAGGAGGGCAGGTAGATTGCACCACTTTGTTATAATTCGCTTTAGTAATATCAACTAAATCGTTAAATGAATTTTGTACTTCTGTTGTCTCGAGTTTTTCACTTTTGTTCTTTATACTTGCATTAAATATCCGAATTTTTGATTGAATTTCTTCAAATCGGATTTCATTTTTGAGTAAGCGGTCATAAGCGGGTTTAAAAGCGGATGCTGAATCGGTACTCAAAGATTTGGATTTTGTGAAAATGGATTGAACTGCGGCAAAAATATCCTCCCTCTCTGACACTAGAACGACTGGATCACCCATCGTGACAATAAATCAAGACGTTACCCAAAGTTACAAAAAAATGCCAAAGAAATTAAATGTTGAAAAAAATACCAACAGAACCTTTAAAAGTCGTAAAATACTGAAAATTAAATTAATAAAATTATATTAAAACTAACAAATTAAATTAAATCGGTAAGCGTCCTTTACAAACTTAATATATAATTTTTTTCATATGTCAGCCATAGATAAACAAATATTTTCCTTTTAAAAGGAAACACAAGATAATGCTAAATAGAAACAAACAACAGCTGTTGTCTCTAATGCTTACTTGCTAATAAACTTACGGTAAAAATACAAAATAAAATCATATATTAGTAGATTTTAATTTTCAAAACATGTGTTAAACAAAACTAAGTCGTTCTACGACCTTAAGTAAAAATTCTTGATTTTTGTTGTTGATACAAAATAATAAATTAAAAATAATTATTTTTACATTTCCTAAATTCCGTCTAAGACAAACCTTTTGCTTCAATCAACATAAATTTAGTACCTTCAATTAATACGAAAATTATATTTAAACATTAGAAAAAAAATATATAAATATAAAAGTATTGTTTGGAAAAAATTATTCTGTTACTATTATTATAAAACTATTAACAGTTAACTTCACTATTTCAAAAAAATGTTAATATAATAATTAAATCTTCAACTAATAACTTATCTGTAGATTCTTTTGTAGTCCCTGTATTCGAGCGCCATATTATTTGTGACCAGGTTGCGGGGTTTTCGGTCCAAGGTCCAAATTGATTTAAATAAACGCTGAGCCGCAAAGATACGATAAGGTAAAAACAATTAAATTTGGCAATTACTTGGCCATATAACCGACTTATACACATCCGTATGGAATGACGGTCCTCAGTTAAGTGAGGTCAGATAGATAGAGACACCTGACGGACGAATTTAGCAAACAAAAGAATACTCGTTACAACATAGTATGAAAGATCTGGGATTTTTCTGTCAGAAATTTGATATTGGAGATTTTTTCTCAAAAAGGAGTTAACAAACGATAAACGGCTAAAAAATAAATAAACGATAAACAACCGTTAAACAACGATAGACGACTTGTAAGAAAGATGCGGATTTATTGTGAAATTGAACTTTGACATTATATCTACAAAATTACATTGCTATGTGATCTAACTAGGTTACTAAGGCCAATAACTTATTGACTACTATAGACCTATCTTAGTGACTGCTCTCTTTACATGCTATTGTCTAACCATTCCTTCTCCTCTCTACTCTCTAATCTCCCTCTATCTCTTAGAGCTGATATATATCGATGTAAAAGAAGAGGGGATGCCAAGGAACTTACATTGCTGACAACACGGAAGATATTTCACAACTTAGGGCTTAGAAGCCCACAAGTATATTTCCACAATTACAATGTTCTCAATTACAATCATTCTCAATTACAATGTTCTCAGTTCCAATGTTCTCAATTACAGTGTTATAATCTGTCAGCTGTTATCAGAGAGCTCTGAAATTATTGGAGTTTATTCCTTAAGAAACGATTTTCATATTTAGCCCACGGTATGAAAATTTTATGAGGAGTAAAATCAAGTCTTAACGCTTGTAGATGAGGCCCCCTTCAAAAAAGTAAAGACAGGGAAGATATCGGAGATGGTTCGGTTATCATTTTGGTACCTTGTAGAAAAGATCCGTATTCTATACCTGGACGAACTGCCATGATGTTAGTCATTAGTTTGGGTATATGGTTAGTACTGATCTGCTTAGATCTCTTTTCTTCCATCCTTTTTGTCACAATTTCTTCTAATTTTTTTCTGTGGAGGTATTTTCTTTAAGAAGCGACGTGCGCTCCCTCGCAATTCGAGCATTTCTTTGAGTCCCTAGTCGCGGACATGTGAGCGGCTGCTTCTTACACATTTTACGGCGTGGTTGCAGTAGATTTTTGTGTGCCTAAATTGCTGACATTTATTGGACTGGGGCGGTAAGATAACCTTTCTTGGGATGTATTTCACAACCGTGAATATACATCTATATGAGTTCAGTTGACAGTTTTAGGGTTGTAAGGAGTCACCACGCCCACTATTTGCCCTAAAGATGGCCTACAACGTAAGCCAAAACGATGGCACAATTAATAAAAAATATATATTTATAATTTTAATTAAAATTGTTCACGTTAATTTAAAATAATTTACAAATTAAAAGAAAATAATACAGATGTTAAGTATCAGTAGCGATCAATTAATCGGTAAGAACACATTTAAAATTCATTAGAAACGGAAAGGGGTAAACTCCAGTCGCGTGTCGGAGCTGACACACACATTTTTTTATTCTCATATAATGTTGAAAGCTAAATCTTTTTGGTCTATGAAGACAGTAATATAGTAAAAACTCAGTATATATATATATATATATATATATATATATATATATATATATATATATATATATATATATATCTATATAAATTATACAGATCAAATTATTTCTAATCCGTTAGGATTGCCTATTGTCTCGTCTGAGCATTCACTTTCATATATCTTCTACAGAGTTCTTCATAAAAAATCTGGGTTTTCTTTGTAAAAACCGATTTAGGATTTTATTTACTGGTGCTTTGGAACTAATGACTTTGTTTTTTATAATGTTACAATAATAAAGCTAGTTCTGTATTAAATTTAATAACATAAACTTTAATATCAATAAACAAGTAACGTTATAACACGTGGTAATTAGGAAATAATTTGTTATAATAACTTCATTTTTTACTAGTTTCACGAGGTATTGGATAAAACATTTTCGAATGATAAGTTGAGAGACGGTAGGACGTTCACAAGCAACCACAACTGAATTGGGCTAGCTAAGTGCATTGTGGTGTGAACACACAAATTAGTATCTCTAGGCCATCTCTATGGCTTTATATATCTCCTGTTGTAATTAAACACATTAGCTTCTTCAGTTAAATAATTAATTTAAAGCAAAGCTGCACTTAGGTGCACTCCCATTATTAGATTGTAATTGCAACAAATGAGTCTGTTTGTGATGTAGCCAAATATTTGTTTTAAAATGTTAATTGTACTCTATTAAGGAATAAATAGTAGAAACAGATTGTAAATGTTTTATACTTTTATTTAAATGTTTTATATATAGACAATATAATATACTGCAAACGCTTTGTTTAGGAGATATTCACACCTAAAGTTATCATTGTTATGTGTTATTTGCGCATTGTAAATAAACAAGTTTATATGTTTCAGCTACTTTGTTTATTACATTTAAACACTAAAGAGATTCAATTATCATTCTTCGTAAAGATCATTGACCGGCCTCACATAAACTTTTTGTTTAATGTAACCCCAAACAAAAAATCCATTGGTGTCAGGTCTGAAGAGAGTTTAGACCAAGCCACTGGTCCTGCACGGTCAATCCATTGATTGGGATAATTTAGCCATTATCGTGGACATCTTCCGTAACGTACTTGACAACCATCTAACTTCAGACATTACATTACAGTGATCAAGCCAAAGGCATTGCGCGCAGCAGAAACCTGAATTATGAAACGTATAGGGAAGATGGGACAGTTGCAGCTAAAAGAATGAAAACGTTGAAGGAAAAAAAAGTAGCCAAACATACAGTGATACATTGCGAATAAGAAGACTAACTGTTTACGTCTATTATCTCAGAATGGATTCCACCAGGCTAACTGTTCCTTAAAAGGTTTCATGTCGATAAAATTCAAAAGTGGCGCGCCAACCCGTTATCGATTCTGGGCCTCGTCCAAATAGAACGAGACCCAATGCGAGACATTACCATTGTCTGAAGAAAACTTTGATACAATTTCATTTAATTCTCATAGCCTTCTTCTTCTTCAAGGGCGCAATAGTAGCACTAGTTGGTCCTGCTTCGCGGAATTTTTTCAGTCTATTTGCAGTCACGCTTTCATTTCATATATCCAATTGTTTTTCCATTAACTACTAAGTTTTCTTTAGGATGACCTGAATACAGTTTCGTGGCTATCCTTCATCCTCACCAGACCCACAGATCGTCTTTTGCTTTAAGCACGCGGTGCCCTCGGAGATCACTCAACTTCCCCCTGGATCCGTTATATTTTAACAGTAATATTTTCAAATAGTTCTCGATTGAAGGATATTTACTCGCGGGACCCTGGGCGAGACGATATTGTGGAGGAAATATTGCTTTTCATCTTTAGAGGGAGTTGGATTGTACAGGTAATATTGGAAATAAAAAAGACTTCTAGAATTCACTCCAAGCAGAATGGATGCTCCAATAACACTCCTACGTTGAATTCAGTGTGAAAAAATTGAGAAAAATGTAAACAATTTGCCAAATGTGCCATTTATGAATTGTTTACATACTTTTTCATAAGTTTATATAAATTATTCTGCTATTTGTTAGCTACTTTTATGAATATTTATTTATATATAGATATTTATGAACCTGTACCACTGCAGCCCATGAGGGGTGTTCTCTTGAGTTTCGCAAATGGTAGGGACTTGCCCGTTTCTATGCCATCGATTGTGCAGGGAGATTATTTGGCCGAGAAGAAGCTCAACCGCCAGGATTTTTCCTTAATAAAGCGCTGACTACACACTGAGCTACCCGCTCCCTCGGAATATTTAAAGAATTTTTTAATTCATTATTAGAAATATACTTAAACTAATTTTTAAAATAACCTACAGAAATAGAGCAACGAGATTGTAGAAGTAGATATGATAAGATGTATTTTCATTAATTTAAAAAAAATAATTAAAATGATGAGATTTTATTCCAAATAGGAAAGGTAAAAGGTTATGCGGTTCATTAATTCTCATTTGTGTTATTGGTGAGAATGTTTGTGAGAAACTTCTTTTTTAATTATAACTTCAGAAGAATGTTATTTGTTTTTGATTTATGTTTGCATAATTTTAATAAATTTAATTGCTAATGAGAAAGTCCCAATGAATTCCGTAGTTGCTTCATGGATATTGCAATGGTGAAGAGTTCATGAAACTAGGCGATTTAAATTCTTACTTCGGCAGAGGAGGAAGGTTTCTCCAAAGGGAGGGTTTAATTAAGGAGTGTTTGCTGGAAGGAATCTTGCTGCTGGATTCTCCAGGTCGGGGTGTCTACTCCATTGTATCATTTCTCTTGTTTTTCAGCCAGAATTATTTTGCCAGTTTATTCCTCTGAGATTATTACATCCCCTTGGAAATGTCTTTTCAGATTGTCTTTTAATTAAAGTTGAGTAATTTTCTTTCAAAAGTTTATATCTATACTGGAAGTGAAATTTACTATAGATTCATTATTTTCTGTGGGCACTATTATATATCATATATACTAATTAATAAGAATCATTAATTATGAATTTTAAACATTAAGAAATGATATAACCGTTTAAAATGTCTAGTGGGCAACCTGGATAAGAGTGTGTTTATTTTATTTTCTAATCCTCCAAAATTTGGTAAACTGTTTTCGAAGTGAAAACCTCTTTAGCAGCGCCTAGCGACTTTTGGTAGGGAAAAAAAGGCGTGTGACTGTGGCATGGAAACGGCCGTTGTGTTGAACGTGAATACAATGTATCTTTATTAATTATAGGTTTTTTATTGATACCATTCGATCGCTCTTGAGAAGCCCTTTTCAACCGTAAACGGTCTCTGTATTTGGATTTGACTTTTCAACGCTTATAGCCCGACATAATATACTTTTAATGTTTTTATTTTTTATTTTGACACCTTATTATATTCACTGTCACTATTTTACATTAATGTTTTATATGCAATCGATAGATTTTGACGACAAGCTTCGATTGAAGCCTAAACGAACGTCGTAGCTTCTTCAGTCAAAAAATATACAGAATGGAAATCTCCATACGCAGCAAAATTACTTCTAAATAGCACCGTTCCCCCCTCCACCGTGCGCGATGTGTCACAATCCTCATTTATCGTAATGAATTCTACATATGATCGTTCAGTAAGTAATCCAGTTGTCTAATGGAATTTTGGGTGGATATGGTAGATATGTAGTTGCAACACAAAACTGTATCACCAGATTTTGTTATCATACGTTTTTTTTAATTGTCTCCGAGTAACAAGAAATTTTAAAGACGTATTCACGTCAAAACTTAGGTTTTCTCGTCACCGACACGCTCGAAAGTTATTGCGCGAGAAAGGTGACGCCTAGCGCCCTATGCATGAGTTATACAATTCGTTTTATTTTGCTTTAGTTTAAAGGTTGGAATAACATTGATATAAGAATAATTATATTTATCTAAAAGCTCGTTCAGTAGTCGTGCAATTGATACTAATAATAATTTTTTTTTTTTTTTAAATGATTTTATTGAATTGTACAACTGTAATATTATACATCTAGTACAAAGGCTGTATGAATAGACAAATGCATGAAAGGACGTGTAGAGGCACTACCCATTGGCAGCACTCTAATAATAATTTAAAACATCAATAACTAGTTGAACTTTTCGCTTAAGATTTTTTCCTCATAGTTAAATGTCTTGAATTATGAAACGATTGAATTAGAGAAGATCAAAGTGTTGCTGAACTTAATAATGATAATAATAATGCAAAAATTAAGGTAAAGCTCATGACCATTTATGCAAATAAATACAAATAAAAGGTATAAAGTACATAACTATATACTAATTATTATTTCAATTAAATTATTGGTATTTTACATTGAGTTTGTGCAGCCCATTTTGATTCATAAATAAACTTCTTGAAAATGTATATAATTATTACTTGGAGTGGCAATACATGTAAAAAAAAAATAGACTAACAATAATTTCAATTTAATAAGTACGCAATTTAAATAATTCATTCCATAATTTGTCTATAATCGAAATTCAAAAAAGAACAGTTATTCCAAAGCTTTGAGATTTCTCTTCTGTCTCCAGTCCTCATGACTGCCTATTTATGTATATTTTTGTATTTTTTTTTCAAAAGCCCTAAATGAAATGTTACAAATTATAGTGTTTTCCTTTTTCCACTTCACGGCGTTTCGGAACTTCTGAAGGTGACGTTGTATACCTTCTTTGAGATACCTCGATATTTATGGCTAGCCCACTACTGTTGATATTTTAAATAGTGAAGTTTTTAATTTTGTAACGTTTTGCCTTGTCAATCCTCCAATTGTTGCGGTAAGCTCTCTCATCATGGCAGTAAATTGAGCCATGAGCTACCTCAGATAACTCATCCGATTGACAAGAGCTATCATGAGATTTGATTGGCCATTGCCTGAATTGGTGGAGGTGGGCGGGGAGTTGTCTGCTCAATTCCTGATGGTGGTGATGGGAGCTCGGTTTGACGGGTTGGTGGTTGTGGTTCGATTGTTATTTCGGTGTCTGGTTGTAGTTGAGATGCGCAATTTACTCCTGTGCAAACTGCTATGGTATTTGTGTATGTTTTGGTTATTGCTAGTCTTTTCCTTCAGGAACTTGAATCAGTCAAGTTCTTTCCTTATGTATTTAGATTAAATGGGTAGGAACCATTTGACGGGAATTACAATAATATTGAAAAATAATATTTTTAAAAAGCTATATTATTTTTTACTTTTAACGCTTTACTAATCTCGATTTATTAATATTTGTATGATATCATTGTGCTTTCATTTCTCAAGCTAGTTGAAGTGTAGTTCCATGATACATTTAAACGTCGCCTATGATAGGCATTAAGAAGACTGGATGCTGATAAAGGGCTATAAAGGCTATGAGAGGATAACATAAAGGGCCCAGTTGTTCCGATCTAATAACCAGAGAGCAGCACTATCTGATCACACCATCACGCCACTAGCGGCTATCTCAGCCATCAATCGCTCTTATCAAAGCGGGGGTGGAACTTCACGGAACTGACTCTGTCTCATCATCGAGATATGGTTTTTCATTTCGAAAGGAATTTATTTATTTCTATTAATCAAGTGTGTGTGTATATATATATTCTCGTTCAGACCTTCTTCAAGAGGATCAAGCTTGTAAAATTTGGTATTTCTTTCTCCAAAATATTATCGTTCTTATGCAGTGCTGCTTCTTTTATTTCTACCCATTTTATATTCAGAAACATCCTCTTGTAAATTGATTTTCTTAATTTGTCTCTATCCTTTATCATACCTTTGGTGACTCCTAAATTTTCAAAATTTTTAGAAACTTCTATTAATGCTTAAGTTGTTTTTTCTCTTATTGAAATAGATAGATTTTATTTAGTCAATCTGTTAGCATCCATTCTATTAAATTTACCAAACAACTTTCTCTATTTTATCTATATTGTCATAAATATACTTAGTGTTTTAAGTCCATATAATCATCTGTGATTATTGGTACATATACATTCTTCAGGATTGCAGGTTTATTTTTTTCCCGACCCGGTAAAAACTAAGGACCCCGCAAAGATCATTTCCTTCTTATAGTTCCTTTTTCTTTCCTCTTCGTCGATATTTCCTTCATTCTTTCAGAGTGTTGAACCCTTTTCTCTTCTGTTCATCCTCCTACCCTGCGCTCTCTCTTTAGTTCCAATAGAACCTTTATACTTCAAAGGCAATATGTGATTCCTATCCTTCTTCCTTCATCAGCGGCAGACTATCGATAATTATATAACCAGTTCCTTCGGAACCTATTCAGTGGTGCCCTTCCCACCGACGTACAAGGACAGTAGCAAATCAGTCTAGATCCAAGGGTTATGGCTGTTCAGAGTCAACAGGCGAATGAGGACCTACTTTTGTTTCTCCGAAGCAGACCGTTCCTGTAACTAATCTCCAAGTGGCTATTTGTGATCATTGCAGAACACATCACAATAGAAATGCATTCGGTAAACTCATTACTCCTATGTCCTGGCGCTTTGATTGCCTCCACTCGGCTAAAGGACCTCACATAACCTCGAGTTTGGAGGATTCATGAAAAATCCCAAGAAGTGAATTCAAACTAACGACCTTTGGGTTTGTAAGTAGGCCTCCTTGGACACTCCATATAAATATTCAGTTTAGCATATCATGTGTTTTACAGATTTAATTATTTTTAGTTTATACATAGGAACTTGGTAGCTTAGTTTGTGGAGCTCTGGGTCCTGGATTCAAATCCGGATGTAGCAGATACATTATTTAATCTGTTTACAGCCACAATCGGACCCTGACACAGATGGCAGAACACCCTGGGGCTCACCCAACATCTATAATAATATAAGTGGGTAAAAAAACCTAGCGGTTGAACGTGATCTCGGCCAAATTAACTTCTTGCAGAACTATTGTTTTAGGAACAGTATAGTCTGAAATATGTACCGAGCTCGAGACCCTTCATGGGTTGTGGTGGTACATTTAAGATACAACATAATTTTAAAATGTAGTTTTTATCGATTTGTTCTGTTACTAAACTATAATTTTGTTGATTAAACACAATTTTTTTTAGTTTAGTTCTTTCCGAATTTATATATTCAAACTAATTATATAGAAATGAACTACTATAACTGAAATGAACTAATCATATAGCCTTCTGTGGAGTTCCCATAAAGAGGGGAACAATATGTAACAATTTTTACAAGCACATAACCTATACATATACATAATTATCTGTTGCGTAAAACCATAATGAGAATACGAATTGGTTGCCGGAAGGAAGAAGCGAGCAGGACGATTAATTGAGAGAACGGGTGATGACAGCCGACAGTTCCGCTCGCTATAAATTAGGAGCGATCTGATTGGTCAGAGCGGGCGGTGGGAGGGGTCCAAATTGGCCAATTACAGGGCTCCCCTCACCTAGCGATGATGACCTTGTCCTTGCTGCGGCTTTACCAGGGCAATTTCCATTCCATCGCACAGTCTGCTCTTCTATCTCCAATAATTGGTCTCTTCCTCTTTTTATGACTGCTTCGGAATAATTGATTCCGGTTACTAAATTATATTAAAAATAAATCCATAAAGATGTAAGTATCGACCGATTGGATAGATAGATTGGACATTTGATAACTCCCTTACTGGAAAATTATAACAAACATCGCTCCTTCAAAAGAACAACGACATAATTACCAATTTTTGACTTATGCCTTCAGTAGCAATTGTATTGGTTGAAGCCTTTTAATTCAAGGACAACAAATGTTATATTCCATTTCCAAAAATTTTTAATAAGTCATATTTTGGGTTGTATCAAGTTTGTACTTGAAGTTCTATGGGAATAATGACATAAGTTCAAATCAAAAAAGTTTCAAGCTTTTAAAAAATGTCTAATAGTTTATAAAATAATTTCAATACCATCATTACAATCGGAATGTTTTGTTTTACCAATATCCAAATTTTATTTTTTTAACTCTCATAGAACTTTCAAATCTCTATTGAAAAATTAGTTTTTTTGAGTAATGACGTTCTTTTGAAGGAGCGATATATTTTCGATATTATGTTATTCATTTGTAAAATGTTATTTTTAACCTTTGAGGAAAACAAAGACTATAATTTTTCCTCTTGAATCTCGTGGACGGGTGAATGGCTTTTAGCGTTTCAATCGACTTCTTGACAATCAGAAAAAAATAGTCAGAAAAGTTTCGGCCTTTTCATTCGCTTTTCCTCCTAAATCTCGTGAGGGGATGAAGGGGCTTAAGAGGTTCAGGCCATTTTCAAACTGTTTAGAGTTTTGAAATTAGGAAAAAAGGTGTGAAATTTTTCCTACTCTCCTTTACCTTTCTTTTTGTAAATTGAAGTTAGAAGTTCGAAAAACTTAATAAGTTTAGCTAAGCACGATCAATTTCGTCTGTGAAATTTTTAATGATCAGAAGTTAGGAAATCATTGAATATTGTCGAATTTAAGTTACTATGATTACTATATAAAATATATATCATTTATATATATATCGAAGCTATAGGATACTAGAATGATATAGGAAAACTATAAAAAATAATGCCTTAAGTCTCTGGATCTTTAGAAAATAACTAACTAATCAACGTTTCGAACGTACACACAACAAAAACCAAAAAAAAATCTCTAAAATCTAAGAAGATCAAATATTGCACACTTTAGAATAGAATAGAAAAATAATTTTATTCTGGAACCAGGTCCCTTTAGAATAACAGAGATGAACAAAATTAAATAAATATATATCTGGCCAAAGGCCTACATCAGAATAAAACATTCTTTACATAATATCATGAAAGAAAGTAACTAAACAGGTATGTTTTGGTAGAGAATCAGAAAATGTAATACAAAATTAAAACAAAAAAAATATACAAATTTACAATAAAAAGAAATATGCTTACGGAAAAATAAGTGAATAAATAATAGCATCTAATAATAAAAAAAATGATATCATTATGATAACTGGAATATTTACAGTAGTTCATCAATCGATCAAGTTTAATATATCTATAAATTATTTATCGATTATAAAGCATCTGATTGGGAATTTAGAAGATGTAGGAAAAGTTTGGATTTAAATGATGTTAAAGAAGACGCATGACGGATATCGAGTGGGTGAGCTCCAAAGAGAGATAAAACGGGCGAGAAAGGAACGCTTAAAAGTTTTGGTTCTATGGGAACGGAAATAAAGATCAGAAGGGCGAGATCTTGTGCCCTGGGACTGGATGGAGGATTTGAATTGTAGGAGACTATAGATATAAGATGGATGTTGTGAGTTGATAGTTTGATATAAGTATGAACCAAGGAAATACAGTCTACGGATGGAAGGGAAAAAACACTTTAACTCAACTTAACGCGGGACCCATGAGACCTCCTCGGAGCGTCTAAGACAAATCGAAGCAAACAACTGTACATCATCGATCCAAGCTAACGTATTAATCAGAGGCAGCAATATAATCTAAACAAACTCAATGAAATACTAGCTGCATATAACTCCTTAGAGTAATTTATTTGAGTGAGGTTGTTTTATCCATCTTCTGAGTCTGATTGGACTGTTGATGTGGGATACGCTGCATTTGAAATTGTTGTGTTTATGCCCTTATAATGGTTGAATTGGCGAAACCGTCGACCGATTGGTTATTTGCTTATTATAATTTATTATTACAATTGCATTAGAATAATTTATACAGACATTCGTTCACGTTTTTCTCATTTATGATTATTAAAACTAAAAATAATTTACCTGAATTAAGAATTTTTATCTTGCTACTTCAATTAGTGTTTGTCTAATTTGAAAATTGCAAAAAACAATCACATCACTAAAAGTGAGTAATATAATTAGAATTAATATAAGTTGGAATTAAATCTCGGGTTGTAACGAAAAACCGTATAATACAAAACCTGAAAACAGGAACGTAATTCCTTGTACACTTATACGTATGGGCTTATTAAGTTGCTATGTATTTCGCATTTTATTTTACGGGATGGAAGCTTTGATCCTCACGGAAACAATGTGTAAGAGTTTTAAGGGCTTCGAAATGTGGACTTACGGAAGAATGTTGAGGATATCGTTGACGGACCAATTGACGAATGAAGCGTTTTTACTGCGTATTAATAAGGAAAGAGAGGTACTGAATACGTGTACCATAAAAAAAGGAAAGATGGAGTACTTTTCTCACGTAATGAATGAGAAATCCGAACTACTCTGTATAATTATTCAGGGAAAAATGGAGGGAGATCTTTATTCTGGTCGCCAAAGAACATCTTGGTTTAAGAATCTTCGCCGATGGTATGGAGTTAATACCACGCACCCTGTTTAGGTGAGGCGCGGACAAAGTGTTGATCATGATACTGATCGCCAATGTTCCGAGAGGACACTCCAGATATTGAATGAAGAAATTCTTTATAATCTCGTTCCATTATTTATTAACTGTTCTTATCGTGGAACCAGTTCCTGTAAAGGATCCTCCCGGATTGGGAATTTTCTAGGCGGGACCCTACCCTCTCAACTATAATATTTTTGCTACCCAATAGCAGGATTGCCTTTTCTCGAGTTTAAAGGAATAAGGGATTTGAAGAAGTAATTTATGACTTTCCTTATGAGAATTTCTTACAAATACGCCTCGTAAATGTTTATTTTGTTATTATTAACCTTTCCAAAATGTCCTAGCCGGTTTTTAACACCCTTGTTATTACAAAAAAGAAATGAGTACATTCGTTCCTACACTTATTAAATGCATATATTTTACAAAAGCATAAAATACATTAACCTTCTTCTCTTACCTTTAGCTACCCTTTTCTTTTAAAGAAAAAAGAAAATGGGAAGACGCATTCAAGAGTGGTAATTCTATTTTCTATTTGCATTAAATTAAGTTGGTGGGCCGTGCCTTATCGCAGATGGCGTTGGTTCTACCTCTCAAGCCGCCCTTATCGTTCCATTCCACTTCGAGTGAAATATAAACGTCTTTATAGAATTTTATAAACTCTATTTGCGAGTAAAAGAGAAAAAGATACCAAGTATTGGCTATTTCAATGCAATCAAATTAATAAGATTTCCTATAGATTAGTTTTGATCATAACTTTAAAAGATCATATCTTTGAGGAATGGAGAGGCTGCCTAAGCGAGATGGTTTTAAGGTGAACAGGTTTTTGAGGATTTGGGGATTAATGAAAAATGCATCAATAACATTATATAAAATGTATTTAAAATATCATAAAAATTCAGTTAATATTTGCATTATTTTTTCGTTTTAAGGGGACAGGGTAGGTCAGTACTTAAAACTCTGAGATGCTGTGCCTAAAGTGCTGGGTACGAATCCAGCTGCAGCAGGTAAATTATTTAATCGGCCATGAATCGACTCTATGTGATTTAGAGACCTGTTCTGAGGAATCCTAATGTTATTATTGTATCAAACACCCTTCGTGGATATTGAACATTTTTTTTTGTATAAAGCATAGTAACTGTTTCTATTTTTTTTCATCTTTTTTTTTTAGTTTTTCTCCCTTAAATAAATAATAAAGTACGAAAATAATAAATCGCTAGTATATAATATAAATATAAAATAAAATAATTAATTAGTTTTAGTTTTGTTATGAAGGCATTAAGTGTTTTTTCCATTAAAGTCAAAAATCAATTTCTTTTCATTATCACCTTAATGCAAATTTCTATATAAATATATTTTTCTTTTATACTAAAATAATCACCCTTACTTCTGGATAAAATTAGATGTATAAAGCTATACTTGTATATAAACAATTAGATTCTTATCGGACGTTGGCTGAGTTATTTAAAAAAACCTAAAATTTTAAAATAAATGTTAACAACTTGAGGCAGATTAGAGCAAGGCAAATTAAACAACTTTTAACATAATTTGTAATATAATAGAATAAAATTCAACTTTTATAATAATTTCTCGATACAATGTGAGGAAATTCAGAGATAATAAAAGGTCGATCGTATGTAGTGGTTTCGCTACGTGCTCTTCTACCTAGAGACAACTTAAATTGCTCTGTTCGGTCAGTTTGGTACAAATACAATAACATAAATCTGAAGTAATCTGGATTAGATATTGATTCGATTTTACAAAGTTTTATACTAAATTACTGTAAAATATTTGAAGGTATTATAGCGGCTTAGTGGTCTATTTCATTCAACTGCAACCAGATAGCACCGCAGATAATAATCTTAATTTTTTCGATCAACGTGTATTCTATTTTCAAGAACAGTGACAAAGCAGAATGTATCTGCTTTAAAGAGAGAGATAAATTCAAGTGTTAAAAAAGAAAAAGAAACTCCTGATAAACTATGTTGAGCTTCCATTCACGTAGGGAATGGAGAAACAAACTGTTGTTCGGTGATACTTCTACGGAAAAGTAAAACTCTAATTTTATAAAACCATTAAAAAAAGTCGAGCTTCTTCAGTTCTTAGTTTAAACAGTTAAAATTTCTCAAGCATCCTCACGCTCTTTCAATGACCTGTCATTTTGTAAGATGAAGAAGCGTCCCAGATTCTTTGAAAACAATTTCGTAACACGTTTTCTCATACTCTATTTTTAGAAATTAGATCTATCGTATTTTGTTATACATTTATTGTATTTAGATATTTAAATATTTTCTTTGAACTCTCCAATTTCTGTCTGCTTTTCTGCTCTGTATCCTTTCGCCATCTTCTGTAGAGATAGTATTAGGACGTTTCCTTTATCAACAAGAGCCCCTCAAAAGGAAGAAGATTTCTTTTGTCTGGAAGTTATTCTAGGTCACCTGAGTTAGTTACATATTCTATGTGTGTTTGTTTTATCAATACAAATGTATGCTTTATTGAATCTTTTATCAATAAGCAATGGTTAAAACGAACAATGGGATACATTTTTATAAACTTAAAAAAAAACTAAAAAAACACTGTTGATATTATTAAAGATCATTATCTGGTGCTCAAAGATAGACGTGTACATGTATGTGTGTAATTCACTAGTTACATAGTTTTTCAGTTTTTAAGTGTAACTTTTTTTATATAAACTTTATTAATTACTGTCACTAATCATAATGTGGTATATTTATAACTTATTCATTGATGTTTTTAGTTGTATAAAATTTAAAAAATATTATTTTATTGAATTGTACAACTGTAATATATACATCTAGTACAAGGGCTATATGACTAACTAGATACATGAAAGGACATGTAGAGGCACTATCCACTGGCAACACTCTAATAAGTTATATAAATTATATTATAAAATCTTCTTGCTGTGCTTAAAATACTAATTCTGTTTCATTTGTTAAATTTTTTATTTTTTTTATTATATAATTTATGATTACAAAGATATAATTTATGATTTATGATAATCCTTGGATCTAGAACGTTTTGTCACTGCCATTTAACCCGAGTGTACGTCGGTGGGAAGGGTAATGGTGAATCAACTCCAAGAGGAGTGAATATTGAACGCTGTGGGCAGCCTGACACTGCACCACGAAGACTATAGTTCGTAAGGGTAACCAACCTGAGGTTGGATTAACCCAAGAGGGAGCGTTACCCATGTCTATGCTCTTGCAATCTATGTCTGCTAGATGACCACATCCTTAGATAGATAGAGTGTGAGTCACCCAACCTTACCTCGCTGTGAGGGGGGTACGGAACGGGAGGCTGCTTTTGCTACCAATATCCTTCCCACCGACGTACAATCGGGCAAAACAATAGGAACGCAACGCTATAGATCCACAAATTAAGCCATAACAGCCGTTCATGGTCAGGAGTTATACCAGAAAGAATCTTTCTCCGAAGCAGGCCGTATATGAGACATTTCCAAAATGCCCATAATTTTGTTCCAGGAGTTATAAAACTTGTACAAAATGCTCTTCCGCAGCTGACCCCATTCGTTTATAGAGCTATTTTGAAGGGGAAAAAAAGAACCAAAAATTACTCGAGTGATATAATACTATCTCAGTTTTTAGTAATATTTTTTAGAAATAAAAAAATAAATAAATATATATATATATATATATATATATATATATTTTATTTTTTTATTTTTAGGGTTATAAAAGTCTTGTTTTGCTTCTAGGCGTCGTCGAAAGAATCTTTTTATGTCTACAACGTAATGATTTTGGTACTTGGTGAAGGACGACAGGAGCAATATTGTCTTTGAGGTGTCCTGATGAAAGAGATTCCTTCGGAGACAAGGACCATTCGGTGTGAAATAGGTTTTCCACTTCGCTAACCTCCCCATTTCATGTTGTCCATTTCAGTTAGCTTAGTTCTTGTCAGGTTCCTCATGTACTATTAATTTTATAAAAAAAATAATAAAAAATATAAATTTGGTTTTATTTAGTGATCACTATCAAACAACTCGATGCATTTAGGATGAAATGGTATTAGTAGAGAACGAAACAAATTATTATTAAGTTATTTACAGTTATATATCATTTAATATCGTATATTCCGTAGATTGCCGTTAGTAATAAATAAATAATAAAATGCAACAGCTGTGTTTTTACGACATCATCACTGTGAAAAGTAAGCGGAATTCATCTCCTTCACAGATAGACTAAACACGAAAAATACTATAAAAATACTCAACGGAGCACCTTAATTTCGTTTTACTTCCTCGTCGCCCCCCTCGCCTCAATTTCAGTTTTATTTTTCAATAAAAGGTTTTACGAGCTGGATCTCTTGGCGCTTAGTTAAAAGGAAGCTCGGTGTAAATGATCGCCCCTTTTCCTCTTTGTCCGAGTCTTCGGATTAAAAATCTCATCTCGTTCGGGAACGAGGACTCCTGTGGTAGAATGGCTCAGGGCTTAATCGTAATCGAGCAACCTTTTTTAATTTAAATAGATAATCGATTCTAGAAGCTGTAGTAGATATCAGAGGCTAAATGAATTCCTTATTGTTTACTAAACCCACAGGTGCCTTTTTAAACATTCAAAGTGTCAATGGACAACCAAGATGGTTTTCAATCGTTTCAATGAAATCTATCAATGATAAATAATGGGCTACCGCTAATTTTAATGGAAATTTTTTTTTTTAAACATGAAATTTTTGGCTTCGAAAATTTGAATTTCGCACCAAAACGGGTAGTTTTGATAAGATATAATGTGACGTAAGCAGGCTTGCTGTCAGTTCACCTCGGTACTTTTCCTTTTAACGAAATTTGTTTAAAAACATTTTTAGCTTGTTTTAAAAAAATCTCTAATGAAGTTGAAACAATTTTACTTTGTCTATTAAATAAATAAATCTCTTATCATGTCTTACATATACTGTTGCGTGCCAATGTGTAAAGCACCACAAATAGCACACAATCAACCCCAGATAAACTGTTCATTATGGTTCCCATGGATCCAATAAGAAGAAAAAAAGTGGTTTTCTCTGATGAGAAGAAAAGATAACCTGGCTCCTTCTACAAACTGTTCTGCCTGTGAAGATCATTTTAATGTAAGTTAAGGTTTGTACTCTTCACTTCTCATGCACTCTACATGTGTCTAAATGTTTAAATAAGATGATTGTCATGATAATGTTATCTTTCAAATTATATGTAAAAATGATCCTACAAAAAGAAGCAGTACCAACCAAATTCAATTGCCAAACAAAGGGGATCCTAGCACATTCATCTCAACCAAGACCTCTTGGTGTCAAAAGAATGAGACAATCACTTTTTTCAAAAAATCAGTGATGTTTTGCAACCATCAATATTGAATAATGAAACATAGAAAACACAGGATTGAATGTCTCAGAACCAATAATGGAAATTCCTACATGTTCTTCAAAAGTGGATGCAGAACACACAAGTATCATGAATATCAGAAAAACACAATGCTAAAAAAGTTCGTGAACGAAGCAAAGCTGTTTTCTAAATATCTTTGAAACAAAGGCATGTTTGAAAGATAGGGCATTATCGCCTAATTTAATGGTAAAACATATTCAAACGTCACCCATGAAGGTACCAAAACTTGTTGCCAATGATATTTATAGTGATGACTCCAGTGATTCAGATAACACTTCATCATATGTTGATGATAAAACAGACAACGATTTTTCTACTGTGTCTTTGAGTGATTGTGGTAAAGAAAGTATTTCTGCATTACAAAGTTTTAAGCACACTCAAAAAAAGATCATAAAGAAACCTTTGTTATATATAGGTTATGTTGATAAAACTAATAGTTATTAAATAAAAAGATGCCAATAAAAACAATAATTGACTCGTTACTTGAAATAAGTTAATTTAATTACTAAGGAATTGTTTTATTTCTCAAGATGAACACAATTCTCTATATGAAAATGCAAAAACATCTTATGAATTTCTTCTCACAAAAATGTAAACAAGCCTGATGATGTCAGCAAGCCAAAATGAAGCGTTTAAAAGTTTTCATTTCCCGCGATTTTTTCGATGACAAATGAACTTTTAAAAATAAAATAAATATTTTTCTGAAAGTTACATTATTGTGAATCTAAAAATTTATTTATTTTTAATTAAAAAAAAAAAAGCTTGGTTGTCCATTGATGATTATTTCCTGATTTCTCTTTCAAGTTAGTTATTTTTTTGTATTTTAAGTTCAAACGTTTTAAAAAAAAATATGATTAAAATTTTTATATTAAATATAAAACCATAAAAGGTTAGTAAATTAAAATTGCTTTCAAACGAAGGACAGGGGGGACATTATTTAAAATGTATTTATATAAAATTTATTATTTGCTTTGGTTCGTTTTAATCTATTATTTTTCTTTATTTTGAATTGAAAAACGTTTTAAGAAAATATTTATGAAATAAAATAACAAAACAAGATCGGTCAAATTTTAATCTAATACATAGCAGTATACCATCTATCATTGTTAACATGAACTTCATTCCTGGCAAAAATGTATTCTAAGTGAGTTAGAAATTATTTGAATATTATCAGTGGAGTAATACTAATAATTAAAAGTTAAAGATAATAAACTTAATTCAGTAAAATATTCACATAATAAATTTCATATTAATAATTCGAAATTATAATATTTTATAAGTATGTGCAATTCTAAATGAGATCATACCTCTGGAATACTTAGAATTTCATTGCTGATTAAGGAGATTTCTAGGATTTCTGGAACATCTGCAATGACCATCGAGGCAGGAATTCGAGATTGATAGATTCGCGGCATAATTCTGGTATTTTCGCTGAAGTTCAACCCCTCTCCCTCCGCCCAACACTGGAATTCATGTCATCCATTATTGAAACACGATGGCAGTAATCGATACATAAAACCGGAAGTTGAATCTGAATCGGGTGGGTAAATTTTTCCGTGTTATGACCGAATCAATCGTGACTTAAAACGTCGAAGCAAAATTAATATAATGTTTAACTTGCAGAAATTAATGAGCTATGAATACCCTTCAGCTGCGCCATGGAAACCATCTCGCAAGCAGTAACCTCGTATATATATGAAGGAATTAAAGAAACAACTGAACATTATTTAATTAAATTATATTTATATATAACATACATATGATACAGTACAGTCTCTATCAGGTATTGAACCCCAGACCCGTTCACGGTTTGTAGTGGTACAGGATTTTTTTATTTTATTTTATTTTGGTGCAAGTATTGATCCCAGAGGCACACCGCATTTAGCCGGTCTTATTGAAGATAGCTCTGAGCCCAGTCGGATAGAAAAAAATCTGCCTGCAAGGAATGAGTAAAGAATTAGATATCACACGTGTGTGGTAGGTAGTACAATCTTGAGCTTAAAGAGAAGCCCCTGGTGCCAGACCTTGTCGAATTCTTGGGCGACATCTAGTAGCATATAATTTCTGATCTAGTGCTGTCGATATGTTGTAAGTTACCCTGTGTAATTGTTGAGTTGTCGAGTGTGATTTCCGAAAACCGAATTGATGGTGAGGGAATATATTATTGTCTGTCAGTAGCTTTAATAATGGGGGATAAAGTTTGTTTTCAAATTTTTAGAACAAATGGAGAGTAAACTAATAGGTCTGTACGAGGAAGGGTTGCTAATATCTCTATCTCGTTTTTTAATCATAGTTACAATTTCCACTCTATAGGGAAGTTTGTAGTTTTAAGTACATATTGAGTTATAGATTGTCGTAAGGAGCACTAGAGCTTTCTAGGCGTTTCCTGGAGCAAATCAGCATTTGTTAAGTCATAGCCTGGGAACTTTTTAACCATTTTAAACATGCATTAAAAAAAAAAATGATCAGTCATTTGTTGTGACAGTATTTTTTAAGCATGTCTACCAGTTGTTAACTCATTAGTTATGACCAAAGAAGTATAGCCTCTTACGTTACAATAATATGTAGGTAAAGATAAAAAATATTCAGCTGTTTCGCCATACTTTTAAACTGTCTCCACAGGTATTTATCTGATCATATGGCCAAAAATCTACATGCCCCTGGAATAAATACCAATTTTACTATATAAGGGGTGTAGGCTATAGCTATTTAAAAATATGGTGTAGAGAGTCTGAATAATTGCGTCTCTTCAAGAATTATTCTTGAACGGTTTTCTAAAAAATTAAACGATTATTAAAAAAATGTTTCCGATCAAAGTACTTTCGTAGTATCATTAAAGTACTACTACTAGGACTTTTCTAATCAGAGTACTATTACCTAACTCGTAACCGAATACTTTTCCATTTTCGTCACAAGTCACGATGAAAACTACCATGAATTCCTACTGAAGACAGCAATCACTTTATAAAAATATTGCTTCGTCAGGCAATCATTCCAGCAAAAGCTGGTGAGTGAAATTGGACACGTTATTCTGCTGAATCTGACGAAATGAATTTTTTAGCTTCGAACTCGGAAAAAATTCATCAACTTTCAAACGATATCCCGAACTAGGCTAGGCCAGATGTGATCCTCAGCTCGGGATATTTAAAAAAAAGTTAGATATCTCGCGCTATATTTGTATTTGTTTTTGTTATGCTTTTATAATCTTGGAACTTGGTGTTTATTTTTCCAAAAATAGTTTACTGTTTAGTTTAAGTATTTTTAATTGTTTATTAAGCTAATTTGGTTTTTGGTAAATTATTATAGTAGGATGTAGTTATCAATTATTAGAAAATTAAGATCATAAAACCCTTCAATTTTTATTCATTTACTACATTATAAAATAAATTGTGCCTGCAACGTAATCTTTTTAGAAAAATTAAAATAATAAGGCAAAATTTGACTTCCCGATCTATTAATTTCTATCTACTGCTATATTGGCTTCACTGCCCAAGCTATGATCTCAATTCTATATCATTAATACATAAGAGAAGTATCGCTCTCTTCTCCAAAAGTTGACGTAGTTGACAGACCAGGAGTTGGTTATTAAATAAAGATCCTTTTTCATTTAATTAATAACATTATATTTATTTATGCTGATCATGGTAAAAAGAAAACTTATAAAACTACTTACTTACAAAGAAAGGGAGGACACTATATGTGACTGGCTCTTTCTCGACCATTCTTCATCCAGTTTCTTGCACCTTGAGTTGACCGCTCCTCCTTTTTCTCAGTCCGACAGGGCTCAGAGCTATCTTCAATAAGACCGATCTTAGCCGGCGTGGCTCAGGGATCAATACTGGCACCGCTGTTGCACATAACATATACACACGATATTCCAAGTACTGACATACTGACAGCAACCTACGCTGACGACACTGCCATAATCACCAAACATCAAGACGCGACGCAAGCCTCACTAAACTTACAACATAACTTACAAAAGTTAATTGAGTGGTGGCAACTATGGAAAATTAGACTGAACAACGAAAAGTCACAACACATCACTTTTACTCTTAGACGCGAAACATGCCCTCCCATTTACCTTAACAACTCATCTATCCCGCAGACAGATAAAGTACAATACCTTGGACTAACGTTTGATAGGAGAATGACATGGGGTCCTCACGTTAAGATGATACGCCAATCACTGAACCATAAGCTCAATTTAATGTACTCACTATTCAGGAAAACCTCCAAATTAGACATAAGACAGAAACTAAACACGTACACTTACCTACTAAAACCAGTTTGGACATATGCATTAAAAATTGACCGGATCGCTAAACAGACTCACAGAAAACGATTGCAGACTTTTCAATCAAAAGTACTAAGACTTATCACCAAAGCACCATGGTACGTCAATAACAAAACTCTGCATACTGACTTAAAAATACCAAGGGTTGACGAACACATACGAACATACTACAAACGCTTTCAAGAAAAACTACACGGACATCCAAACCCGTTAATATAACGAATGGCCTCTATTCTCATGCCTGAGAACAATAGGAGGAGATTAAAAAGAACGTGGATGAGGGATTTGTTATCATAGGAAATTGAATCAAGCCAAGGGAGAGCTACCGCTGGGTACTGTTCTTCTTCATGCCTTTCAAGTCATAGTATCATGTTTTTTTTTTGTTTTTTTTTAGTGTCAGACTATCTGCTGATTGTCACTGTTTTGTATTTGACAGGTGTAGATAAAAATATAGAGATGTAGATAAAAATATAGAGATGTAGATAAAAAATAAAGAGAAAAAAAAATATTAATATTTGCTCGTATAAAGTCTATTTGCCATTATTTTAACTATTAATAACAGAATGCAATTGACGACAATAATGATCCTATACAAATAGAAGAAATGATATTGTAAATAACTGAGAATTATTAAATAATTGTTCATAGGATTTAATTACTCTTTGTCTAAAGGAGATTATTCAGAATGGAAAGTTATGTAGAAATTTAGGGAGTTAACAAGTTACAAAATATTACATCCAGGAAACCACTTCTTAGAAGGAAAAGTTTCTTGTTGAAATAAATTTTCCCGCTTAGTTTGCAATTCAAATTTGAGCTTCTTTAGCTTCTAATAGAAATCCGTTCCGTTGAAGAGCTTCGTTTGATGTTGAGAGGTGATGTTAATATCTCACACAATACGCTCATTTATGTGCGTAACATTTAGCTTTAGCGAATTTAAACACCATCACTCTTTGGATGGACTTTTTGGAGTGACTTTAAAATGCCCTCATTCCAATCGACCGCGCGTATAATGTAACATAATTTTCATATGAAAGATATTAGCAACCGTAAGAATGTAACATTGTAACATAAATATAAATAACAGATGTAACATACATTTCATGTAGATGTAACATAGCGCCGTGAAGATATGTTATAATATAAGTAATACTTATTATTATAATTATAAGTATTATAATTAGGCTTAGAGAACTCGAAGGCTCTCGATGCCTATACCACCAATCTCTGCTTACAAACTTGTGTCCACAGACCACTACCCAAACCCAAATTCACCAGATCACTCTTAACGCAATCTTCCCACCTACGTCTCGGTTTACTCCTCCGACGCCTCCCAGTCGGCACAGCGCTTATTACTATCTTAAGAATTCATTCGTTACTAAGCCCATCAACTTTACAGGCCCATCTTAATCTTAATCTAATCACTTGGATAATATTTACTGGATGCATGTTTCGCAATTCCGTGTTATGTAATCTCCTATATTATCAATGTTTAATCCTATAAAGCAATGTTCATTATTAATATATGCTATATTTATTTATAAACATAATGCCAATAAAGACTTGTCGAACATGAAGGATCGATGACGAAACCACTAATCGCTACTTGTGAACAGCCATCCATGAACTAAACAAATCAGTCGGTAACTATTAACGCAAGCCCCCTATCTATGCTTCGGCCTACCTCTCCGAAGTTAACCAGGCGGCTTTGAGCTAATTACGTTTTCAGGGAGTCATTCGTTAACAAACCTATCTATTTTAACAGCCCATCTCAATCTTCTCAAGCTAACGTTTCAATTGTCACCTGGTGTATGTGCAGCACTTTGTACATACTCTATTCTGAAGTGGACCCATCCTCTTTTGGACCGAATATTATCCCCCATCATGTTCATCATGTTTAATGATTTATAAGAATATTTCAGTAAAATATTGGTATGATTAAGTTTACTTTCTGTTACTTCTGTTACTCTAATTTTTCTAAAATCAAAATTTATTTTTGTACATAAATATGTTAGAATGTTGATTTATTGCCTAGTGTTTCTGCGTAAAATGTTTTTATATATTATATAAAAAAGTTTCGGAATAGTAGTAAATTTATTTATACATAAGGGTCGATAACATAAACGGACCATTAAAAAAGACTGAAGATTAAGAAGTAAACAGCAAAACAATGCTAGGTTGGTCAACCGCTAAGAGAGAGGGGAGGGGGGGGGGGTATGACCCTGATTTCAATAAAATTAATAGGGTATCTATTCCGCAGGTTGTCGCTTGGAGTTGTGTTACAACAAGTTAACAGTTTATTCGTTTCATTTTTAATATTTTCTAAAAATACAAGTTACCTTGAGCTGTAGTATGAAAAAAGAAAATGTAATTATGGGTAATGAGTAGATTTCGGTTATCATTTCATCAAGAAATAAAAGTTTCAAATGACATTTCCAAGTATAAATGATGATGATATTTGTTGAAACATTCATTTCTAGATGAAATGATTACAGAAGGATACACGTTTTCCATAATTACATTCTCTTTTCCATTAAAATCACGATAACTTGTATTTTTGGAAAATATAAAAAGGGAAACGAGTGTTTCCTCTTAAAACTTATTATAACTTGTTTTGACACAACTCGAAGCGACAACCTGCGGAATAATAGTACAAATTACAAAAAATAGTAAATACACGCCTGGGGGTTCCTGACAAAGACAGAAATAGCTTATAATCTAACCATTTCTTTAGATTTACGTTCAATTTTAAAATTTATTTATTATGTTCTATAAATATATTCCCAAATTATCACGTGGACCGACACGAGTAAGCTGGTTTTTATTTTATGCTTGAAGAAGGATTTCCCAGGCGAGATGGAAGACCTAAGGATGCGCCAAGGGACACGGAAGATGTCAGAGAGAAGTGGTGCTTGGGGCTAAGGACTTGGAAGCCAATAGCGAAAATGTCCTGAGGACCTGTCCACCGCAGGATCTGTTTGCTGAGGGCTCGGAGCCGCCAGGATAATCTCCTGAGGATCTTCACCTCCGTCCTCAATCCATTACAGCCAGATTAAATTCTCATTTTAGTCTTAAGCTTTTACTCAAAACAAACAGAGGGCGCATGGATACGAAGGATTAAGGGTTTTACCGGCCCATCTCCTATCTCCATGGACCGGGTTATCCTTCGTTTGCAATTTCTAGATGTAAAAACATAAATCATAAATTTTGTTGTAAAAATCTCTCTCACAATTTATGTAATATAAATTTGATAATAACTATATAGTTGTTACCTGCGACTCCTCTCGTAGACACCCAGGGAATCAAGGTAAAACCAAAGGCACACATATGAAACTTGCGAAAGGAACTAACCCTAAGCATCCTCAAATCCAAAAAAAACAACCACTACCATTTTCAAAACAAAAGATACACCCAACAACTGTTTAGTATAATCATCATAATTGCACTAATAGCAATAATTGCAGGTAGTGATCGAATCGTTACAAAAAAAATTGATTATCATAACTGGTAGATAGGCTCTAGCGTCAAATGGAACTATTTTCCTGCTACATCCAGAATATAATCAGATTGCAGTAAAGAAAAAGATTCGCCTACGTTCCTACCTACCTTCTCAATTCGTCTTTCTTCAGCTCAAAACAAAGCACTTCTCATCTAGATTACTAGTCTTAAAAGTCTGCTTTATTGGAAAAAATCACCTCATTATGCATGCCAATTCCCGCTACCGTGAACGTATTCAGTACACCTCTGTACTCTGCTGCGCTCTATCGGAGCCATTCGACTAACTTATTTTTATCGAGAGTGAATATCTTTCTGAAAGTATGAAAAAAAGCCGTGGTTTCTTTTACCCAAGTCTGTAACGTCTAATTTATTTTTCTGAATTTCACAATGTAATTTATCTTAATTATCACTATCTTCATTATTATATTACTTTTGAATCACTATATTTCAGTTGCTGATTGATCGAAATTCGCTCAAAAAACATTTTTTTAAGCTTTGAAAATAATTTTAGGTGCAAAAACATGTAGGTCATTAGTCAGATACATTAAATAAAACTGTTAAGACTATAAAAAAAAAAAATTAAAATCGTTGTACCACTACATCCTATGAAGGATATTGGACTCGGCGCATGGCCGAGATCACGCTCAACCGCAATGTTCTGGATTTGAAACTGCTTGTGACAGATGATGAATTAATTATTCTATTAACAACTGTGGATCAACCCGCCAGGATCTATACTCTCTCCTGGGGCTCACCCATTTGCAGTAGTGAGTGCCCTCAAGGAGTAGGGGATGCACGACGGTTGAGTGTGATCTAGGTAAAGTCACCACACTGTTAGTATAGAAACTATGCTAGCATTGATCTCAAGATGCTTCACGGGTTCTAGTTTTAAGAGTCTTTATTTTAATATATAGGTAACGTTCAACTATAGGTGTCTTGTTAAATGTCTTAGTTTGATACTAAAGCAAATGTTATGATACTTAATCCCAAGTTTTATAGTATTCTTCTGTTATAAAATCTGCAGAGCAGGAGTTATTTTAAATAAAAACTATGCATATCTCATGCAATGAGCATATTGTATGCATTATAATGTTGTCATGCAGATAAAGAATGATATATTAAAATAACCGATTAAAAAAGAGATATTTACAGATACAACTAATCGACCCGACAGATGTTGTCCTGTTCAAACGTTTAGTAATTTAAAAAACAAACAAATATATATATCGCATCCAATTGTGAATCTAAACCAAACTCGAACCCACTTGAGCACACATACAAAAAAAAAGCCCAACCGTTAAAGAGGAGTTCAGTGATATAAACATGAACAGAAGATTTTTGTATAATTTAATAATCATACTAAGGTTCGGACACAAATAATAATTATGTGAAAAAGTAACAAATTTCTTATCTTCAAAAATTTCGATAACGCAATCGCAGCGTTGCCAGCGGGATCCGATGTAAATCAAATATATTGAGTTGATAATTCACAAAAAAATTAAATAAATAAATTTAAAAAACATTAACTATCGAACTGAATTGTGAATCTAAACCATTCTTGAAACCACTTGAGAAGATAGACATAAACACGAAGAGAATAATTTTATATAGAAAGATAAAAGGGAAAAAAATAAATTAAAACATAAAACCCAAGACCCTTACAAAGGTACTTTATTTGTGTGGTTTATGTGTGGGGGAGGGTTTGTGATTTATTTCAAGTGGAAATCATCATAAATTTAAAAAAGGTCATATAAAATCTGGGTCACAATATTTTTTTTTTTTTTATTATTTATTTATTGATATTTACAACTATATTACAATAATATAACAAGTAAATTGGCTGAGTGATACATAATGATATGATATAATGACATGTAGAGAAACTACCCACTGGTAGTACTCAAATCGCATGTTCAACTAAGAAGGTCACGTGGCCATCTTCTTCTCAGACGCCTCGGAGGATTATCGGGAATTGAAGAGGAAGCTAAGTTTGAAACTAGAGGGTTTGAGTGGAAATGAAGTTTGTTATGAAAGGATAGATACCGGGTTCGGGCCAAATCAGCAACAAATGGGACAATAAGGTCGTTATGGATGACTATATTCTTAACAAAATAAGGAGCGTTGAGGATTTTACGAAGGATTTTGGATTGTAGGGATTGGATACGAGAAGAATTTGATGGCTTAGTGGAGCCCCAAAGCTCTACTCCGTAAGTCCAAATAGGTCGTATGATGGTCATGTAGATGAGTCTTTTGTAATTAACTGGGAGCTTAGAGCGTTTGTCTAGTAAGTGTTGAAGTAGCCTGAAACGTCGAGCGGTTTCTTGTCTTTTCAGTCTTGTATGAGGATTCCAGGTTAATCGTTTGTCGAGATGCAACCCTAAGTATCGGATCTGTTCTACAGGCACAAGTGGGATATTATTAAAGGATACTGAAGGGCAGGAAGTCATTGGTTTACGACGTAAGGTAAAAGTGATTTGATGGGATTTTTGAGAATTTATTTTAATTCTCCAGTTCTGGCACCATTCTTCAAGATCAGTGATATGGGATTGGAGGCTTTGGGATACAATAACTGGATTGGTATTGACTGATAATACACATGTATCATCAGCATATGTGGTAAGGATAGTATTAGGATGAGTTGGGATGTCAGCTGTATAAACTGTATAAAGGATTGGGCCAAGGATACTACCTTGAGGTGGGTCACAATAAAAAATAAAAAGTTAAAATGCATTAGTACTATTTCAAATCAATATTAAATATAAAAAGTTGGGCCATTTGAAAAAAAAATCTTCAAATTTGAAATTTATATATGATTAAGCTCCCTAAGTAGGATTAAAAAACAAACTTTGCGAAAACTCATTGATCTAATAAAAAGGCTATCTGGAGATAACCATCCTAAGGCAATTAAAAGTTTTTAAATTAATTTTGTTGGGTGTTTTCAACAAGCGGCATTCCATCCCCGTCACTAGCGGCGATGGATGGTTCTACACTATACTTCTTTTTTTTCTTCTTGACTGATAAAAAAAGAAAATACCTTTTAAAAAAAATCAAAAAATGGTTTAATAGAAAGATAAAAAATTAGTGAATATACAATATAAGTAGGTTATTCTTATTTTAATCCCCATTTTAACACTTAATTTAAACAGATCATTACATAGTAACCGGTCATTGATCGAAATTCGCTAAAAAAACAACATTATATTATGTCCAATGAGTTTCTTACAAAATTAAGAAGAAGTCATAACTCAAGTTTCCGAAAAACTTTAGTATATTCTTTAGACCGAACTACATTTCTGAGCCGTTAAACGATTTATTGGATCACAGAATGTAGCAAATGAGAAAATTTTGGTCTCACGGAATTTCACACCATTTCATCTCTAGAAAAGATAGTTTATTTGCGAAGGTACAAATATATATTAATGGTCTATTGAACTGCAAAATCAAAAAATACGTGCAAAAGTACTCAACGTGTGGTTTCTTAGTCAACCTACTATCTATGGCCAAGTATTAATAGCTTTACTATTAACTATTAAATACGTAATGTAAAAGCAGGGACGGGGAAACTCATTAACGTTCTGTTAATCGAAAGATACCTGATTTAAGACCGGATGTAGGAGATAAATTATATATCAGCCGTGAATCAGTCCAATGGGATCTCTGGGGCTCACTCAGTCTCTTCAAAGTAGGTGCTCTTAATTGAGGGAAATATAGCGGTTGAGGTTTCAACCTAATCACCTCCTATCACGGCAGTAGGCTAAGAAACAGAACAGTGTTTATTACTTTTTAAAAATAAAAATGTGTAATAAATATTTGCTATGAACTTCATCAAATTATGTTATGATGATGTAGTTCATTTCTAGAAGTGACTACAAAAGTGATAGTAGACCTTTTTATTAAAAAGGTCAAGCTACTTTTATTTTTTTATTTTGGGATGGTGATTTGATTGAGTTAATTTCAATTATAAACATTCACACAAGTAGGGAATGGCCAATAATAAAAAAATAAATTAGGTAGGTATAGGTACCCCGGACATTTTTCAAATAGTTATTCATTGTATAATAAGTTTCAATAAGTTTAATCAATAATTACGCATAAAATGAGAGATCTCTCAGTGAGTGAATAACATTTTGATTGAATATTTATACAAATAATTTTAAAAAAATTGTACCGCTTCAGAATATGAAGAGTATTGGGTTCTATTAATGGTAGGGACCGAAATTATACTAAGCTTGTACATCGAGATAATGTGACTGAGATCTTACTCAAGCGTCAGAGTGAGCCGAAGACAGGTCTCACAAGTACGATTTATTTTCAACACTTTTTTTATTAACAAAAGTTATTTCTCTAGCCTTCAACGTGAGACATACATTGACTTTTACTTAAGGAAAAAACTCCATGGCTACCATCCAAGTAGAACAGTACTTCATAAGGACTGTTATATCATAAAACATATCCTATAACATATTTTTTATTATTATTTATATTTATAACTATATATACTAAAAAGAAGAGCATATTATAGACTAACGTGGGGAAAGTGTTTATCAGCTATTTTACTGTTACTTAACAAAAAGGCCCAACTTTTTAACTTGTATGATAAGAAGTGCCGGCTAAGCTCCCTTGGGAAGCAAAAGATAAAACAACTTGGAAATTATGAAATAAATCACAACATTATACTTTATGTCACGCAATCGTCTCTGGTTTGTGTTTTAACTGGAGGCGATTTTTATTTCAAAGGACACAACATTTTACTTTTTTGTAGAAGCTAACGAAGTCTTGTTCTCATCGAATTTTTTTCGATTTTTATATTTCAATGGATATAGTTATAGCTTTAAAGAACAGCACTTGACTCATCTTCGTATCCTTACTGTTATAAACAATAAGACGTTTTTTAATCATTATTGATTCAGACTGCTACCAATGGGTCGTTTTATATGAAATGTCCATTTTCAAGGTTATACGGTAAAACAATTTAATGAAATCATAACAATTCTATTCAAAATAATTACCCTCATTTTCTGTAAATTTTCACCGACTTGATATCACATTTTTAATTCCAGAACTGAATAATTCGAGTTTTGTGTAGAAGTAATGTCCGAAAATTCGGTTTTTGACTTGAGAATTACTTCAGACAATTTGACCCTTAAATAAATTGTATAAATTTCTGAACAGATTGAAATCTTTTGGATATTAGTCTGGCAAATATGGTACGTGTGGAAGTATGTAACCAGCTCGTTTAGTTTCTTCACGATTGTAGGCTGTTTTTGTTGCAATATGTTCAATATCCAGGCAGTACGATGGGGATGTGATTGTTTCATCTCAGGAAAAGTAGGAACGAATTTATTTATTTATGAATTAATCTGTGTCAAGAGCTGAAAATCTCTCAAAACAAAGGTAAATAGTCCGTTCGTTGCACCACCCTTGCCCGAATGCGGATGTAATGTTTCTTGCGGCTTGGGCTCCATATAATACAAGTTTAAACTCGTTAAAATAGAATACAAGATGATCGCGAGGTCCCATGTTCAAATCAGTTGGGATATTAAACGAAGTTCTTTCAATTTTAGTGATAGTAAATTTTATCAAAAGAATATAGGATTAATAACTTTTCATTACATAAATATAGTAAAAATAAGTCCACTATTATTAATTTGAATTTTAAAAATAGTAAAAATGAACATTTCATATGAAACCAACTAATATTTGGATATAGGATAATAATTCTTGATACGGTACAGGTACATTTTATTTTTGCTTTAAGTTACTAACATCCTTAACCGAGTTCTCTACCCTAAAATAATTATTAACAATGATAAAATAAATTAAATAATAAAAAATAAAATCAGTTAAAGATATTAACAAAATAACTGAGAAATATGACTGATTATTAAAAAAATCTAGGATTAGTTTTTTATTTAACAATTTATAGCTTAAAAGATATAGAAGTACTTAATTATTTTTTCATGAAATTATTATGAAAACATAAACTATATTTAATGTTTGTTAATTAATGTATTTGTATTAATTATTGACAAGGTGGTGTAGTGTAATGACAACCTTGAGGGACACTTTGATCTGGCTGGAAGATATTAACATCTCATCCTCACATCAAAGGAAGCCTCACATCAACGAAACGGATTTCTATTCTCAGCTAATGAAGCTTAAATTTGAATTGCAAACTAAGGCAGGAGTTTAATACGAATTCAAAGTTTTGCCCCGAGATGTTGCCTCCATGTTGTAATATCTAGTACTTTGTGGGCTATCCTTATAATTTAGGTATGCCAACCAATTAACCTGAAATAGCACTGAAAGGTAGTCACAGCATTGAAACAATATGCCGTTCTCGAAATTAGCGCTATACCACCATTATTATTATTATTATATTAACTTATTCCAGTGATATAATATTATTATCTTTTTAATTCTTATATTAGATTAAGGTTTTTTAAATTTATTTTTTTGTACTATTTACTTGTTCAGATAATATACATCATTTTGCATGACTTATTTTATGTTCCCGAATTTGAAACACCCTATAACAAAAAATACATGTGACACCATCCCAAGATATTCATAGCATAAACTATGCCTCTACTACAATGTTCTGAGGACTTTTATTTCAATATATTTTTCGGCTATTCTTCCATGAGGATAATTGGTCACGCAATTTAGTCATATTGCTGACACACATGTCAGCAAGATGGTTTTATAATTTTCACATATGTGATCACACATAAATGATTAATAAAAATACAGTGTGGAAACACTTAAAAATATAGTGTGGAACAAAGCGTTTCTCGTTAATCAGGTTGTCTTCAAGATATTGAAGCTCTAACATTTAAGATTTAATAGATAATGAACAGTAAAAGTGACCCCTCTCTCCAAATAGCAAAACTGACGTCATGGCAACTTGTGTGCAAACAGAATTGCTATACTTATTTTTTCTACCAGTGAAATTATTGGATTGCAGTATTACTTCTTAAATAAAATGAACGCGTAACAGAGGAAATAGAATTAAGAACTGAATGAACACTATTATGTCATTTATTATTACTTTAAAAATGTATTTATGTAAATATGGGTGAAACTGAAAAAAAATAACATATTAAGTTTTGATAATAAATATATTGGTGTTGTTGAATTTTATCGTTCTTCACATATCATCGGAGATAAGTAAAGTACTATTGAAAGGTTTTCACAAAAACGCCAGTTTTATTTTTAATGTGAGTTTTATATATATCTTATTGATTCCGGCGTGACTTGTAAGTTCTAGGAACTGTTTTTTGTAATAAATAAAAATGAATACGTAAAAAGAATATGTTATTTATATTATGAAAAGTAATTTCTAAACATTAAGCGTGGACGCGGATTAACAACTGCTCCTGTTGTAAGCGATTCGGTTCTCTCGGGGATTCGCAGCCCGCCTAAGAGTTTTAGTCATTTTCCGACTCAATGGCTGGAAAATTAGACTTTGTCTTGGGGCAACTCAGAATTGTCCTGTTAATTAATTAATCCATATTAATTAATTAACGTTGTAAATTGGACACTGCGAATCCAGTAATAAATCAGAAGTATCTCTGCCAAATCGCTTCGAAAATACTTTAATTCCAGCGCGTTAAACTCATTACCAATTAAAAGGCGAGCTATTAAATTTATTATGCAATTAATTATTAAAGTGAGCCTTATCATATTTTTAAAAACTTAGTTTTGTTATTTCTATATCTTATTTTAATACAAGTTTTACACTTCATCAAAATTACATTATTTTGTTACTATTTCCTTTTAGATAGTAATTTAGGCATATGGATAAAATGATTAAAAAAATAAAATAAAAATGATAAAAAATAATTTAGTAAATAAAGATAAAAATAAATAAAATAATTTTAATATAACTGTATAAAAAAACACAATAATACCAACGAAGTTGACTCTTTCAATGGTGGTTCCCAGTGCTGAACCCGTAGCACTGCAACCGTACTATTTTCAAGTCAATGGTGCAGGGAAGTCATTTTTCGTAGAACACACTAATCATCCAGGTTTTCGCCCTAATTACTCACTTCATAAAGGCTGAGTAAGTCCCAGAAGGATCTCCTGATACCACATTATTGATAATGATTGTTAACAGACTAAATAATTTATCTACTTCGGCCGAATTTGAACTTTTGACCTATGGAATATACCCGTGTCTACATTAAACCTCTACCCATAAAACTCATAAAGGTTCTCTGGTTCAGTAAATGGTAGTGATTGTACCTTTACTAAGACAACAGTTGTGCAAGGAGGGGATATGGCAGAGTTTGCACTTTACTAGGTTTTTCTCCACTTTATGAGCTCCAGGAGATTCTTCATGTAGCCACCCGTTTTTGTTAAGAGGTTAAATAATTCATCTGCCACAGCCGAATTTGATTTCGGATCCCTCAGCACAGCAACTTAGCGTTCTTCACACTCAGCTCACGCGCTCCCACATTCACCCTCTAATGGCCTTAGAGAAGCTCTGGGATGTTTGGTCCTACTTTTCTATTCATAGGTTAGGAGAGAAGACATGATATAGGACTTCCTTAAGACGAGTATGCTCCCATAAACATAAGCATTCTTATGTCAAAGGGAGCAGTTAGCTCAGTTGTAAAGCACTGAGTTGTCCCTCCGAAGGTCCCGGGTTCAAATCCGGCTGTTGCAGAAAATTTATTTAATATATTAACAACAGGGGTCCACCCCTGAGAGATCTGGAGCTCACCTTTTCTCTATTTATTGCGTACCCTTTATTGGGGGAAAACCTGGCGGTTGAGCGTGATCTAGGAGAAATCACTTAACTACATAGCCGTTGTCCTAGAAACAGTAGAGTGTCTACCACGTACTGAACACATGACCCTTCGTGGGTTTACTGGTGCAATTTTTTATTTATTTGTTTGTTATGTTACTGACCTTTTCATTCTTGTTCGTATTTATACTTGTTTTTGCATTCAGTGTTATAAATTAAAGCAATTAGCAATGAAAATGATTTCAATCATGTCATTTAAGGGTACCTTCTACTTTATATAGACTTAATATTATATTATAGTTTTTAATAACATTTAACTCGGTTAAATAACGCATACGCTATCTGAGGACTTTTGTTAAACACTGAATGATTAAATATAAATTAAATTAGTACTATTTTAGTGGGGGGGGGGAGACTAGAGATGTGCTTGTTGGTGCAGAAACTCAACAAGGCCAATGTATACAGAGGGATTCGCTAGTTTTATTTAACTTTATCTCCTGCCAAGTTCTAACTAGGCCCTTTTCTAGAGTTTACCGAGACGGGACGAGGTACCGTACTCATTCCAAGGGGCCTTTTTAAGTGTTTAAGTCCTCCCTCTCTTTTTTATGTAACCAGTTTAGTTTTTTATTTTGTATGGTCTACGATAGAAGGAAAAGGTTTAATTAAATCTATCGACATATTTCACAGTTATTATGAAGACTAAGAGTATTGTTTTATCAACTGCTACGCTGTCCTCACTTTACTTGTTTTAGATCTCACGGGAGTTAAGATATAATGTATATGATTCGTTTCCAAAATCGTACTATTAGATGCCACCCTGAGATCACTACAACTTAGTTACAATTTACAACGTTTCGACCTACTGTGTAGGTCATCTTCAGGGCCAATAGGAGTAGCCACTCCTATTGGCCCTGAAGATGACCTACACAGTAGGTCGAAACGTCGGCACACATAAAATATAATAGGTTTATACTTATTTGTTGTGTAATTTTTGACTGCACCCCCAACTATTTCTATCCTACATTAGTACCTACCAGTCAACGAATTTCTTTCCTATTCAAACATATGTGTTCTACTTCTCGAAATCTCTCGCTGTCGTCCTGCCTATCACTGCTATTTTTTAACTTATTCCATGTACAGCACCTGGGAGACCCGAGAATCGATGAAGGGTTTCTCCACCTGTTCAGTAACCCTTTATAGGTTTATTTTAATGTTCATGGCACTATAAACAATGAATGTCACAAATAAAAAATTGAAATATGCATTATAGACACTTGTATTTGTGTGTATAAAGAGATATCCGTATATATCTAGAAAAGTGTAGAAACAATACATTTTTATGTTATAATAATCACATTTACTGTCGTGGCATTATTATCGCACTGTCAGGTTTGATTTGACAGTTTCTTCTACTTCTTTCTGTCGATCCATCGCCTTGTGTGTCATTTCCCCAGCTTTTATTCGGCATACTTTCCAATGCATTCGATGCTGCACTAGTAGTAATTTCCGGTTTATCTCAGTGCTTCCAGCAAGATGGTATCGCCTCCATTTTTATTTGGTTTCTTAATTGCTCCATGCGACATAAGGGTCCAAATTAGCTCTGTTTTTGGTTTTCTACTGTTATTGTAAGGCTAATATCCTTCCTTGATTCTCCTATTTCTGACGCGTTCTCTTTGCGTTTTTCCTCTTACCCTTTTTTGAAACACCATCTTAGCTGCTGAGATCCGGAAACAACAACAAAAAACAACCGTTCAGGAGGGATAGGGGGGGGGGAATCTGGCAAGTAAGCGTTGTCTAGTACAAGTCACCTCCTTGCACAACCGTTGCCCAAAAAATCACTATAGTCTCCACTACGTACTGAACCCAAGACCCTTCATGGGTTATGGTGGTTCAGTTTTTTTATGTATTAATAATTTTGACTAACGCAAAAAATGAACGCTTCTATCAATATTACTTACAATAGCATGGTTTATGACTGTCCAAATAATGTATTTATATATTGATAGCTGCATTTATTTTTTGCGTTAGTCAAAATAATTATTAAAAAATAACTGTACCTTATGAACCCATACATACAACCCATGAAGGATATTGTGTTCATTACCTGGTAGGGACTATACTGTTTATAGCAGTAGAGCAAATAGGGGATTATGCTCACCATCAGTTTTTTCATCTACCATCAGGCTGGATGAGTCCCAGGAGGTTCGCATCGATCCACAGTTGTTAACAGAATAAATAATTTATATTGTATGCATGTATGAATTTCTAAATCTGTAGCCCTGGTGAATAAGTCGAAATTTGTCTACACTGTACAGACTCTACAGAGAAGCGACTTCTGTGTGAAGGGAAATCCATGTCATTCTCGAATGTTTTAAAATACGCTTAAAAAGGAGTTGTATTACAAGAAATTAATCCTTTTCAAGTCTATAACAAACATTGACCATCATTCACTTCTGAAATAAGATGATTCCTCTTCCTTAAGCAGACTGATTTTGGAGGGAATTGGACTTATTCACCGGGGCTGTATATAAATAAGAAATAATATATTTTTTGAAATGTTTAAAGTCTGCTTTAAGAAAAGTACGTAGTAGCATTGTTACAGTACATCGCTGTGATGACCGTAATGTTACTACTAAAATCCATCATATTAACAAGGATTTATAAAGGGAGGGACGCTATAATTTGGTTCTAGGGTACACAGCTAAGGTACACATGTACACCTGTGAAAGGCGACTATCAAGGGAATACAATCAGCCATTACAATCAAAGATACTCATTAGTAGACCACGCGTACACAAATTTGTGGCGGCAAGAGGTACCTTGTTGTGCCTGAACAAACCTACCAGATAGATTACATCCTGCACGAATCGGATCTAATACAGTAGGATTATTGACGGATCCCACAGCAATAAGTGGATAGATCATTAGGTACAATATTAAATTGTCCTAAGCTTATATATCAACATTTCATTGTAATCCCATTATAATGTGGGATGTATGATCTGGATAGATTATATATAAGTAAATAGGATTATTTACTTTAATACTAACAAAGCTTTTCGTTAATTATTGTTTTGTTTTTTTAATTACAGTGTATAAGAAAATAAAAGTTACATTCCCCTACCCTCTAGCTGAAATTCATTAGTGTATGTTTATCAACTGCATAATAACTAAAAACCTTTAGCACTGCGACCAATGAAGGGTTTATAGGGTTCAGTACATGGCAGGGACTGTACTATTACTAAGCCAACGAATAGTATTATAAAATACTATAAATTTAGTTATTTAATGAAATAGCTTCTCTAGCTATATTTCTTGGACATTCTTCATTTATACAATTATGCTTTTTGTAATATTCTTTAAATGGTTTTATACATATAATAAATATTTATGTAGTTCTGACATGTGTATAAATATTTGAATATTGTGCCAAGATCAGTCCCCTATCAGGCGGAAGAGAAGGGCTCGATGGAAAAACCCCTTTATTCGTTAAGCCTATAACTAAAGCAGAAACACAAAAGAGCTTTTACCGCGGGCGTCGGGTCCCCAGCGCTATATCTCAAGTTGCTATATTATCGGGAGTTGAAGAGGGAAAACGCTGAGGTCAAATTTTGCATAAACTTTTAGTGAGTATATTGGTGTACCTCAGTATTAAATATAATACACATATATTTATATTACAAGTTCAAAAAAGTGCTATATTTTGTGAAATCACTTATATACTACTTATAAGAAATCATTATAGAAACATTGGCTTTGGGATTTGCCAGTTTTTAAAAATATCTATAATTTTATTGAGCACGACAATAACAGCAAAGTTTTGTTTAGTCTTTTATCACCCTTGATCTATTGTTTTGCATTGCGGATAAAGCACTAAAACCATAAAAAAAATATATATAGAATTTCTTATTTATTGTCCCTCGACTATATATTGATGTTGCGTAAAGATCGTGATCATGTTAAATCTCATGTTTCTTCCTTCGACACTTTAAAGTTTAAACGGTCAGCTTCCCAATTAATAGATGGATGGAGCACAGGAGGGTCTCCACCCCTAAATTAAATCCAGAGCGATGAAAAGTATAATAAATTTCTGCCTAAATGATTGAGCCCTCAAAATGTGAGACAGGAGTGGCTTTTCCAATGTGTAAAGCAATAGCAAATTCACTTAAATATTGTTACCGCAGTAACAGAACAAAATAAAATATTTAGATAAAACTGTGTTAAGGAACGGGGCTGGGGAGAGGTTTCTTGGTAGAGCACTACGTTCCCTCACCGAAGGTCCCAGGCTAAAACCCGGTTGTGGCAGATAGTTTATTTAATCTGTTAACAACAGCGGATTTCTGAGAGATCTGGTGATTCACCCAGCTTCTGTAAAGGGGGTACCAAAAATAAGGGAACATCTGGCGTTGAGCGGGATCTAGGACATATAACCTCCCCGTTGTCCAAGAAACAGTACACTATCTCTACCACGTACTGAACCCAAGACCCTTCAAGGGTTGTCCACGGTACAGGTTTTTTTAAAGAGTAAACCTTATTCATTCAGAATGGTGGAAAACATGCCCAAAATTTTGACATTGTTGGAAACATAAATATATAAGCAGGCTTTAAAAAATAACTACAAATATAAACAAAAACTATAAATATAGTAATTACTAATGTATATCAAATTCTAACCTTTAAATAAAGTTGATTAAGACAGATAGTATAACTCATACACAGGCCGTTACGCGTCGCTAAGCTCGCGAAATCATCACGAGCATGTCGCTTATGTTGCTGACGCGAAACCAATCGTTTTTTCCATGCCTAATATCAACTAAATCTGGCTAAAGAAGTTTTCATTAAAAAAAAAGTTATTAGAATGAGAACAACAATAATAAATAATTAACATAGGGAAAAAAACATTTAGTTGACATTTTAGTTAATGCCGAAGTAAATATTATGACTCTGCGAAATTCGAACATCAATTATTTTTTCCAGGAGTGAGTCACGCAATTTTAGGTGAGGGTCCATCTAAATTCTCCATCTCGCTAGTAAATCTTTCTCAAGCCTTAATATTTCAAGCTATAATTTACTAGCGGCTATCGAAAGGTCATTATTTAAAGTTAAGCTATTGCCTCCTCTTTATATAAAAACATTAAATAAGGGGGTAGAAATTTATATATATTTACTTATTTACGAACATATATATATATATATATATATATATATATATATATATATATATATATATATATATATATATATATATATATATACTTAATGTTACAGTTTGCTGTCAAGTCGAGTTCTTTGACGACGTTTCGCTGATCATACTGCTAGCTTCCTCAGGGCTTAATCTGAAACTCAAATCAGTCTCATAAAAACAATTTCATATGTTATGATTAAGTGCTTATATATATAGGGGAGCGGAGTGGCTCAGCGGTAGAGTACTAAGTTGCTATGCAGGTAATCCTGGTTCAAATCCGGCTGCAGGTAGTTACTTTTATTTAGTCTGTTTGCGGGGGGGGGGTGGATCATATGAGATCTAGAACCCTCCTGGGGGTCATCCAGCCTCTATAAAATATTATAAAAATAGGGTACCCGTGAGTTGAGCGTGACCTAGGGCAAGTCCACCTCCTTGCAGACCCGATGTCCATGAAACAGTACAGTCTCTACCATGTACTGAACCCCCAGACTTGTTCACGGGTCGTAGTGGTACAGATTTTTATATATAGAGAGACAAACAGCTGGGAGTGATGATGTAATAAAGACTTACTACCCTTTTGATGGGAAAGAACAAAATGAACTCTGGAACTCGGACCTTAGAACATAGAAAGCGGAAGTAACAAGATGAGATTTCATTTCCGCTTAATGTCACCACTGCCAGCTATAAAAAAGATGGCTTACTTTCAACCCGTCTTCCACCATAACTCTTTCTGATCCTTCTAATAGTGATTTGTTTGTGAACCATTATAATCTTTGTAACGTAAAGAAGAGTTTTATAAGTAAAAATAAAAATTTGTGTTTTCAATGAAATAGATATATGAACACAAAATGAAAATCTATCTTTATAAAGCCTTTATCAATTATATATATATATATATATATATATATATATATATATATATATATATATATATATATATTATAGCATTAATATATTATTTTTTTGTTCCAGGACAGTGAATTGTCTTAGTTTATCATCTTGGTAAGTCGTCTTTCTTAAGATTTTTTTTTGTTTTAAGGGAAATCGATTCTTGAATATTATCCATTGTATCCAGTTTTTGATTGTATTATAATGATTTGGCGTTTTATCATTTATTTCTAATGTTGCAATTTTTAATTTGAAAACATCATTCGTTTAGTTTTAGTTTTATTTAAGCACATTAATGTAATTATGTAGAGTAAAAAAAAATAACAACAACGACAACAATTTAAAAGAAATTTTTAATCAGAAATCGGGAAAAGCTGTACGGTGACATTTCTGTGGATTTTATTTAAGTATGTCCTTATATTTAGTTGTTGAATATATGTTTATCCAATGTTGCACAAAAGATATATTTTTTAGATTAATTTAATGCACATATGGCCATAATTTATTTAATTTAATGATTATATGATTTTGTAAGGATTATTTTTATTTGATCGTTTAATAAAAATTAAAAACTTTCGGCTATGGTCGAGTAGTAAATTTATAATATCAACAGATAAATATTTATAAATCTTAAATAGCCAAAAAATAACTTTAGCTATTAAAAAGCAATATTACTTAAAAGAAGTTAAACAAATTCTAAATAAAGAAATAAATATTCAACCATCGTCTAACCTATCGAAGTGCGCATTAAAACATTTTTTTCTCTTGATATTATATATATTTATCAACTCCTTCCAAGTGATAATTGACAAACGAGCAGATTTTCTGTCAGTACACATTTATTGTTTATTTAATCAAAATTGTTTGATAAAAATAAAGTATTAATTAGATTGCTAAAAATAAAAAAAAATAATGAAAGAAACAGGAAAGTCGAATTAATAATGACTGCCTGGAGTTTTAAAATAGATTATTATATTTCTAATTTCTAATTATCATTGAAACGCTTGTCCTGGAAAATGTATTTATAGTCGCCCTTGCTATTTACCTCTGGAGAAAATATTAAGGACAGGTAGTTACCATGTTACTATTGCTATTGGTTTGAATTAATTAAACTGGAACTAAACTAAACTAGACTAGACAATCGGGAGATATTATTGTTGCTCAACAAACATCAGACGGTCGGTTAACACAATGTTTACATTTGATTTGCAATTAAACAGCGTTTGAAATTAATTTATTTCTGCATTTTGCGACAGCTTGCAACAATTAACAAACTTGTTAGTAGTAATCAGACATCGTCAAGGAATCAGTGGAAAAAGAATTATACTCATGATCTATGCCCGCTATGATCGTTTAATCTTACAATAACAATGCACCTTCTGAATTATCTCGGTTAAAAGCCGCATTCAAACTATGCCGCTGTTGGCCGTTGGCACTACCAGGTTGGCAAAGCCAATGCTATCTGGACGTGGCCGCTGGCATGTGCCGCCGGGACAACGGTGTGCCAACGAAAATCACTTGAGTGTCGGTATAGTACAAAGAAAGCCACTGAGCGCGGGGAGTGGGGACGTGCCAAACGTTGGCTCCACGCGATTCATATGTACTTAAAGAGTTGTAAGAATCTCCCGTCGCTGAGAATCGCAGAGTAACTGAAAGACGTTCATCTGGAGGAAATGATCTCCCGCAGGGTGTGTCTTTTTTCTTGATGATATGAGCTATCTTATTCAGAAGAACTTCAAAGTCCCTACTCTTCTACGAAAAAAAGTTTTTGAAACCATATCCACATCTGTACTCGATATTCAATTCGTCTATATCATCAAATCGTGAATCAGGGCTTGGACGCACGCAAACCGTCGTTTGCGTATTTTTTCATAATTTTCAAATATGAACGCAGCCGAAGCTACCAAAATCCTCCTCGGCAGACATTGTGCGACTAAATGCCAACCTTGATGTAGACGGCAGGCCAGCAGTCGGCTTAGCCAACCTGACAGTATACAAGAGAACCATATTTAGTCTCATCACTTGCCCCGATAGATCTCCGTACAAAAAGCAGCCATAGTCAAAGTGGTGGAACAAAAGAGGATTATAGAACGGAGCAACAGAATTTTTTTTTGTAAGCAATAGTATAATGGTTGCCTTAAATCAAGCGTTGACGTCCCCTGTACAAATTGCCTAAAAAGATCTATACTATTTAAAAAAATGTTAAACAAATCTGTACCAATCCATAATAATTTCAACCTATTATAAATAATTTTAGAAACTTATCGATACCTTTAATATCTCATGCCGCTGGTGCCCCGCGATCTAAATATCTCCTTGCTAGAATAAACGTTTAACATTTGTTGGCAGTTTTTAAATAATAACAAAGCAAACGACTTTAACTAATATGTTTTTTATTTCTGCTGCTAAACCTAACTGCTACAAGAACTACTACCAAACACTAACAGTACTATTGCTATCTAGTACTATTTATGGTAAGAATTAAAATATAAACTTCAACTCTTGAATGAAAACGTGTTAAGTACATTACTCTCCACCTCCAGGGGTTTTCCCAAGTACCCACTTTATATAGTCTGAATGAGCCCTGTTGGTATATAGATGCCATAGAGGCGATTCATAGCTGTTAACCTGAAGTTCTGAACGCGAGACCATGAACTTAGTCACCTCGTTCCCTACGCGTTGATCTATACCACTTGTTCCTTAAGTATTAAGATTTTAAGTATTAATTATTATGATTTAAAAAATCAAATTAAGTGCATGGCAATAAAATATCAACGGTCTCATTTAAGTTTCGGATTTCCTTAATAGTAGACTAATTAGGACAACTAAAATTCTTAATAGGCACCCAAGTCTGCTATTTTTCGGCATATGGAATACTGGAGATCTATACTGGAGAATTATATTGCACTTATATTATAGATGTTGAAACATAGAAATTGGTTCATCTGTGGTCTAGTGGTTAGCATAAAAAACTACTATACCTAAGATCGCGGGTTCGCGGCCCTGCAGGTGGCCCTAGGATTTTTAAAGGGAGTAAAAATATCTATATTTGAGCCTATGCCTTGTCAGTTACTCGTTAAAAAACACAATCCCAATTATTTCTGGATAGCCTATAATATTGATAGCCTAGAATATTGTTAAAGGTTTGGAAGGACAAAATTTATTCCGTATTCAAGCTAAGTTACGAAACTGCTTTGCTTTTGGATGCCTTAACGTCATTGTCCAACATATCCTGAAATGGAGAATTATTAGAAAATGAATATTAATTAAAATGAGATAAAATACTCTTACGGTTAGACAAGATTAATAGCCTGATAAAGGACCATCCTTCCATTACTTGCTAACGTAAATGAATATTTATAATAAAAATAAAATAAACAATTTGAAGTTGAAAAACTAAATTGAATTATAAGTAGAGCTTTAAAGACTCGATACTAAGTAGACGTTGAAATTTTCACTGCTCAGTTCCAGTTCCTCTTTCTTAAACAATATCATTTCCTTCCCCTAGCTGGAATCGGGAACAAAGCACGTCCGGGTTCTTATTGGTGTCAAACCTTCACTATACAGGAGGCTCAGGGGTTTCCAACCGGAGGGAGCGTAAATTAATTAGAAACACCTTAAGTGCTTTCTTCACGAGACTATCGCCTTCTTCCCCAACTTTCGCTCGTTATGAATTTACGATAGACAGTTCGTAATTTACGATCTGTCTTTTATTTTATTAAATTATTTTATAAAATTAAAATTAAAATAGGCAGTCATAAGGACTCCCGACAGAAGTGAAAATTGAAAACTTAATAACTGTCTTCTTTTCTGAACTTCTAATACAATTATCGTCTGAATTATTTAACTTTCATAATTTGTAAATTGAAATTATTATCATAAATCTCATTTTCATATCTATTGGCACTCCGGGCAATAAATATACATATGATGGGCTGCATAACCTCAATATAATATATCAATATAGTTTAGTTAAGGTAATAGGGGGCAACGAAAAGTTTAAGTAGTTATTGATGTTTTAAGTTATTATAACTATGTTAAACGAATTATTAGAAGCTATTAAACAACCATTTAGATAAATATAATTATTCATATATCAATCGAAATCTAACTAAACTAAAAGTGAATAAAAGAAATTGTATAACTCATGCACAGCCCGCTTAGACATTCTCGCGCACTACGTAGCTAAGTCGCTCATGTCGCTGACGCAAAGCTATAAGTTTTTCCCCTACCAAAAACCGCTTAACATGTCTAATGAAGTTTAAATAATTATAAAAAATTTTAATTGTGCAAATCACACATTTTTTCACACATTCCTAATCGAAATCAGTTTTAAACGCTTCATTGTTAGATGTCAGTGATTGAATTAGTTCACAACAACAAGAATTAATAACTGAAACAATTACATTAATCACACGTTTTTCTCCACTCTACATTGTTTTCAAAATTTTAAAATGCATGATAACGTTATTTTATATTTATCTTTACTGGCTCACTTAAACCTCCTAGAGGAAAATTATTCTTACATCCATTATTTTTACGGATCATTCCCATTTTATTCTACTTCCTTTGATACAGTCCTTTTGGAACTGTTACAGTTTACAGCAATCGTCTGATAATATCAAGGATAATATCAAGTATTGGTTAGTTTTTAAGACATTTATAAAAAATTGTGCATATTTTCTTATGGAGATCTGATCACCTTTGTTTAATTATTTGATAAATCGACAATACGTGATTTGTGATATCTCTCTCAACGCTCATTTGAATTATATTGAATATAAGCGAATGATGAAGCGTATTTTGAAACACGACAACGTGTAAGGACTAAAAAGTTTCAGGAATACGGCAGTGGTGGGAGGAATTTCCCCTGATATATAGAGAGAGTCAGATTTCATTAAAAACCTGTGTTCTTTATTTTTTATAACAAGTTTTTCCGTTTTCTTTTAAAGCCGAGGTGACTCCCAGGAGCAAGGTGCAGCTGTGAAAAAGTACTCAGATGATGATTAAAAGAGTTTATCTGGATAATGCTCCAAGTAAAACACGAGTATAAGAATTTTTACGTCCAAAGACTGAATATTTGTCTATTAAAGACCACACAACAACTTCAAGACGTTGCTCAATTTCAAGAACCGTCACAACGTTGTAAAACTAACGCTCTTATTCGTGAAGAACGTCGTTGAACTATTGATCCACTTTTTTAGCTGAGAAATTTCTGATGGCAATAAATTACCCTAAATAAAACAGTAATTGTAGCAATGAAACATATTATAGCTGTATTTTGGCCAGAACAACGCAACAGCAACTCTTGTACCTTTTTTAAATTTTTCTTTTCCATTTACGTAACTAAAAAAAAATTATATCAAACCAATAATTTGTTTTGGGCAATTGAAATAGTTATTATGGGGTATAAAATGGTCTAGGTGGTCGTCAAAATAAGTTCTAAAAGTAGGAAATTATTTACTTGAATTACTTGAAACCAAAGTTTCTACTCACATTAAGCGGGCCTAATTCCATTTTTTTCTATGAGTTATACAATTTTTTAACCAACTTTAGTTTAAAGGTTAGAATTCTATTGATACAAGGATAATTAATGTATATAAAAGGTCGTTTAATAGTTGTGCAATTCATACTTATAATAAATTAATACACCCTATATTGTGTATTGTGTATTATAGTATTGAAAATGACTAGGTGAACTTTTCTTTCAAGAGATTCACTTCCTCTAAAAAATTGTATTTGTCATAGATAAATTTCTTGATTGAAATTACAACTGATCTATGTATTGTTGAACTTAACGATTATAATAAGGTTAATAATGAAAATAAAGTTCATTAATAAGTAAGTTAATAAGTTAAACTTATCGTATAGATATGTTGTTTTAAACTCATGCAGCCCATGCTCCGCTTGTTAAATAAATTATATACTTCAAAATGCATATAATTATTGTTTGGCAAGCCAATATATGTGAAAATCATACTTATCTTAATAATTTCAATTTACAAATTATGATATCTAAATAATTGTGTGTCAAAGCTTTGGTTTATATTAAATAGTTTCTGTCTATTTGAGAATTTATTTTGACGTTCACCTTTACAATTTACTCCTCTATACAATTTATACGGTCAACTAATTAATAATTATTGAATAAAGTACATCAGTGCATTGAATAATCAGTAATAAAGTACGAGCAGCTAGTACATTTTCCAAGATAACGGCACCGCAGAACGGTGATTTCTGAGATCGCACTCAAACGCCAGGTTTCTACCAGTTAAGGGTACTCATTTCATAGAGGGCCGGTGTTCAGATCCCACAAGGTCAGACTATTTGTGTTAACAGGTTAAATAATTTATCGGGACGTGCAGTTCAGAAACCAAGCGCTCTACATACACGCTACATACCCTGACTCCCCAAACAACTAAAATAATGTTGTTTACCTTAAGCTTCGGGACGAAAACACTTTAATTGACATTGTAAACTTAACAAGTCTGCATTATGAATAAAAGGATTTAGGTTGCTCGCTAATAAAATCGGTAATTAGCTTGTTGCAGGGATTGGAATTAAGCCTGGAGCAGTAAGCTAAGTGCATAATGACCCTGTTCGCTGGAGATCGGCCAATTGTCAACGCTAATCTATTCCCTCCCTTCCTTCTAATGGAGTTATTATCGGCTGTAATGATAATCACTTTTCATTTTAATGCATGTTGGTCGTATCATTTGCTATTCTATATTATTCATTATTTGTTGTATTCGTACTTCGTCTTAAGGTATTGCTAAAAACATTCGGTCCGAAAAAGGATGACCACTGTAGTCATCAGCATAGTTTTACAGTGAATGATAGTGTAGAAAAAGGTTGAGATGGGCTTCCTATGAAATAATTTCCTAAAAAATCAATAGGCGCTGAGTCGACTCTTTAAAAGGACGAACCAGTATAAGTTTGTGACATGAGAATGACCTGAGTCGAATGGTATGTTTAAAATATTTATTTATCTTCTGGGGGCTAATATAATGGTTTTAAAATAAAAAAAATCTTTATAAATGTTAATGTAAAACATTTTTATCTATCTAAAATTATTTAATTAATTTTATTGTTGATTAATAGCAACTTACATAGAATTTACTATCACAGTTTATTGTGTTTCTCACTTCACACCTCTTAAGGAGAATTAAACAAGATCTGCTTTTAGTCCATTGTTTTCTGAAGCTATTGTTATGGTAATTGCCTTGGAGGGTAATTGAGTTTATCCTTTCAAGTTATTCGTTTCATTGCAAAGCCAAGAAAAGTGTGGATAATTAAAAATGTCTTAGTTTTTTTATATCACAGAAATGCAATTTTTTTTATTAAATGCCGTTCATATAAAACAAAATAATTATGAAGTGGGTAATAATATGAAATATCCATCTATGTTTTTAAAGATATACACACACATACTGGCACTACAACTCTCAGGAATCAGGAAGTCTTGAGGGGAGCAGCTTGGTCGGCTAGCCTTCACTACTATGCTCTGCTATTTTCCAATTTCTTATGACTAAAAGGAGCCGCAAGTTGGCCGCCAGAGCTTCGGTTACAGTTGATGTAATTTTGCGTTGATAAGGTTCCTTCATTCACTGCTTACCCAAAACCCCCCAAAGTTTCTCCGCAATATTCTCCTTTCCATGCATAAGAGGGTTTGGCCCTGAGTCTTTGTGATGTCTAGGTTTCGGATGCGTATGTCACAACTGGTCTGATTAGGGTTGTGTACACGTGAAGATTCGTAGATCTTGTGATGGTTGTGCTCCGGAAATGCTTAAGCAAACCAAAGTAGCTTCTGTTATCAGTTAGAATTCTCCTTTGGATTTCAGACTCCAATAGCATCCATCTATAGGAATGTTAATAGAATTGAATAATTTATCTGCCACATCTGCCTAATTCGAGTCACTTGCATTTTTCAGCTTGGAAAGTAAAAAAAAAAAAAAATGACTTTTAGAATTAGAACTTTTAGAATAGAATTCTCCTTAGTATTTCAGACTTGATGTCATTGTGGGCATTTTTTTGAGTGCCAAGATTGTTCTTTAGAGTTGTTCGACATCTGCTCTAAAGTACTCTCCCCAATTACAATTTCTGGGAATGATCTTCTCTATCATGTGGGTTCGTTTGGTTTTTCATCGATTAATGACCAGTCCGACTCTAATCGTTTTTCTCTGGAGGTTTAGAAACGCTTCCCTTTTTGTGTTGATGCTTCTTCCGACCATATCCAAGTCATCAGCAAATCCTAGAGTTTGTTCTCCTCAGTTGAAACGATGCCCCCTTCTTGGATTTCTGATCTGTCTCCACCCTTAAGTGCCGAGTTGAACAGCAAACATGGTAGTGAGTCCCCTTGCGGAGTCCTTTATGGGTCTGAAAACAATAGGACACTACCCCCCCCCCCCTGTACTCGGCTGTCACATTTTACTTCCTTCATTATCATACGACTCAGCCTTACTATTTTGGTGGGGAATCAAAAATCATGATCTTCATTTAGAAACTTGCAGTAACACAGTATTCTACATGGCGAGCAATCCCGCTACGGTTCTCTCATTAAAAATAAATAACTTTATAGTTGAGACAGCCAAACCCAACTTTGCATAATTGCCAATCTCAACTTTGCATAAGTGCTATTATACAAATTATCTTGATAGGTTTACGTTTGTGTAATTATTCTGAATTATATAAAGAATCCGCTACACAGGTTACTAGTTGCTATTTAGCTGATTTATATAATTTTTTTTTTTTATTTTTTTTTTTTCGAAAACTGAGGCTTGAGAAGCCATTAACCTTTCTTTTATTTATTTACTGTACTTGGTAGATCAGTTTTATATATTAATGTTCGTTTGTATACCGTATATAACTCGACAATGTTATATCTCCCTGAACATCCCTGGTGTCCATTTGTATGATAATCCGACTGTCCGGATCGTAAATAAAAGCGATAAGGGGGTTTAAGTGAATGGAACACACGCACCATATATTGTTGGATGTAATTATTTGGAAATAATATACCATTGTGTAATAATTGTCAGCAGTGTTTCTTATACTTATAAAATAAACTATTTTATATTAAATAATATTGAAAAATAATCAAGGATTGTATTAATACTCCATATCATTGATAAAGGGAGGCCTGCAATATGTCAGAGACAGAGCCTGTTGGAGGGCAAGACAAAACCCTCGTACTGTTTTGTTATATTACATTAATTGAATCACCTGAGGCTACAACGTGTCTGGATCAGTGACCTTACAAAGGGTCGTGGGACGCACCCACTTTGTTCAACTTTCATGTGTAGGCTTCATTTATCGTTCGTTCAACTCCCCCCCCCCCTTCGTTATTTCAAAAAGGGAAGGTTTAGGGGCACAATTACTTGAGGAACCGGTTTTATACACATTTATATATATATATATATATATATATATGGAAGTGAGCCAAATCACCAAATCACTGAGGTAGAAATGAAATACCTACGCAGAGTAGCAGGTAACACTAGAAGTGACTGTATAAGGAATAAAATAATTAGAGAAGAACTAGAGATCCCTGCATTAATGGATACCTTACACAAGCGACAACTGAGATGGTTCGGACACGTATGCAGGATGAGTCAGGACCGAGACCCACGGAAGATAATGGAAAAACCTACTGGCTCAATACCTCAAGGAAGACCCAGGGTTGCCTAGAATGAATATATTGCTCAAATAAGACAACTCACACAAGATAGAGAGGAATGGATGAGATGGGTTGAGCCTCCTCCATACTGAAAGGTACAAGGAGGAAGGAAAAGAAGAAGAAGAAGGATACCTACTGGCTGAGGACCAGGCTGGTCTGCAAATCCCACACGGCCCATTTTTGTGGACATACCTCCGTAGCCAATTTTTTCCTTGTTTTGAGGTCCTTAGTACCTCAAACTCCCTGTATGTAATAAATATAAATAATCTACTATACATTTTTTGAATTTTTATTTACATAATAAAGAAACTTTTATGTTAAAAATCAACAGATATTTACAAAAAAAACCCTGTACCACTGCAATCCAAAAATAGACTATCATTCAGATTCACTATACCGTTGGAGCTATACCCTTTGTAAACCAACCGTTGTGCAAGTAGTTGATTTTTCTGAGATCAGAACCAAATGTCAGGTTTCCCTCCCTCCCTCACCAATTGAAAACATATTTGACCACCAACTATGAGATGGCTGCATCAAATATTCCCAGAAAAGCTCTAATTATTTGCCGAGTCACTAATGTTATGTGTGGTACAGCCAAATCGAATAGAAGATTTTATTTACTGTCGATCGATTTCAGCCATTTGGTTTCAAATCGCAGTAGTTGTTGACAGTAGAAATGGGCTTATAAATTTGTTGGACTCAGTAACGAATGATTTCCTAAAAAGATAATAAGCACTGTGCCGACTGGTCAACGTCTAAATAGTAGATATCGAGGGAGGATTACTTTAAGGATGGTGTCACGGGTTCTGGTTTGGCTGGTATTCCGTGGATGGAAGTTTGCTAAGTGAGATTGGTAGTATCGGCATTGAGCCTTCAGATTCGCCAAGCCTTTTATTATAATTACATTTTATGTAAACGTAGGTATGTTTGAAGTATATACTATATAGAATATATACTTACGTCTAGATATACGAGAAGGTAGATCCAATATATCCAGCGCAGAGCGAACCTTGCAGTCCATTATTGGGGCGCTGCCCTCGCACTCAATGGTCCCAGGTCCTATAGCAATAACAGTTAATTGAACCCAGTGAATTAAGGTTGTATTAGCGGAGCAGTGAATCACGGTGATCCGGCTATAAACCAGTTAATAGTAGCAGTTATATTAACGGCTATAACTGAACTGTAACTCTCCTGTCTGTTATGCTATCCGTCTCTTCGTCTCATCGATTCTTGGATGATTAAACTGTCTATTAATGAAGTAATGCTGGGTAGAATATACTTCAATTAATATGATTCGGCTTCAAACTCACTGCATTATTCTTAATTAAAGATGATTTGCATTTTAGACTAAATAGATAAACCAAACCAAAAGGATTTGGTATCTCCTAGGTACGGTCGAGGCCTTATTTTAATTATAGTTTTAGTTGTTGTCACTTTAATTAGATCAACGGTGTCGACTTCCGTCGCCATCTTTGCACAAGAGCTATACAAACTCCGAAAGGACACTGTTCGGTAGAGTTCGGAGCTTAAATGTAATTGAAATTATTCCTATCTCAGGTTTAAACTGAGAGAACAAGCCATTTATACAGTAGCAATATATATTAAGAAATACAAATAAATAATTAAAGGGATATTAACTATAAGTATTGACTCCTGAATAATGAGCAGTTTCACTTCACAGCATTGCACCAGAGTTATATGAGTTTAGCTAATTTCATGGTAATTACATAAGATTAAATAGTCATTCGAAGGACAGAATCGTATCATGTCTTTACTCCGTGTACATCACTCCATTCTTCCCGTCATGAAAGAGTCTTTTCTCGCTTTGCTTTATCTTTTTCAGGTAAAGCCCCCAGTGGAACCACATAAAGGTTCAGTGTTCCAGATCTTATTCTGTAATCAGAGTTTTTTTTCCACGTTTACGATAATAATCTACTCCCAGCCAGAGCAGGACATTCATCCTCATCCCTTCCTCATTTCAATGGTTCTGGAGCTATGGTTCCAAGACAATTAGTTTTCACTGTGACTAGGTCATTTATAATTAGTTATTTAACTGTAGTTTTGTTGAATAAATCAGCATTTCATCGATTCTTTTAATGGCGCTGATGGAATCACCACTGCCTTCACTTCTCCTGTCTTTGAACAGTTTTCTAATATACTTCGGCTTATTTATAGTGAAACTATTGTTTTTGTTAATGAATATTTCTAAGATTAAATTCTAGTCTCTATAAATTTGATAAGTACTAATTGAAATTTAATTCATGTAGGAAAGAAATTCGTTGACTGGTAGGTACTAATGTAGGATGGAAATAGTTGGGGGTGCAGTCAAAAATTACACAACAAATAAGTGGAAACCTATTATATTTTATGTGTGCCGACGTTTCGACCTACTTTGTAGGTCATCTTCAGGGCCAATAGGAGTGGCTACTCGGTGCCAATTCCATAGCTCCAATTCCATAGTAGCTATGGTAGGTATGTTTAATGTTATATATTTAATTATACATTTAAAGTTACTTTTTGCACCGAGTAGCCACTCTTATTGGCCCTGAAGATGACCTACGAAATAGGTCGAAACGTCGTCACACATAAAATATAATAGGTTTCCACTTATTTGTTGGGTAATTTTTGACTGCACCCCCAACTATTTCCATCCTACATGAAATTTAATTCGATTTAAAGTCTATTAAAGCGAACAGGAAATGTAAACATATAAATATCTTATATATTAGATTATATTATAAATTATAAATAGAAGAAATATACAAGATCTTCATTGATACCTGTTAGTTGTAGATTATGGAAGGAATTGGAGTGTTGAGTGGTAGAATGAGCCGTAGTCTTCCACTGCAGTGAGCGCATTAGTTCTGAAACATTAAGCGCACTGTGTCCTACTCTTCTCTATCACTACACCCTCTGTAACTTTACCAATTCACAATACTCGGGTCAGGGCTATAAGGAGGTATTAAATATTAATGGCCGAGGAATAATTCAATTTATAGGCATGAGTCAACGATATATTGAATTCAAGATGTTTAACAATATATTACTAAATTATAAAAACAATAAAATAAAGTATTCTTAACAAAAACAAATATGAAGCGATTTACATAAATTTATTTAACAATGTAATAAAATTATTTTCAACAATTCCGATTGACCTTAGCAGCATAAAGTGACGTTAAACGAAACAAACAAAAAGAAAAACTTGCAGTATTAATATAGCATGTAATATACCAACAATCAGAGATATATATATACATATATATATTTTAAAGAACCAAGAAGATAAAATAGAAGAAACGATAAAAAATTAACTGTTAAGATTTTAGGGCACATTTTCAAAACTAGTTTGATCTTAGGAAGGAATCCAATATTAATTTTGTAGAAGTTAAAGTACATCGGGTCTTTGATAACTTAGAAAACAAAACAATTCAAGAGGAGGACGTTAGAACAGGGTAGTAATATATCCCTGCTCAGGGTCCTAAATGATTTGGTTCTCTTGCTTAATCATATTTAATATCTTGGAAAACAAATACAGGCTCCTTATGATGGTGAAATAAGATCTTTGAAAAATAAAAATCCACCCAACATCAAAGAAATCTAAAAAGCCATTGAAAAAAGAGGCATGTGACTGCGTGAACTAATAATCGATTGTATTATTAAAAAAATACAGTTATACTTAGGAAGCGTTGCGGTATATTGTTTTGTAGGTGATTCTGATAATTCTTTTGATAAGAAAAGTCGTTGATTTTTCCTGATTTTCTTCCTCCTCGAGAAACCCTCATAATAGTGGTGTCATGGACAGATTTCAATAAAGTTTAAAAGTATTGTCATATTGAATTCCTATTATATTTACAAAGCAATGCAAGTATTATATAATACTCATTAAGCATTATTATTGCAAATTAATAAAAGCGGAGATAATAATAATAAATTTTATTCAATAAGTATCCGTACAAAAATAATTAATTAACATGATTATTGCGGATGATGCATAAAATTTAAAAAATCTTAGATTAGTCGAATATGTATTATATTTTTAATTTAAATTTAACTTGTAAATGTTATTTACACGTTTTACATATAATGTTTAATACTACTGGTAGAAATAATTCAACTGAAAACAGATTACGGTGAAATAAATATTTAAAAAAAACAATATTCACTTAGTAATACTTGTCTATTTTCTGATGTATTTATCATGTAAGAGAGGGATTGTTGTAGTTTTCAATTACGTAAAGGATTCAACTACCTAATAATTACGCATTTCACTATACATAAAGCACTGTATTTTTATTCAACTGTTAAACTCGTATTCATCGTAATTATTACTGATGTAGTTAAGTATTATTTATAATTTTGTTGCTGACGACGTCTTTGCAGTTAAAGCAGTAACAATTTAAATTGTAGCAGAGGCCCGATCTCCACTGGACAGTGTCCCTTTGTTGGTTTGTGAATCCCATTTGCAAAGGTAGTCATTGCAAGCCGACAGTTGACATCTAATTAAAGCAAGAGCCATTAAAATTAACATAAGGGCCCCGAACTAAACTTAAAAGGATCCCTTGAGTTTTGAGCCACCTTAAAGAGCAGAAGTTGACAGAAATAAATAATAAATAAAAGACACATGATATTGAAAGCAATTATAATTTTAATAATTTCAGTGAATACGAATTTTACAGTTGAATACGGATTAGTTATACATCACGATTTTTTCTGGTGCAATGCTGATGAGGTGTATCCCTTTACTAAGCTAATACTGTTCATTTTGTAATGTTTATTTCATCTTAATTTTTTTTTCGTTCCATTATTCCTACTATAATTTAAATATTATATTAGATTTACATATGCTTTTTATTTACATGTTAAATTCATCTAATACAAGGCATTTTTAAGTTTGATTTTTATGGAGCATCTGTAACAATGTAAATTAATATTTTTACTGCAGTTACGTAGTGAATAAAAGATTTATTATTCTTTACTAAAAAATATTCTTCATTTTCTCCGAATTGTTTTGTTAATAATGCTGATTAAGTGCTATATTATTACCTTTGGTTTAATTATACGGCAATTCCAACTTAAATTGGAACTTTACATTATCATTTTAATTAGCTACTTTGCTTTTTTTACATCGTTGGTGGTTTGAATTAATATTTGTATCAGTTTATTTTAGCTTTTCGAGTATAATCTCTATTAGGCTTATTTATAAGAAAATAAAATCGACTTATAGATTGCCATTTTAAATTGGATTTGTACTAGTGTAAATTAACCATTTTATTGCAGTCACGCAAATAATAAAAGTTTTCATTTTTTATTTTTAGGTATGCTCATGAGTCTCATTGTTATAGGAAGTTATGTTTTTGCTGAAATATGTTGCATTTTATGTTTTGACAAGTTGTACTATGGGTAGCTAGAAGAACAGAATCATGATAAATATTATTCTAGGATAATTGATAATTTCTCTTTGACAAATTTTTGAATAGTTTCGTTTTATTTCTGTGAGCGTTTAAACAATACCATAAAGGCGAGGCATGAATGACATGAGCTTGGTATGAGCGTGGATCTTGGATAGAATTTATTTTCTTAGCATTATTATTCATTTAAAGTTGAGAATATTTTTAAAATATTCAGACTACTCAAGGATAGCGTTGCTTAACTTGAATTTGCCTTTTCCCATAATATTGTGAATCTGTCTCTTTCTAAATTTGTCCCTGTCTTTTGTTACCTACACATTTTTGATCCCTAAATCTTGAGATTATATATAAACTTCCATAATGTTTGAATTTCTTTTATCGGAAGCGGGGCAACTTGGTGTGTAGAGCTTTAATTTGGTGTGGATTCGGCCCGTATTCGGTTCCGGCTGAGCCAGGTAAATTATTTAACATGTTGATAGATACGGTTGGATTCAGTGAGATCTGCAGATCCACTTGGGGCTCACCCAGCCCCTATAAAGTCAGTGCCCTTAATTATAGGAATACTTAGTTGTTGATCGTGATCTGCATAGAACCATGGCCTCTGCTAAATTCTTCCGACATTCTCCTCTGCCCGCCGTAAAGCGCCTTTAATGCTTACACCCGTCGCCTTCAGGTCACCCTCCACATCGTCAAGCCACCTGAGACGGGCCTCCCTCTTAATCTTATTCCATCATTCGATATACCAAACAGTCGATATACCTTCTGTGAATTCTCGTTGGGTCCATCCTCTCCATCCTACCGCAGCTTCTTAAGCTGGCTGACTCTCACTAGATCCGGTCCATCGTGGATGTCCCTTAATCGTTTTTGGACCTGATTCTCCATTTGTTCTCCTCTCTGATTGGTCCAAATATTTTACTTAGGTCTTTTCTGTCCCATTTGTCTTTGACATCCAGTTGATCTTACAATCATTTTGTACATGAATCACTTTGCCTCACACACAGCCATTTACAACACAATAGTTCCTGTATACTAAACAGACATATACTTCCCGCAGCATTACGGGCCTTAGTATTCTTTTCTAATCTGTTCTCGCATGCTATAATATTACCTAGGTACTCGTATTCATCTCCCTATTCGCATTTCTCCTCATTTCATTTAGCCAGCACTTGATATTCGCATGCAAACGCTCTCTTTTTCATTAATTTCCAAGCAAAGATTTCTAGCTTGCCTGAGATATTCTTCTAGGACACTTGCAAATGATGGTACTGTCCGTACAGTGATGAGAACATCAACTGCGTGTGCTAAATGTTGACGGTTGCAAATTGTGCTTCCACGATTTATCAGTCCATTACTATCTATTATTATTACAAAAAAGGTTGCTTTAATTGTTCTTATACGGATGTTCGCTGAAAGGATACGTTTGCTATAGAAACTGAGATAAGATGAATGATCCCATCAGGAACGTAGTTAGTGAGCGCTCTTACTGTAACACCTAAAACGAGAACGTGTCGTTAGTGAGTGAGGAATGCGTGGACATTAGGCGCCAAGGTCCACTGGTTTCCGCCATTATCCCATCTAGACCCTTGTCCCATCTGCGGCCGCTGTATATTAGAACATATAGAACAAGTTGCTTAGTTTCTGTGTAGCTAAGAGACTTACTAATATAACTGGAAAGCTCGAGGGATAGCATTGATTGTCTCCGATGAGTGTGTTTGTGAATCTGGTGTCAACATATAAATTTCATCTTATTTATAATCAGCTTAAGTTTCACTTTGAGTTGAAATTAATGGCATATAAAATTAATTGGAATTCTGGTCTGTCCATTATCCTGACTTTCCTCAATAGTTTGAATGTTTACTTGGATAACATAAGAATATTGGTCTATGTTGTTTTTCGTTTACTTAATGGGGTTCAATAAAACTTTTCTAGGAACTAAAACATGTACCACTACAACTCATGAAAGGTCTTGAGTTCAATACACGTTAGTGTCTATCTGTTAAGCTGTATAAGCCAACTGTTGTACAGGGAGGTGATTTGGTTGAGACTCAACCACCAGGTTTTCCATCATTTAAGCATACCTTCTACACAAATATTTATTGAGGCTGGATGAATCCCAAACACTGTCATGCACATATCTTTATATATTATTTTCTCCACTACTTTAGCTTAAAAAAGTGGAGAAAATAATAAATAAAGATATTTGCATGAAAGTGCACATTTACCAATAAAGGGTTAAGAGCATTACCATAAAATTAAATTTAGGCTTATCTGGAAAAGAGATAAATAGACATTGCTTCGTCAGCTGGTTCTATGGAACGAAATCTCCCAGATCTTGTCATCTTCAGAGTCCATGTTTCTACCTTCGATGTCTTCCGGTCCTCAAGTCCTTAAGTGCTACCATCTTTTCTAAACAAAGACTCTGTTTTATTATTTTTCTGCTCTTCTCCTTTTCTTGAACATGGGGGAAAATAAGTCTCCTCTCATCGGCTAGAAACTGATTTATTAAGATCACTTTAATTTAGACCTTCTTCGTTCGTCATCTTTGGGATGTTGAACGTCCCAGCTAGAGTTTGAGTCTTCCACCCCATGTCTTCATTAGTTTAAATAGTGTCTCTCTTCTAATTTCTTCTTTTTTGATATTTTTTTCGTTTCCTTTCTTTCTATTTTTTTAGCGGGGGGTATTGTTTCCTGTATCCTTTTACTCGTTTTTATAGGTGTAGGTACGTGGTCTACATCCGAAATTAAGACCACGTTTTTTTTCGTTGTCTGTAGGGTTTCCCTTTTAATATTTTTCAAAAATACAATGATAGTACGGAAAAGAGAATGTAATTTTTGGAAATATGTATACTTTGGTAATTCTAGATGAAATAGAAGTGAACGTTTCAACTGAGATATACCATTCATACTTAAAAATGTTAACTGAGACTTATATTTCGTGATGAAATATAAAATCTACAAAACCTACTCATTACCCGTAATAAAATTCTCTTTTCCATACTAAAGCTCACGATAACTTGTATTTTCGGAAAATATAAAAAATGAAACGAATAAACAGTTAAAAGTTCGACAACTTCGAAACAGATACCCTTATTTGTGGTACAGATTCTCATATGTTATTTTTTTACAATTTTAGTAAATTGTGTTATTGTTTTAGTCAGTCTTGCAGAATATTTTACAATGAGTTAGCTTCCTATACAAATATCTGCAGCAACCCCTAGAAATCACAACAGCATACACTCCATAAACGAAGGGGTAGATTACCCTTGCTGGAATAGATTGCCCTATATTGGAAGGGTGTATCCCTCGGCCGACCGCAAGCGCTATATCAAAGAACCCACTAAAAACCGCCTGCTACGAACACTATATTCGAAACTGACCAAACCCGACCGAGCACTGCCTTCATGTACTCCCCGCTTCACCAATTATCCTCTACATATCACCAATACTTAAATTTAGTGCCCCATACTGTTCCGTGAATACAGTAAATTTGTTGGGAATTTAAATTTCAACACCTGGTTAAAAGTGTAAATACATTAATAAGCAAATAAGCTGAATCTTTCCAAGAGTTTTTAAAAATATTTATTATGAATGCAACAAAGATACAAGAGTTAGATAAGATAACTAATCACTGACGTAGGTAGTAACAATCTGAATTATTATTTTTTTTTTTTTTTACTAAAATTGGATAATGAATTGGTATATCTGATTATCGAGTGATTTAAACCAAAATATATCTTATAGTTTACATCTAAGCTAAAATATAAACGTATACAATTTATATAATAAATTAATAAAAAGTCATATATTTACATGTAATTAAATAAAACATAATTAAGGCTTTTGTGGATAATATTTTTTATAAAAAAATATTACATCGTCTGGAAGTAACATTTTTATTTGAAAACCCTATCCTGATATATTTCAGAAATTTTGGAAATTAATCAAATCAAAATTCATCTTTTTCACTTTTAGTACCAAGTGTCATGGCCGCAAGTGAAGTTACATTTTCACATCGCTCTGTACTTGAGACATTATTTTCAGACAATTTCGTTCATATCATCTCGTCAAACTCTACCAGAACAAAGTGAATAGACTAAACTACAGTTTACTTTCAATATTAGTGAGGTGAGTGACTAATAAAAACAATAGACCTAAAATAAATTAGTGACCAGCTGCTAAAGGCAGCAACGTGGCCTTAATCCTTCAGTAATAGATAGGACTAATACTCAATAGAAGCAAGATCAAGGTCAAGGCTTGGTGCTTATCTTCTCCGGGCTACACTCAGTAACGTGAACTTTTTATTTTATTTTACTTGTTTTTGTTTTTATTTTTATTATTATTATTTTTTTTTTCATTAGTTTAGTTAATATGTTTATTTCATTTAATACAATTAAATTAATAATAGTTTATAATTAATAATTTAAAAATTGTATTTTATTTGTTTTTCATTAATTAATGAATAATTTAAATATGAATGTGGACATCTCGGGTAGTGAAATGTCGGAGGAAGAAGCTCTGTGTTCCGAAATTAGTGAAACCGACTCACAATATCTTAAAAGAAGAACTTTACAAAAACGTCAGAGAAAATCTGCCCCTGGCTCAGCGGGTAACTCGCCAAACAAAAAAAAAAACAAAGCGGCTAGTTCAAAAACTTCAGCCACAAATAAACCATCGAAAGAACCACCAAAAACCCGCAGTAAATCTACTGCAGTCAAGCCACCAGTAGCCTCAACCAGCACCAACGCTGACCACAGTGATAATACTCGTCAAAACAATCAAGAACGACAAAAATTCGATGACTTGGAACCTCCGCCAATATTTATCACGAAAATAAGTGATTTTTATAACTTCGGAAAAGAAATATCTGATCTTATCGGGCAGCCAAATTTTAGATGTTACTCCCGAGTAAATGATATAAAAATAAACACCACCAACAAAGATTCATATAAAAAACTCATAAATCACCTGACAAGCAAAAATTACGATTTCCACTGCTACCAACTGAAACAAGACAAATCATATAGGGTAGTTCTAAGAGGGCTTCACTCGACCACGCCTACGGCAGCAATCAAGAGAGATCTGGAAGAGATAGGCCATAACATCAGGAACATCTCGTCAGTCTTGCACCCAACTGAAAAATATCCCCTTCCTCTGTTTTTTGTCGAACTGGAACCAGCCAAAAATAATGTTGAAATATTTCAAGTCACTAGGCTTGTTTATTCAACTGTTAAATTCGAGGAGCCAAGGCACAAAAACACCATAGTACAGTGTACTAGGTGTCAAAACTTAGGTCACACGAAGACCTATTGCCACCACCAAGCCAGATGCGTCAAGTGTGCTGGCTCACATCTAACAGAAGTATGTCAGAAGTCCAGAAATGAGCCAGCAAAATGTGCTCTTTGTGGTGGGGACCACCCGGCGAATTATAAAGGCTGCCTGGTATACAAAAACTTCCAGCTACAGAGAACACATAAAATGCAAGGGAAAAGCATAGAGAATAATGTTCCTCATCCACCTGAATTCAACAACTCAACTATATTTCCGGAATTACCAAAAACCATTACAGATCAGCACATCACCAGAGTTCAACCTCCGGAAAACATAATCCCGACCTCAACGAACCAGCAGCAGCCTCAACGTCAGGCGCCTCTCCCCTCCCAAGATAAACCACAGCCTTCCTATAACAAGCCACAAACCTCCCAACCCAAACCCCGAGATCCTAGATCCAAGCCTCAGAAATTCAATACTAAAGTCCAACCCCCACGTCAGCATATACCTCTCCATCCTGAAACCTTAATAGTCAAACTACCGCCACAGCAACCATATCCTATCCCTTCCAATCACAACAATCAAATGAATCCTTCAGTTCATCAAACAATGAATGTAAATCCAGCACCTCGGGTACAACCCCCAGCCAACCTTCCTTTACCCGTTAATTATCAAAATCAAACTCCAGACCCATATCCAGTCCAAATCCAAAACTCCATCGACATAAATTCAATCCTGTCATCCTTCCTGAAAGATCTCCAAGAGACTATCAAGCCTCTCATCATTCTACTCACGAGAATCCTTACCGAAGTTCCACTTAATTACCCACGATGAGCATAAAGCCCCTAGCTATCGTCCTATGGAATGCTAATGGACTGCATAATCACCGTGACGAACTTGATATATTTTTACACGACAACCAAATAGATATTGCTTTACTTACTGAAACACACTTCACTCACCGCACACATTTCTACATACGGGACTACATCACATATAGATCAGACCATCCAGACAACACTTCACATGCCGGATCTTGTATTCTCATCCATAAAAACTTATCCCATTCCCTTATTCCTTCCACTCCATCTGATGCTATTCAATCAACCTCAGTAACCTTAACGACTCGTCCTTTCCATATCACATTTTCAGCTGTATACTGTCCTCCTGGCAATTCTCTTTCTTATAACCTCCTTGATTCCTTATTCCAATCCCTAGGACCGCGCTTCATTGCTGGAGGAGACTACAATGCTAAACACCAACGATGGGGTTGTCGAACATCCAACTCCCGTGGAAATATTCTATCTTCTCTCACATCCTCAAAGAGCTACTCTATCCTTGCCCCAGCAAATCCTACCTATTGGCCTACATCCCTCAAAAAACGTCCCGACATCCTTGACATATTTGTTACATCCCAAATTTCACCCGCACAAGCCAATATTGAATCCTTGGACGACCTTTCATCTGATCATAGTCCAGTCCTCCTTTTCTTGCACTCTAGTTTCGCTCCCAAGCCTTCCCCTCCCACATTGATTACAGGACGTGTCAACTGGGACGGTTTTTGTTATGACTTGGAGGACAAACTGGACTTAAAAATTTCACTAAAGACAAAAGAAGACATTAATACAGCCATAGAAAAACTTACAACATCAATCAGAAGCAGTTTACATGATAACATCTCAAATCATACAATTAATAGCTATCAACATACTGATTTGCCACAGCATATTCGTATCTTATTAAGAGAAAAACGCAGAGCAAGATCGAAGTGGCATAGAACTCGATATCCAGCAGATAAAACTACCTACACAAAATTAACTAACAAATTAAAAGCAGAAATCAAGAAGTTCAAAATTCAAAATTTAATTACCTGGACTGAAAATCTCACAACCACTGACAAAACATTGTGGATGACCACAAAAAAACTCCTAAAGTTCAAAGAATTTAATCATCCACTACTTACTGAATCAAATAACTGGACAAGATCTGACGGAGAAAAATCACAGTTATTTGGTCAATACCTTTCCACAATCTTTCATCCACATCCTGATATCATTAACCCAACTCATATTGAATATATAAAATCAGCGATAGATGTTCCCCTCCAAATGTCCCTTCCACCCAAAGCATTCCATCCTACAGAAATATCCAACATTATTCATAGATTACCTTCCCGCAAATCTCCTGGGCACGACCTCATTACAATTCATATCTTAAAACATCTTCCTAGAAAAGCCATTCTATACCTTACCTATATATATAATGCTGTACTCCGCTCCACATATTTCCCTGACCTCTGGAAATTATCCATTGTAAAAATGATACCCAAACCTAAAAAAAAACCAGAATACCCCTCCTCTTACCGTCCTATCTCTCTTCTACCTTGCATGGGTAAAATCCTAGAAAAACTCATCCTAAAACGATTGTACCCCATCCTTGATGCAAATCACATAATACCAGATCACCAGTTTGGATTCCGAGCATCCCACTCCACTATTCAGCAATGTCATCGTGTGGTGGATGTAGTCTCCTCTGCATTAGAACGTGGATCATATTGTTTGGGCGTCTTTCTTGATGTGGAACAGGCATTTGACCGTGTCTGGCATCCGGGATTACTCTACAAACTCCGTCAATTCCTACCGCCTACCTACTTTCTCATCCTTCAATCCTATCTCACAAACAGAACTTTCCAAGTAAATCATAATAATGTCTATTCATCCCTATTTTCCCAATCTGCTGGTGTTCCTCAAGGTAGCATCCTTGGCCCAATCCTTTATACAGTTTATACAGCTGACATCCCAACTCATCCTAATACTATCCTTACCACGTATGCTGATGATACATGTGTATTATCTGTCAACACCAATCCAATTATTGCATCCCAAAGCCTCCAATCCCATATCACTGATCTTGAAGAATGGTGTCAAAACTGGAGAATTAAAATAAACTCTCAAAAATCGCATCAAATCACTTTTACCTTACGTCGTAAACCAATGACTTCCTGCCCTTCAGTATCCTTTAATAATATCCCACTGGTGCCTGTAGAACAGATCCGATACTTAGGGTTGCATCTTGACAAACGATTAACCTGGAATCCTCATACGAGACTGAAAAGACAAGAAACCGCTCGACGTTTCAGGCTACTTAAACACTTACTAGACAAACGCTCTAAGCTCCCAATTTATTACAAAAGACTCATCTACATGACCATCATACGACCTATTTGGACCTACGGAGTAGAGCTTTGGGGCTCCACTAAGCCATCGAATTCCTCTCGTATCCAATCCCTACAATCCAAAATCCTTCGTAAAATCCTTAATGCTCCTTATTTTGTTAAGAATAAAATCATCCATAACGATCTTAATGTCCCATTTGTTGCTGATTTGGCCCGAAACCGCTATCTATCCTTTCATAACAAACTTCATTTCCACTCAAACCCTCTGGTTTTAAACCTAGCTTCCACTTCAATTCCCGATAATCCTCCGAGGCGTCTGAAAAGAAGATGGCCCCGTGACTTCTTAGTTGAACTTGTGATTTGAGTACTACCAGTGGGTAGTTTCTCTACATGTCATTTTCACATGTCATTTTGTATCGCTTAGCCCATTTACTAGATGTATTTTTTTTTTTATACAGTTGTAAATATCAATAAATAAATTAAAAAAAAAAAAAATCTTTTTCACTTTTAAATTTGAATTTATAAACTAAACATTCTAATTATTTAGAAGTGCCACCAAAAAAATTAAGATCACCACGTTAATAGCCAATATCCGAAACGGATAAGGTAAATGCAGAAGAAGAAATCATAACTTTTTTTCTCTAAATTTTGATAATCAATTCCAATTTTTCTGCTTCATTTTCGACGCGAACTATAAGATATAATATATTTTTTTTATCATCCAAGTTAAAATATAAATACAATAAATACAAAAATACTAATGCATGTATATACACGAATTTGTGATGAAAACAAAAACATAAATATATTTTAGAAAATAACGTTTCTTATAAAAAACGTAAGAATCCACAGTTGAACCTTTATAAAACTTGACAATTATTTTCGAATTAGTCAAATGCTTTAAGAATGAGAGGTGGTTATTATTTTAATTGGAAACACATTGGAAATAATTATTTTTTTATTTTTTATTCACTTAATCTAGATTGTTTAGTGTTCAATTTTTGTTCTCTAAGTGCTAATCGGAATGTTCCTTAATATAATTATTGTACTTTGGGTAATTCCATCTCTTTGAGAATATGCTTCTGTGCTATATTGTTCTTAAAAAAAGAAAAAAAAAAGTAATGTTCAATGAACATTGGTCCCCATATACTCGTATATGTAAATTGCACAAATTTCGAAAACTGGGGATACAGGATCTGTGAAAAGAATCGATTTTTCTGGCCGTTTACGAGCCTGGTAGCTCAGTTGAAAGAGATGCAGAGGACCCGGGTTCGATTCCCGGCCAGGACTTTTTTTTTTCATCAAAATAAAAAATATTTAAATAATCACCATCAAATAAAAAATAATTTATGTATATTGTTCCTTATTTGTTTAACATGGGTTTATTGAACACTCACATTTAATCAGTCAACTTGCTACTTCCTCTATAATACTGTAAACTTTCTAATTCGTTTGAACTTCCCCTGACAGTCAGCAACTAACCTTTCAGCATTAACGGGGAGTGTCGCTCCTTAACGAGGCAACTGTTACTGAATTAAACGTGATGGGTTTTAGAAGAGAGGAGGGAGTTACAATGTAAAAAGAAAATGTTTCCGGTTTCTTATTTTGGGCGTTGAAATGAAAATGAACAGCTGTTTTAAATGGAACCTCCGAAGGTCTCCCTCTTAATTCGACTAATGGATCCGATTGTGATTAAAATAATTGTGGTTTAAGAGAGTTGAAACAGGCAATCCGACGTTTTAATATTTACAAATGAATAAAATAACTAAGCTAACGTTCTTTATGATTTAAGGAAGATTATTTCAATTATTAAAACATTATTTGTTCTCCGATTGATCCACCTAATATTAAAGATCAGTGAAGCTTATTTTTAATATAATTTATAAATATAATTAGGGAGTGGAGTGGCTCAGTGGGAGAGCGCTGAATTGCCGTGCCGAAGGTCTCTTGAGTTCAAAAGGCAGATTTTATTTAATCCGTTAGCAGCCTGAGATGGATCCTTTGAGGCCTGAGATTCACAAAGCCTCTATAAAGTGGGTACCCAAAATAGGGAGATAAAATCTAGGGAAAATCAGTTCACTGCAGAGCCTTTGTCCAAGAAACAGTATAGGCTCATCCACGTAATGACCCCAAGACCCTGCATGTGTTGTAGTGGTACAGATTTTTTTGTATAGAATTAATTAGCTATATTATCATATAGTATAGCTATACTATCACGCATAAAATAATTAGTGTAGAAAATAGTGGGGGGGGGGTGGGGAGGCTTATTGAATTATACTCCGTATTAAATATCTGTAGTCATTCATTATGTAGTGACGTTGCGACCTAATATTTTGGCAGTTTAAAAAAATCCCAAGAGTTAAATGAAAGAATTGAAGATACTAAAATACGGGAATGAAATTGCATGATAAATAATTTTAAAACTAATAATTTTTTATATGCTTATGTTACTCGTAAGTATAAGATCTGATGGAGAGCATTAATATGAAGTTTAAAATATTTTAATTAAATTGAAAAAGCCATAAAATGCATATACATTTCAAGATCCATCTCTTAATACTCATGTATAGATAAATGTTGAGTTAATAGTTAAACCCCGGAGAGGGTGGAGAGTAAATGATACACAAATAAGTACAACTTATTACTTTTATTTTTTCGGCCAAATGTAAGGGCCATCATCAGGGCAGAGGGATACTCTATATATATATATATACTCTAGGACAAGTAGAGTCTTAAAGCACCTGCTCTAGGTTAAGAGTAATTGATTTTCCCTAATCTATCTGTACACCTTCATTTGTCACCAAGCCATCTCAACATTTCAGATGTTGATTTCCTTGCATTCGCTCTTTCCACATGGCTAAACTATCATCATTTACTAAGCCCGGTCCTGCTAAATCGCCTCCAGTAGCCTGAAGCAAGAGATTCGAACTCCCGACCTTTGGTTTTGTAAGGACGTCAACCCGCTCGGCCACCTTCATCCTATTCCATTTGTTGACCTTTCTTTCCAACACTTCAATATTTGGTTTCATATTCACGATTCACATTTCTTGGCCTTATGTTCAGGCTGTTATGTTGTTGGCTTTGTCAGAACAATTATGAAAATAAAGTACCTTGTGGAGAGCCTACAAACATCTGGTATATGCTCACAACATGGTGTTCTTAATTACTACTGATACTTTTTGCTTTGACAACTTATTTTAAATATCTGAAATGGTCCATGTAAATGAAATATTGAACATAAATATTAAACGTAAGGGTCTTTTTGTTTCACGTTTTAAGAGATTTAATTTTTGTTGTTTTATCGGCGGTGGTTATAATACAACCAAGATTATTCACAACCTCATTAAATTCATTGAAAGTCCCAGCTAATGGTGTGATAATGATGTAAGTTATACCTGTGATATGGATATCCTTCGCATGCAATGTTATGGATATGGTTATAATTATAATTAAAGTTAGATATTGTTGGTTATGGATATTGTTGTTGAGGAACCAACTCTCTTCTTAGAAAGCACTAGGGAACACATACTAGCACATGGATTGGAGCTTTCTCATTATAACATAAATGTTATGAATATGGTAAAACATGATTGTTCATTGGATCCAAATTGAAATCGATTGTATATTTTTCTAATGAACAATAATTTTTATTTGCATCTCTTCGTACATATTGTTGGAATTCTGTATGCGATTATGAGGTAGTCTGGTTCTGCCGTTTGCAACCTCATAGAAACGGAAGAAAACCTGAAATCAATTCTTCATTTGATCCAATAATGTGGCGGTCAAGTATCTCGGCCAAATAACCACTCTGCGCAACCGTTGGCTTATAAGCAGTACAATCTCTTCCACATACAGAATCCAAGATCCTCCATGGGCTCTAGACATTGTTACAAACGAAACTAAAGAGATCAATATCTTTAAATATTACATGTATTTTATATATTGATACATTCCTGGAGCAGTTGTTGGACCAGCTTGAACTGAATGGTGACTGATTATCGCCCACTACAGTATTTTAATATTTTTCTTCTTAACCTTTATTAATCTTAGTCCATGGAGAACATTGGCCTCCCGAATTATCCTTCTTCAATCGCCTCGATATTTGCCTTACGTTACTAGTTGATTCTGTTCAATTTATTCAAATCGTCTTCAAAGTCATCAGGATTATACGTAAGGTTTTCACTTCCGCTTGCTAATGAAAATCTCTGAAAATTATTTAATTAAGTTTATTTAATTATTTAAAATCACTGTCTGTACCTTGTCGAGTCAGCCTAACCTCCTAGCTTTGATCAATTTAACATAGTCTTCTTAGCCTAATATATCAGTAAGTAAACATCAGTTTTCATGCCTATAAACGGTTCCTCATCACTTTTCTTATGTTTTAATTTATGCGTATATAAACTTTTGAGCCAATATTTAAAATGTTTTTCAGAATTAGGCCTCCTTAGTTTGGTTTTTCACAATAGATTTTTTTTTTAGCGGTGCTGTAATGAAACACTTCTTCAACTCTACTACCTCCGTTCTCAGAAAAGAGTGGGTGTATTCATGATATAAAAAACGGGTTTTCCTGAATTTGAAAACCTTTTGTTTTTTATCGCAACGGAGTTTTTTCCTGTCATAGATTCCAGTGAAACAGCTTTTAGATTGATATGCATACAAAATTTCGATTTCAAAAGTTCGACGTTAATAATTTTTGTCTTTATTTATAAGTTAATATATTTTAAAACAATAAAAAACCCACTTTACAACTTTTTTTGCCCTTTTTGTACCCATCAATGCTAATCAGTTTTTCTTCAAAAGGGTTCTTGTTTAAATTCATGGTTCGTTTTGTGAGGCTAATCAGAAAAGTTTGCCAACCATTGGTTAGAGTTAAATAAAGTAACAATTCCAGCATCCTCCATGAAATATGAACATCTAAAGCTGACATGCAGATACTAATAAATAAAAAAATATCTGTGTTTGGGTATCCAACAAGTTATAACTTCTTAACTTCTTCCCAGCGAACATTATGTGTAGATGAGAAGAGGTAGTTCTTACTCGCCATAGAATTGAACAATGTCCTATGACCCACGGATAGCCAATTATACGAATACAAGAAGAGACCTCAATTTACACTGAGTGAGGCAAAACTTGCCCTAGGTACAGCAACGAGGTGGAATGATTTGGCGTGGTTTATAAGACATTGTGCGATAATGAGCAATATTCATACAGTATCTTTAAATTTATTAAAAATATCAAGATATTTAAGATAATTTAAACCTATCAAATTTACCTTTCTGTTTTTGTGTAGACCTATGATTAGCTATATTTTACCCCCAATAATGAAGAAATTAAGTAAACTTATATTACCAAAATATAATATAAATATATTATCAAAACAAAATAAATAAAAAAATGTTTATTGGCTAGTTATGAGGGCAAGCATAGGCTTCAGCTGTTTGTTGCCGTTATACAAAATATTAACAACAGCAATGGGCATTAACGGATGCGATAGATTTTAGGAGAGTTATATCTTAAAAAAAAAGCTTAGCATATATTGTAGTAAGTTTATTTAATTTAAAAGACTTTTATTAATAAAATTTAATGTTATAAATATCTATAAACATTTTTGAAACATTTAATAAACTTGATAAAGTGTATGTGCAATTAACATTTCAAAGAAAAGATATTTCCAATTTTTTTTTTTGTAATTCGCCAATTGTTTTTCATCGAGAGTTCTTAGCCAACTTTCGTGCAAAAACTATTTTGACAAATTCTAATATAAATACTGCATTGAATTCAAACTGCTTCACGGGAATAGATCACCCCTTTGTGGCAAAGTACAATATATATATTTATATGTATACATCATATTTCTATTGGGTTATATATATTTTAGTTTCTTTCCCTTTTGTGTTATTTTTTGTTTATAAATACCATGTGCCGGCTTGGTTATAATTAATTATTTTCCTTGTGAAGTTATCTCTTTTCCTTTGGAAGGCATCTGGGAGGGGCGAAAATATCACCGAGGGATGGAAAAACTTTAGATTAGATTCGGAAAACTGTATTTGAGGGACCAGAAAGGTGGGGGTAGAAACTCATTTAGCCTGTCAATATTAGTAATGCTACCTGCCTTTACTCTGTATTGTTTTTACACTTCCACGGCTTCCGGGAATTTTCCGTTTTCTCTTTTAAATTTAATATTTGCAGTTGCTAATAAAAGAGTGGGTTTGATTATACTGACTAAATATGATTTCATCACTAAATAAAAAAAAAAGTTAAACATGCTCTCATTTTCGATAGTCTGTGAAGAGGTGTATTAGCACTCTTTGTGAATAAAAAAATATATATATACTGAACCAAAATAGAATGAAAAATGAACGGGAAATTTACCAAATACATTAGTTAATAACTAACAGAGACTTTACACAGTCATGCCAGCTGTTGGAGGATTAAACAATATACTACCAAACAGCAAATACAATATGTCTAAGAGTTTGTGAATCTGAAATATATTTAACTAATAATTAATGACTTAGAAATGGTTTACCGTATATATTGTGAGTAATGTGAAAAATGGTCGAAATTGCGGTCCAGAATAAGTACAAAAGAAAGTCAGACTTACGTTAAGTGCCAACGTTTCGGCCTAATTTTGAGGCAATCAATCATCAGGGCTTGGACAAACAAAAAAACACAAAAGGAAACGAAATAACATCAACATGCAAAACATCAGTATTTAGAAAGAAAAAATGGAATATAAAAAATAAAATATAATGACCAAACTGTATGTAGATAATATAACATAATATACAATTATATGAGAAATACTTTTATTATACGACGTGTAGTGAAAGTACAAATTAGGTTAATATAGATTACATCTAGGGTTATTTAAAGGGTGGTATAAGTTTGGAGATAGAGCTTTATAATCAATTAAAAATTACATAATATGTTAGTATCCTAACATAAGGAGGATGTGACAGACAAAATATATTTTTTTTAAATATACCAAAGAGGTAGAGTCTTGGGGCAACTAAATAAATATTGAACCAAACGGGAACTTAACACATCATTTTTCAGTGTGGCTAACGTACCTGTTCGTAATTATATATATAAAAAAAAAAAAAATGTACCACTACTACCCGTGAACGGGTTTTGGTTCAGTACATGGTAGAGAGTGTAATGTTTCATGGACAACGGTTGTGCAGGGAGGTAATATGTTCTAGATCAAGCTCCACCTCCAAATCTTTCCCTTATTTTGGGTATCCAGTTTATAGAGGCTTGGTGAGCCCCAGGACGGTCATCGATCCCATGTGCTAACTGACTAAATAAAAGTCTTGCCAGCAGGGGGATTCGAACTAGGATTTTCGCCATGGCAACTCAGTGCTCAATCACTGAGCGAGCCATTATTCTCCCTCCACCTATTCATATACTAGTACATAATATTTCAACGCCTATGTGATAAAAGATAACAAGTATTAAAATTTAACACCCAGCCAGGGAATCGGTTAGTATTAAATTTTGAATAGAATAGAATAGAAAAATAATTTTACCCTGGGACCAGGTCCCTTTAGAATAACAGAGATGAACAAAATTAAATATTTACATAATATCTTGAAAGTAAATAACTAAACAGGTATATTTTGGTAGAGAATCAGGAAATGTGATACAAAATTAAAATTAAAAAACAGACATATTTACAATAATAAGAAATAGGCTTATGGAAAAATAAGTGAATAAATAATAACTTCTAATAATAAAAAAAATAATATCATTATGAGTGAGGAATATTTACAGTAGTTGAATATATCTATAAATTATTTATTGATTATAAATTATCTGATCGGGAATTTAGAAGATGTAGGAAAAGTTTGGATTTAAATGAGGTTAAAAAAGACGCATGACGGATATCGAGTGGAAGTGAGTTCCAAAGAGAGATAAAACGGGCGAGAAAGGGACGCTCAAAAGTTTTGGTTATATGGGAACGGATATAAAGATCGGAAGGGCGAGACCTTGTGCCCTGGGATTGGATAGAGGATTTGAATTGTAGGAGACTATAGATATAAGATGGATGCTGTGAGTAAGAACCAGGGAAATAGAGTCTACAAATAGTAGGGAAAAGCTACTTTAACTCAACGTAACGGCGGGACACATGAGACCCCCTCGGGGGGTCGAAGACAAATCGAAGCGAATTTTTTTTTTTATATTGAAGACAAATAATTGTTTAGATATAGTAAACAATTATTATATTATTATATAAGGATTTTATGGCAAAATGTTTCCGGAGCGTAGTGGGAAGATAAAAAATAACTAAGGGTAAAGAAGTTGGACAGTTTGATTGATAATTTACAGAGATTGATATACAGTATACATCATAAATATCTCACAAACTTTATCACCTACTCCAGGCATTCAATAAAACTTTAAAAAATATGAAAATTATATGATATATTTCGTGGAAAAAGGATAATTGCTCGTGAAAATTTGTGTTGGCAGAAAACTGTTTATTTTTCACAGAGCCTTACAAAGTCTATCTTGCATTTTTATTCATCTAACAAAAATTGATTTTGTTGGAGCATCATTTTCGGAATTTTCGTTGATATTGAAAGCTATTTCTTACAGTTATTGCCACTACGCCTTGTTTTTAAGTCTTCAATGTGTTCTCTGGACTACCTTGCTATTTAAGTTTTAAATAATGAATTAAATCTGGAGTTATAAGTATTCCAGGTTTCTTCTTGCAATTCAATAAAGGATTTCCAAAATAATATCATTCTTTTGGTAAACGACGTTCCCGAACAAGGAAAATGAGAAAGAACGGAGTTTTTTAGGAAGAGTTAGTTGTAAAAAGTTGATGACTGACAAGAATTATAAGGAAAGCACTGGGGCCAGACTGGAAGCTAGTAAGCTAGGCAGTTGGAGTATTAATGGGATGAATTATTGAGTAGTCTCCTTCAACACTCCCCACCTTCTGTTTTAGCTCGCTCTTCTCCATTTAAGTTAGCATCTTACTTAATCGTAATCTTCCTATTCGCTAATTTCATATTTAAAAAAAAATTTTATAATCGCATTTTTATTTAGTATTTCAATTATAAACCCTTGTGACCCGCCACATACATAAGTCGAAATTTGTTCAGAGAGAATTAACTGTGTTGAAGGAAACGAAATCGTGACATTATCGTAATGGAGCTGTAATATAAGCAATCACTCCTTCAAACCAATGTCTGACTTAGACCCGTATTCACTTCTAAAATAACACGGTTCCGCTTCCTCATTAACAAGAAACTCATTTTGAAGAAAATTTGACTAAACTATCGAGGCTGTTGATATATTTGGTATGCAATTGAGTTCCATAAGTTGTAGGAGGTTAAGTCCATGCGTTAAGAGGAAATAAAGGCGCGGTTAAAGGCAGGAAATCTTTCGGTCTCGACGATATTACGCTTGCTAATTCCGTCCCGGAATTTAAAAATTATCTTATATTATTATCAATAAGATTTTAATATTGATATAATTACCACCTTGTTTTTTTGTTTTTTAACGCAACTTTATGATACAGTGGGAGTTCTGTGTTTTGCCTATCCAAGTTTAATTTAAAAAAAAGATCTGTACCACTAGAACCCGTGAACGGGTCTGGGGTTCAGTACATGGTAGAGACTGTACTTTTTCATGGACAACGGTTCTGCAAGGAGGTGACTTTTCCTAGATCACGATCAACTGCCAGATTTTTCCCTCTTATTTTGGGTACCCATTTTAAAGAGGCTGGGTGAGCCCCAGGACGGTCCTAGATCCCATATGATCCATCTCCCGCTACGAACAGACTAAATAAAAGTACTGCCTGCAGCGGGCTTTGAACCAGGATTTCCGGCATTGCAACTCAGTGCTCTACCACTGAGCCACTCCACTCCCTAAGTTTAATTAGGATAGGGATTTTTGGGAGTACCTGACCTAGCACACAATCTTCCACATCTCCCAGTTATATAAATGAGCATGTGATATAACTATGTAAATGTTAAACACGATTATTTTATTGTAAATATTTTAGTAAAAAGAACTAATAGTATTTATTTTAGATTCAGTAAATGCCCAAAAGCGGATTTACTGACGGATTATAGTATAGTTTAGATTACACACTAATCTCTTAGATACGACCTAAAATATCTTGACACAAATAATATAAAATAAACAAACTAGAGTTCTGGGAACAATTAATTTGAAGAGTAGATATAAAAACCTTTAAACTACTCTGTTATATAATGCGAAAACGTGGCTGACAAAGTGAGTTTACAAAATATATAAATTTTCAAAGTTCGGTTTGTATCTAAATGCCAGTTCCCCCCAAATTATAAAGTGCATCCAACCTAGGAAAATCCCCTAAGATTTCCTTACAATCCGGAAGGTAGCATTAAGGACATTGCCCGGGCTCAGTGAGATACAGTGAGCGGCATCTACTATAGATAGCGCATCAAAAGGGCTGTCAGGGACAGATGATAAAACATCAGCTTTGTGAGTCGGAGCCCATCTGTCAATCTCAGGCCCTTTCTCCAATATCTCATCTGGTTTTCATAATAATCCTATACAACCGTGCAGGTATAAGATAACTTCTCAGCCTTTTATTATTAATTATTATGATAACAGATAGCATAACGAAGATTGAGATGGCTATGTTATGTTGTTGGGCTTAGTAATAAACGAATTCATAAAAAGTTAGTTTCCTAATAAGTCTTGAGGCGAATGGTAAACGTCAGATGGCTAGACCGAGTCGTAGGTGGGAGGATTGCACTAAGTGTGATCTAACGGATTAGGTAGTGGTGGGTTTAATAATGACCTAATCAACATTAGGTTGGGGTAGTGGTGGGCATCGGCCCCAAACTGCAGAGTTAACTAAGATTTAGTATTACTATTATTTTTAATCTGTACCACTACAACCCTACAAGGACCTTGGGTTCAGTAAGTGACAGGGGAAGAGGTTCTTTGTTAGAGGTCAACCTCAACCGCCACGTTTTCCCCCTTAGTAAGAGTACCCACTTTATAGATCCTGGGTGCCCCCAGGAGCGTCTCCAAGTCCCCCGCGACCTATAACCGGCTGTTAACAGATTAAATAAAATATGCCACTGCTGGATTTGAACCCGGAACCTTCGGAACAAAAACTCAGCGCTCTACCCCACTCCATATTATTATTATTATTAATATGGAGGATTAAATTGCCTGTTTGGATGTCTAAATAATAAGCAACTGTTTATTATAATCCAATGATTCTGCTCTTATGAGCTCAATTTGGAACTCCTTTTCAATGTTTGCTTAATAACTTTTGGTTTCTTCTACATTTGTGATTAATAAGCCCTTAGAATTTGCAAAGCCTTTTATGATAAGTTATTATAATATTGTTATTGTTATCTACATAAGAAAGGAGACAGGAATGTATGCCGAAATTATAGAGGTATTTGTGTCCAGAGTTCGGTATCAAGAATAGTGGGCTGAAGCGAAAATTAGAAGAGGAGTTTGTCACCCCAGAGGAACAATTTGGTTTCCCTGCATCCAGGTCTTGTACAGACAGCATATTTGTCCTAAGGCAGCTCATAGAAAAGCGAATGGAGAAAGGAAGAGCTGTACATAGACCTATAACAGGCTTATGACAGTGTGCCAAGACATAAGATGTGGGAATCTTAATTTTATCCGGGCATTAGTGATGCCTTAATAAATGCCGTGAGATGTCTGTACAGGGAAGACGAGTACAGATTGAAGCTCGGCTCTCGCTTATCTGAGCCTTTTTCTGCCTCAAAGGTCTTAAGCAGGGATGGAGTATGTCCCCAACCCTGTTTAAAATTTATGTACAACAGGCAGTGAAGGAGTGGACATTGGAGAGGAAAGGGCATAGACATAGACGGACATATGGTTTTTCTCTCTTTTCTTTGCCGATGACCAGGCAGTGGTCACATATGACGTAGAGGCTCTGGAAGAAGCGCTGATGGCCCTGGAACAAGAATACAGCCTATGGGGTCTACGAATAAATTTTGATAAGACCTAATACCTGGCAGTGAACTGCAGAGAAGCCACAGACCATCATATTAGTGGGAAAATATGCAAGCGGGTGGACTCCTTCAAGTACTTAGGATCAACAATAGATGGGAACGGCAAGTTGGAACCCAAAGTTAGGAGGAGAGTTGGCCTGGCAAGAAGGGTGACTAGAATGTTGCACCCAGTTCTTTGGAACACAGTCATCTCAACAGACAACAAATTGCGTATTTTCAGAAGTATTGTTGAGCCCTCCCTCAGCTACGCCTCCGAGACCTGTACACTTAACCCGGGACTCTACTCCAGATCACAAGCTGCAGAGATGGATTTTTGGAGGAGATGGATAGAGTCAGAAATAAAGATGTTAGAGACAGGCTGGGCTTGACCGAAGGAGTTCCGTAGAGGATTGGAAGGAACAAGCTGCGATGTTACGGACCTGCCAGCGGATGCCAGAACATATGTGGCCGAAGAGACTTTTGCTGTGGGAACAGCCAGGCAGACGAAGAAGAGGAATACCCCGACCTCGGTGGAAGGACTGCGTGGAGGAGGAGATGGTCGGTAGAGGACTTGAGGAGGATGACTGGTGGAAAAGAGAAAAGTGGAGGGACACTCTGACCATTGAGGAAAAAAACCTGCAAAAGTAAAGTTATTGTCATACAACAGGCTTTGAAACATAACATTTCTTAAGTTCCACTTGCCGATGACCGTCCAGGCAGTACGGCGCTTACAGATTTTATGGATTTCATCCATAAATAATATAAATAGAAGAGGACTCAAGCTGTCACCCTGCCTCACACCTCTCTCTAAGGGAAAAGACTTGGACTTTTTTTGTATTCCATATTTCTTGGAGGATTTGTTGCAGAAATTTTATAAGCTCTTGACCTTCAAATTTCAGCAGTTCTGGAGCTATCCCGTCCCTTCCTGCCGCTTTGCCTGTTTTAATTTTCCCGATGGCGTATTCAACCTCCATCCTCCTGGATGACTTCCAGACACTCCAGGATATTATTTCCTATCAGATGTTCTCCTGAGTTAATAGCTTCTCTGTCAGAAAAGTGCATCTGATAGAACTGTCTCCATCGTTCCAATATTTTCTCCTCTTCAGTAATTATCTTGCCGCATTGACATTTCTCACTGGCTTATTTATTTTCCCTCTCAGGGCCTTCACTTTACGCCAGAATTTTAAACCAATGTTGTTTTCCCAATTAGAGCCTCGGAAAACCCATTAACGATTTTCAATATCTATCAATGACCGCAAGTTATTAAACTCGATAGAATTTTCATAAGGGCCCCGATACCTATATTATGAACATCGATATGGAGGAATTCATGTTTATAATGTAAATATGGTTTATATTAATTTATTAAAACCTGTACATATTAGATTTAAAATTAAAAATATTAAGTTTGATCATTAATATATTGAATTAGAGAGGAAAATACTTGTTGGGCTTTGAGCCCATTAACTCCGTCTCTAGAGACTGCTACATTTTCCCCCGTTCAGAAATGAATAAATAATGCAGGATTACTTAGGAGTGCCTTATGGCCGATCTATCGAAGCGCTATTGGAATCGATTTTTCGGAGCCATTTGTCCAGCAATGTCTTAGAGGTGATATGTGACCGTCTAGGATCGTTTCTTATTTAGGACAAAGTTAGTTCTCTAAAGCCATTCCTTGATCATTTAATGACCTCATTATTTATTTTATTTGTATTTGTATTGATCATTTTCTCTTGAAAAATAACATATAATTTAATATTTTGGTTATATTCTTTATACCTCATTCATTTATTATATTTTATACAAATATTTCGGATTCATATATTTAATAAATAATAGTTTACGGTAAAACTTCAATTAAACAATACTACAAGGACCTGACGTGAATTAAGTGAATAGCATAAATTTAACAATATGGTGGAGATAAAAAAAAAATCTTAAAAAGTAAGAATCCGTATATTAGAAACCAACATTCGACCCATAATGTAGGTCTTGATCATGGCTACATTACCAATGTACAAAATCAATAAGAATAAAATAATTGAAATAAACAAGATAGAAAAAAAGGCTTATAATTCAGTTAAAATATTATAGATATATTAGCAATTAGTTGAATCTAATTTTAGTACATACTGACATAAATTAAATTTTTAAAGTTTGAATTATTAAAACTTTGGTGCAACTCCAGACTATTTCTGAGCTGGTCTTACGGTAGGAAAGTAATACAAAAATAAATAAGTTATGGACCTATCAAATATCCAAAGTAATACCTGAAAATTTTATTTGCCATACTTTTTATCGTGTGTATTAACATTATTGTGTACTCATAAAAGTGTTTTTCGTGTAACTCCAGAGTAGTTATATATTTAATATTATGGGAATTAATGTGGTTACAACTTTAAACAATATATTCATTGGATTTATTAAAAATTTTACTGCTTTAATTTTAATATTATATAGATGAATTATCGCGATCGAATATCGCTCAAAACATAAATAAAACCTAACGGATCCTTTTAAGTCGTGAGCGGAACCTTAATTATAATTTTAATTATAAATGATTACATTAGATAATTATTGTTGACTAAGGCCAGCTTAAGAGATATCCAACCCCACAGGGAGCTCTGTTGAGTCCAGTTTGGCCCCAAACCTTAATTTAAATCGGTAACGCTTTTGATAGATTATATTCCTCAGGCCAACAGAAGGCCACAGCAACAACAAATTTCAATAATATAAAATTAAATAAGTAATAATATTTAGTAGTTGTTATAATTTCAAATTTTATTGTCTAATTTAAAGTAGTTAATTGCCACATTTATTAGAGTATGGGGCGCTATGAAGTGATGAGGCACCACTCAAGAATCTCATCAAATTAATCACATATTATAATTACAATAAGGCTTAGCGAACTTGAAGGCTCAAGATGCTTCTCAGTCGGCACAGGGTTTATTAACTTTTTAGGAATTCGTTCGCAACTATCAACTTTACCAGCCTATCTTAAAACTTGTTTAGCTAATATTAATATATACTCCGCAGGCTTCGATGGAATCAAACTGCTAAAATCCTGCCTTATCGATATTATACCTGTCCTACTCTTTAATTTACAATTTTTCACTGCAAAACGGAGTATTCCCAACCACCTGGTAAAACCATAGTCCACCCTATCAATAAATCCTCTAACCCTGTCTCACTCAAAGACTACGGCCCAATCTCAATCCTCTCCAACCTTTCTAAGCCTTTAGAAAGAATAGTCCAGTCACAAATGTCATATTTCCTCGAACAGTCCAACCTCCTTGACCCACTTCAATCAGGTCTCCGTCCCGGTTTCTCCACGCAATCGACAGTCACCAAAATCACCAATGACATACATACCGCTATGGACGACAAAAAACTAACTGTGCTTATCCTTCTTGATTTTACTAAAGCTTTTGATTCCTTGGACCATTCTATCCTTTTTAGCAAACTCAAATCAATGTCCTTTTCTAACAGTTCTATCCGATGGTTCCAATCCTTCCTCTCTGATAGATCTCAAGCAGTTTTTATACCTAATCATCCCCTTTCCTCTTTCCTCAGGCGTGGCACAGGACTCAAGTATCTCTCCTCTTCTGTTCAACTGCTATATCAATGATCTTCCTAAATCTGTTCACCACTGTTCCCATCATCTATATCCTGACGAGTTCCAAATATATCTGTCCTTTCCTCCTTCCGAGCTATTTATTTCGTTTGGTAGTATTCAGGAAGACCTAGATAGGATCTGTGCCTGGGCAAAGCTGATCAAACTGTAATTGAACGAAATGAAAACTCAGGCCATTGTTTTAGGTTCCAATTCCCTCCTTTCATCCATCCACACCCTCCCAACATTACTCCTAAACGATCATCCTATCACGGTTACCTCCTCTGTGAAAAACCTTGGCATCGCCATCGACCAAAACCTTTCTTGGAAATCCCACATCGCCCAGATATCCCGACGGTCAATTTGTTCCCTGAAGTTGTTCCATCGTTCTCGTCATCTCCTTACACAATCTTCCCGTGAGCTTCTCGTATCTTCTCTCACCTTCCCCCACTTTGACTATTGTAGCGTGGTATATGGAGGCCTCTCTAAAATGCTTGAAGATAGACTAAAGAGAATAATGAACTGCTCTCTAAGATTTGTGCTTGGCACTCCGAAGCGATCGTGCGTCCCCCACCTCTATGATGAGTTAAAGTGGCTCTTCCCTCCCTTCCGAAGATAATATTTCCTGTGTTCATTCTTATACCAATCCATTCACTCTCAGCACCCTCCGTTTATCTACACCCTCCTCCAATTCAAATCCTCAGTTCAACACCATAAAACAAGATCCCGCCTTTCTGATCTCTATATATGTTCACACAGAACTAAAGCGTTCGAACGTTCCTTTCTGGCCCCACCACATTGTGGAACTCAATCCCTCCTAATATCCGTCATGCTTCCTCACTATCATCATTTAAATCCTTGCTCTTTCAACACTTCCTAGCTTCCCAAAAAGATCCTCTCTAAGCAGGTTAGTGATTTGCATAGTATGCAATGTATAGAGTAAATCATTGTGTTATTTAGTTCTTTTAATTTTGCTTTTTGAAAAGCTGTACATCATGTGAAGAAATTATTGCATGCTAGCTCATGCATTTAACAAAAGCTATGGATTTATCTATTTTCTTTAATTGCTTAATATCTTGTCAAGATCTGTACTGTTATTACTATTATTTTTGGTTATATATTTCTTTTTAAATTGTTTTCTGTCATGTTTTACACGCTTTATGATTTGTAACATTTAGCCTTCTGGCCAGATAAATATTATGTTTTTTTTTCCTTTTCATATCTGTTATTCTAAAGGGACTTAGTCCCAGAATAAAGTTACTTTTCTATTCTATTCTATATAATATTAATTTAGTTAATATGTTAAATAATGTTAATACATCATTAGATGACGAAAGCATGTTTTAAATAAAATTTCAAGTGCTATTAGAATAGTATAGAAAAGATAAGCATTTTATTATTTTTTCTTTTTACTTTTCCTTTTTCCAAATTAGTTTTTAGTCCACCGAATTAATTCTAATGAATATTTCTTTATAAGTTCCATGTTTTAAACCTATAACACCATATTACCAGCTGTATTTTCTAAGTCATAAACCACATATTAAAAGTTTTACGACGCAAATCAATTTTCTAATGAAGTATTCCAATGCTGAATTTAATAACTCTGAGGAAGAAGTTTATTTATTTTTTATATCCTTCATTCTGATAAAAATAAAATCAGGATAGTTAAAGAGATAAATTCCAACATTATTTTTACGTCGTAAAACTCGCAGTTGCTCAATTTTAACCGTTATTCAAATGTAAATCACTAGTTTTAACTGCTTATTTTAATTAACTCTTTCACTTATAAATGCTGGAAAGTCTGCTATCTTTATTACTGACTTTATCCATGAAAAATGTTTATACAATTATGAACTCCTTAATTTAAGTTCGACTGAGACTCCTTAATCTTCGACGTCATGAAGGTGTCGACTAAAACTTCATGAACAGTTAAGATTGCAGACTTCAGTAAAGTTTGTGTATTTATCTTTTACTCCTGGAAGGCTCCTTGTGTGCTTGCCATGTGTCAATAATTAACATATGTGAAAGTTGTTTCAAGTCTAACTCCAGAAAAGTTACCACGTGTTTATTAAACAATTTCCTGCGTTTCTGTGATATTGTGGAGCAATGCTAACGATAGGCAACTTGCATAAAAACAATGTTAAGATAGACAAAATATTATATATTTTTCGCAACATTGTAACCACTAAGTTGTCCTGTTATTTTAATTTGATTTCTTATTTTACAATTTCTTCTTCTTCTTCATCCTTGCATTTCGGCCACCTAAGGACCACGTTATTTGAACTGCTTTCTCCGTTGAGCTTTAACATTAGCCAAGTACCATTGGATGAATTCTAGATATTATCGCCTCCTTTCTTCAGTCTACTTCTTCATTGTAATTTATTATAACTACAATGAAAAACATCTGGATAGGATTGTAATATTAACCTAAACACACAAAATCCCATTCAAACATAGGTTACATTAGGAAATAGTTGTAACCGCAGTGAACTGCGCGAATACTGAACTTACGGATCAGCACTTATTAGCTTTTTAACCATAACAAAAGAATAAATGTAATAAAATAAAAATTGTTGATAGGTAAGGTCTCTCATCCAACTTCTTTTGCCCTTCGGTATGAAATGTCTGGAATGCTTATAGTAGCCGTATTCCGTACCGATGTTACGAACTATCGGTCATCAGGGCTGAGGGATGTAGAGTCTGGGGCGACTTTGCAAATATGAAGCCAAACAGCATTTTTTATTTTAAACTAAAATAAAGAAAGTAAAATGAGATATAGAAGAAGTGATAAGTCCCTCAGGTCATGTCAAACGCCCTATCTACATTATTAAATAAACTTGCGGTATATTACCTTTTCTCTGGACTTGTTGAATTATAGTCAGTAACTCTCTGTAATTGTGACTGGCGGAATGTAATGAGCAGAATCCGAATTGTTCTAAAGGCATTGCTTGTTTCTGTGGAAGGATGCCTTTTAATCTTTTCTAGGAGCTTCTTTGAAGTCATTGGAACAGACATGGGCCGAACTAATGCTATGTTTTAATAAAGTAAAAATGCCTTATTAATTTTTTTGTTCAATTCCTTTATTTTATTTTATTAATAAATATATTAAAAGTTAATAAAACAGTTATATATTGCGAGGAAGAAAATGGTCCGGGTGAGTGTGAAAACAGTAGGGAGAACTGTTTATTGAAGAGCCAACGTTTCGATCCATTGCAGTTCTTCTTCAGGGCTGTCGAGGGGGGGCTGGGGTTATATATTCGTTTATATATATATTTGTATCGATTATATATATTTATCGTTCATCTATCGTTTTCTAATCATGTTTTTTATTCTGAAGGGACTTAGTCCCAGAATAAAGTTACTTTTCTATTCTATTCTAAATATTTGTCATTATAAAATTAATAAACATTTTGTTCAGTCCATTTAAGAGCCTACTTTTGCTCATATATTTATTTAGAATGCCATGAGTAATTATTGAACATAATTACTCAACTTGTTATTCATTTCAATGTACATCAATGTTTTAGATTCAATTAATTTCCAGAGGTTTGGTTGTGTGTTTACCAATTTACTAATCAATCAAACTGAAACTTAATATCAGTAATATAATAATGAATGTATGGTAAGTATGAATTAATTAAATAATTGATGGATATTATTTTTGATTCGATAAATAAATAAAATTAATATATATAATCATAAATGACTATTGATGATTCAGATTGTTAGTATTGGAACAGAAGAAATACATAATTAAATTAAAACTTATCTGTATAAAGTATAAAGGGATCTTCATCAGGTTGGGCTGTGGGTGAGGGTTTTTCACCTGTTCTCCAGCAGAAATATTTGGACTCTGCTGGTAGCCAGAGGTTCTTTCTGCTCCTTCCGGTGCCTCTTCAAGGAATCTCCAATCTACAGGTAACTTCACCCCCTCCTAGGTTCTATTGCTATCTGCTTACGTGACCTAGTTTTTTAACCGCTGTTTCTGACAAGTCTTAGTCCTTCTTACCAATCTCAAAACCTAATATGGTCTGTAAAATGAAATACACAGCACCTGGAAACGCTACTTAGGCCTGTTGGAAAATGTAACCAATCTCTCTTTTCTCAGCCCTTCAATCCCATTGCCTTTTTGATGTAAATGTTTTTAGGGAGTAGAGGATTATTGGTCATTTGCAAACATCTTCATCGTTCCTGCTATGTTGAACGATTAATTAAATATATATGTAGGATGGAAATAGTTGGGGGCGCAGTCAAAAATTTACACAATAAATAAGTGGAAACTTATTATATTTTATGTGTGCCGACGTTTCGACCTACTTCGTAGGTCATCTTCAGGGCCAATAGGAGTGGCTACTCGGTGCAAAAAGCAACTTTAAATGTATAATTAAATATATAACATTAAACATACCGAAATATTTACTGAATACCGAAAAGTTGATGAATACCTTTATTAAAAGTCTTTATTCATTTTTATTTATCCAATGCCAGCACGTGGCATTTCTGCCGACGAGCCTTGATACAGACATGCAGCCTTATCTTTGTTTGCAACATCTTTAAGACCACTGAAATGTCGTAAGTGTGCACCGACCATTACACCAGAAAGACATGGGACAAATATCAGATTCTGCGATACTCATTCAGTGCAGATGTGACTGGAGGTAATCATGACCTGCGATAAGTCGGAACCTCGCGAGAACTTCGCCTCTTGGAAGATCTCGGGGGAGCGTTTTTTTCCTCTGCTACCGTTGTATAGCTTCCAATTGTTGTTTCAATCTTATTCTTGGCCAAGGTTAGCAGTTATTTATTATTGGCTGAGGTTACTTATTCATGTATATTGCTCTTTTCTTCATTTATTTGTTTTCCTATCTCAAATTTTTTTTTGTAGAAGAATGCCAAGAGCAATTGGAGAAGGAAAATGCGGAATATTGGAGGTGAGGGCACCTCCAGGCGAACAGGGGGTATCCTCAGTAATTTATAAAACAACTTTCCCAAATAGAGCAAAGCAATTAATACTACAAAGTACTGCGAAAACTTGAAACATTTCATTGTATATTCCAGAAAAATAACAATTAACAAATAATATTTTATAAAAATATCAGTCACCTATAAATTTTATCTAAGAAAAGGGGAAGAAAAAGCAGTGGAGGATGATGGAGGATAGATCAAAAACTGCAGAGAAAGGGGCGAATAATGTGATTAGTAATTCTGATTCTAAAATTATTCTTTTTTCCTTTATCTTTATCCTTTGATATGAGGTTCTAGTTATAGACTTATTTAATATTCTATCAGTTCTGGATTGATATGTGATATTGCATGTGAAGCACGCAGCTGCAGATTTTTCGGACGGCGGAATACAAAATACAAATAATACAATGATTGAATGAACTTTAAATTTCCTTTCCTTGAAGTAATAAACCAAAATTAATGAAGAAATTTAAATGAATAATTAACACAAAAATTGAAAGGTCACTTAACGTGAAATATTCCCTCAAATTGAGATGAATATTTTTATTATTATAAAAACAAATTAAAAAATAAATTTCAATAAAGAAATTTTTCGAAGGCCATCTGGCTTTATTAAAGAAATCGTGAGAAGGAAGAGGAATTTGCCTCCCTACCGAAGTGATATACTGCTCACCCTTCAAGAGCTTTGAAATATTCCTCAACGTTCCTGGAAAATATGAAGAGGAGCTACTGTAATCAAAAATATGACATAATATTAAATAAAAATTATAAATAACAACATTTCTGAGAAAAAATACAGTTAAGTCTGTCTCTTTTCCCCATCTGGAGCTATGCTATAAATAAAATAAATTACTGTTTATAATTAAAATAAAAGCCATTAATAGTAACTATAATAAATTATATTCATATTTAAATGACCTTGGAGTTTTGGAAGTTTTCAAATATGTTACTATGATTTTATATTTTTTAACATAGCTAACTTAAACCCAAAAATGAAAAAAACTCTTATTTGTTCCAATAAAAATATTAAATACTTTTCATTTTCCATTTTAGGTACATTTTCATGAAATATTAACATCACATTCTATTTAAATCATATTTAATATTAACCATTTTTAACTCATTTTTGTGTCGGGTCACCTCTGAAAAAAAAGAATTGCTCATAAGAAATGACTATCTATCATTAAAATAATACTTTATATTCATATTTAAATAGTCTAGAAAATTTAGAAGTTTTCAAATATTACTATAATTTTCTATTTTTTAAGAAAGCTATAATAAATATTAAATATTCACTCGTCAGTCAATGTCTCATAAATAAGGTTGTTCAGAGAGGCGGGACAAGTAGCTTGAAGCTAACCGGGCTCTACACAACCATCAATGCTACAACTGCAGGAGAAACCTGTTTTAATTAATACTGGAGTAAATATATTCATACATTGTACTTGAGAATTTTCTTTGAATTGATAGAAACATCTAATTTTGTTGTCAAGTAAAGCTGGAAATTTGAGAATTCCGACTTAGTGTGTTTCACTTGTAATAACCCCTTGACATGACTTTTAAAAAGAATGTAATTTCTAGAAATGCTAAACTGCTCAAAAATGAATAGGGATCCCACTAATTTTGTCGTATTTATTTTTCCTAGCATTTTAATATTATTTTTATTATTACAAGCATTAATATTTATTAGAAATTATACTTCTTTAAATATTAATGTAGTTATTAAATATATATATATAAATAAAAATGAATCACCAAATATGTTGCTAATCGCAAAACTCAAGAACGGCTCGTCCAATTCGGCTAATTTTTTTTTCATATTTTTGTCAAGCCACAGAGAATGTTCTTATGGAAAAATGACGTAAAAATGCCGAGGGAAATAACAAAAGCAACACTTTTCCCATAAAAACCACTCTGTTCCCAGTTGTCAAAGATTTGATGTCAATCAAAGCAAAACAAAGTCGCGTTAGTTGTTAGTAAAAGTTTATTAGGGTTTGCGTGTCATTATCTATATAAATATTGGTTCCGCCACCAGAGCCATTGTACTCATTGGTTTTATGATGAAACGGATTCCATATATATTATTTCCTTACAAACATACAAAAATATAACAACTGCTTCCAAATGACTTCATTTGGACCAACAAATATACTTCCCGAACATTCCATGCTAACTTTTAAGGTAAAAAGACTTACTTTGTTTATTCCTTTTTAAGTGGTTGTGTAAATATAAAACTTTTGATTCTAATTGATTCTTGCGTCAGCCTCCCGCTGGTCAGCCCTGAAGATGACCCACAAAGTGGGTCGGAACGTCGGCACGTAATTAAAATAAGTAACCACTTATTTAGTGTCTTATTTGACTGCACCCCCAACTATTTTCTTCCTTACATCTATCATCCAGTCAACCATCCCTCGCTTCTCATAAAACTTTTCTGTTTAATTTTTTGATACAAGGCCAAATATATCATAAAGCAGGTTTGCTGTTGCCGGTGGCAGATGGCGACTATAAATTCCTGCAAATGAAATAAATTGGCAATACAATAGAATAAATTGATCAGCGTTACAATATAATGTAATAAAAAAAATGCTGATATAACTCCTGTTATATTCAACTATGGTGAGGATGGTAGACTATCATATAGCCCGGTAGACTGTTAGGTATTCCTGAGAAGTAGAGAGAGGGTAGAATTGAACCCCTCGGGCTTGCCCAAGTAATGAAGCTCCTGGGGCTGGTTCTTCCCTTCTCTCTCCACTTCCATCTCTTCTCCAGCCCTAGCATAACAATTCAAGATATATACTATATTCTTAGTCATGTAAAGTATATAATTTATATGTATTGAATAAATGTAAAAAATGTTTTTCTGGTCCTTAAGGCTAAGTCAGTAAATATAAAAGTATATCTCGTTATCAATTGTAATTATAATACTTATTAATTGTAATAATGTATAAAGGAAAACTCTCTGTGACTGTATAAAGGACTGCTCTCTGTGATATTATTGTCCATAACTATTTACTGTGATTCACTAAATAGCCGGTTTTTTTTACTGTTAGGGAGGACATGGAAGTAAGAAACTTTAAACTTTTAAACTAAAGAAAGAAGAATTATCGAAACATGAATTTTCGAAACATTGGCAAAAGATCTTTATAGTTCTTAATTATTGACTTAATAACCGTTAATAATAATAGTAACTGACTTAACTTTGAGAAACGGAAAAAATTTGCATTATAAACTGCATAGAAATAAATATAATATATAGATCGACAATTGAAGTTTGTTAAAAAATATAATTTCAGTCAGAAAAAGCAACGTCACATCAAAAGATTTAATTTAAAAAACTGATGTTCTTCATTGATGTGTATTTCTATTTTTGAAGTATTGAAAAATTGATAGCTGACTTGAGGACACGTTGAATGTTTAGTGTTTTAGGTATTTTAGGGGCTTAAGGCTTGGTTTTGGGGTTTCAAGTTGCATTGTAATTAGAAATAATATTTTTAATTGTTTTATGTCGTAATGTTTTTTTAATTTATACTCCTCAAAAGTGATTAAATAAATAAATTACATATAGAAACTGCATCGACCTTTTATATGAAAAATAATTATAATATTTAGTCTTTAGAGTCGGAACATAGGACAATGCGATCATTCGAATAGCAGCTGTTTGATGCTCTTGCTACAAATTTTGGGTAATGTACTCGTATTATATACATCAGAAAATAAAATATTATTGAATAGATTAAATTTTAATCAAATTTGGAAACTAAAGCAATTAAGTGGAAGAAAATGGTCCGGGTATAGGTCAATAAATTTCTCTTAGATGCGGAGAAATGTTTATTAAAACAATTAAGGAGAGCAATTGGTAATTTCGGCCGGTTTTCCCCAAATAGGCTACTACATCCTGCCTGTTGCTGCCTCAGAACCACCCCAGCCGCTATTATTGATCGGGAGGTATTGAATTACCATTGGACTTTAGGGGGACTTCGCCTTTATTATTTCATCAGGAGGAGCCAAGGACACTTCTCCAAAGAGGATTATTCAACTTGTGTAAGCATCTTAATGCATCACCCTATATATAAAATATTTAATACTACTGAAACTAGGATATCTATTTGATAAGCTTTTTATAAGTAGTTACTATAACCAGCAGTATCAAAATAAATAGATGGATCATAAAAAAAGTGTGTGTCACTTTCACTGACTCTCACATAGTCACCTTAATTTCTCAGTAATTAATGCTTATAACAAAAAACTAAAGCCGAATAAACTACTGATCAGAGAAATGTGTTCAGATTGCCTGCAGCTGAAAGATGAGCAATGTACTAGTTGATGTCATAATTTGTCCCGTTTGTTACCGTCCAATTTTCCAAACGATGGTGTAGTACTGAATAACATTCTTTTAAATTTTCCCAGTCATCTTTTCTCTTTCGGAATATATATGAGTATGTAGTATTAAAAGGTTCTTCAAGGTTAAGGATGTGGTACTTAAAACATTTGCCCAATATGTTACATCACATTAGTTATCGATGTGAAATGGCGGGAAAAGTAAACCTCCATTATTACTTTGAAGTACAGATGCCTGCAGTTATGTCCATGGTCTATCGTTTAAAAACATAGTATGTTTGTTTTATTCTCTGAGACATTCTTACCAAAAAAATTGTCATTATCCTTGATGCTAACAATATGTCGATCGATGAATTGTGTACTTATGTGGCTCCCTCACTACCAGCCTTAAAAAAATGAGAGTAGAATTTTTTTTTAAATGAAAAAAATCGTTAAAAAATATTCACGTTAGTTACTATAAGAGATGCAAAATGATTTTTTTTTTTAAATTACCCAGATACACATTAACCTCTATAAATCACTATCTGCCATTAGACAAATATTAGACTCTCGAAGAAACTATAAATAAGATAGAACAAAAAAAAATCAAAATTTCTTTGAAATTAGCGGAGTAATGAATATAAAAAATCCACCAAACACTTTTGGAATGGATGGACAAAAAATAATTATTTTTTTAAATTCAAAAATCTTGGGGAATGGAATATCTTTGAGAAAAAGGCAATGAGATCTAGTAGGAAATAAGTTGCTTCAGTAATAAAGAAATAAAACTAGCCTCCAAACTCAGCAAAACACATCCACGATAAAATTTATTCTTATAGAATGCTGTAATTATTGCAGAGTAATCAAACCGGAAGCCTTTTTGGATCTGGCATATTGTCCATTACCAACCATAGATGACTGGAGATCTTCGAAAGGAACGTATTAAACAAAAATATTTGGACACAAACTCCAATATATTTAAAGCTGGGTTAACAAAAATTAGAAATACTTTAAGAATTCAAATATCGTGGAGAATGGATCAGCCGGAATGCCCTCGAGAAAAATACTAAGGAGACTAGAAGAAATAATGTTGAACTGGCATTTCCAGAAGCTAAATAAATCTTACTGGTAATGTTATATTGTCTGCAGGATTAAATATTTTTCTCCAATATCTTTTATAGTTCTAACATATAAGGGGTAAGAATTGAATGATATCTGGCAGGGTTTACCAGTTCTACAAGTATTGCAGTAATTGGGGTAGGTCAAGTATGTAGGGTGATGAGATCTGCATTCAATTTTTTGGAGTTGGAGAACGGTTGTGATAAAATATTTATTAGACTCAGTCCGATCCGGAGATACTTTTGAGGCTCACCCACCCTCTGTAAAGGGGGCACATATAATTGAGGTTAAAACGAGGCTGTTGAGGGCGATTTTGGCCGAGTCATCTTCTTGTAAAATTGTTGACTTAGAAACAGTATAGATCCCATTAAACTTTTCATAAGTTATAATTATTTTTGTGATAAAGTTATATTGAGCATAGCGAGATATCTGTAAAGGGCAAAGGAAAGAGTGACAGAAATTGCTATTGCTAAATACATTAACGGACTAAGGAGGCAGTAACCTTCAGTAATCTGGGATTCGTTCTTTCATCAAGTTGTCAGGGGCAATTTTCGTCTCTAATTCCCGAACAAATCTCCTTCGTGTTTCAGTCCTTAATTTCCCTTTTGGACGGTAAACTTTCGTTTAGTGAATTCTTTCGATCAAGATCAAGATTTTCTGAAGACCATATAGTTTCCAATTCTCTTAGATTTATTTAAACGTAAGTTGGTTTTAATAATTCAATAACTTATTTTACTAATATGTAAATATCTGCAATAACGTTAGAATTAAAATCATCTAACAATTGAAAAATATAAAATAAACGAAATAGATATACCTTTAAAAATTAACTAAATGACACGTTATTTACATGATAAATCAATATAATATAACAGTATGTGTTATCTTGAAAGTAACTTATACATCGACACAAGTACATACATGAGAAACTTTATTCCCACTCATAGCAACAAATGTCAAACCTAGCTACCTACATCTTCAATTCCCTATAATCTTCATACGAGCCTGAAAAGAAGATGGCCTCGTGAGCTTCTAAGTTGAATTTTATATTCGAATACTACTAGTGGGTAGTTTCTCTAATTGACTTTATTATATGCCATTATGTATCTTTCATTCTGATTACTTGAGATATTATTATTATATAGTTGTAAATTTCAATAAATAAATTTTTAAAGACCAGAATATCCCTCTAACAATGGTCTAAAAACTTGATGAATAATCTAAGGACATTATATTATAATGTGGGATGGAAATAGTTGGGGGGTGCAGTCAAGATAAAAACCAAATAAGTGAGGACTTCTTTATTGATTGTGCCGACGTTTCGACCCTACTTTATAACTGTTTGAGCTACACGGTTCACCTAGCCGCACCTCATTCTATTTCCCCTGAAGAAACATTATTTATTGATATCTATAACTTTATATTATAACTTAAAAAAAAAAAAAAAGAAGAAAATATACGCAATACATATTTAAATATGAGAGAGAGAAATGCTTTATTTTTTCAGCAGTGCTGTCCAACTACATTGGATTGCCATAACACACAATAAAGAAAACAGAACTGATATGAAATGTTATATTAAATTTTAGGTTATAACTTTAAAACAGGTACCTCCAGGGCAGGGGTGGACAACCCACGGCCATCCTTGAATATTTTTGCGAGGTTCGTTAAATGTTTTCAAATAGTGCATATTACATTTTTATTTAAGGACAATGTAGTGAAAACCAATATATACAATTTTTTTTTGCGATCGTATATTAAAAAACTAACTGTCGAAATTATGAGATAAAATACAGTACATTCGCTATAATGACAGTAACGTTCGTTTAGTATAATAGTAAAATTAAAACGCATTTTTAATCATTCATATTTAAATTGTTATTAATGAGAGATAAATATTTTTTTATGGCCCGCCCATAACACCATAAGACCATTTGGATTTGTCCCCCATTTGTCTTATGCCCCTGCTCTAGAACCCCCGCTGTTAGCGTTCAATTCAATAAGACTCGGTTGTGGAGTGAGATGTGTGAAAGATGACAATAATCAGGAGCCGCAGAGTTAAAGTGTAGAGAACTGTTACTGTAGAGAAGACCGGGGGCACTATAAAGCCGTCTGACAGCTGACTGGAATAGATAAGGCTGATCCGTTACTGCTCCATCAGGGCCCTTTTTATCGTGTCGTTTTCTCTAACAAGTGTTATTGCGTCAGCTTTCTCTAGTCGACTTAGCTTTAAAGTGTAGTCGACCGGTGTCTGCTAACTTTACTGTGTCTCTTTTGTACCAGCCTGCCTTTTTTCTGGAAACACCTATACTATGTAATGATTGCTCTAGCCCTTTACCTTGGGTATAAACCTTTACTTGAAAGGGGAAAAAAAAGAATGACCTTGGTTCATTCAGAAATAAAAGTAAATGTATATGGAACAACGTTGGAAATGATCAAGGTGTGGATTCAATAAATTTTGCAGATATGTACAACGGTACAAAAGTATCGTTTGTCCAAACAGTTGGATGTTCTTCGTTTCATGTAAAATTTATTTATTTTCCCACATTTTCTCCATTTCTCAAGATACATCCAGTCAACCATTACTCATCATCAATGGTAGCTTTATATACTTTTGTACATTATTCCGAATAAAAAAAAAAATACATCTGGGCCTAAAATATGAATTTTAGATGTTCTTCACTTTGCTTCTTTTTATGTATCATTAATTTTATTGCCATCCTTCTGTTCTAATGATGTGCATATTAGCGAAATAGTGGCAGATACTTCTAGAGATTTAAGGTTTCTTGTTAATATTTTTTCCATTAAATTTCTATCAATTATTGATACAAATTAATATTCTGACAATTATATTATTATTTAATGTCTGATTTGAGATTTTTCGTTTCTATATTAATATACTTTGTGAAATATCCGTGTATCTATTGGGTTATTGGTAATGCCCTTTTTCTCACGTGATTTTACTTCCCTGTTCTTTTTTATTTGTTATTTAAAACAAAAATATTTCCTTTATTATTATTATTATTATATAACATACTTTGTGTTTGTACCTTCTAAGATTGTTTGCTCCTGTACTTACACTTTCCTTTATTTATTAAATTTATCATCCATTGTACTATTGTTTTATAATTATTTTACTTGAGTCCAGTTTGACGCGGGATAACCCAGATCATTTTCTGTAACTTTTATTCGCTACGACAATTAACAATTAACTACAATTTTTATTTTAACCCTTTACTGGTCAATGTGCTCTGTCATGCACATAATCTTCATTTATTATTTTCACCACTATTTTAGCCTAGGTGTGCAGCTTAATCATAACATCTGTTTGTACACCTATACTATAAACTAACAGATGTTATGATTAACCTAGGCTAAAATAGTGGAGAAAATAATAAATACAGATTATGTGCATGACAGCGCACTTTGATCAATAAAGTGTTAAATGTATTTTGAAAATATCTGGTAGAGAATATTTCTGTTTTTTTATTGGTGCCTGAATCGTTTTCATTATTAGTGAAGATTTTGTTCAAAGAGCTACCTTGAAATAGCCTGAGTCAAGTCCTCAATATCAGATTGTACCTTTGAAGGGAATCTTAAGCTCTATTGAGAGGACGAGATCAAAGGCTGTTTCGAAATCGAAAAGATGGGTTTAGTAAAACTCTTTAAGTCTTCGTAGGGATCGCTTTGTAATTGGGGTTCGTCTATCTCGAGAAAAGCAACTTAATTGCCTTCGGCGGTTGGAGAAATATTGTTATAACACTATACTGTTTACAAATCTAAATATTTTTTATGTTTTAAATAACTCGGGATACTGGATTGAAAGAAAACAGGTATTAGAACTGAAAGCTAAAGTTCTACTTTTAGTAATATATTGAGTATTTAAAAATTAACATTCCTCTGTCAGATGATAGGAATGACGTTCTTGGGGAATTTTAATTTCTTCAACGATATATGGGAAAAATTTATTTTTCGAATAGTATAAAAAAATTGAATAAGCGATAATTTAAATAAATTGGGAAAACTTGATGCTATTCACGCTAATTTTAACGATTACTTTTCGAGCCTCTGAGTAATACTGTAATAGGTGTAGAAATAAGGCATGTGCTGTCCTCATCAGATATTTATACCACTTACTTACTGTATTATCTTGCATATTATTATGTACAAACAAATAAAATTATAAGTAACTATAATCCACTACCAAAGGATGACGCAATCCGGTTTGACGGCAGAAGGTTTTCTTTAGATCCATCAGAAATAGTCTATCCATAGAATGCAAAAGACCAGCTATAACTGACAAAGGATACAACATTGACAAAGCAAACAACACAGCTAAAGGATAGAACTGACAAAAGGACATTATGTCGCAAACACACAGTCCGTGATTCCTTCTGCTAAATTTTACATTCCTATTTCCATAATTTTATTCAAAAAGTTATATCTAATTTGAAAGGTAGCGTAAAAAAACATCAAAATAATAGTTAAAGAAAACACGGTTTAATAAGAAACTAAGCCGAAAAGTAGAAAATCGTTTTCAATAAGTTTAAAATAAAGAATATACTAATTAACGGGGAAAAATCATTTTATCTTATAATACGTGGGGTGCTTGATCTTAATTGCTGTAAATATTTTAATGACTGAAATTCGTAAAAGAAGAGTCATTATGAAAATGTCTTAAAAAGCACTCCACGCTTTGTAAGATAATTTTTTTTTCATCACTTTTCTTATTTTAAAATTATTGAAAATTATTTTCTAATTTTTAGTCTTCTTTCCTATTAAAGCAGAATACAATATAAGGTATCCGATACTAACGAAGATATTAAATATATGGGCAGTCAAGAGGAAAGTGAAAATATAAAAATACTCTGGAACAACTATATTCATTATTTTTTTAATTTCTAAAACAACATAGTCTGAATTAGTTAAATTTAAAATTTTTTATTGTCTGGTTTTCGCATATTTCACACTACTAACAATAAGTGTATACATTTTCATGTAGTTTATTTATTATTCAAACCATATGATTGGTTGTACTAGGTCATTACAAAATATCAATAATTTAATTGAAATGATAATTAATATATAGTTATATTATTCATACCCAGTATTTGTATTTATATTGATTTCACCATCATTTTTAGCCTTGTTATCATCGTTAAGTTCAACAATACTTAGTTGAAATAGTTATTTATTTGACAAGTGAGGAAAGTGCAACTTTATTACACCCGAGTGAATTTTACCACCAGTCTAGTAATTAAGCGAGGGTGTTATAAACACATTTCTCACGTGTTAAATGTTACATTTTTCCTGCAACCATTTAAAAATTAAGAAATTAAAGGTGAAACTTTAGATTTGTTAAAACTACACTAGCGCTAGTGGGTAATGCTAATGCTAGATCTCCAAATTTCTGATCTGTGAAGGTTCTAATACATTTAAGGTTATGTTAAATATTTCTATAAAATCGCTTCAAAATAAATAAAATCAATCTTGAATTAAATATAAAATAGTTCTAAAATTATTTATTTTAACATTTTAGAAATATAAAATGATTAATATTATAATACCGCCATTTAACATTTAAAATAACAGAGTGCTGATGGTCAAATTGGATCTAGGTGGCGGTTACTTTTCCTCACTAGTGGGGGGAAGTGGGACTTTCCACACCAGTTTTAGTTGAGTAATCGATAGCATTACTCAATTGTTGCAGGAAAAATAATTTTCAATCATTTTATGAAACAAGACATTTAACTGTTACAAATAATTTTAGGGGAAACGAAAAGTCCAACCAGTTATTGATCTAGACTAAAAGTTCATCGAGTTATTGAAGTAGACTAAAAGAAATGGTATAATTCATGCAAAGCCCGCTTGGTGTCTCCAGACTCCAGCATGTTACTGATGCGAATCCACAAGTTTTCCCTCTACCAAACGCGGCTAAAGAAGTTTTTACTAAATAAAAAAAAGAGCTATAATAACTTCTTTATAATTAATACAAATGTTGCTTAATACCGTCGAATTATAATGTACTTTTTTGTGTGTCTTAATTGTTGAAAGAAGCTACTCTTACATAGCTGTAGTAGATACAATGGGATACTCTACTTCTACAAGACTCAAATGACCTCCCGCTTCTGCCAATTTTCAAGAGCGGAAATCTGTTTGTCCTGAAGAGGCGGATAATGGTACTTGATTGCGCTCTACTACTTCCTACTTCCTGCTTCTTTATCTGTCAAAGTTAAAAAAGGTCCCATGGGCCTTCTTCCTTAAAACGCGGACAAAAACTGAACCTAGAGAGAATAATTAAGCAGTTGAATATGCAAAGGAGAGTTCTGTAGTCGGTGATGCCCTGGCTCCCTGAGGATGGAAGAATAGCTATATTTCAATGACAAAGAATCCACCATTTTTTTCCTTTAAGGACGAGATTGAGGAAAAGTTTCCTGAGTGAAAAGCAATTTGAATGAATTATACAGGGATTCATTTTCAAATAGCTAACTCTCTCAGGCCGTTCGTAATTTCGGTTTGTTATATCAGTTTTGTATTTCGTAAAAAAAAAAAGTACCATGAAGGGTCTGGAGTTCAGTACATGGTAGTGATTGCACTGTTTGTTGGATAACGGTTGTGCAGGGTGGTGATTTGACCTAGATTACAATCAAACGCTAGATTTTCCTCCCTTATTTTGGGTACCCACTTTATAGAGGATGGATGAGCCCCAGATACGTCCTAGATCCCATAGGATCTCCGGCCGCTCACAGATTAAATAAAAGTCGTGTGCGAGCAGCGCGATTTGAACCAAGCACTTTCGGCATGGCAACTCAACGCCGTTCCATTAAACCAATGGAATCATATATCCAAAGCCGGTCTATCAAATTTGTACCTTTGTAATAGACAACAAAATTTAACTTTTTTTATTAACATTAAGTTTTTACGATACGATTTAAATATCGAGTAACCATTAAATACGTATGCCATCGTCCATGGCGTTTATGCGAGACTAATGAACATATTTTCAACAACATATTTCTGATTTTTTATAATTATATAAATTTGCAAACATTTTTTTACATAAAATTAATAATTAAAATTAAATTTCTAAATTAGTTTTTTTTAGTTTTTCTTGTAAATGAGTTGCTTTTTAAAATAATATTGCCATGAGCTTTTCTGCTCCTGGTATTATTGTTATTATTGATTTAATTTGTTTAAATCATTGCTTGGCGACACATACTTTTTTAAATACATTTATATATAAATTTGACTGCATTTCTTATAAAATTAAAAACATAAATCTGCTAAAAACGTCATTCTAATGATCGATTTCATTCCTAATAACTGAGAGAAATGGTAATTTTTGCACATTCGTGCAGAAGCTAATAAAATAGCTAAATAATTTTATTAATATTAATGAAAATTAATAGCTAATTTGTAACGGAAGCCTTTGACTGTGGCAGTCCGTGTTATTTAAATGAATTTATAGTGTAATAGATATTTTAATGAGTATTTGATATTTTATCGAAATTTAATTATGAGGATCTCAGTAAAAACTAAAATTTAATTTAAGAACGAATTTTTAATTTTTGATGAGCCCTGATTTTATATGACAAAAAGAAAAAAATCCAAACTTTAATTTTTTTTAGCGTTCACTAGCGACGCTTGTTGCTGACCCCATAAAGAGCTACAACATTATAAGAATCTTTTACATGGAGTGTCCTGAATGGATTAAACAACTTCCCACATTTTTACGTAATACGTTTCAAACGAGTTATCTGACTTGGATACTCCGTTAAAAAAAAAAGAAAAAATGGGCGGACCAAAAAATGGACGAGCACTATCTGGATTATCGACCTTTTAGATTCTATCAGCTAATATCCATTGAATATATATGGTCCGATGGTTTTGCTCTCAACTATTGTCCATGTTTTCTTCACCCATTCAAGCAACATATTGCTGTAATAATGCCTGAGCTCTATCTATTAAAATGCTTCTAGTGAAGGTAAACGATTATCGCAAAAGGACTCAGACGCAGACTGGCAACATCAATTCCGATTCTTCAGAAGATAGATCTTTTTAGGCGATAGTATCTTTCTCTTAATGCTAATCGTTTTCGACTCTGTTCCGTGAAGTTTTCTTGTATATAGACTGGAATTGAATAGAAATACATTTTCATTCTGGGATCAGGTCTCTTTAGAGTAACAAATGTGTCCTGATTAAAATATAAAATTCATCTGGGCGAAATGCTACATAGTAAAAATCAGATTCACTGGTTGCCATACCAATTTTTTCTTCTGATAATTTTGTTTTACAGCAGATAGGTGGGAAAACACCAAAGAGTGTAGAATTTTTTAGATTGGCATGGAACGGTTGGAATTATATGACTCCTGAATTCCACCCCATGACGCCATAATCGTACCATTCCGGCCAACAGTGCAAACTGAAGGAGTGGAACAGTATACCTCTCAGTTTTTAGGATATATTCTTTTAATTAAAAAATAAATTGCTCCTATAAAAAATTATAACAGTGAGTTACATTATGTTTAACGAGGCATGGAGAGGGTTGAGAGAGATAGCAGCCAGCGGTATATTCAGCCTAACTAATTGACTGCCAGGAGCTACTCGTACCAACCAACACCAACCTTCGCTCAGTTTCCGGACCCATGTTGGTCGTTTCTATTTTTCGTATGCATCTTCGTTTGTTAACGGATGCTGCCCCTGTTTAGTCTAAGAATTTACTTTTTGGTGTTACATAAGCTGAATGCTCGTAAAAAGTTACACACCACTACTTTTTACATTCTTAGAAAAGAATATACATCTGTCTTAGCTCCAGCCTACATGCATACAAGTGCTGCTCCTTCCTATACCTGTCTCCTCTTAGTTAAAGATCTCCGTATATACCTGTACCACTACAAACCATGAAGGGTCTTGGATTCAGTACGTGGGAGAGACTATACTGTTTCTTGGACTTTGGTTGTTCAGGGAGGTGATTTGTCCTAGATAAAGCATCAACGCAAGATATCCCCCTTTTGTGGGTATCCACTATATAGAGGCTGCGTGAGCCCCAGGGGGGATCCGGTTCCCGAAAGTTCCCAACCCCGGCTGCTGAAAATTAAATAATATCTACCAACAGCCGGATTTGACTCCAGGATCTTCGGCGCGGCAACTCAGCGATCTACCTCTGAACTCCTTTCCCAAATGTGATATATTCATTTAATTATTTGTTTTCATTTTGTTTCCTAAGTTAGATGATTTTTTGTTTGTCATTGCCAACAATGCCACTACTCAATTGTTAAGAAAGCCGAATATTCTCTTATTTATCATCAAATGGCCATATTATAAAATTTCTTTTATTTTATATTTATTATTGTTATGATGGTTGTAATTTTTAAATATTTTGAAGAGAAAAGTGTGCATCGCAATTGTAGACATGTACCTATATCGCATTGCATACATCGCAAAAATTGCCAGAACACGAGGATATAGGATCGGTGAAGAGAATGGATTTGTCTGGCCATGTTAAGAGCCAGGTTAGCTCAGTTGGTTAGAGCACCACGCTACAGACGCGGGCGACCCGGGTTCGAATCCCGGCCAGGACAAATCTTTTCTCTTCAAAATAAAAATATATAAAATTTCTTATTTCAGTTTTAGGTGTTGAATTATTTAAATCGTCATTCCGTAGGTATAATGAGGTATATATATTTTATTATTATAAACACATTTTCCCCCTCTGGTTCTTGAGATTCTCTCAACACTCCTAAAACTATCCTAATCAAGAAATAGATGGACAAAATGTTATTATAAAATAGTTGTTTATGATTAATTAAATTGGCAATATTTTAACGTAAATATTATCTGTTTCAGGTTATAAATATTACCTAAAGTGCCGACCAGTGGTGGTCACGGTAAGATATTTTTATTATTTATTAAAATTATCATTTCTTTTTTATTTTCTATTTTTTGTTAACAAATAACATGTTTTTGTTAAACAGATACTCGAAAGTTTTGAAATCTATTATTTGTTGTTAGTTGTAACAGGCAAATTATTAAATGATATATTTAGGCCGAAGGGATAACATTAAAGTTTTATTAAACTCTAATGATCATTGTTCAATTATAAATTCGTCTTTGAATCACGGTATCGAGAGTTTACGGGTAAAAGTCCATATTTGTTTTTGAAAATGAGATATTCGACCCAAATCCAAAGCTAATTTGTCACTATTAATGGTAAATAATATATAATATAATGTAATACTATAAAATATAAATATATTACTTATAAAGTCAAGTTATTGAATTGTGATTTATAATAGGGACGGAAATATTTTGTCCATTATTAAAAAAAAATTTAAATATTCCTAGAATTGAAAAAATAAATAAATATCTAATTACACGAAAACGCTTTACATATGTACATCGTAACAATGAATGCACACAATTTTTTTTAATACGTTGGTTTTTAGAATTTTAGCCATTACAAAGGACGTAAAATCGTTCAAGGTAAGTAGGATGCGGTTGATGGTTAATAGGAGGAAAAGCCTGGCGTTCGAGTGTCATATCGCCAAATCAACTCCTTGCACAACCATTAGCTTAAAATCAGTCTGTACCATGTAATGAACTCTGAATTGTAGCAGTTGAGTTTTATTATATCCATGTTACATCATTTAGGTTCTGGTATAAATAAAGCCTTTTCCTTTTAATCTGTTCCCCTAATTCATATGTTTTATTACCTCAATTTTTGAAAATAGTAATTTAAAAAAAAATCTGAATTAGGGTTAAATAAACATAAATAGTGAGTATAACAAAAGCTGAGCAAGACAGATATGGGCGCTTACAGTTTTATCTGAGGCCAGACAGGCATCGCAATAAAGAGCAACTTTATTTCATGTTAAATTGCAAGTTATATCCGTGCAGTAGATCACGAGCACAGAGGCTATATCTCGCGAGTCACTTCGCTCTAATGATACTTCGCCGAGAGCGTGCTTCTGCTTTTAAAAGCATACTAATGCTTCCAAAGTAGCATACGCCGTCTTTTAAGTACGCCATGCTTCGTAATTACTTACGTGATAAGAAAACAAACGGTTCCAAATTTTTCTTAGTTTTAAAATCTGCTTTATCATTTTATTGTAAGACTTAAGTAAAAAAAAAAAAAAATACTATTAGGTATATTGAAACTATACCTAGCTGAAATCAAATTAATAACACTTTTAAATTTTAATTATTTCAATAGAAAGATTTGAACGAAAAACAAAGTAATAAAAAATAAATTTAAACAAAATATCTAAGAAAAAGTCCCATTCATAAGAATAATACGCTTTAGGTGAAATCTTTGTCAAATAATGAGGAGTCATAAAATATGTTTTCATTAATCTCAGGTTTTCGAAACGAAGATATGTAATTATCAGTTCATAGTTTCAAAGTTCTTTACTAATTTTAATACCATTTATATCTACATTAAGCTTTGATAATATTATAAAACGCTATAATTAACACAATGATTTCTCTGGTCAATGAATTTTTTTATATCAAAGTGTGATTTGTATAGATAGATCGATAATGGTCTCCGTATCTTGAATATCCTGAAACATAAAGGAGATAAATACTGATATTTAAGAACAAATTCAAAATAAGCGCCTAATTAAAATGACCGAATAAATTAAATTATATTATGTTTTGAAACACAAATACATTGTTTTATATCGTTCGTACACGATGAATATGTCATAGAAAAAATTGAACATTGAAATAGAACTGGCAAATCACATTAAAATTGATATGATATAAATTGATATTATATTTAATAATATATCATGTACAAGATACTGTCTTCATTATATGTATTGGGCTATTATATTCATATTTATATTTATACGATACATAATATAATAAATATTACGTTAGAATTGGAAAATCCAATAATAATAAACAGCATGGGCAGGGGGCGACCTGTATTCTAGTGGTTATCACAACAAAAAGCACAAGATCTCGGGTTCGTAGCCCGGCAGGTGGTCCTAGGATTTCTTAAAGGGAGTAAGAAATCCTTGGTTATGCCGATCATCGGATGGGACGAAAACGGGGGTCCCGAGCCTGTACAATGTCAGGTACCCGTCAAAAATCCCTATCCTAATTAAACTTGGAATCGTCCGATTAGCCTTATCAGCATAAAGCGACGTTAAATGAACAAACAACAATTTAAAATAAATGAGGGTGAAACATAAGAATAAAACATGGGTTTTTTCTATAATTATGGCTGTTCATGACGTTTTCAAATAAAAATTCAAAATCTTACTGGCTGATGATATTTTCCATTAAGCTTTTCTAACATTATAATATTACTGAACTCAATATAATAATTTTTTTTTTTAGGTAGTCTTGATAAGTAGGATAAACCAATAGTGTCATCCCAATATCCAAGATAACAGAAAAGTTAATATAAATCTATAGAAGTACATTAAAAAAAATAACCGTAAACAATTAGTTGGTTAAATATAGATATATAAACATGTCTATCTTTTGCAAAAAAATTTCATAATTCTAATAATATTTCATGGAGAATATTCGTTATGTCTGGGTTATATTTATAATACCCTAGGGGTATATAATGTTATACTTTTGAACATATATTTCAGTTCTTGATTATGTAATGTAATTTTTGTTAACGGTCCGAACCTAGAAGCTTATAAAAAAAAAGTTATATATAGGGTTCCATAGGCCCGTAACACGATACGGAGGCGATGCAGGAGGGATCCTCTTGAGAAATGGCGGTGCTGGGAACACGTGCGCTTGCAAGGGTGGGAAAACTCTGCGGAAAATGAAGCTCGTTTTTCACCTGAAGGGAGGTGAGGAGGCAGATTAGCGGATGGGGGATATTAGGCCATTAAATACTGTCTCTCGCTCGGAGGTCTCACGTCCCACGCCTTTTCCTACTACAATAGTAGCTATCTATAAGTTACCCTTACCTGACATCCAATGCTCGTTACCTGGCATCCAATTCGCGTGTGATCGGTTAATCTGGATAATAAAATATACTAACTTATAAACAGTATTTATCGACAGCAATTTAAGCACTGAATAATCTGATTTAAAATAGCAAAGTAAACGAAAACAAAAATTAAGATGAAGATTGTGCTCTATTGTCTTTGTTTATCTCTCATTTTCATAAATTAGAAAAAAAACCTGTACCATTACAACCCATGAAGGATCCTGGGTTAAGTACGTAGTAGAGATTGTATTGACTGTTTCAAGTGCAATGGTTGTGTAGGGAGGTAATTTTTCCTACATTACGCTCAACCGCCAGGTTTATAAAGGCTCGGTCAACTCCAAGAGGTTTTCTAGATCCCATCCCTAGCTGTTAACAGCATAAATTAATTATCTGTCAGAGCCGGAATTGAAACCTCCGCGACGGAAAGTCAAAGTCTTCCTTCTCTGACATTATTATTCACTTTTCTACCTTGTTTCCGATTTTTTTTTACTAACATTACTTCGTTCTATTTTCGCATTTTTATAAATCTTTTTCTACTTTGCTAATCCATGGCGTGGTTTGCTTGTCTTTTTCTAAGTAGCTGACCATTCTATTGGTGTCTTGTTTTGGAAACCTATTAAAATAGGACGCCCATAAAATTTCAATGGTTGTTTTCTTATGTCTGCTTCCAGGTTTGACCTACTTTCTGTGATTTTATTTTGCTGTAATCGGTATTCTTTTATGGACCTAAAATCTTCTTCCTAATTTTGTGTTCTTGTTTTAGTATTTTATTCATGTCCCATTTTGTGTAGGGTGCGAGAGTTTCACTTGCATTTAATAGTGCTGGCTTAATTACTGTGCAGTATTGCCTGATCTTATTTTTAGAGGAAACACATTTCTTATTGTACATTTCCGATATCATGACATATGCTCTCTTTATTTTCCGTTGTCTTCTTTTCTGTGAAATACTTGTTTTCTCTCCTCCCTTTGGTACCAAATTTAGAATGTTGCAATCCTATTATTTTATCCATACTTTGTTTTTTTAATATTAAACTTATTATATTAAATATTTTTATTTTATATACTTCTACGGTTTACCACCAAAGGTTGAAGGGCACATTTTCTGTGATATTTTGTACAAAATGTTTTCTTTAAAAGTTTTCCTACTTATCCGAGTTAGTAGGACACCTATAGCGAGAGAGGGGACTAAACTACTGTAGCACAACCTACCGATTCAGAATAGAAATTCGTCCTATCACTATCAGTAAGACATGGATGACGAAGAAGTTTCCTTCTCGGGGGGTGGGGGGGAGGTGATGGACGAAGAGCAAACTAGATGAAAAACTTTATACCTGCCCTTCGAATGTGTGATCTGAGCCCAGCTACCTCCCTGCACAGCCATTGGCTTATGAACAGTACAGCCTCTACCATGCGCTGAATCCTGACACTTCATAGGTTGTAGCGGTATAGTATTTTCGTTTTAAAATTTTTTACATACAATTAAACATTTTCTATTGGAATCCTTGCCGTTACTGACGGAATGATTCCCTTTCAGGTCTGGAATTCAGTTCCCTCCAGACAAAGAAGCAGAATGATCCTATTATTCACAAGTCTAGGGTGCAACCTTGACCGACACATCCGAGTCCTGGAAAGGACAAATAAACTCTGTGATTGGCCCCTACTACCCCCTTCCCCCAACCCTTATCCAATTACAGGAAGCAATTAAAAAAGAGGATAGATCTTTCTCCTTCAATTACTTTACCCTCTTTTTATCTTTATCTTTTCTTTTTTCTCTTACTTCTTTTCATCAGGTTTCGATGGAATTTCTGTGTATAGTATTTCTTATAAAATGTTTTACTTTGTTTAAAAATAAAACTGGTACGCTCAACACAGGACATTCAATGACCACCTTACTTAGAAGTTGAAAGTTCATATTAAGTTTTCCATGAAACTTTTATATTATATATTTTATGATAGGATATATGTTTTTACCATTGAATATTACATATGATTAACTTCATCGATCAAATTATTTATTTAAATTGTTATCATTCTTTTTTTATCCCTCCTACTCCCTTTCCTCCTCCTGCTAAAGAAAATAGAACCGGATGTTTCGTATCTTACGAAATTATTATAATTTAAATTGAATGATCGAGATTCGTTCCTTGGGACTACCATTAACTCTGGAGTACTAACGTTCTTACAGTAGTCGTTTAATACTAATGTACGTATTGGTGACGTAAAAAAGATATTTTTCATTTAAGGTAAAATAAAAAGGTCAATTTTTTAAAAACTAACAGTTTTTATTTCACGAAACACATTACAAACGCAATCATCACAAAAAAGTGAAACAGAAGGTCAATAAACAATAAAACTAGAAAAAACTAACTCTCCTTTTTTCAAATTTTAAATCGACAAATTCTTCTGATATGTTTTCTTATGGTCCCAAATACAGTTAACTTATATTCATTAAAAAGTTGTTGAACCAGTAGAATACTCATAAACCAATTGTCCATAGCCAAGTTCCTATTAAGTATTTGATAGTCTCGACTAGCTTTTCCACATAGTAGCCAGGATTCACTCTATTTTCTATGAAATAGCATCCCCAATATATTTGGTGTACGTATTTGTTCTGCTTGTTACACATGTAAACGCGAAGCGGACAACGGCCCCTAAATCCTACCAATTGTTCTTCTATCGTACACTAAGAGCTCGTTTTATAATTATTTCTGCAATTACTTATGAAATCTTCCCAATTAACTTAATTGGTGCGAATTTTGATTGATTCATTCATTCATTCTTGTATCCGAATCATCAAAGCAAAGGCAATTTACAATGAAAGTAAAAACCAACAATACAGTGTTACTAAAATACGTAGGGGCGACGTGTTAAAAATATTCTACACCTTACGTACAACTAACGTAACTACGTAGTGACTTACCTTATTTATTGTAGATAGCATTAAATAAAGTGCAATAACAATATTTGCTTCACGGCAACCTGTGGCTAACTAAAGACTAGAGGCTTACATTGGAGGGGTAACTTGAAACTACGAAAAACAAAATTTCGGCAACCGATTTTCCTTTGAAGCACTCGTAGCGGAGACGTACATTAGTATTCTAGGGTTAAATTAATCTTAGTCCACCTGGACAGGATTCGAACTGTGCAATATCGAGGTGACCAAGCGTCTCTTTAACACTCCGAAACATCATGTTGTAGATCTAGGTCCCCACATTTTATTTCGTTTTACTTGAACCGAATTTTATTATTATTTCTTTCAATTAAGGGGGTACTCTATCAATATCATCCGGCAGACGGTATAAGTACCATGCTGTGGTTGCTAATGTGGAAAATAAAATTAAAAAGAACAGTTGTAAATAATTTAATAAAGAGCATTTTATATCTATCTATCAATATCATCAATCCAATCCTGATTCAAAATCTAATAAATACTTTATGTTCACTCAAACAACTATTCTATTCTTGAATCGATTTATACCCTTATTTTTACTTTGAAAAGGTCTGCTGAAGGGATCGTAATTACAAATTTTGTCAACATATAGCGAAAATATATTTGATTGATTATTACCTCGAGAATTTCCAAACAATTTGTATTGCATATGATCATGATGACATTACTTGTAGCTATGATTGAAGGATAAGAAGATGGTAAGAAAACTGATGATATTCCGGCACTCCGAGTCATACAAGAAATAATGTCGTCCTTTAATTGGCTGAACACGATAAATAGAAATTATGAATAGAACGTTATTGAGGCGTTTTCTGTGACAAAAGTAGCTAGGCCAACATGCTACTTTTGTACTCGGTAACAAAAGTACAATATGCTTTATATTAAACAACTTGGGGATAGGTTGGTATGTGCAACGAATTGATTACACGCGCTAGAGTGTGCGTGCGTATTAATGAATTAGAGATAAGCTATTAATCATTGATTCCATTTTTAACAAATTTTAATTAATAAACCCGTTATTGGGGGTTTGATTTAATATGATTGTAGCAATTAAGGCGGTTAGGGCAACTCCTGAATAATAAATTATTATTTGCCTCAGCTGGCCAAACTTGAGGTAAGTTTAATTGTATATTACAGCTCCACAAACATTAATTAACCATATGTGAATAAGTAATCGGGCTGCGTTATTATTCAGCGGATCAATTTTAGAACGGTTTGTTTAATATTCCCTCTTCTAGTTCGTCACTTCACTACCGATTTATTTCCCTGACAGCAAACTTATTTTTTTGATGAGTCGAATCTCCAGGGATTTAGCGGGAAGATCCGCTTCAATAAAAAAAAAATCTTCATTAAATGCTAGAATATTCATAACATATTAAGGTTCGCTAAGGCATATGGAAAATCGTTCGACCGTACACTTCTCTTCGCCAATGTACACTTTTTCTGTTGTTTTTTTTATACCAATTCCCGATTTTTAAACAATTCTAGTGTACACATTGATTCTCAACAATGTATTTACCATTTATTATAAACAATAACTAATCCTCTGTTTGTTAAGTTTTTTTTAATCTCGAGTATTGACACAAATAATAGAAGGAGGAGGGAAGAAGAAGGTATGAGGGAATGAAGAAATATTGGACGTATAGTATGGAACAAGACGTAGAGAAATGATTGACTCGTCGTGCTCGCATATGGGCGAAACGAAAGAAGAGTAAGGTTACAGATATTAGTTTCATTTCAAATATCCCCATGAAAAATACGCGATTCCTGACTTGTCCATTCTTGTACTTAAGCACTAAGCTATTGGATATTGCAAGCTTTTAGCGTGGGGAGTTCTAATCAAAGAACCATTCAAAATTGCTTGGACGACTTCATACTATATTTGATACTCCTTGGACAGCGGCCAGCACCTTTCAAAGACAAAGATCTTGAGAAAGTTGCAGGAGAAAACCCTCATAAACAGTCGAAGGATTGTGTCGGACCTCGGTACAATGTGAATGATCGTTTCCATACACTTCCCCAGAGATTCACACTTCACAGTTTATCACATTTCTTTGAAATAATATAATATACAAGAATGTATGAATGAATTCTGAGAATCTCTATACTTCTCATGTAGTGCTGTAGAAATACAGTTTCTTTTTTGTACCATTTTTGTTCACTTCAGTAAAATAGGGTTATTTTTGAACCACTGCTATTATGTTTGTCTAAATTTTGTAAATAATACGTCTTTTGTGACTTCTACTGCTCACGGTATCTTTTTTTATATATTTTTTACTTCTTTTTTTTTAACCACCGCTTTTACTGAAGCCATGATTTTGAATATAAGTAAGTTAACAAAAGGGAAAGGGATGGATGAACGCTCTTTTGAGAACCTTCTTCCCCGCGGTGTAATTTCATTCCTAACGGAATTTCACACGAGAATAAATCTTAGGCGATGATAGAGGATGAAGCAAACAACAGTTGGAACGTTATAGCGACCTCTAGTGAGCATCTTGTCAAAGTTTACTTCTAGGTTAGAATACACTCTAATTGGGTTAGATTACTTTATAATAATAACGATATTAATATATTTGCAAATGGTGTGGTATATGTGGAATTGTTCCCGTATTGTGTCGACTGTGTAAATCAGGATCATAATCAATTCAGGATATAGCATCAGGCTGTAATGGGCTTTCTGTTAAATCCTTGATAAATAAAATCACTATGATCATAAAATTTAAAAGTCTGGACGACACTTATACCACCTGTAGTACAACTCACCATCAATAGTTGAAGTGTATATAGAAAATATCAAGATGAGTGAGAGGAACTGAAGTGACTTTATAAACAAAGTAAGGGGGTTGCCGTTAGTCATCTTCACAAATGGTTTGGTCTCGAAAGTGACAGTGATGAATTTGGGTATTGGAGTGTCAGTGGAAAATTTAATTAAAACGTACCTTGGTTTGATACCAGCTCTGACAGTTAAAATATTTTTTAAGTCCTCAGCCGTGGACCGATCCAGTGGGACATGCAGATCCTCGTCGGGCTCACCTAGCCTCTTGGGTGAAACCAGGTGGTTTGAGTTATATATTCCAATTACCCAGCATAAGCTGTATTTGTACTTTTTTATTAAATTTATTTCTAAGGTTGTATTATGATATAAATACATTTTTGTTTCCTTAATAATATTATAAGGAAATATATGCCATTTTGAATACGCTCAGCAATACTTGAAAGAAGCTCGTTGTCAATCAAAAAGTTCCTTCACTGAAAAAAATAATCAGAAAGGAAGTTTTTGTACATTTTTTTTTTTTACTATTTTACCTTGGAAATGTATCAGTTTTTGTTTGATGCACTGGAATACGATGAATTATAGAGGTAAAATGAATATGGACTACTAAAATAGGACTGAGAGGTCGGGTATAAACAGGACTTGGGCATCCAGTTGCTATCGATTCTTGAGCCAAGGATGCCCCAGCCTTGGCCAATTACCGAGGCTTCAAAGGGCACCCTGGACCTCTTTCCTTCCCTGATCTTCGGCATCTTAACAACTCTCTCAGTTTCTTCGTATTTTCTTAATCGTCTTCAATGATGTTATCACACTTTTATAAACAGGGTAACCAATATAAGTCAGATTCATTTTTTTAATGTTCAGAATCAAATTGAAAGGCTACCCAAGATTGATCCTCAGAACTTGATGTTGCCATCCGATTTTCCGCGTGGAAATGGAGGGAATATAGTGAAGTCATTATGCAAAAGCCTTCTTTTGTTATATTTTTTTCTATCAGGAAGTAATATTTAAATTTATTTCAATATTTTCAAGCAATCTCTATTGAATATTTTAAAATCTTACTTCTTGAGGAAGGTTTTGAAGCATTGATGGGAAGATGTACCCAGTATAAATCAACCTGCCTAATTAAAATATCGTGTTATTACATGAACCGAGAGATTTATTGCGCCGTAAAACAACCATCTTTTAATTTCTTTTGGAAGATTGTCACTGAAGAAGATAAAATATTGGAATGGTGGAGGCAGTTCTATCAGATAAACTTCTCTGGCAGAGAAGGTTTTAACACTCGAAAACATATTAATGTTCTAAGTAAGGTAGAAATAAGAAGTTCTAAGGTAGGAAATAATATTCTTGAGAGTCTCGAAGTAATCGAAGAGGATGAGGTTGAATACGATATCCGAAAAAGCATGGGACAGATATACGAAAGTATACATGGCATTCCATGATCTAAAAGCAGCATTCGACTCTGTGCCTTGACAAGAAATATAAGATGCTTTGGCGGCAAAAAATGTGCCAGAAGATCTTATCGCTGCGATTAAATAAGCATATGAGGCAGCGAAAGGAGTAGTGAGGATCAACGGAAGGGAGACCAAGTCTTTTCCCATAGAGAGAGCTGTGAGGCAGGGTGACAGCTTAAGTCCTCTTCAATTTATATTGTTTATAGACGAAATCCATAAAATCTGTAAGCGCCGTACTGCCTGGAAGGTCATCAGCAAATGAAACCTAAGAAATTTTATGTTTCAAAGTCTATTATATGCCGATGATATAGTATTGATTGCGGACGCGAAAGACAAGCTGAAGCAATTTTGTGGTGGGATGGGAGGAAGAACTCATCCGCAAAGGAATGACAACAGATATAAAAGTAAAGTCTTAGTGGTATCAAGAGAGGAACAGGAAGATGTCCAGCAGATCTGTAATGGAGAGATACTTGAAGTTGTGGAAGAATGCACCTACTTACGGACATCATCAACAGCAGGGGACCCAGAAGTAGCAAACAAAATCAAAATCAAACAAATCAGTTTACCTCCTAACCCTTACTCACAGAAGTGAAAGCTAGCTTATGCTGGACAAGCAAGCTAGCCGCGTGACAGCAGCGGAGAGAATGAAATTCCTGCTGTGAGTCTTTAGACCAATATAATACAATATAAGGGACCGTATCAGAAATGAGAAGATACGAGTGGAATCAAAAGTGATCGAGCTAAGGGATTCTATAAAGAACCGACAGCTAAAGTGGTTTGGCCACTTGTCGGATGGATCAAGTGAGAGAGCCAAGGAAGGCCATGGGAGCTAGACCCACTGGGAGGAGGTCGAGAGGCGAGACGCTACAGGAAATGAGGCAGCTGAGTAGGGACCGAGGGGCATGGGTGCATTGGGTGGAGGCTCCTCGACGCTAGCAACGGCATAAGAGGAACTCGAAGAAGAAGAAGAACAACAAGTAATCAAAAAAAAATTTAAAATTAAATTTCGATGGAGAATGTTGTAATGGTGGGGAACCCATAAGTTAACACACGAAAGATGCCCATAAGTATCAGCGATTGTTATGACATCGACACTCAAAGTAGATGTTGAAAACGGCGATAACTATCGATGTAATGACCGACCAGAATACCTTAGTATATTTTATAGAGGACGTCGATGATTCAATGCACGTGTGTGATGAATATCGTCTGCTCATTGGCAATATGGGTTATTTGCAAATTTTATTAATTTATTTTTTTTGTCAAGTAGCATTTTCACTTTTAGTTTCTGTTCTCAAAATACACCGGAAAAGTGACGGATTATATAGCTCTATTTTAAAAAACTTATCTTAGCAATTAATAACATTTGTTACCATTCATCTTTCAAATAGTAGAATTGATACTACTTTGAAGATTGGACATAATAGTGTTATCCCTCTATAATTTCGGATCTCTAATTTGTTACTCTTTTTACGTATCGGCACAATGATGACTTCATATAATTCTTCAAGCATTTGATTCTTAATCCATGCTTCTAAGATAAGTTTATAAAGTTCACGTTGCAGCAGGTCTCCCATCGGATTCAGTTTTTTTTTTTAATTTTATCAGATCTATCTTCAATTTCTACTGGATATGGTGGTTTTAGGGGAATACCATCTTCTAATGATTCCGATAGATTTATCACTGGAGATTTTCAAGAATTTTCTCTGTTGGACTTAAGCAAATCATTGAAATAGTACCTCAAGATTTCAGCTGTATTTACTCTGTTTCCCAGTAGTGTGGTATCTTTTCAGAAGCCTATTCTTGGTTGAAATACTTTTCGTAGCATTTTCAACCTTTTTGGTAGAAGCTTCTTCAGTTGTTAATCTTAAAATTTAGATCTTCTCCTTCTTCCATCCTCTTCTTACTTCTTCAAAGTTTCTTGGAGGCTTCTCTTTTTCTCTTATTTTTTTAACAGTTATCGTCGATTTTCTCTCTATCATCCTCATGTAAGCCTTCTGCTTTCCATCAACTGAAGCCTGACGATCATGATCATACCAGTGGCAGTTTTCCCATTACTCCCATCCAATATTGTTTCCCAGCTACATTTACAACAGCCCTCTTTATGTTCCCTGGTTTATGTCCTATGTTTCTACTTCTTCCAGTTCTTCATTTCTTAAATATTCCCCCTACTTTCCTTTCGTATTTTTTGTTTTTTTTCTTGCATTTTTAAGGCATTTGTGTTAAATTTTTGTTTTTTCCCTCTCCTCCTCCTTTTATTAATCCCAATCTTTTTCTATACATAAATTTCCTTTTAACAAATTATAGAAAGGTTCGATTAGTAAACTGGATAAATTAATTAATAAAACGGCCGTTTAAACATCGGTTAAGCGGCGGTGAGAAAGTAAAATAAGAGAGGAAATCCTCCTAAACCCGGAGGTCAGAACTGACTCTAACAAATTAGTAGCAGTTAGCCCCTGAAAGGTCTTCACCCCTCCCCCTCCGTCAACTTGGAAATCCTCAATTGAATTTCAGCTGAAAATTGGACCTCAATGGCCTCCTGCTTCTTCGTCATTAACGGGACTCTTCCCGATATTCAATTTCCAACATTGTCACTTGAGGATTTACTGACAGTTTGTCTTTTCCCATTGATTCAATTTCGCCAATTTTACTCTTCTGGATTTAGTTTTTGCATTTTAAATTATCACAATGAAGTTCATAAAAATATAGAATAGAAAATAAGGAAACCTTATTCTAGGACAATGTCCCTTTAGAATAACAGACATGAACAGAAAAAGAAACATAATATATCAGGCCCGATGGCTATGTAATACAAATCATTAAGTATTTAAAATGGGCCAAAAAAGTAAATTAAAATAGAAAGTACAAATCATGACAAGACATTAACCAAGTAAAGAGAATAAATGAATTGATAACATCAGTTAAATGCATGAGCTACCATGCAATAATTTCTTTGCATAATGCATATCTTATTTACGAAAAAGAAATAAAATCAACGATTCAATACTGATGCATTTAAGCAAATGACTAACCTGCTTAGAAAGCATCTTTCCGGGAGGCCAAGAGATGTTGGAAGAGAAAGGAATTTAATGGGGAATGTGAAGAAGCATGGCAGATGACAGTAGGGATTGAGTTCCACATTGTGGTGGAGCGGGCGCGAACGGAACGTTCGAATGTTTTGTAAGGGATCTTGAAGGCGAGATATTGTTTCTGGACTGAGGATTTGAATTGGAGAAGACTGTAGAGATATGAAGGGTGTTCAGAGTTAATGAATTGCGATAAGAATTCCCTGAGGAAATATTGTCAAATAATGGGAGCGGGGAGCCACTTCAACTCGTCATAAAGGTGGGACACCTTGGGGAAGCAAGGAAAAATCTTAGAAAGCAGGTCATTATTCGCTAAAGTCTATCCTCAAGCTCATTTGAAAGGCCCTCGTATACTTCACTACATTAGTCAAAGTGGGGGGAGATGAGAGATTATATGAGGAGCTTACGGGGGGGGGGGCTGTGTAAGATGTCGGGAACGATGGAATAATTTCAGGGAACTTATTGACCGTCGGGATATTTGGGCGATGTGGGATTTTCAGAAAAGGATTTTGTCAATATTAATGCCCAAGTATTTGACAAAGGAGGTGAAGGAGATGGGGTGATATGGTAGGGACTGAACTGTTATAGGCTAAAATGACTGAGGACAGAAAGATAAAATGATTAGATGAATATTGGAAGGAATAGAAGATAAAAAAGCAGGGAAGAAAGAATTAAAATTTTCTCGTGGTCACTAGTAGCCCTCATCGAAAAGAAAAAGAATAAATGATTAAAAAAAAATGAAGTATTTATAATTTTCCTGCATATAACCCATTCAATTGCATATAACCCCAAGGCTGGGGTCGATAATATTCATAGTGAACTGATAAAAGGATGCGGGGAAGTAGGAGTTTCGAAGATTCACGTTTTGGTTACAAAGATGTGGGAACATGAAAAAATGATCAAAGAATGGAAATAATCTATACTTATTCCGATACACAAAAAGGAGCCGAGGACGGACTGCTATAACTACCGCGGAATCTCGCTCCTACTGATTTGCTACAAAATATTCTCATTAATCCTAACTAGTAGAATTACGGAATATGCCTTACGCCAAATACTACAGAAAAAATTAGAATACAATGGTGTCGTTCATCAGCTTTATATCGATTTTAAAAAAGCTTATGATTCTATCGGCCGTCAGATTATGTAAGACGTATTGATTGAACTGGGTATACCAAAGAAATTAGTAAATCTGGTAAGGATGTGTATGAGCGAAACTTTCGGCAAGGTTAGAATTGGTAACAATTGTTCGGAGATGTTTGAGGTTCGTTCTGGTTTAAAACAAGGTGATTCGCTACCACCTGCACTATTCAATTTAACACTGGAGTACGTTATTAAAAATTTGATACACAACGAAAGAGGTTTGAATTTGAACTTAAATAGTAAAATATCCGTGCTTGGGTTTGCGGACGTTTTGGTACTGTTGGGGGAGGACGAAGAAACTATAAAGCCAAATACACAAACTGTAACTGTCATTGTATTTATGTAGCTTTATTTTTATAAAATTTCTTTTATGTTATTTTGTACGAACGTAAATAAAATGATATCTTTATCCATCCATCCATTCATATCAATAATTTAAAAAAAGAAAACTTATCTCTACTGGCTAAAAGCAACGTTTTTAATCTTCGAGGATAAAATGGTTGTGTAGAATTGTTTATTATCGATTCAGTATATTAATATGGTATGTGAGATAGCAAAGGGTAGATTGGAGGGCGTTTGATCTCTTGATTGATTTCCTGAAATAAATCGTGTTGACTTATACCGCAAAATAGTTCAATGTTGATGTTAAGCATATCAACTAAACATTAACATTGATAATTATTCTTCTCACACCTTTCTCCTCACATCTTTCTCACATTGATAATTATTGTTTAATAATATTTGTTTAGACATGATATACCCCTTATACCTATCAGTACCCTCACCAATTTCACTGACAGCTTCCAAGTTAGGGTACCTTTTATTTTATATACAATCCATTAGACAGCTTTTAATCTTAGTCCTACTTATTTGCATCCTAAAGAAGCAGATTGGCTTCTCCTATTTTTTAAAACCCAACAAAACCATGTTATTGGTCTAGTTGACACATAAGTACCCCTTAACTGGGGTCTTGTGTATCTGTGCTGGGTACATGTAATCTGCTCAGTCGAGTTATCTACCTTGACATAGAAGTCCCCGACCTCTACTGAAGAACGATCTAGTGCTTCCCCCACCTTCCTTCGAAATATAGGTACGATTAGACAAAGACGAAGGGAATTATAAGTTAGCCGAAGCGATCACTAAACGGGATTAAAGTTAGTTCCTTCGAACCCGAGCCTGGGATGGAGGGAGGTAATTTTACCCCCCCCCCCCCTCGTTCTGCTCGAGAGCTCAGATCTCCCCGATAGTGGGGGGAGGGGAGAGGGTCGTATCTCTACCTGCCCATAATTCGTAGAGTTGTTCTCGTTGATCCTGTTTGCTACAATCGCAAACTTCTATTCTAATCGCTGTAAGACTTTACTGACTTATGTTCCCAAACGGTTCTGTACAAATCTATATAATAGAATTGTTGAAAACAAAATCAATTTTCAGGAAATAATTTATTTTAAACTGTATTTTCATTGAAAAATAAACTATTCTACTGTGTTGAACATCAGTGGTCCTTATATGTTGTTTTGTTAATTACTTTGCTGCTTAGGAAGTGCCTTTTGGCGCTGGTGTCTCCAAGTTGGTGTCTTCTTCGGCTATTGGAGAACTATGAAGGAGGTGGTGGACCATCTTATTCTTACATGCAATGTCTCATCTCTTTCCTGTAATTACTCTTACAACAATAATAATAATACTATTCCACTCCATGGAAGGTTTTACAGTTCTTTAAATGCTCTGGGCATCAATTTAGAAGCATCTGTCCGCTGGTTAACCACAGGAAAACTGTTCCCCGAGATTGAAGGATTCCTTTTGGCAATACAGGAACAGGTCATGGCAACGAATTCCTACAGAAAGCATATTCTGCACCAAGCAATCGAAGATAGATGTCGCCTATGTAAAACAACGTACGAATCGATTCAACATGTCACCTCTGGCTGCCAAGCATTAGCAGGTAAAGAATATCTAACTAGGCACAATAATGCTGCAAAGATCGTACACCAGGCACTCGCTCAAAAATATAAATTAATAAGCAGTCATCACCCATTTTACAAATACCAGCCACAGGCAATATTAGAAAAAAATGACATTAAACTATATCGGGATCAAACTATGATCACTGACCATAGTATACCCCACAACAGACCAGACATACTACTCTTAGACAAAAAAATAAAAAAGGCCATCATCATCGAAGTTGGGGTTCCCGCTGATGCTAAAACATTGAGCGAAAAAATTCAGAAGTACCAAGAGCTCTGCCAGGAATTAAGGCACCTCTACCGACTGGTGGATGTAAAAGTACTCCCAATCATTGTATCCAGCAATGGTTTAATTCCTCAGGAAACGATTACATCAATGAAGACGCTGGAATTAGGGGACTGGAAGAAGTACAAAAAGTGGTTATACTGGGAACTGCCCGGCATAGTTAGACATTTTTTTAATATTCCAAATTTGCTATTAAATGAACCATACCCTTGACCTTGGTCCGGGTTAGTGTATTTATCCGGTATAAGCCGAGAAATACAAAATAAGTAATAGTAATAAGACTTAATTGGCTTATACCTCAGGTAAGGCATTACCAACTAATAGAAACACCCCTAAATTTAGTTATTGACTACAAGGACATCTGAATTGTAGCTATTCTTTACCGGAATTAGTTAGGAAGAGTGAAAATGGGCGGTTCGTGAACTGAGAGTATTAAGATTCAGAAGGGCGTACCGCAAGGATGTATCCTATCCTCTCTATTATTCAACTTTATTCGAATAAAGTCTTTAAAAAAACATTAGGCGAGACTAGCGGAGGCATCAAAATGAAAGATCTAGACTACAAAACCAGCGACTAAAAATCCTCATGGAGAGCATCCATATATAGATAAAGATATAGAGAGTAAAGTTGACTTAATCTATATCTGAATAAGACTAAAATGTATGCTTTTAAGCAAAACCCAACAACCTGCCGGGCAGTTGATAGTAAATAATCAGGTAATTCAACACGCAGCTTTATATGTAACCAGACATACTAACAGTTACTAACTCAAAATGGGACCAAACGGTTGAATTACTTTCCAGAATTGAAAAAAAACAAAAACAGAAAAACACTCTGTAATACGAGAAATGTACTCACACATAGCTTAAAATCTCTGCCATTAAAAATAGGACTGGCCAAATGCTATACATTTCTTGGTTTGCTGTACGGTTCAGATGTTCGAACATTGACAGAAAAACCAATGAATAGGGTGGAGATGTTTGAGATGTTGACATACCGGCCCATTCTCCAAATATCGTATACTGAACACCGACATGGAAGTACTACGGCGGATAGGAAAGGGAAAGGAAATATCATCTACAATGAAAAACTGAATAATTGAATATCTCGGTCATTCAGATTATGACGACTGAAACGAATAGTCTAGAGAAGGAGAGAGAAAACGCAAACCAAGAAGAAGACATTAGTGGCTCCACAACTTACTCCAGTATTGAGGACTGGCACCAGCCCAATTATTTAGAAATGTGGGAAAGATAATTCAAATCGCTATGTTGATAGCCAACATGCCGGGCAGGGCACATGAAGAGTTTAAATTTCATTGAAATTCGGTATACAGGAATTGTGGAGTGGCATAACATTTGTTTTATAATTGCATCGATGTCGAATATAACATTAAAAGTTGGGATAAATTTTAAACTATATTTTAGGTAGGAGACTTTAAGGTTGTTTTTTTTTCTTAAACTTTGCGTTCCTATAGAATCTCTCCAATTTGAGTCAAATATTGAGATGCGTTCTCGAGACATTCAAATAGAAACATTCTCTTTCTTTCCCTCGCGGTTTTAATCATTTCAAAGGATTTTCGCTAATCTAGAGCCCCCCTTCAATCTCAAATTGTTGAAACACTTTTGAGTGCTTTATTCGAAATCCTCTAAGCCAACATCAACTGGAATTAGGATATTGTTTCCCTTCTTTGCTTTTTTATTATAGAGTTTTAATGGGATCTTAGCGGGGTGGTAATGGAAAATACAATTCAGTTAAATTTATTTGCTTCATCATTTATTTTAAGATTTAGTTTTCATTTTTTTTTAAATCATCTTTACACGACTTTTGAGAGAGTGTAAAACAGATTCTAATCTTTATTGTATTAAAATTATATTATTCTTCTATTAAATGTAATATCATATAACTATTATAATGTTTATTATAAAAAATATTCTAAAAAACTGTGGGGTTGACCTAGGAACTAGATTGACAAGTAGAACAGGAAGCGTGGGATGTGAGCTCATTGAGTCTATCAGCCAGTCCCTAGTTAGCTTCTCTCTTCATAGGGTATGTCTCTCTGTCATCTCCATTATAATTTATTAAGACATTTTATATTATATAATGATGGGTAATAATCCAATAATTTTATTAATTAACACTGTAGAATAAATACCTTTTATGACTCTCAGATGTGACAGATATAAAATTACGGTTCTGTATTTTTATTCGATAAATATTAAATAATGATATTATGCATAAGTTTTTTAGCTAAGCACGATAGTCTTTTTCTTCCCGGGGGCTAGTAATAGAAAATACTTTTGTATTGAATTCTTACTTCTTACTTATTTGAAAGTTTAGTATACATTTTTCAAAATTTAGTTTCTTTTTTTTTTACACACAAGATTTCGACACGTCTTGGTAGTTCCTTCAGATATAGTTTCACCTTGTTCCTTTAAAATAAAATAAACAAATTATAATTTGTTAAAGTAGTAGTTAAAAGTAGACTGAAAACTTCAAGCAGAAATGTTATTTCTACAATTTCGATTCTAAAATGTAAATTAAGAATTTCAGTGGGGAAAAAATTTAATTTGTTTTCTATATTATTATATTTATATTCCATTCGCTCTCAGAAGGTGATGGACTATGATAAGAGACGTATACACTTTTTCCTAGAGCTTTAATTGGCAAAAGACAATTTATTTATCAAGAAATACATCATTATGGTGGTAATACTGGATTTCTATGAATGAGGTATGAATATGCAAGAAATTTCAAGTATTTTCTATATTTCTGTTCTCAAATTAATTAATTATCTTATTAATATTACTAGTTAGACTATTAGAATGTTATCTTTTTAACGTTCAAAAGACATTCAATTTGTTCTTTGTTCTGCAAAACATCTAATGAAAAAAAATTATTTAAATATCTGAAATAAATAATCCTTACATTTTAATGGTATTAATAAGAACCGGATATTTAGGCTAGATATGGATCATTTCCGAGTTTTTTTAGCGGAAAACAGTTTTTCTGGGCTAAAGAAAGAATTACAAAACCCGTGACGTTCTTTACAGAACATGTCAATAGTTAGCATTCTAATGCCCTACGAGTTTTTTGCACGTTTCCCAATGGTTGTTGATTACAAGAACATTCGTTTTTTATGTTTAAAATTTAAAATTACGCTCTCTTTTAAATACAGTACAATAAATCAGGAATTATTTTCCTTAATAAATGGAATTTCATTATTTTTTAACAAAGCAATAAACTCAATAAAATGTTGTTTAATTTTGCAATTTTCGTTCAACAAAAACTACTTGAAGGAGTTTAAAAGCTATCAAGGCTGAGAAAAAATAACACAAAACAATTTAATGTTAATTAATCATTTACGATATTAAGCTAGTATAAACTAGTATAAATATAACTAGTATCATAAAATAATTGAAATATAGAGAACCAATAAATAACTTATTGACAAAAAAAGATCTTCACTAATACAACCCATAAGGGGTCTTGGTTCAGAACATGTTGTACAGTTTGTAAGATGACTGTTGCGCAGTGAGGTGATTTGGCTGCGCAACCGTCAGATTTTTCCAAATTAAGGGTATCCACTTTACAGAGACTGGGGGAGGTCCAGTAGCGGGTGCAGATCCCACTGGTTTATCCACGATTGCTATCAAATTAAATAATTGGTTTTCCACCCTCAGATTCGAACCCGGAATCTTCAGTTCAACTTAGCACTTCGCTTACCCGCTCCCCATTGATGAAAAAAATAAATCATGGAGGTATTTTGGTACAAATTGCCACTGAAAAAATATATAAGAAAGTAATATGGAATAAGGTCAATATTTGGGAATGATGGGAAGGTATTTTAATTGTTGTAAATGCGATATCAATTAATATTTATGTAATAAAATGTATTTGTTTTATATCAAACCCTTCCGCAAATTACATCAGACACGTCAAATAATTATAATTAATGATTTACGCGATCACCATCGAGCTTAACTTGAATTAGAATTGGAAAAACGTTTTCGTTAACACTAAAAGATAAACAACTTCCAAGGTACTGTGTGAAATTTAGGGTCCGAAATAAGATCAGACTACTGGAGAATGAAGTAGGTTGTACAACAAGGAATCGCAGAAACCCGATTGAAGCGATGGTCGAGAAGGGCTTGTGAAGGTGTAGGGCTTAGTAACAACTTTTAATTTAATAAGCTCTGAGCTGACTTGAAAAAGTCCGAGGCTTAAGTGGGAGGATTGCGTTAATGGCCATCCTACATGCGTTTAATGTAGTGGGTTTGAGTTTGGGTGAGAAGGTTGTAAGCAGAGATTATTGGTATCGGGATTGAGCCTTCGGGTTCACTAAGCCTTATAATCCATAAATTTTAAAATTGGAAATGAGCAAATACTTCTGAATTAATTGATATTTCCGCATCCTTTATGTTGATTCTATTAATTCAAACCCTACTCATCAATGGCCATATCCTAACGCTAAGCAAATACCTAGTAGCGGTTAGGGTACAAGACTCTAGTTACCAGATACCAAGATACTGGAAGTAGAGGATGCCGAGGCAGGAGATAAGATAAGAGCTTCCTACATGTCTATTGTGTTCTCTGTCATGTCTGGACTGGTCTCTGCTGTCGAAGACAGTTCTTGCACAATAGAACATCTTGGGCATATAGCGAACATCTTGGGTGTGATAACATCAAATAAAAAAAGTTATTTTAAAACTTAATAATAGTTAAGACTATGGGTTTGATTGATAATTGTGTAAATTATGTTTTAAAAAAACTGTATCAGCATAACCCATGAAAAGTCCAGAATTCAGGAGAGCTTGTGGTGCATCTAATCATATGGTTGTGTAGCTAGGTGATTACTTTGAGCTCGCGCTAAATCTCCAGCTTTTTATCCCAAATAAGGGAAATAATGTTAAGTGAAAAAATAAATCTGCCATTACCGGTCCCGAACCAGGGACCTTTCAGGCAGGTTTTCCCCTCAATTAACTGTATCCTCTTTAAAGGGGCTGGGTGAGCCCCAGTTATGGTCCGTCTGTAATAAAATGACAATAGATAAAAAATTAAACACAAAACCTTGCAATATATTAATTAAATTTGTTGTACTAATAAAATAGATTTTTTTTTAATATTTCGTAGGCCGATTTTAATCAATGATCATTCCGTTTATATGAATTATTTATAAAATAAATGTTATGTATAATACTATATGGAAATATTATGTACAAATTTATTATATAAAATGTTATAATGAGCATTATATAATAAGTTATTAACTGATCATTTTCGGTTAGCAATTGATATTTAAATGCTACTAGACATAGAAGGAAGCGTGTGGTGTACCCATCAGAGAACTTATTTAATATATCTTATTACATATGAATTAATTATCCTTCAGTTTTATAAATTTTTTATAATAAACATTAAAAAGTTTTTCCCCTCGCGAGAATTATATTTTTTCCCTACTCCCTCTAATAGGAGGGTCGGGAAACATAAAAAGTTTAAACTGGCCTTCCCCTTAGCCTCGTATTTATATTTTTCAGCTCCTGGAATTGTATTTCTCCAGTTTTTTTTCTTTAAGTACAATGAATTCAGGAGGGGGGGGGCAATCTTTATATCCATAGGATTTGTTTTGTTTTTTGTTTACACTCAATTTATTTTTTTAATTTAAACTTTTCTTCAAATCTACATCCATATATAAAGGAATTCCAAACAAATATTATACAGTATCATCCGTTATAAAAAATTGTATATTCTTTGATTTTAGGACAATTTGTCTTATTTTCTTTCATCATCCTTTAAATAATAATTATTAATCTCACAATAGTATTAAAGATTACATTATTACATATAAATTATTAAATATAACTCTTTCATAAGAACAACGACGTAAATAAAAAATTGGCATTTATGCAATAAGTCTTAGGTAGCTGTATCGGTTGAAGCTTTTAAATTTAGACGACATATCTGATATTCCATTTCAAACATTTTTATTTGAAAAGAAAAGATATGTCCAGGACCGGGACTCGAACACGGGTCGCCCAGATTACTAGCCTGGAGCTCTACCAATTGTGGTATACTGGCTCGCCCCCGGATATAGACATATCCTTTCTTTTCACTGATCCCATGTTCTCGGAATTTGCGATGTGAACGAGGGAAAGAATGTTCTTTGAACATTATTTTAATTTGGATCTAGTTGACTTACGTCATTATTTATTATTATTATACATTATTCGAGTCCCGGTCCTGGACTCCTTTATAATACCTTTTCTTTTCAAAGAAAAATATTTAAAAATTAATAAAATCAATAACAAATAATATAAATAATAATATACAATGATGAAAGTCAACAAGATCCAAATTAAAATAAGGTTCAAAGAACATTCTTCCCCTCGTAAATTTCGAGAACGCGGGGACATGGTATCACTGAAAAGAAAGGATATGTCTATGGCCGGGGGCGAGCCAGGACAACTCAATTGATAGAGCTCCAGACCAGTTATCTGGGTGACCCGGGTTCGAGTCCCGGTCCTGGACATAAACTTTCTTTTCAATTAAAAATATTTGAAAATTAATAAAATCAATAACAAATAAAATAAATAATATTTTTTTTTTAGTTGTAATATTCTGAGTAGTATCAAGTTTGATACTAATAATGACATAAGTTAAAATAAAAAATGTTTCCCGCTTTTAAAAATTGTCTAATAATAAATAAAATAATTTCAATGCCATCATTCCAATAAGGATGCTTGCTACTTTGCTTTACCTATATTCGAATTTTTATGTTTTAACTCACATTCAAATATCTCTATTTAAAATTTATGTTTTTGATTTATGGCATCGTTTTTATGAAGGAGCGATTTAAATGATTATATATTTCCTAGTAAATATCACAATTTCATAGCGTTGATCGCATATTCTTGAACTGAGGTTAAACTTACCAAAATTCCAATACTTTAGCAATTTACCGCTTTCTGCATTTCTCTCTCCTTTATTTCCTCTCCGTAATATCCGATATTTTTTACTTCTACTTGCGATGATGTGTATAGAATTAATTGGGTATGAGTGTTCTTTTTGTTGTATATTAAGAAGAGGTGTGGTTTGAATCCACTGCTATTCACCAGTCTTATCTTTCAAATTGATGTGTATATGTTTATAGTTTTAGTTGGCTTTATATATCTTGTAGATCCTTAGTCCGCATTGATGAGCCTTCTCGAGTTTGATGGTAGCAACTTGGACATTTGTTTGATTGTTTATTTAACGCCACTTTATGCTGATAAGGCTAATCGGACGATGCTACAGTTGGAGATCTAAACTTTGCTCATCCAGGTTTAATTAGGATAAGGATTTCTTTAAGGAGTACCTGACATCGTACAGGCTCGGAACCCCCGTTTAACGTCCCTCCCAAAGGAGGATATAACTGAGGATTTTTTACTACCGTTAAAAAATCCTAGGGCCACCTGCCGGGCTATGAACCCACGATCTTGGGATTAGTATGTTGTTACGCTAACCACTAGACCACAGGCCGCCCTCAACTCTGACGTATCTTTGTTGATCATGTCGACAATCCGGTCTTTGGCCTCCTATATGGGTTGAATATTGGGGCATTCATAGTTGCGTAGAGGCGTCCTGACGTAATGCTTCGAGAAACATGATAATTACGGCTACATATTACCCACCATAACTTTTTTGACTTCATTTCACGAGATATCGACTGATCAGTTTCACTAAGAATTCCTTTATTGGCCTTTCTTCTTAATGAGTTTAGGCTGTTGTGAAATTAGAATTTCAAATCATTCGAGTTATGGCAATTTAATATATTTAATATTGTTCCTATATGTTTTCCTAAGTTGAAGAACCAATCAAGTCTGATTTAAAACGGAATCAATTTTAAGTTACAGTCAGTGTCTACTATCTAGTTAACATATTAAACAAATCTACTGTCTATTATCCGAACTTCAATTTTTTACGAACGTAGAATAATCCGAAACTTTCACTGAAAGCATACAGAGTGTCAATATTCCTATAAAATAAGCTTGAAAACTATTTTCTATAAAATTTTATTTCCTAGAATTAATACTTAATAATTACAAGAATTGGAGACTTCCATGAAGAGGAACTTAAAATTGAAACAAACTAATGTTACAACTTTCTTTATTTAACAACCCTGATTAATATTGCTATGTATCTATAACATTTTCTTAACTACTTACGAGTATTTTTAACATGCGTATTACTCAATAAAATAAATATTTTTTTATACAAGCGTGATGATTGTTTGCATTTTCCTGTAAAATGTGAGTTCCGATTATTATACACACGATGTATTGTTTCGGATAATCCACGTTCTACTGTACCTCGAAATTCGTTAAAAATCTGTAATTGGTAAACTAAATAAATAGTAAATAAAATACGTTTGGTTTTTCGTTTCAATATTTATTGCTAGATCTACCAAAGGTAGTGGTGAGCAATCTATATCTGAAAGTTCGTGGAATAACGTTAGATCGGATACGGATAGAGTCGTGGGGGTGCTGGGGAGTAGGAAATATATTGTTTCAGGATATCCTACCAGTTACAACTGATTTCTCCTTTTCGATCTTCTACCGATTGTATTGATTTTATTTTCGTTGGTTCGAGTTAGACTTAAATGCATTGTCGCCCTAAATGGCCACTTTCCGTTGAGAAGAAACTAACATAAAGTTTTATTTTTATTTTGAAGAGAAAAAATTTCCCCACACTTGGGATTCGAACCCGAATCTCCGCCTCAGCGTGGCAACGCTCTAACCATTTGATCCACCGGAGTCGCTCCCTACCTAGGACAAATCTGTTCTCTTCACCGATCCCATATCCCCCGTGTTCTCGCAATTTTCCCTATTCCCATAGGGAGCGACCCCGGTGGCTCAAATGGTTAGAGCGTTGCCACGTTGAGGCGGAGATCCGGGTTGGAATCCCGGCTGGGGGCAAATATTTTCTCTTCAAAATAAAACTATTTAAAAATTAAAGCAATGATTAGAAAAAATTATAAAAAAATTTTTTAAACCGTTTTCTTCTAATTAAAATTTAGATTTTATTAATTATTCCTTCCTCCTACATACTTTTTAATCATTTGCTGCTTTCTAACTGGCAGAACATTTAAAGTAAATCATAATGGTTCCTACTCTTCTCTCTATTCCCAGTCTGCTGGTGTTCCTCAAGGTAGCATCCTCGGCCATATCCTCTACACAGTATATATAGCTGACATCCCAACCCATCCTAACACCTTCATCTCCACGTATGCTGATGACACATGTGTGTTATCAGTTAATAACGACCCATATATTGCATCTCAATCCCTTCAATCACATTTATATATATATATATATATATATATATATATATATATATATATATATATATATATATACAGCTATATATATACTTAAATAAGGTAAATCTGGACAATTCTAGGAACTATAGTGCAGGTGCAAGTTGCAGCTGGCTTACTAGTAAACATTACCAGGAATTAGAATCAGCAATGTAAAACCCTATATAGGCCTTCCGACTAGGAGGAGCCCTCTCTTACTTCTCTCTCATTATTAGCACGTTACGCTGTTAGTCTTTAGTCTCATCATTTTTGTACATGTTTAACTTAAATAAAAGTCCTTTTTAAAAAGTGGTTAGTTTATAAAAGTTATTTAACTGGCGCTCGAACACAGGGACTTGAGGGCTATTATACGAGGACATAGAAGACTTCACATAGAAGAACTGACATTCATCGAAGAATCTCAAGAATCTTCTGAAGGTACAAAGAACTTATATTCATAAATTCTTCCTTCTTTGACTTCATAAACAGTTAACGTCACTGTGGAACTTTGTTCAACAAACTGCAACTGTAGTGTATAATTTGCTGATATTTTAATATCTAAACTCAAGTTGATTTATAATTTAAATAACTTTAGTTCTAAGAATACTTATTAAGTACTTTATAAGTTGCATGCACATTTTATTGCCATTATATTTAAATGCCAATATCTGAGAGACTAAATAGCATAAGATTTGGATATTTAAACGCCATAAGCGAAGAAGAAGATAATATTGATTCTCAAATTACAAATAATCAAATAGAAATGAATCCTAACAGGTTAATAACACCGGGAGAATTTAAAATTGTACCCACGTATGACGGTACTGCAAAAAATTTAAGAAAATTCGTAAACGCATTACAAAATTTACATCAACGTTTTTGTCAAAACACAAATGCTTATAAAATAGAAAATGAACAAGTGATGCTTATTACAGCTCAAAGTAAATTAATCGGGGAAGCCGAAGATTGTACAGATAAAGCGTTTGAAGACATTCACGAATTAATAGATTATTTAAAGAAACAATTTTATGATTCGAGAACCGTTGAAACTATTAAATATGAAATATTAACAATGCAAGCAAAACATAAAGAACATCCTGTTGATTATGTAAATCGAATAATAGAAAAACGACAGGATTTAGTAACGAAATTATTTGCTGAAAACAAAAATGATGAATTACGATATCATGATAGCGATATAGCTCACGCAGCGATTCGTAATTTACATCCGGTTCTAGAAAGACAATTTACACATATTGTTTGCAACAATATTATAGATATGAAACTAGCTTTGAAAAATACATTTAACGCTATCGTATTTCAATTATACGGAGAAAGAAATAAGATTAATAAAGAAACATATTTTAATAAACAAAAATTTAATAATTCAAATAAAATTAATAATTCTTATAAAAACAATAATAATCAAAACCATCAAGTACAACAACAATTTCAACCTAAACATGAAAAACAATTTTATTCCCAACCAAGTGGAAGTGGTCAGTTTCGAAGTAACTATCAAAAACCTTATAATCAACAATGGTCACCTCGAGACCAGCATCAATTTTTTAATAAACCATCGTCAAAACAATTCCGTCAACAGCATAATTTTGAAAAAGTTGAAAAACCTGAAACAGTTTCCATGAGGACAGTATCCGACAGAGCTCATCATATTGAAGATGATGCAATCTCACAACTAAAAAAGGAAAATCAATCTCTTAAAGATGAAATACATAATTTAACTTCGAGGTTCAATCATTTTTTAGCCGACGGCTTACACAGCAACGATCCGCCTCCGTTAGACCAAACGTACGAGGAGGAGAAGTAAATTTTAATTCTAATAATAATATTGATACTAATTATAAGGAAACAAACGGATCCTCCACCGGGTTTAGAACAAGAAGAGAGTTACCTCGAATGGTAGATAAAATAAATCAAATCACGCAAACGAATCACAACTTACCGTCGATAAAGGATTACTTTCATAAAATATGGTTAATCGACACTGGAGCCAGTAAAAATTATATTCATCCAAGAGTGATTGAAAAATTGAATTTAAAAACAATTGATAAACCTTTTTCAATTCAAACCCCCACAGGAATAGATCATGGAAATAAATCCGTTACTTTAAATATGAAAGCGGCATTAGGAATACCGCAACGCTTAGAATTTTTAGTATATCCAGTGAATGAGAAATACGATTTCTTACTGGGATACGAGACAATGAAGGAATTGAACATAACAGTTAATTGTAAAGACAATCACATAGTGATCGGCAATACTGTGTTCACTTTCGATCATAGACGATATTCTAGAAGCAATGAATGTCATACAATGACAAACTATTCCGAAATCAAATCAGTCATAAGACATGAGCATCTTGATGAGAAAACAACAAATGAATTAATTAAAGTAATTAGTATAAACGGTGAAATAATAAAAAAGGATAATAAAAAGTTAAAAGCCACCGACTTAATAAAACATAAAATTATAACGCATAACGATGTATATTTAATCGACGATAATAATAAAATAGATAATCCAATGAGTATGGATAAAGACTTCGATAATAATGAAATCGAAAATGATGATGAAATAAAAAATATAATAAATGATAATAAAACTAATGATAATAAAGAAATAAGAAATATAAGTAATAAAGAAAAATATGTGGAAACGACTAGTCAGCAAAGTCCCAACTTGTCAGCTATACTAATATTAAATCCACCGACAAGAAATTCATTTCGTATTATTAAAAAGTATACCGAGAAATATCCTAATATTATAAAAAGACTAAAGAAAATAAATATAAAGAAATTAAATAGAAATAAATTAGATATAAGAAACAATATAAAATCACATCATATTTTATTTAGAAGTAAAACCGCAGACGTGCGCAATTACCTTCGGGGAAAGGTTAGGAAAAGATTTTAAGGTATTCATTGCCTGATTAATGATGTACGGAATCAAACGACAGGAATTGGACTGAGGATATAAATCAGATCTAACATGATTAAAAGTAGGATTAAATAAGTTACTATTAAAAATAATGATATTAAAACCATAGAAATAAATAATAATAAAAAAAAAAAAAATATTAATAATTGAAGCTTAAAAATAGAATAAAGAATTAATAATACTAATTAAATAAATAATAATATAAATATGAAACTACACAATAAATAATAGAAACAAGTATTATAATACAATAATTTTAGTTAAGCGTAATAATAATAAACCTATAGCTCATAAGAAGTATTAAACAACGTATAACAATTATATTATTCGCTTCACGAGTAATGAAAAAAATATAAATAAAATAAAATAAAAAAGTAGAAAGAATTTGAATTTGATATTAAGGACATCGAAGGAAAAATAGATTATTTAGCGGAGACATTATCGAGAAGAAATGAATTTAATGCAATAGAGTATATGGTTACGGAGTTAACAACCATTCATACGTATATACCCTTCGTCAGCAGAATATGAAACTTTCCTAGAACAACTGTTACAAGAAGGTAACAATATAACTGACTTAGACCTATTAAATCTAAATTTCAACTAACTAACACTCCTCAAAGAATTATTGCAGATCAATGAAAGGAATTTGACAATTTATTAGTTAAAAATTTTTGTAAGGGATACGATATTGAATTACATATTACAAGTAGGAATTATTCTAATTCTATCGGATTGCTGAATCGAACTCATTCAACATTATTGGAAATATTGAGAACGATGGAAAATAAAAAGTATAAATTTGATAAACAATTGCGAATAGCAACAATTGCATTTAATAACTCTATAAATCAAAAACTTAAACTGACCCCTAATGAAATAACATTCGGAAAATATAAAGATACGTACAAAACAGATAATGTCCAGGAAATCTTAATTCACGATTACTTCTCTTATTTAAGAAAAATGCAAACGAAAGTAAAAGAAATGATCGAAAAGGAAAAAGAAAATAGAACAGAAAAACTCAATGAAAATAGAGAAGACCCTCCGGAAATAGATAAAGAAAAAGCTTATGTTCGAGCAACAAAACAAAAGAAAAATAAAGCTTTATATAATAAACTTAGAATTAATAAAGAGCATGTTTATTCATTCAAAAGGCCTAACAAAAAGAAGAAAAAATTCTTTGTTTCAGATGAAGATCGTTCATCTATCGCTTCTTCTTCTAGGAGTCACCGGACTTCAAATTGAAGATATGAAAAAAGCAAACGGTGTAATTCACTATACTGTAAATAAAATAAAAGTAATTGATAACTATTTTGAGACTTATCACTATTATAATACTAAACCAATTATTGACGAAATAAATAATCTTTCTAATCTAAGGATAATAAAACCAACTAGTATAAATAAATTAATTTTACATAATATACAAACATTAAAGAAACAAATAGAAACATTAACATTTGTACCTAAAACAAAAAGAATTAGACGCGGCTTAATTAATGGACTTGGTACAGCCATTTCTTGGATTACTGGCAATATGGATGCTACTGACAAGGAAAAATATGATAGAATACTTCAACAATTAACTTTAAATAATAAACAAAATAATATAAACGAATTGAATTTAATTCAGACTAATAAAAAATTAATTGATAAATATGAAAATAATACAAAGCATATTAATAATAACTTTAACCAAATATCAAAGATAATACAAGAGAAAGAGGATTCATATGACCTATATATTCATACTCAACTACTTGAAAACCAAATTGCTAGCCTATTATTATCAATGGAATTTTGTAAATCTGGCATAATTCATTCCAATATGTTAGCAGATATTATTGAAAATATACCTGATAATCTAACTCTAATTAGTGATAATTCCAATATTATATGGGAAAACACTAAGATATATTGTTCATTTTATAATGCAACATTTCATGTATTTGTAAGGTTACCTATCCATGAAAAAGATTATATGGGATATCTTTTAATACCAATCCCAATTAATGTAAATAATTCTTATAAACAATTAGATATTGATAACCAATTAATTATTAAACATAATGATCAATATATGTATGGAAAATGTAAATTATTAGACTATTATTATTGTCAACAATTAAAACCTATAACTAATTTGTGTACTATAAATATTATTGAAAATGCTAATCTTAATAATTGTACTTTTTCTTTGTGTGAAACTAATCTTTACTTTAATGAATACTTGCATGTCTACTTTACTATTGGAATAAGAAAAACTAATACTTGTACAAACGATACTATATTTTTACCAGATATAGCTAAGGTTAATGTTAGCACAACTGACTGTGTACCTATATTTAACAAAACATATAAACATAATTTGTATCATGTGTATAAACCTTTATATATGAATGTTCACTTAGAAGATGTAGCAATGTTAAATATCACAATGCCTGAATTTGTAGAAATCCCTTTTATTCCTTATATTCCCGATAAACTGCTATATACCATTGTATGTATTATTATATTAATCATTGTAGGTATAAGTTATTATGTATACCATAGGAAAAAGCAAATTATACCTACAGCACCTGAATTGCATGAACTAGCTGTGCAACGGCAGCTTACATATGAACCTACCGTTAGATATAAAACAATTTCAAAATACTACAAAGCTCCAGGAGTAGCTTCAGATCTTCCCCCTGGAGGACTTAAATAAGGTAAATCTGGACAATTCTAGGAACTATAGTGCAGGTGCAAGTTGCAGCTGGCTTACTAGTAAACATTACCAGGAATTAGAATCAGCAATGTAAAACCCTATATAGGCCTTCCGACTAGGAGGAGCCCTCTCTTACTTCTCTCTCATTATTAGCACGTTACGCTGTTAGTCTTTAGTCTCATCATTTTTGTACATGTTTAACTTAAATAAAAGTCCTTTTTAAAAAGTGGTTAGTTTATAAAAGTTATTTAACTATATATATATATGTATGTAATATAACCTCCCATTGTCTAAGAAATTGTACAGTCTCTACCATGTGCTGAACCTCAGACTCTTCACGGTTTGTAGAGCTGTAGGTTTCAAATGATATTATTATACCACAATAAAGAAGTAATAACTAGTAATTAGTCTATGAAAACTCAACTCGCTCGTTATTTATTTAGTGAAAAATACAATTAACTTTTAAAACGACTCTTTGATTCTGAACACATCCTTCTTTTTTTAAAAAGCTTCTCTTTTTAATGAATTTTTATTTAGAGAAAAAAGTGGAGTTGAAATTTATTTTACAATCAATTTAGAGTTTGTTAAAAATCGCGTTGTGGAATCAGAATTCCACGAAAAGGGTCAAAGAAGTGTTCCCAGAATGATGTAAATTAAATACACTTTTTTTTTTAATACAAATTAAAAAGTTTTTTTATGGAATCGAACAAAACTTTGTAAAAAAAATGTAACTGCTCCCAAAATATAATAATGATTGACAAAATAAAATTTGAACATCATAAAATAAAATTCTAAAATTAAATTTTGCCAGATTGAAATAAACGTTCATAAAAGTTAACCGGCTAGTACATGCAATTGTGTTTTTTATAAACCGTCTATTCCTTTTTTATTCTACTTCTTCTTTTTCCTCGATCCTCCTATAAATGACAATATCAGTCAACAGAGAGAAAAACTTGGTTGTTCTCTTGAGTTCCTTCAAGCATCCGCTCAGCTTCCTCTCCAATATCACTGGCTCTGGCCAAATTTGTTTGCGGACATTTTCCAGAAGTTGGCAGGACTGGAGGATATAGAAACCTGAATGGTCCTCTTCTCAGCAATCGCATAGGAGGCTCGTTCCTATTTTGAACTTCCTGTACATATGCGATTTGAGCCGATTGTGCCCAGTCTTAACTCTAATTATCAGCACTTGCTCTCTTCTGCTTAATTTGTAGTAGTCATCGTGGAGGCCCTGAGTGGTTTATAACCATCGCCCCACGATGGTGCCCTTATTAAGTGGCTTTACCTCGTCAAATTGGAGTACTGGGGCAAACTGAGGTATCAGGGATCCTGCTTTCGCCTCTTTCATTGCCAGCGATTCCACAATGTCCTGGGATCCACTGGAGGACTGTTGTTCTAGCAAGGTTTGTCATAGAATTTATCCCGGAGGCAAGGATTTTTAGGCTTGCAAGTGCTTTTGATCTCTCTTGTATTGCTTGGAGAACAGAACGTGCATCAGTGAAAATGACCAACTTTTGGAGATCATAGGAAGAAGAGGAAATTATCCTGCAAGCCTCAATTATGGCTTCCTGCTCAGATCGGTAGTCGCTGGAGTTTAGCCCTATAGCTATAGACTTTTCTATAGTTACCACACTGAAATTCTATGTAGATTCCGCCCCCACTGCCCAAATGTTGCCTGAAGAAATGAATGTTGGGTGAAGAAATTGATATTGCCTGCATCCTGGAAACGCACCTTATTTATTCTTTATCTGATGTTTTTTTCTAACTTTTGTATAACCATTTATAAGATATGAAGTAAAGAAAATCATTAAGATATTGAAAAGACAGAGCCCTTGAGCCCGAAGAACCACGGAATATTGCAAATACTCTTAAAGCAAATAGCAAAACCTTATGTATTTATGTGCTTGGTATAGCCCAAAAATGGTTGTACGGAACTGATTTACTTTTTTTTGTAATCAATTCACTGAAAGTGCTTCTTGGCATTTCTAGTTTTACACTCTTTATTCGACAACTCTAATATTGAACTCATTATCCCTTGATTTGGAAATATTTAAATTGGCACAAAAAGCAGCTCTGTCGGACACCTGAAGTCAGATATATCTTAAATCAGTTTTACCTTTTCCATTTCCTTAAATTGTGTATTCCGGGATGTAGATTTGGTTTCAGAGATATCTGAGAAAAAAATTGAAAATTAATTATGATGATTTACAAAAAAATAGAAGAAGATTATAAGCCATATAGTTGAGAAACCTGGAAGTTAGTTATTTGATTAAAAAAAAAAATAGTAATGAATTACAGACTACCTATTGACATGCTTACTTCAGTCTCAATCATTCTGTGGTAATTCGCGAACAGGAAATAGAGAAGAGGGAGGAAGCTAACATGAATAAGACAAGAGAACATTAAGCTGGCTTACAGTTTGCCCTGTCCCCCACCCCGTACTTGCCGGCGACACAGAAAGTTGCCGCAAGTTGCCGCGAGTTGCCGCGAGCAACATTAACTTGCACCTCTCGCGACAAAGCTCCACGTCGCGCCTAATTACTTTCTCAACTTCACTTCCGATAAATCTTGTCACGTCCGACCTTTCAATAAATTTCACATAAATAACATTTGCGAAATCCGGGCAACCGAGTGATCAACGAAGTCCTACCAACGATTTTTAATGATAATAATCAAGTAATTGAAAATATTATTATTATATCGGTACACTTCTCAACCACCAACATACATAGTAATAGGGTACTTAAGTATTGGTTCATTTCTAAATAACTTGTCAGTTTTCAAAGGAAAAGATATTTAATAAATCAATCAATAGATGTTTCCCAACATATTATGAAGTTTTGAATCCCAGAACTGAAAAAAATCAGGGTTTTGAGATGATATTAATTCTGAATGTAACGTTTTTGACTAGACAATCATTAAAAAAAATGAAGTTTTCCAAATTTCTAAAGATATAGGAATCTGTTTGAGATAAGTCTAGCGAAGATCTCGTAGCCCAGCTCATTCGTTTTTTGATGAGTTATTGTTGCATTACATTAATATACTAATGTGGATGTGATTTTTTCACCCCTTGGTAGAAAGGAGATATACATTATTCATCAGTGTCACCAGCTGAAAATTTTGCAAGCCAACGGCAAATGGTCCATTCGTTGAAACACCCTTCCTCGAACGCGGTTGTAATGTTTCTTACAGCTTCAGCTACCCAGTGTCCAAGTTTGAACACCATCAAAAAAATCGCGCGTTTTCATGGTAATATTATATGGTATGTTAAACAATGCTCGTTAAAATGTAGTGATAGTAAATATTATCAAAAAAGAGAATATAAAAGCCCATAACAATGTGTTATTAATAATAATAATCATTAACCTAATAAAAAACAGAAGTACAGTAATTCCATTTTGAATTTTAGAAATAATAAAAACGGATATTTAAATGAAACGTATCAATAATAACTGGACCCAAAACACACCATGGATTGTAGAAGAATATATTTTTTTCCTCTATATAAGTAAATGTGTTAAAGGTATTTTTATTGTTATCAAAGATCCATAAATCATCATCATCATCATCATAATATATGTCTGTAAGTTGATAACATGATTTGGAGCATTGAAACTCTAGCGAAGCTATTGTCTATTTTACCTTGGATAAAGATTGATCAAAAACAAAATGCAGGCTTATGCTACTTCTGACCATATTTGTATGCGATCACTAATTAGGAAATCTGATATTATATTTTATCCTATTGTTCTTGTTCTATTCAAGTTAGGCGGAGATGGGTTTTTGAATTTTGTATTATATAACGTATCACAACTTAAGCATCCATAGCGTACTAAACGACGTATTCGGGCGAAGAGCTAGGGGGAAAGTTGGAGATGATAGATATATAATAGGAAAAAAGGAAATGAAATTATAACTGAATTTTGTAGATATCAGAATTTGGAATGTTCGCCCATATTTCTATTTTCTGCGTTCGCCTTAGTATTTTCAAGATTTTTCTCTCTTTTAGTTTACCATGCAGGGGACGTATCTTTCAAATCTGTTTTATAATCCAAAATATTTAAAATTATTTATACCTTTGTAATAATATTTTTTCTTTCCAACGCACAGGTAGGAACTCATATTGATAAATCTTGCAAAAAGTATATTCTCGCTCTGATAATTAATTTCTTGTTTATTTCCTTGTTCGTTACGCCCAAGAAATCTGTTACATAATCATCTTCTGAAACCAAATCCATTACCTTATTTTCAAATACAGATTGAAAACCTGACATAATTCTTTTAAATGTTTATGGTCACTTCCATTAAGGGCGACTAGCTGTTTTTTTTGTTATAGGTTAAGAGTTGTTCGAGTTTACTATTTCTTTTTCTTTTTTTATGGAATTTAGTGTAATATTATAAAAGCAAAAAACATTAATAGTTTTGGAGCTCAAACCTACGCCAGGAATTCAACACATATGGAATTAAAGTAGGTATATATGTACTCGTTGGGAAGATAGGTCGCCCAGAAAAGGGGTGGATGGAAGAGATCCCGGAAGCAATGGCAGCAAGAGGACTTAAAGTGGAATACTGCTATGATAAAAAGAAATGGCGGCAGGGCTTATATTATATTATATATTTATATATGTGTGAACTCATAGAATTTGAAGTATTAAGACTCCATTCTTAGAAAACTAGTAAAAAGGAAAGAAAATTCACGAGATTTTCACAAATGGTAAATGATTTATGTTTCTGTACTACATTTATTTCAAATATATTTCTTGAATCTCACATTTTGTTCAGGACATTGAATTTTAAAATTTACTAGAGTATACATTCCTCAAGAATGCCTTGTGTATTCGCCTAATTTGAAAGAGGGACAGCGGTTAAGATAATTGGGAATACACCATTGTATTTTTGGTCTGAAGAAGTATGATTTCCTTGAAAAAATTGGAAGGCACCTATGAGCCCATAAAGTATTTTATTATTATAAATGATTTTAGTTGTCATTATTGAAATCGAATATTGTGTTTTAGAATACGCATTAGGTAAGTACAAAATTTGTTTTAAAAAATATTGCACTGCGAAAATAATTGCGAATCAGGGATAAAATAGGATAAAAAGGTAATCAAATGGATTAATATTTTGTATAATAGCTTAAGATTTTTACTTTAGAGAAATTTCAAACAATCACATTTTTACTAAATTAATTGTCTATATTCATTAATTGTGGATTTAAGTAAATATTTGGAATTAATTAACAATTGAAAAATAATAATTTAAATCTTCCTAGATCGATAATTATATTTAAATCTCAGAAAAAAGTTACGTGATCACACGCACGAGAAAACCAATTCTAATTCTTAACCCTTTATTGGTAAATGTACATCTCAGCCTTACATTTTTGGTATTAAATTAAGATAATTATTTCTCTAATTTTTAACATAATATGAATCCAATTTCAAGAATCAAAAAAAATTTTGTTGGTGAGGATTTCTATATTTGACCAATGGAAAGGGTTTTAAGGTGGAGAATGAAACAATGCACTAATTTGAGTAAGTAAAAAGTCTTGGAATAGTAACTGATAAACTTTTGACATTTTAAGCCCCTATTGATAATACTTAATTAATATTCATCTATAATATTGATTTCATTGGAAGGGATTTTTTTCTGATTTTACTGATCCTGTAACAAGCCCTGCTTAATGCATCTGTTCGGCTTCGTATTGAAAATTGTGGCTCTTACATGGTTTCCTGTAACTATAAAAGGAGATACTTTGACAGAGTAACAATAAGAGCTATTATATATGCTTTTTTATGTTCTCATTAACCTGATAAGGAAATATGCTATAATAATCGAGTGGGGGATTGGAAAGTAATGTCGTTATTTTACATTAAATTGAAACAGATAAGTTTTAACTTTTTTTTTTCTGTAATCAAAGACTCAATCACTCAACCATCAATTTTGTAAATTTTCAAAGCCTGGTCGATAAAAATCGATTGCTTTAGTAAAAAATATATATAGCATTTTGGCAAATTTTCGAATTTTTTACCCCGTAAAAAATGCTGTAGCGGTCGGAATAATTAAACCCTATTGCGCGATACTAAGCGAATATTTTGGGCGAGGCAATACCTCTTACCCCAATTAATTAATGTTTTTCCAGAGCTGGCGAGGTCCAGCGATATCGTGTTGAAGAATAACGCATTTTCTGTTGACCATCGCTGGACAATTTTTCATTAAAGATTGATGCAATCGATCCAATAGTTCTCAGTAAAGGTCATTATTTAAAATTTCATCACTTCAAAATGAACAATCCCGCGAATATTCCACAAAAACTATTTTGAAGTGTAAACCTGGATTGAGTTTACTTCTTGGCGAATCATTCAGAGAGAGCCACTGCCTTTTAAATTTTGGAATTTCATAGAGTACCTACTTTTCATTTCCCAGTTAACAAGCTATCAAAAAGTGCCTGTGTATTGTGCCGCTAACACAATAACATGCATTTGCTGGATCTGTTAACTTTGGTTTCTTCGGACATTTTCTTAGGAACTCAAATTCCTGCACTATTTAGTTTCCCCGCCTCCTGTAAGTGTTTGTGTTAGGTCGACTATTGTTTGTTAAGAGTGTATGACAACTCCTGATGTTTTTACTTAAATCCTGATCGATATGAGAGGGAAGATTGGATTTGAGTTCGAAAACCACCTTTAGCATTTACGAACGTCTGATGCATAAGACGTACTGTTGTGTTACTACCTTTATGAAACTAAATTAATTAAGCTCATCGGGTATTTGGGCTACCTTTTCATTATAAATTGCAGAATGAATTTTATAATTTACTAGTAAACAACTAGTCAGCCTGACCTAAAAATGTCTTTGGCATGATTTTGTAATACATGAGTGCAAAATGACCAACGAATATCCCCTCATTTTTAATGTTAGAGTTAAATGTTGAAAACACTTTAGAAAATAAGTTACTTTATCAATCATTTATCATCTTGATAAACTTTTCCAGGGCAATGCCAATAACCTCAACACACTCAAGAAACTTAGTTTCAGAGTTAGAAGGGCACAGTAGCAGGCAGGGAATGTTTTTAGTTTGTTATTAATTAAGCAGTTTTTGAAAATCAGTCGGAGGAGCAGTCTATTTGCTATTTGTTCTTTGTTAGAACATTAGAAATATTTTAATTAACTAATTACTTCTGTGTGTATTTGGGCTTTGGCCTATGGTGGATAAGGTTTTAAAATAAGACAGAATAATTCTGTGAAATTTTTCCATTTTATTCCATTTGATATGAAATGTCCATTTTCAAAGGAAATGTTATTTTGTAAGAACTTTATGAAATTAAATTATTTTTGTTCAAATTTCAGATAAATTCTTTATATTCTAATTCTAATTATATTTCTAATTTGTATGAATAAGCAGTACATGTATAAAGAAAAAAATATAATAAAGAAAAATAACTAAACGGGTCTGGGTACATGGTAAAGAATGTACTGTTTCAAGGTCCACGGTTGTGCAGGGAGGTGTTATCACGCTCAGCCGCCAGATTTTCCCCCTTATCTTAGGTGCCAACTTTATAGAGATTGGATGAGCCCCAGGAGGGCCCTAGATCTTATATGGCCCATCTCTGGCTGCTAACAGACTAAATAATATGGTGTATAAAAAAAAATGACCGTTTTATCAAATTCCGGAGTTCAAAAGTCAGTAAATATTTTAATGCTATTATTTACCAACACTTAATAATCCCTTTAGATCATTCTCTAAGCTTGTTTACTAACACTGGACTTCCTCAAAAAAAGCCTCAGTTTAGTTAATTATTTCAAAGAAGAAACCTGACAGTGTCCTACGAAATTCTCGTAATTTTAAGACATTACTGGAAAAATAATTTCACAGCCGTTGAAGCAACTCGTGAAATTATTAAACATGAAGGGGAAGGTGTCCTTGACCAGCGCACTGCGCGACGTTGGTTTGAAAAAATTAGCAGTGGAGAGACGACGTTGGAAAGGAAGAAGGGCTTTGGCGACCTTTAATGGATATTGATGAGGTTCTGAAGGAAGCTGTTGGGTCAAATCCGTCCACGAGCACTCGGAACCTTGCCAAGGAGTGTGGTGTGTCGAAAGATACTGTTAGTCGCCATGATTCACAGACTTTTGAACTCTGGAATTTGATAAAACGGTCATTTTCTTTTTATACAACCTATTAATAGTCTTGCCAACAACGGGATTTGAACCAGGATTTTCGGTATGGCAACTCAGTGCTCAACCACTGAGACACTCCGCTCCTCCAGTACATGTTTGGTAAACGATTATTATAATCGCCATTTTGTTAAAAAAGTTTTTAACCTTTCTATTTGGATTTTTTTGGGGCTTTGAAATTTCAGAAAAATAAAGTTGTTTTTTGGCACACCCTTCTGAAATAATAAATCGTTGGCGGTAATCAAAACACTTTTTATCATTTATCATGTTATATTCAAGTTTCAACAATAGGCTGTGGTTGAAAACAAGGCCAAGAGCGGACTTCTTATTGTAGTTGAAATAATCTTGAGCGTAAATCTCGTAAACTGCTTAAATAGTATTTTATTAACTCGCAGGTTTTAAAATATTGCTTATTACGAATCATTCGTTTATTTAGTTATGAAAAGATATGAAGTGTCATTCAATACAGGAGCAGGAGAAAACAATGATAATAAAAGACTCATCCTATCCTATACTTTTTTATTATAACTTATGTTTATTTTTTTAAATTGTAACCGGGTCATTATATTATTAAAACATAAGCGAAGGTTTTATATATGAACTAAAATATATTTGTATTATCTTACCACAGATAGAGCCACTGTGCATAGCAAAGTACAATACTACTCTCACAATGCTGCTCGTACTACTATATAATATGCTGAATAATATTACGAATGGAAGCGGTGTAGCTCAAGATGATTCTGCCATTTAGTTAATGCACGACCCCCCCACCCCATGGTTTATATTTGTAGTGGTTTTTAAGTTTAATTGTTAGCACCCCTAATGTTTCTTAACAAACTTCACATAAATAAATACATTTATAATATTATGTTTGAAAATACGAAAAATAATGCTTGATTTATTAGTGTATTTAGAGAGGGAAAGAGTTATTTTGGAGCAATATGTACTATCTCTCTCCAAGTGAGACCTGGTGATTTAGTGAGTCCCAGGGTCACTCTGAGCTCCTAAATCCCAACGTAGGGTTATATCTTCGGCAGCTGGAAAATACCTGCTTCTCTAAAACTGTTATTTATAGGGTATTACACCTGGGAGGTTTTCCAACGGTGTAAATGTTTGCATTTACGTAATCGATTGTAACAGTAGTAAGGCTCTTTAACAGTTGTAAATAATATATTTTTCAGATATATATTAGTCAGATCTTTTTATATCTTTCTTTGTTGTCAATAAAATTTCGGGGTAGCTCATTAAGTACTGTGCTGAACTACCGTACATAAGATCCCAAGTTCGATACTAACTGTAGATAAATTTAAACTTAATTAAAAATTTTGCTACAATTTGTGAATCGATCCTTTGCAATCAGTAGACCTTCCAGGGTTTCACCCAGCTTCGATATAGTACGTTCGCCTAATTTAGGGAACTTTATGGTTGATTATGATCTAAGCCTTATGACCTTGCACAAACGTTGGCTTCGAAACAGTACTATCTCAACCATGAACCGAACCCAATATCCTTCATAGGCTTGTGCCCTTGGTTTATTGTTGATCCTTTAAACAGCTCTACAGCTTGAATACAAACATATAGTTGCCAGTTCCAACCAAACCCTCGCCTTCGGTTTGACCTGGCCACTACAGTCTACATTTTTTTGTTCTGTCTGGTTGTGCTGTACCAGCACATACAATATATTGTAGAAAAACGCACAAAGCTTATGTATCATGTTAAAAAAAACCTGTATAATAATTTCAATACTTCTTAATTTTATGCGATAAAAACTGAAAGTAATAAAGACAAAAATAATCTCCTGAAAAAAGATTTCGGATTGGCGTTCTATGTCAAAAATCCATCTTAAAAATCTATACAATAAATTTTGATGGTTAATTCAAACATTTTAAGACAACGATAAACTAAAAACAATGAATGATTTTAAAGAAAATTCAATTTGAAAATGTGAATAATCAGTATTACGATTTTTCCTTTTTTTTGGAAGGTCGGAGGTTCACAATTATATTCGGGTTGAAAAAAATTGAATTTAAAGTGAATTTCTATCCTTGATCTTGTAGTTATATATTATATTTGAATTTTATTTTGTGTGAACTTACAACTTGTCCTCTACTTAGTGTACCGTGGCCATTTTGTCCCTCTATTAGTTGGCCCAGGAAGTGATAGAGGGCTCCGGCTCAGATACAAAGAGGTAGATGAGGTAAAACAGCGGAACGGAGTTTTTAGATTAAACAGTGCCCTGATAGACTAAATCCATTATAACCTATGATTTAATATTATGATGGATGTCAAACATTCTGCTCGGACATGAATCAATTGCGTTAATTATTGATTAAAATCCTTTTTGTTCCGAACAAAAGGACTAATACAAAGGGCCATGAATAATAATCACTGTTGGGCGTATGATTTCCTTGTTCGAGGATAATGAAGATTTATTAATCATGTTAAATGGATTGGTGTTGATAAGTTATTTTAATCCAAAGCTAGCCAGTGGAATTATTTAGAGTTCGAGTAATCCGTTCCCTATTTGTTGTAAAATTATAAGGTTCTTACTATTAATAAAAAAAAACAATAATTTAAAAAACCGTACCACCACAACTAATACTCTTGTGTTGAATACATGTTAGGCACTGTATTATTTACAAACTAACGGTTGTGCAAGGTGGCGATTTAACCTCATGATAATAGGGTTTCGAAACCAAGGAATTCCAGCCGTTGCACTTCAGTCCGAAAATTCCTTATTCCTAACGGTCATTCTACATTCCGTTGGACATGGTTGAAATAATTCAATTATCTTTGACCCAATTAACATACAAATGTCTTTTGAGAGCTACCAACGGGTAGTTAATTTATGACATGTCATATTATTTATTTCACACGAAACAGCCCTGAAAGACCCCGCGACTAGATGCAGATATTATTACTATGCAGATTTTATTTTTATTTAATTCCATATGTTAAAGAGATTAATAATGAAAGGTTCAACGATCACACAGGCTCGATGGCGATAACACCGCTACACCAATCGCTGCATATAAACTTCCACCCTTACATTTCCACCCAAACCAAAAACCATCAGATCACCCTTATATAAATCCTACCACCTACGCCTAGATCCATCTCAGACGTTAATTAATCGGATGAGTGTTAAATATTTTTAAAGGAATTCTTTCGCCATCATCTTCTCGATTATATCATTTCAACACCTTATTTTCGAGTACTTCAAGACGTTGTTCATCCTTCAATTGTAGTCACGTTTCACACCCATATAGACAAGTTAGAGCGATTCTAGCTTTATAAATTGCGTTTAAAATTTCGGGGCAAAAGCAGCGAGCTAAGTTACCCACCTTTTTGAACTAATTCTTATTTCTGTCTCATCTGAACCATCTGAATGAATAGGCATTCATCAACTTTAATGAATTTAGCCTTATTTCTTCCGTACTTTCATCCAATAGAAACAAGTCTGCAAACCTTAGCACGGACATTTTTCTACCCAGTTTCTATTCTCTTTCGGCGTGAACTTTCTATCTTAAAACGTAGTCTAGTCTTAAATTGAGAATTAATTGAAGGTGAAAGCGCTTCATTTTCTCAAATTCGAGCGAACTTTGAGCTTTTCTGAAAAATAAATACCGTTTCCATCTTTATTTAATGTTTCGGTCAAGCACATTCCTACTAAATTTACTAATTTCTGCTGTACACAACAGTTCACCAATATAATATAAAACATTTGGCGGTCGATGGAATCATGACCTTTTTGGAAATCTATTTAAAGTTGGTGAAGTACCTCGTTGAATTCTAATGCTTCCTTAAGGGTTTGCATAAGGGGATGAATGGGATATCCTAGGGCTAATCCAATCTCTATGAAATGCCTCACCTAAATGGGGTAAAAACCTTGCGGTCGGGTGTGATTGATCACAATCCAATCACTTCACTGCATAACTTCGGCTTAGAAACAGTCTCTGCTTTGTTCTAAACTGAAGAACCTTCATGAGTTGTAGTGTCGCATAAGAAAAAGATTCATTCGGCTGTTAAACGCTATCGTCTAAAACCAAAATGGTAATCGCTGATAATTTTTTCGAATCCGGTCCATGACTATTAATAGTGCTTTGTGGACTAAATCTCTTTCATTTATTTAGTATAGCCTAATTTGGTGTAACCAGGCCAGACAAATCCATTCTTTTCACCGAGAGTGGCCTGGTTGCGAGCCTGGCAGCTTATTTGGTAGAGATGCGTGCTAGAGTTGTAGAAAACCCTAATTCGAATCCCGGTCAGGACAAATCTTTTCTCTTCAAAATAAAAATATTTAAATAATCACAATAAATTTTTAAAAAAATTATACCTATTTATATTTACTGTTTTCTGTTTCAGAGTGGTTTGTAGCGGTACAGCGAACCCTCCTGCTGGTAAGTGTATCATCAATAGTTGTCTAATAATGATGTTAAAGCGTTGACTTGGGTTCGCATGGTTGACGCCAGTTGTCAGTTGAGTCGCGTGCTAGCGTGCTATTAGTTCAACACTTTGCTAAATACTGACCCTGCTATATCGATAGTGAGATTTCAATTACCAGCCATGATCGAATATTTATTAACTGATCTGTTGATTTGTATTATCTTTATTATGGTTATTAAACAGCGTTTGATTTTGTTATCATTAATAATTTATGAAAAAATATTTTACCTTAATTCCTTAAGTTTTCTTATTGGGTTACTTAATATTACTAAGACACATGTTACCACAGTACTTAGGTCTATAATAAGTTATTATAGAGTTTCTCTTGCGCAAAATGTACCAAAAGGTCGAGAGTCAAAATAAAAACTAATTTTTGAAAATCAAAATCACTTCACCTATAGTTTTTCAATTTAGAATCGTAGACTGAAAAGGGAACAGAGGTAACTCACTTTTTCCTAGATCTTCAAAAGAGCGAATTCACCCGTAAACAGTATCATTATTATTATTGAAGTCCATCTCGCTCAACCCCATGTTTTCCTCCAATTAAGGGTACCTAATTTAAGGGGTGAGCCCCAAGAGGGTCTGCATATCTCAAAGAGTACATCCATTACTGTTAACAGATTAAATAATTATCTGTCACAGCCAGATGGTTTTCATCCGGAAACCATAGCAATTCAGTGTTCCACACACTGAGCCAGCACTATCCAAAAAAAAAGAATAAATATGTGAATTTTAATTAATGATATAAAACAGCATGCCTAGAGTAATATAGAGGGATACTTGTATGCTGATTCAGTACAATTCCACCACGACCCAAAAAAAACGTTTACATTATTTTATACATCTTGGATAATATTAATTGGACCTCTATTTAATTAGATTACTTTTTATTACTTACTTTATTAATTAGTAGATAATACTAACCGGTAGTCATAGATAATATTCTATCTGTTTTAAAATTTATTTACACTTTGTCCCTCCGTTATTGTTATTACTCCGGGGAGCGAGTGTCTCAGTGTTTTTTTCAGAGTACTGAGTAGCCATGCCGGAAATCCTGATTCAAATCCCGCTGCAGGCAGTTACTTTTATTTACTCTGTTTGCGGGGGGGAGATGGATCATATGGGATCTAGGATCCTCCTGGGGCTCACCCAGCCTCTGTAATATATTATAAAAATAGGGTAGCCAATATAAGGGGGAAAAGCCTGGCGGTTGAGCGTGACCTTGGACAAGTCACCTCCATGCAGAATTGTTGTCCATGAAACAGTAGTCTCTACCATGTACTGAACTCAGACTCCTTCACGGGTCGTAGTGGTTACAGGTTTTTTTTAGGTTTGTTATTACTCTTAATCTATTGTTTTAGATTTAATTATTAATTAGTGTATTTAAAATAATACTTTTATTTGATTTTGTAACTTTCATCATCCCGCCTTTTGTATCTGATTTTCTCCAATAGGATTATGTCTATATTTTATTTTATCTATTTTTATTCTTTAGACACATAATTTTAAACTGTATCTTGTGAATCTAGCTCTGAAAAAGACCTGCATTGTGAGCGTTGGTATTAAAAAAAATAGTTCAACTCTTTCAAAGATATTATTTCTCCGGACCATTTTCTTCGCCGTTATTTTATATATATAATCGACACTTGAACCATCCAATAAAACCGTACCATATTATCACAATTTTTATCACCCCTTCGGTTGATTACTGGACTTAATGCCCGTGTTAAGGGCAGGTACTTAGCGGCGATATTATTGAAGCGATGACTGTTGATCCAGCAGTGACTGAATATAGGTCTTCGTTATCTCCCCCAGCCAGGCGTTCATTCGTCGATGCCTCTCTCACACATTCGATTTGCCCCTCTCTCTTTCGCATCAGTATGTTATTCAAATTGCTCTTTTATCGTTTAATTTGTTAAATATCATCATCTAAAAATAAATTCTAAGTTATAGAAATGAGCAATGCTATGGATTATAAGAAATGAAACCTGTTTATGTACTTTTAAATACATAGAAATGTTCTGTGTAGACAATCATTTATTACTGTAATTTTTAAGTTTCTTATGGTAATAATCTTAACATTCCGGAGGTTGTCGTTTCTAGTTGAGTAACAATACGTTTTAACTTTTCATTCATTTCCCTTTTAATATTTTACAAAAATTCAATTTATCATGAGCTTTAGTATGGAAATGAAAATGTAACTCTGGGAAAAGTGTATACTTCGGTAACCATTTCATCTAGGAATGAACGTTTCAACTGACTCCTCATTTCATCTCTACTCCTAAATGTTAGTTGAAACTTTTATTTCTTGATGAAATTAATAGCGAAATCTACTCATTAATTACTTAATCGTATTCCCTTCTCCATTCTAAAGCTAACGGTAGCTTTTATTTTTGGAAATTATTAAAAATGAAACGATTAAACAGATGAAACTTATAACTCAGCTGGAAGAAAAAAACAAGAAAAAAACATCGCACAGCAAAAGGGAAATATTATGAAGATGATATATATACATATACATATTTGTATGTGTGTGTATGTATTTGCAGAGATAAAAACTGTAGAATAATTATTAGCAAGCATATAATAATTTTGTAGGTAGAGCCATGAAGAGATGGTTGTTGTTCCTGTCCCCATTTTTTAAAACAATTTTTTTTTTCAACCATTTGTGTTTCGACCTACGAAATCAACAGTTTTCCCATTTTCTGGTATGATCAATATCCTGTTACTTCAGCAGAATATGCTGGTATCCCTGGCAAATAGGTCCTCCCGAAAAGGTGCGTGCATTTTTAATAAAAGATGCAGGAGTACCTCCCTCTCCCTAGGACCTTTATACCCGGAACCAATCCTACTAAGAGGCCCTTCACATCCCTACTCCAGTTTTATTCAGACTTAGATAGCGCTTTCGGTTCTATATGGCGTACTCTCCTCTTGTCCCGACTTCCGATTTATATTGTCGTTCTGTTTTATAGAAATCTGATGTAAAGGCTGATCAGGAAGGCTAATGGAGAAGAAGTAATTTCCTGTCATATCTCAAATGTATAGCTGACTTGAATAATTAGGAAAGTCGTAGTCTTATATGATAGTAAATTACTTGGGGGTACATTAAGAAATTTAAAAAAGCAAAGATTACTCACTAATACCTTTACACATCGATTATGACGAATATATATTTATATACATTTTCCTGTTAGTATTTTGATCAATCACCTGATATAGATAGATATGGATGTTAATCTTTTTGAATATCACCGAGATTTTTTCTAATTTTTTAGTGAAGCAATTAAAAAAAAAACAACTGAATTACTACAACTGAGGAAGATTCTTGGGCTCAGAACGTGGTAGTGAACATACTGTTTCTTGGACAACGGTTGGGCAGGGAGGTGATTTATCTTATATTACGCTCAACTACCAATTTTTTTCACTAACTAAGGGTACCCACTTTATAGAGGCTGAGTGATTCCCAGGAGGGACTCAGATCCCTGGCTTAATTAAACAAAATCTGTCACAGCTTATTAAGTATATTAAGACAGAATACAACAAGTGAGTACCTTCCTGTCTTCCTCATTATAGAATAATTTTGAGAGTGTTAGTCACTTATAGATATAAACTGGATGCATTAACAAATTAAAATACCAAAATATTAAAAAATTATTGTATCTGCTGAATACTTATTGAATATTAATTACTCATATGGCATTTATTTATACAAGTTTTTAGGCTTAGCTGAAACCAAGAACACGTGGATTACTTATTAAACAATTTACACGAGAATGATAATAATATAATAATATTCCACTTCCCTCAGTACAATAAACTCATTCTGGACAAAATTCACTCAAACTACTTATTCACTAGGACTTCCCAATAGGTATCTGACAAGACTGAGAAGGACATTGAAAATTATAGCGTGATTTTTAAAGGAAAAAATAATATTTTTAACTTAGGAGTTCTAATACAAACCCCTTAAAACGGATGGTTGATGTGAAAGCTTTTTTATCTTTGTTACAATAGTGAAATTTAAACTTAGCAGGTTTTAATATTTGTTTAGTGATGGCTTCTTATTCAACTAAAGTCATGTAAGTTAAGTAAATATCTGAATAAATGGTTATAGGTGGCTTGAAATGGAGTAATTGCTTATTTTATAACTCCATTTGAAACCCAAAACTACTTAAATGACACGATTCCACTGCCCTCAATACTTATTCGGTTTGAAATGAAACTCTTAATTTCTTAAAGTATACAATTAATTCTGGAAAAAAAGTCGACTGAATCATTTAATCAGCGGAGCTCTAGATGTAAAAACATAGATTTCTTACATTTATGTGTTTAATCGGCCCATGAAGTTTTATTTGTTTATTGTATTCATTTTCATTTTTTTCAATTATATTTATTCCCTAAATGGCTACATTACATTATTGACTATTAAATAGCTAATAGCCGTGAAAATTATCATAAATAGAAAAAAATGTAAATATTATTAAGAAAAATAGACCTGAATAAAAAAAAATGTTTATTTTGTAGTCTTTATTATACCGTAAGAGCTAAAGAACAAAGTATTAAATTTATTGAATGTGATGCCAACGGCCTCTAGTCACGCTTAGCTGCGGTTCTAAACTAAACTAAAGGACATATTATTGATGTCAAATTATCTCTGACGCAGTTTACTAACATTCGCATGCAATAAAATAAATAAACGAACTTTATTTTTTATGGAATAAATCATGTTAATGAATTGTAAACTGATAAATTAATAAACACTAGTTCACATGTTGAGTTATGTACTGCACTCTCTTGAGTTTTTTTTTGTTTTTTTTGGATTGTTATTTATTATGGCTTATAATTTGGTACCCTATTGACAGCAAACAACCTCTGGCCCGCCAGGTTGGTGGAACACCGACACTGACACGGGCACATAGTATGCTATATAAGCAAACTTCCCCCACACTACAGACAATTGTCCATGAACACAACCTATTAACTTAGTTTAAATACTTAGATACCATTAAATCAAGATTTATCTGTAAATGAGATAGATATATGACATAAGATACTTCTTGAGATAGGTCCCTGGAAGTATATCTACTAGATCTCGTTATCTTCGTTCTGCGTGTGGAAGACTCCAGATGTTTCTTCCTCGATGTCTTCCAGTCTCCAGTCTCCCCTAAGCCACCCTCTCTTGTTCATTTTCTTCTCCCTTCCAGTTTCCTTGAGCGTGACGAATGTTAATCTTCTCTTATTGACAAGAAGCTGTTCTAGGCCTTCTAATATATTTTCTAAATATCACTTCAAGTTCATTTAGTAGCCCTACCAGAATCATTTTACTCTTTTTTTATTAGTTTTTTTTATTAATTTAATAATCTAATAAAAAAACAGCAGCTATGGAAGATCTTACCATAATGAAGTAGCAGTTATAAACTTCACCTATACAGGTATAGTTAGGACAGGGAACTTTAAAGAGTACCTGATATCGTACTAGCTCGGAACCTCCATTTTACGTCACTTACGAAGGATGGTACAAAAAATCATTACTTCCTTTTAAAAAATCCACCTGCCGAGCTGCGAACATGTGGCCTTGTTCATAGCAGGTTGTTATGCTAACCACTACACCATAGGCAGTGACCTATCTGTAGTAGTAGTGAATAAGGAGTCCCTTGGTGGTAATTTTCCAAGGACACTGAGGAAACTCTTTCTTACTTAAAATTTTCCAGTCAGTTATGAAATAATAATGTCGGATTTTTATTGGTCACTAAGGACTAAGTCTTGGCTCTAACTTTGTATAAGGAGTTCTGATAATATATTTATAATAAATAAAGTTATAATCGCTTTGAAGGATGAAAGTCAGCTTATAAGAATGTAAAATATCAATGATTGTTTATTTTAATTCGTACTTTTAAAAGATAATAATAAACAATAAAAATTTCTTAAAACATAAAACCACCGATTTTAAACCAAAATCATTATCATTTTAATGCACTTATCTGTCTACGTAGAACCAGAAACGAAGATGGTTACGGTTATGCCCGACATCGCTCTCCGAAAGGCGTCTTAACTAAGTATTTTTTACTCCCTTTATAAAATATTAATGTCACCTGTCGGGCTGTGGACAGGGTAGGTTGTTATATTCACTACTACGCTAGAGTGATCCCCGTTTTTAATAGTAGAAAGAAAGAAAGAAAGAAAGAAAGAAGAAAGAAAGAAAATAAATTTTATTCTGGGACATTTAGTCCCCTAAGAATAATTACAATGTACAATAAAGAGACATTTGTCTGGCATTTAAAGACAGTCAGGAATTAATTCTGTAACATGGTTATAAATCCTAAAATTAATACACCTGGTGAACATTTAAAATACGTATATAAGAGTATGCTAAAATATATAATATACAAGAATCTGTATAAAAAGGAAGAATAAATGAAAAAATAGTTGAATGAAGCTCAAAGCTCTGAGTTGCGAAAATCTTAATCTTGCATATATTCGGGAGATTGATTGCTGAGGAGATGGACAAATAAATGGTGTTTAAATGAGGTTAAGGATGAGGATTTGCGTATGGAAATAGGTAGGGAATTCCAAAACAAGGTAGCACGCATGACAAAGGATTTTTTAAAGGAGGCAGTTCTGTGAGAAGGAATGAATAGGTTTATGGGCTGGGATCTCGTATTAATCGAATGGACCGAGGAACAAGGAGTAAACAAATCAAGAAGGTAAGAAGGTTTTTTAGTTGTAAAAGTTCGGAAAAGGTGTACACCTAGGAAATATTGCCGCCGGAAAACTGGATAGAGCCACTTCAATTCGGCATACCAACTGGAGACGTGGGAGCGCCTGGAAACTCCAAAGATGAATCTAATGAAACAATTCATTAGTCTTCTCAATCTGATCTCAAGCCCGCCAGACAGTCCACCGTATACAAGGCAGCCATAATCGAAGTGAGGAAAAATGAGAGAGGAGACAAGGAGCTGGCGGATTTTAAGGGGCATAGAATCGCGGAATCTCAGGAACTGTTTGAGGGTAGCAATGGATTTTCGGATAATTTGGGAAATATGATTATTCCAGGACAGGTATTGATCAAAGATTACCCCAAGGTTTCTAACGGAAGTGTGGAAACGAATAGGTAGCCCATTGAGATAGAGTAGGGGATAATAAGGAACGGAATTAATAAGATGCTTGGAACCGATTAGAATGGCTTTCGTCTTCTCGACGTTCAATCTCAGATCATTGTTCGCAGCCCAGGCGTTAATACTGTCAATATCTTCTTGCAACCTTCGGATCGCCTCTAGCATCTCGGTAGGATGGAAGGAAAGGTAGATTTGGAGGTCGTCAGCATATAAGTGGTATTGTGAATGATGGATGGAATCAGGAAGGTCGTTAATATAGATGGAGAAAAGAGTTGGAGAGAGCGAAGATCCCTGAGGAACACCGCGAGTAAGTGAGAGGGAAGAGGAAGGAGTTTTATTGGGAATGATAACTGTTTGGGATCTGTGATACAAGAAGGAATGGAACCATTTAAGAACGCTATTTGATATAGAAAGATTTTGGAGTTTGGAAAGGAGGATTTCGTGATTAACCGAATCAAAGGCTTTTGAAAAATCAAAGAGAACTAGGATCGAGATTTTCTGTTTGTCTATGGAGAATTGAAGGTCTTGGGTAATTTTCAGCAAAGCGGATTGAGTAGAGAACTGGGATCGGAAACCTGACTGAAGAGGATTGAGGAGAGCTTTTTGCTCAAGGAAGGAATTAAGCTGTGAATGGACTAGTCTTTCAAGGGGTTTTGAGAGGTTAGAAAGAATGGAGATGGGTCTGAAATCGGAAACTTTGGAAGGAACAGGAACTTTATTCAACGGACGGACTATGACTTTTTTCCAAGCTGATGGGAATATGGAATTTTGTAAGGAAAAATTGTAAATATGCAATAGGGCAGGAAAGATGGCAGGAAGACATAGTTTAATTAGCTTCACTGGAATTAGATCCGGACCATAGTCATTTGTTCTGGATTTGAGGACAGAGGAGAGTAGGTCTTCTGGTGAAATATTTGTAAAATAGAAATTTTCAGGTTCAAAGGATGTTTTTGGAAAGCAGTATGAGGAGGAGAACGGTATTGAGATAGGGTTGGCAAAATGGAAATTCAGTTGATCGGGGGAGACAGGATAGGAGGTATTGGTTTTTGACTTTACTACGGAGAGATTTTTAAGGATTTTCCATCTGGATTTGGGATCTGATGCTTGTGACAAGGAAATATAAAAGAATTGAGCCTTAGCTCGTCGCAAGGAAGATTGGGTAAGGTTTCGAAGGATCTTGAAGGAGATGTAATCATCTGGATTACGTGTTCGTTTGAAACGCCTCCTAGTTGCGTCTCTTCTCTTCATCAACTCTCTAATTTCAGGGTTAATCCAGGGAGCTGCAGGGCGTCCGAAGGTAGAGGTCTTTAGGGGTGCGTGTTGATTTAGGAATAGGAGAAGATTGGAGGAAAGACACTCAACCATTTCATCGATGGAGGGATAGGAATAGATGGGATCCAAGGATTGAGCTAGTGAATCGAGAAAAGGATTTAATTTTTCAGGGGTCAACGAGCCGAGGTCCCGCCATGTAATTTCCCTGGGGACAAACTTAGGAGTCGAGACGTTATAGGAAATCCTGATGAGATCATGGTGTGAAAGAAAGGATACAGGATTCTGAGAGGAGGATAATAAGTTTTTGGAGGAATCTATTAAAAAAAGGTCGAGCCATGTACTCGAGAACTGGGTATGGTGAGTAGGTTGAAAAGGAACGATAAATAGGTCGAGGGAATGGATTAGGTCTACGAGGTAAGATTTGTCGGAAGAGTCCGAACACAAATTGGTGTTGAAGTCGCCGGTTATTATAACATTATTGTATAAAGGAACGTAGGTGAAAAGGGAGGATTCTAAAGCTGGATCAAATCGAACTTGAGGTGGGCGATATGTAATGACATAGAGAAGGGCAAATGAATCTGAGGAAATTTCTACAAATAGGTACTCTAAATGAGGGAAGTCGGAAGTAGGAGACTTGTGAAGGATTTTTGTTCTCAGACCTTCATGAACGTAGAGACCAACACCTCCACCAGTTCGGTCCGTTCGATCATGACGAATGAGGACGTAGTTAGGGATTGATATAGAGGAGGAGGGAATATTTGGTTTGAGCCAGGTTTCTGAAACGGCAATAATATGATGGAAATTATGAAGGAAATAATCGAGGAATTCATCAAAGTGAGCAGGGAGGGATTGGGAGTTAACGTGGCAAGTTAATAGAATATTAGTCATATAGGGATAAGGAGGGATGTACTTCAGAGAAAGTTAGGAGTGAAAAGGAACATTTGTAATTATGTGAATTAAAATTGTTTAAGACACACAATAAGCGGTAAACTAGAGTAAAGCGAGTCAGACAATAATGAATTTTTACAAAATAAATAATAATTTCAACTGAAAAAAATAAATGAAAGTTCAGACTATAAAACGAAAATAATAATAGGATTATAAAAAGAAAAATAGACTCTACATGCAGATATGAACGGAGATTAGTAAAGAAAAGATATGAAGAAATAACTCTAATCGTATTCAAATTAATAAAAAAACACAAGATGATATCCCTTATTTGAAAAATTATACAAAAAAGGTAATTATTACAAATGATATATAAAAAAAAATTCTGGCAACTATAAAAAGAAATCGCTACAGTATGGTAACAGCTACGTTTGCATCATTGGAAGACGTCTAAATCTCCGGCCATGTTAACAATGACGACTGGCATGCCATCGTCTTTTCGGCACCTGACTCGCCCCCTTGAAAACCAAAGGTATTTGATTTTTCCTGCGGCCTTCCTCTGTCTTGCTAGCCAATAAAGATGACGGTTGCTTGTCGTCATCTCCTCCCCGATATAAATTCTGTCATCACTATCCCAGCCAAGGTGCCTGGTGGTGAAGTCCCTTTTGACCTTTCTGAGGCGTAACACCTCGTCCCGGATCGTCTGGCGAACGAAGCGCACGACAATCGACGGTGGCCGGGTGTCCTCTCCTCTAGGTCGCTTACGCTCCACAAAATCTAAGTCCTCGACACAAAGTTTGACTCCCAGGGCCGTCCCGACGGACAAAACAATTCCTTCGGGCGTTTCCCCGGTCTTCGTGCTAACATATTAAAATATTAATGTCACCTGTCGGGCTGTGGACAGGGTAGGTTGTTATATTCACTACTACGCTAGAGTGATCCCCGTTTTTAATAGTACTGGTGCGCGTGGTCGGCTTCGGAAATGGAATTATGGCTTTTCAGAGAGGACAATATTCCTTTGGTCCCCTATTAATAATATATATAATATCAATTATATTAGTAGCTTTAAACTTATGTTTGGTCCTTTAACTTATTTACCTACCCTTATTTATTTTTTCTTTTACAAAATCCTACTAAATCATATTATTTGTTTAGTTGGCAAATACTATTGTTTACTTTATTTTGAGTTTTACTTGTTAGCATTGCTCCCCAGTGAGTTCACGGAACCGGAAACAAATAAATATTGACTAATCCAAATGACAATCGAATTCTCACCAATTCAAAACCTATTTTCTACGTGTTTGTACATAATGACTTTACAGTACATTGAAAAACATAATGATCTTTTTGTATCAGTAGTTAATAGTATAAGTCTTCCAATTTTACATAAAAATGCATAGTTAAAAAAAACAGAACTATAAGATGTTTTTGTTTTTTTTGTTCGCCTAAGCCAACTATGGCCAACGATATTCATTTATTGTGTTTGGGAAAGGCTTTGATGTTTCTAGTTTTGCATCATTTTGCTGTTTTGTCCTTTTTCCTCTTTCGTTCTGAGGGCATCTATTTTCTTTCTTGGTGGAACCCTTTTCGCTTCAGCATCCTCCTTTATTTTTTCTTTAGATAAAATAGTAAACGTGTTGGGAAAGGGCACTAGGTTTATTTCACATTTTCTTATTTACTATGGAGATATTTCATGGTTTTCATTGGCTTTCAACAAAAAATAAAATAATTAGCTAAAAATAAAATAAATTACACGAGAGAATATAAGTAAAAATATTTAAAAAATAATAAATAACATTCTTTTAATAACATTAAAATTTTTGAAGATATATTCCAGAAATGTAATTTTAATTTCAATAAAATGTGTTAATTAATGTATACCATTATACTAAGTAAGTTTGTATGATCGATCGTTTTAAATTGCCGTTAATTGAGGAACATTTTATGCTTTTTAAGATCACGCAACCGCCTACGCTCATTAGGCAATGTTTCACTAATGGTCTTTTATCAACCTCAATTATTGTTTATTTAATTTTCAGATATTTAAAACGAATCTAAAATAAATTGTAGATAATTTCATTTAAGAATTAGTTTTAGTAAATATTGGGAGCGGGGTAGCTCAGTGTGTAGATATTTTTTCAGTGTGTAGATATGAATTATTTAATCTTTTTACAGCCTTAGGAGGACACTGGGGCTCACCCAGCCTCTAGAAGTTGGGTTCTGTTCACAGGTGGAAAAACCGATAAATCATGCTCTCGGACTTGTTTCCCTGCATATAGAAACAGTAAACCACTTACTATTTACTAATGCCAAGACCTTAATGGGTTTTGGTGGTACAGATTGTTTTCTAAATAAATATTATTTGATACCCCATACAAAGAAATGATCGCAATGATTTAAATAAAATAATTATTTTCATAAAGGCATCTGTACATGCATCATTGCCATAAACAGCTTTTAATGAGGATTTAAAATTAAAATAAAACGCTGAAATAATTTTCAGGTAGTAAGTATAAGCAGGAGAGCATACGGTACGGTGTTATACATGAGCTCAGACACGTGTGGCCCCAGAGACACGTGTAATGTGAAGTCGAGGTTCGCCCAACCCACCAATTCCGTGCTTGAAGTAGTCCTCAAGCGAATAGTACAAGCGATGATCATAAAAAAACAAGCGTAATAATTGATAGAATTAGTGGGAGGTCTTTATGAATACTTTTTTTTAATATAAGGTTATAGTAAACTAGTCCTTTTATAATATATTTTACCTTCTATATTCACGAATACTGTACTACCACAGCTTAAAAAGGGTCTTGGGTTCAGTTCGAGATAGAGACTCTGAAGGGAGTTTAGAAAATTTGAATAGAATGAAATAATGCAATAAGGCATGTAGGTATTTAGCTAATATATTGCAGTAACTTTTCAACCAAAATCGATTTATAAGAAATTTATATAGTTCCGCTTATCTCTTTTTTACCAATTTTTGTTTTTAAACGACATAACTAACTTTATTGATTTTACTCGTTGTATCATTTCCTGAATTAAATCCTCTTTAAATTGTGCACAGATTGCACAACCCTTATTAAAACAGATTGGCTAATATATAATGATGAATTTGAAACAAGCCGACTATGAAGAAAGGTGAATGTGAAAAAAGTGACTTTTATTCTGTTTATTTTAAAGCAATGCCATATTCATAGTTTTGATAATATAAATTTAAATCTACGATGTAATACAAAACAGATACAAATATATTAAACTATAAAATAATTTAATAGAAAATTATTTAATAGTGAATGAAAGATATGATTTTGGAATAAATTCAAATGATTTTGGAATATGATAATTTGTATTGTTAAATTATTGGATAATTTTAATTTAATAACATCAAATTTCCAAGAAACCAAATTCAATTTTTCTTTAATTGCTTGTTCAAGATCACACTGCACAGCCAAGTTTTTCCCTCAATTAAGCATACCCACATTATAGAGGTTGGGTATGTTATATTCTGCAGATCCTATTGGATCCATTTTGCTTTTAGCAGAATAAATAATTTATATTTATATTTTACAGCTGAAGGTGGACCTCGGACCTTCAGCATACAAACATACTGATCCTCCTCACATTGATCAATTATTTTCAATGTTTTTTTAATATAATTCGAGATTAAATGCCTCTTCATAAGTTCAAAATATTATGGAAGCACCATATTCGGAGCTTTCCGACCTAAGAGAAACAAGAATGCTTGAAAATTAGAGCTAAAGCAAACACAGGAAAACGGTAGTGTTTGTTGACATTTCGCTGGTAAATTTCCGGTGAAATGCCACTCGGAATGTCAATGGTGGCAGTTTCGCCCTTACCAATCCCTGCTAGTAATTTCCTATCAATTTCCTATTACAATGATTCTCCGGGCATTTATCTAGTTCATTGTAAAAAAAAATCAATTGTAAACAAAATTATTAAGTAAAGAGATCGTTTTGTATCGGGGATAAAATAAAATTAAGCTAGATAACTCAGTGTTAAGAATAGTGAGTTACTGAGCTGGGGATCCCTTATTCGAGACTGGCTTTTGCGGGGAAATTATTTATCTCACAACAGCCGTGGATCGACTCTGTAGCATCTTCAGACCCTTCTGGAGTTCACTCAGCCTCCGCAATGTGGCAAACCCATTATAGGAAGGAAGCTGGTGGAAAATCACATACCTGAATATTTACACTACAAAAAAGTTATATATTAAGTAGAATATAGATTTTATTAAAATATATCATTTGTAAGGTATTGTTGAACAATTTAGAGAATAATGAAAAATGTAGCATATTTTTTCAATGAATTCATTTAAAATCAATTATCTCGATTTCCAATTATTAATTACATGACCACTGAACGATGAAGGGAAATTTAAAGATTATATTCTTCTAAACTTCAACGACATGTAAGTTAATATGGGGATTGGTTATTTATTTTTGTTTAACCTGTACTTTTACAGCCCGTGAAGAGTCTGGAGTTCAGTCCATGGTTGAGGCTGTATCTTGGACAACGGAGGTGATTTATCCTAGATCACGATCAACTGCCAGATTTTCCCCTCTTATTTTGGGTAAACATTTTAAATAGGCTGGGTGAGCCCCAGAAGGATCCTAGATCCCATAGGAACAATCACTGGCAGCTAACGGATTAAATAAAAATCTGCTAGGGTGCGTGATGTGAACCCAGGAGCTTCGCCATGGCAACTCAGCGCTCTACCACTGAGCCACTTCGCTCCCGGGGATTATTTATTACTTAATAATAATTTTTAGTACTTAAAAAAAATACACATTTTTAGTACCTAATAACAACATTTTAATTCATTCTAGAAATAGTCTTTCCATTACACCTCCATTATCAGTAGCATCTTCTTTTACAATAAATGCCTTTGAATTTATATATGTTACTGAAATCATTATTTTTTAAGACTAAAATAATAGAAAATATTTAATAACATAAAATTTAAATTCATTCTAGAAATAGTATTCTTTCCATTACAACACCTCCATTATCAGTAGCATCTTCTTTGACAATAAATACCTTTGAATTTATATCTGTTACTGAAATCATTATTTTTTTAAACTAAAATAATAGAAAATATTTAATAGGATGTAATTAGTTGGGGGTGCAGTCAAGAAAACACGAAAAAATAGGTGAAACTATTTTATTTTAAGTGCCGACGTTTATCCTAATATCATAAAATTGTATTGCATTCTAGAAACAATAAATTCCGTATTCTTAGACAAATAAAATTTCTTTTGATTCTATAACTCTTAGTGAAATCATTATTTTTAAACACTGGAATAATAAAAATTATTTAACTCCTAATATGATAAAATTATTTAATATTCCAAATACACAAATTTGAAAATTCTTTTAAAGCTGCAAGAATCTTAATATTCTAGAAATAATCTTTTCGTTGCATAAAGTCCATCAAAAAACAACCTTAAGAAGTAATTATTTTTTTGGTTCTAAATTTGTTACGTGATATTATTTTTCTAAGACCTACTTTTTTTTTAACAGGAGTTTCCACTAATAGTGGATTTCCTTAATCTAGTGATCCGATGGCTTCCTTCCATAATGTAAGGTCCATTCTTCCCGTTCCCACTCATCATGGATTCCTCCACTTTAAGACGTACTTATGTACGTTAATTTCACCCTAAAAAATAAAGTTATCAAGCTTTCGTTTCTACTACAGACTGTAATTACAAGTCAAATAATTACTAGTTTTTTAGAAAAGTTGGAATACATGTATTATATTTATTATATACTTAAATTATATTATATAATTGGTAATTTGAGGTATCGGTGTACGGGACAGCTATAGGCTAAGCCCGCATGACTGATCTGTTCTCAATGACTGTCGCACATTGCGCCGTATCCAGGTGAGCTGCATCATTTCATGAAATGTAGGAACCGATTCCGATGATTAACGGATCCTGTAAAATGAGCGCAAGATTTATACGTTTACGAAACCGGAGTCTGGACACCGGTAATTTATCGATTTTGTTGGTACTAACTTTTTAGAGACCCACATTCAGTTTACAGGACAAATGTTTTCATTTAGGTGTAGGTATCATTTCGTTTTACTCTTGTTTTTTTTCCAAAACGATACAAATATTATGATTAATATTGTTGTATCACTTTACATAATTAAATCCTCTTTTATTTGTACAAGGTTTTATCCTCATTAAAATAGGTTGAAATGTATCTAATGGTAAATTTATAAATCATCTAGCTCAAAAACAACTTGTGTTTTGTCTTTTTTTTTTAAACTTAAATGCTTTATTCTAAGTTTGAATAGAAATAAACAATGAAAAAATTTAGTAGAAAATTATTTAATAATAAACAAAGAAAAACTGAGACGTCAATTGAAGTGATTGTTTTAAATAATAGTTTATATCATTATACAATTAACGAGGTCTTAATTTATAATTAAATTTTCATAGAAACCATATTCAACTTTTTTTTAAATACTCAAGTGACGAGGTTAGTAAAAGTTTTGTTATGCGGTTTTTTTTTAAATATTTATTTTGTTAGAAACATGATTTAAATATGTATATTTATAGTAATTCAACAACTTGGCTGGACGAACTTCGAAAAGACCTCAAAAACGCAAACATATGTGCAACGGACATTTGAGAAAGAGACACCTTCAGGCACAAAGTCGACAAGTGGGAAGTTACATCAGAACAACCAAAGCCAAAGCAGTGCAGACAGAAGTGGTCAGAAGAACCTAAACAAGCCTTGTCAGAGAGAATGGAAGCCTATTGGAAGAACAAGAAGAACCCAAAGAAAGCTTGATTGAGTTGTTGTTGTTTGTTTATTTAACGTCCCTTTTTTGCTGCTATGGCTAATCGGACGATGCTACAGTGGGAGCTCTAAATATTGGCTATCCAGGTTTAATTAGGATAGGGATTTTTTGAGTACCTGACATCGTACAGGCTCGGAACTGGCGTTCAGCGTCCCTTCCGAATAACGGCGTAACTAAGGATTTTTTACTTAGTCCTAGATAGCAAAAACCTGGATTGAGTTGTTTGCTTACCGTTTTCCACTATTAGGAGAATACGCTAATAATAATGATAATAATTATATATATATATATATATAATTATTATTATTATTATATATATTATGTATAAATATAACCGTCTTTGAGCGAGGTTTCTGTCTCCGATGGCTTGGTCTATTTGGAGATTTGATGTGAGAAGTAGTGTATTTGATCTTCATTGATTTAATTTTTTTGCGTGTATCCTAATGATACCTGATATGGCTGAATGTTGACTGGTTATCTGTTTCCAAGTTTTTTTTTGGGGGGGGGGGGTTCCTATTTCATTCCCATTACTATTTTATTTATCTTTTTTGAGTTTTCGTTTTGTTTTTTTATTGATAATTAAAAGTTTTATTTTCTAATTGAAATTTTTACTGATTTCAATATTTCTTCTTGTTCAAGATTAATGTTCTTGATACTTAAGGGGCACTATTTATATACCTTTAAATAGTTTAAATAATAGCTTAAAACAATAGTTTACGAGAGGATGTAAAGTACTTACTATACTTATTTTCAGTTATTATTTTCCTTGTATCATTTTCCTACCCTCTTCCAAACCGATACCCGGAACGATATTGACATATACCCTGGAGACGACTCTAAGGGACCGAGCTCGTTTGTCAGATCTTGCTAACCCCCAGTTTTGTTCGCCGGATTTGAGTCGTTAGTGTCCTTATCTCAGGATCATCCTCTTCTTCACAGCTCCTTATCTCCTAAGGATTTCTAAGTCTTCAGGCCCCTCCTATCTCCTCTTCTAAATGAAGAAAAAGTATTTTTAACGTACAGAGCATGTTAATTCCGAAAATCTACTATACAATTTGAGTAGGATTGAAATAAGTATACAGTTAAAAAAAAATTCATATATGTATACATCCTACAATTCTTTTATACTATCGACTACATATTTAAAATTTATAAACTATTAATGTTCATATTACTTATATTTTTAGTCCTCGAAACAACTATTGTTTTATAAACACCAATTACACAATACTGTTGTAATCATAGAAGCAAAAAAAAAAAGATGTATATTTGGGCTAGTATCAATGAATAACTAACGAAGATAAACCGTATAAGATTTAAACAAGTGTAAAAGCAAACTTAAACTAAACTAAATAAATTAAACTTAAAATTATTATGATAATACATAAGGAAGCATTGACACACACAAAAAAATATAAATATGATCATGTTTAGTGATGTGTCGGATATCTGTATCCGTATCCGTATACGCGGATATCCGAGGGAGAATAAAGATCCGTATCCGTATCCGTGACTTTTTTTGGCGGATCTTTTATGGATAACTTACCTTATTAATTTTCAATATATAGATGAAACTTATTGTAAAACTCTTAGGTACACTTTGGAACACTATAGATATAGTTAAGAGAGGTAGTGTTATTTTTGTATTGATTAAGATGCCTAAGCGTTCAAGCGAAGTCAAGCGTTGGCTTGAAATCGAGTTGTACAACTTTAATTCAAGCCAAAAACTGTGAGAACGATATGATTCCACTTCCCTGAACTCAATTTATTCACTCTGGACTAAACCACTCATTCACCGGGGCTGTAGATATATTGTATCATATTGGGATGTATTTGTAAAATTATTGAGGATGCTTACATCAATTTACAAACAAATTAAGTTCGTGCCGAGTTAAGTTCTAAATATCATTTCGTATATAATATTGTATTTTACAAACTTGTTTACTAGTAAACTCTTATCAACACTTAAATTTCCATTAATTACCCGCAAGTTGAAACAAGTGTTAACTTCTCTTTCGTTTCTCTTTTAATATTTTCCAATAATACAAACTATCATAATAATCAGTATGGAGAAGATAAAAATTATGGGATATATATATATATATATACTTCGGTAATCATTTCACCTGTAAATTAACGTGTCAATATACATATATCATGTATACTTCGAAATTTTAGTTGAAACTTTTAATTCTTGATGAAATGATTAGCGAAATCATTACCTACAATTACATTTTATTTTCCATACTGGTATACTCGTACTGCTATGATAACTTATATATTTGGAAAATACTCAAAATGAAACGAATAAATATAAACAAGTTTTAACTCAACTAGAACCGATAACCTGCGGAGCAGATACCAAATTTCCTTATTAATGCACTCCAAATTTTATAGTTATTCTTGATGACGGGAGCAACAAAATTATTAAAAGAAAGATAATTTATCGATAAATGATTATCATAACTTACTAAATATTAACAAGGTTTAGTTATTTATGTAATCAGTAACATTAATGTATTTTGGTTGTTTTTGATCTCAACTATCTATTAAATAACATTTCAGTTCAGTTAATAAATATTGACTCAAAACTCGATTGAATGAAAATCGTACGCTCAATTTAATTTTGATATCTCATCTACATTCCAAACTAAAAATTTTCTTATTTTGATTTGTAATTATGTGTATATTCACGTACATCAAAGGCAATTTTTGTTCTGTTTATTTTATTTAGTATTAACTCTACTTTAATGTTTCAAACATTATTGTATTGTTCTTTAATATCTGTGAGATTATTTGACATTTTGGCCAGAAAGTTTTTTTGGAATACGAATTTGTTATTTTTAAGGGACCTTATCCCGGGGTAAAGGATTTTTTTAATATTCTATTCCGTAAATGAAATGTGAAGTCCATCAGATGGTCTCCTCTTCAATTTCCCTGGTATCTATTTTCCCCTCAGTGGGATTTTATCCATTTTTCCCCACTACCATCTTCCTTGCCCGTTTATATTTTCATTTGCTTTTGTGCTCAGGGAGATACTTAAATGTATTCAATGAATAGATCTCATTTGTTTTTTGGGTTGTCAAGGGGAATCTGATATTCCTTCTACACGGCGCAAAAATGAATATGGATATATTGGATGGAATATTGTAGTATATACTTTACCTAGCATTAATATGATTATACATTTAATAACTACATTAATATTTAATTTAGTATAATCTCCAATAAATATTTTTGCTTTTAATAATAAAAATGATATTTAAATGCTGTATTTACTCGTTTTTTTTCGCAGCTACCAAAGCTGAATAGGATCTTCTGAGAGGATCCAATTATTTTTCTTTTGATCTTTAGCAGGCGAACTTTTGAAGATTTTCCTGAAGCTATTAGTCTACCCGTCGCATGCAAACCTTCGGCCCAGTTGTTAAACAGAAATATATTTTGTTAACATTTTTGGTAATAGGATAACATTTTTTTTTTAAATTGCATACAAAGGAATGTCGTAAAAAAAAAATCGTTCCCGAATTGTAATTATACTCATACACAATTATACTCGCTTCAAGGTCTCCTGATTTCAGATAATCAAGTCATACTAAGAAAAAAAACATACATATGAAAAATTCACATTTTTTTATAAATTACGTATGTGGCCAATCCGAAACCAGAAAGTATTTTGAAACCGATATTGAACATTTCAAATCATAATAAGCCTTAAAATCGACCTAACTGGAAATAGATTTAACTAGTTTGATCAAGTACCAGAGATAGATGTGGATATTACCTAACTTGCTTAGGTTTTTCCTTAGTAAAACAATAACAAAAAAAACCACCTGTAACACTATGACCAATGAAAAGTTGGGTTCAGTACGTGGTAGAGACAGTACTGTTTCTAGGACAACATCTATATTTCATATTCATTTATACACTATATAAATATTCAACTTTTTATATACTTTTCTTAAAACTTGCTTCTTCCTTTTTTTTAAATATCTTGTTCATCGTGGGGACAATAAAGACAAAAAGTAGTGGTGAATATAACATTTTTTATTATAATTCAAGAAATCAGAATGTGGTGTAGCTCATTGTTTTAGGTTAAACTGTTAATACCCGTGGATCGATCCTGTGGGATCGGGAGACTTTCCTGGGACTCACCTAGCCTTTAACAATAACCTTGAAACCCTTCATTTGAGGAAAGTTTATTAGTTGAGCATTATATCGGCCAAATCAGCTCCTTGTCGTTGGCTTAGAAATAGTTCGGCCTCTACCATGTATTAAACCCAATAATCTTAATGGTTTTTAGTGGAAGAGTATTTTTTTTAAACTAATATAAACATATCTATTGATTATAATATTTGATATTATACAATTAATTAGACGAACAATTATTTATTAATCTGAAAACACTGGATATTCTAATATTTTCTTATTAATTTTCTGGCTTGGAGTGGATTTGGTATCGAAGGAGTGGAGTGGCTCAGTGGTAGAGCACTGAGTTGCCATGCCGGAAATCCTGGTTCAAATCCCGCTGCAGGCCATGACTTATATTTAGGCTGTTTGCAACGGGAGATGGATCATATTTGAACTAGGACCCTCCTAGGGCTCACTCAGCCTCTATAAAACGTTATAAAAATAGGGCACCCTAAATAAGGGGGGAAAATCTGGCGTGACCTAGGACAAGTCACCTCCTTCCAGAACCGTTGTCCATAAAACAGTACAGTCTCTACCATGTACTGAAGCCCAGACCCGTTCACGGGTTGTAGTGGTACAGGTTTATTTTATAGTTTAGAGGCTCAGTATCTGTTTTTGGTTTTAAAAGGTATTTAAGCCTTATAAAATTACTGATGATGTAAAGTTATTATATAAATTTTCAGCTAAGATGCATTAGAGGGTTTTTTCCTGTTACTTTTTTTGCCTCAGTTTTCGCTCTAATACTTGAGAATTTGAACTGGATCCAAGCCGCAATAAAATATAATTTTGTACTTACAGTGTGCTAGTAGCGAATATCATTGGATGAAACATGCTATTTTTAGAATAATATTCAGTTGACCTTACTTATATATAATACATGAGGAAGAAAATTGTCCGGGTGGAGGTCAGAAAAAATTCTCTTTAGCACGAAGAACTGTTCATTTTTAAAGCCAACCTTTTTTAATTATTTGCATTGTTAGTTCTATTGTTTCAATACTCATTTTCCATTACTTGTTTTTACAATTTTCCTTCGTCTTATAATTGTTTTATAACTCTTTAAAACTTCTATAATTCCTAATCTTTTTTCTAATATTTCATTTGTTTGTCTTTTGGTTTTAAATAGTAGCTCCTTGTTATTATATAATTCGATCCTCTTTGGCGTTAGTACTCTATAATTTACCTTGAATGATGCCTTAATGTCATATTATTCCTTACCTCTTATTCGATAGTTCTCTGTAACTATTCCCTCTGTTTTTGTTATATCTACTTAAAGGGTTCCCCATTTTTGTTATATCTTTGTTATCACTCATATCCCTGCATGACTATTTATTTTGTTATTCTTTACTACATATATTGTTATTATTATCACTATACTGCATATGTTGTAATTGTTTACCGTATATTTTCTTAATTTATATGTATCTCGTATATTTAGCCCTAAAGAAGACCTGCAATGTGGGTCGAGATTTTTTTCCTTTTTTTTATCACTAAAGAGAATTTTTATGACCTCAATCTGAAACATGTTATTGTTCATTGAGGTTGAATCCCCTAATATAATTTGGAGAGACAGAGCATAAGAAATATGCTGTTAGCCGCCATTGTATCATTAAACCAACAACATCGTAAATAAGCCTGAACCAATAGCCCCCAGGGATAATTGGCTGGACGGGAGCCAAACCAAGCCGACGAAAACTGGAGTGAATGTCCAATATACTCCTACCTCCTCCTGCCTCAGCGCTACAGTCTCGGAATTAATTAAACTGCTATCAATTTATACTGCTTTGAGAAGGGCCATCTTCGATTAAATCCTTTAATGATGATTAAATATTAAATTCATCAATATTCTACAGTTACAAATATTACATTTAGGCCCTTTGTCGAATCTTCTTTGAAGGTATTCTTCGTTTTGCGCGTTTAGATGCTTTTAACCCATATTAATTAAACAAGTTCTGGGCATGTAATAAACTTATAAATATTTAGTTGCAGTACTGAACAATAAATCGTAAACACTTTAATTTTAATGAAAACGAACGCGTTTTGAGAAAGAGAGAACGGAACAATGTAGGTTACTATATAAGAAATGCCGGGGGCAGGTATAATACCCTAGTATTTATTAAAAATTAACATACGGTAAATAAATAAAAAATAAAACCTGTACCACTACCAACGAAGTGTCTTGGGTCTTTCCTAAGTCAACGATTGTGCAGGGGCCTCTTTTTTCCCTTTAGTTGATGGCATTCACTTCGTGGAAGCTAGGTGAACCTCTGAAGGGCTACGGTAGCAGAAAGTCTAAAGTCTCGGGAAAACTCAATCGCGTCCTGTTAAAAAGAAAATGGCGCCCCAGCACACCGAACCTCTATTAAGACAGTAACTAACGTGTCATTGAAGTCTTAAAAATAGCGTGAAAATCAAAATGGCGGTGGCATTGTGGAACGCTGTGATTGGGTTATTTGGCATTGGTAGGAGAAAAAGTGGTGGTAACGAGCGATCACGCCCACAAAATGGGATTCAGAGTTAATGTTAGGTCTCCATCTCCGAAGCAATCGTTGCTAATAAGGTCCAATATTTAAGTTGAAAGTATAAATTCAAATATGCCAGCATTGTCATGTGACTAAAAATGGTGGGAAACCTTGTGGTTAATATTAGTTCGTGGTTACAATTGAAATAAAAATTTGGTGCCATGGTCAGGTGACTACACAGGGATTGGAGTTGTGTGGTTGAGGTTAAGGCTTAAATCTAAATTTATATTCCCCGCTACGATGACGCTACAGATCAAGTAATCAGATTAAGTTACTTTATCTGACTTCTGATTGGCTTGGAGTAAGCGGTGTCCAAGCTCTCGATTTTTTTATCTATTAACATTATAGTCAGAAATATAGCAGGGAAAAATATTTATTTTGCTAAAGTTTTTAAAACGCAAATAAACAGAAGAGGTAGAAATATAAACGGACGAAAATAGGGCCAATATGACGGATAGAAGTATGTAAATTGTGCTTCAAAGGCACAATTGGAAAAGTTTTGGGCGGGTAACTCACCGGCTCACCGGAACAATAGAAACTCCAATTACAATATCAATGAAGGGGAGGAGATGGGAGAGGGGCGGTGAGGTTTAGGAGGGGGGGGGGGTAAAATTAACTCTGGCCTACTGGCTTCAGCTCGGCTATGGATTCACTACCAAAATAATATGGCGTATAAAGTCTTTAATATAGCTCCATTACTAATTAATTATTCTTAAAAAGTTACTTTGTGATAAAAAGTAATTACTTATTCATAAATAAATATGTTATATATTTTTAGTAGCATGGTAATAATACTTCTAATAATAATATATTGATTTAGAAACCCTCAACCTACAAATGCGGTTTGCCATGTCGCACTGGTATTTCTAAACTAAAACTCCAATTGATCGGTGTTTTTAGTTATGGTCATGAAAGATTTTTTTTCTTCCTAACCGATAAGATTTTTTTAACAGGTTTCCTGTTATATAGGATTGACGGAATCTCTTTTACTACGCCAGGTGCATTTTAAGAGAGGGATGAGGATAGGGGTTTGCTGGATTTCTCAGGAATGATAAGAGTAGGTCTCAAGCGACTTGGAGTAAACATGAAAGAAATGGGTAAATATCTCTTTAGCACTCATAAAACTGTATCAACCTAGCTTCAGAGGTTGTCTACTAGGAGGTACTAGTGTCACTATTAGTATCCTAATACTATTCCAATTTCACTAATAGCATGTTACTTTAGTAATATTAGTGCGTTATGTATGTCCTTCTCTTATAATCTTCTTTTTGGGATTTGCTTGGAAAGATTGATGGAGAAACCTCCCATTGAAGGCACTCCTAGCTTCCTTGGTATCTCGCATTAAATCCCTGTTCCATAGTCTCTTCATTTCAGGTTTAATTCTTCTTTTCGGATTCTAATGATTTTGTCAGTAATGTTAGGGTTTTCGGCAAATGTGTCATGAAATGTTTATATTCTTCCTGAATTATGACAGGCACCAGTGTCAAGTCCAAGTCTTCTTGTAATGTTTTATTAATGATATAGAAATGACAATGGGCAATAAATAAGTAATATAAATTCAAGACTTTGTAGTTGGAAATTATGCATAGCACGCGATTATTTTATTAATTTGAATTGAAATGAATAGACAAGACGATCATCAAACCTATTTGGACCTATGGACTGGAACTGTGGGGGACCGCAAAAAAATCGAACATCAGACGTATTCAATCCAAAGTCCTGATAACTATAGTCAATGCTCCATACTATGTCTCCAACAAAACCCTCCATAATGATCTCAACATCCCTTTCGTCCTCGAACTCGTCCCTACTAAATTTTCAAACTTTCACCAAAACCTTGCCTGTCATCCCAATCTCCTGGCTCAGTCACTATCCAGTTCCACAAATCCATATAACCCACCCCGCGAATAAACCATCAATGGCCCCGAGACCTATTGTAATATTGTACAGCTGTTGTACTGGCACTGGCCAGATTCTCCACTCATGACCTGTGCGTGTGTCATGCGCCCTTGACCAGCTTCCATTGGTGTTTAATGCCAGTGATGCGGCTGGGAAAGGGGCAGGCAGGGGCCTTCCGGACTCTTGCTTTACCCTCATTCCTGGGGAAAAAACTTAGTTCGGGAACCCCAGGCCAATTGTAAATAGTGTAATTATGGTATGAATGTAAGCAGTTATTTTATTTTTATTATCTTTTTGCTTTTTTTTATTACCAAATTGTAAGCTATTTAGCACTATTATTTATTGCCCACAAGTGGCATATTGTAATATTTCAATAAAATGGGTTTCTCTCTCTCAAAAAAAAAACAAATTGAACTAAACAGATGGGAGCTGGGTAGAGCAGTACATATAACGAAATAGGAAACTTGGGAAAGAAAAAAACCTAGAACATCAATCTCAAAAAAAAAAATGAGTTGTGGCTGTATCATGGAAACGTGAATACGTTTACGTAACGGGTAATAAACTTTATATAAAATATTATTATTTATGTATTATATCAAAGGAAAGGATAGTTCTTCAACATACACGTTGTAAATAGTGTTCAGCGGTGTTGAATGGTGGTTCGGAGCAATGTCGAGACAATGTTCTGTATTCCAAACCATAGTGCACTGCCTTGTAAGGAGAACCTCCGATTCCGGTGGATAGTCGGTAATTGTTTACACGTACCGCACAGTTTAAAGTCTTCTAATTGCTTTTCAGGGAAAGTATTACTTAGCAGCGATAAGTATTTTTGTTTCTTTGGCTTCAAGGGAGGGCAGAAACCACAGATGACCACACCTCACACGTATGTCCGAATGGATTGCTGACAAATGCCGTAGTGAAATAGCTAGTGCCCAATGTGCCTTCATAATCGATGATCGTACACAAGCAATACCTACACAGTCCGATGTCGATATATGTGTTTTATTGTAATCAGTCAATAGCTTGAAAAGCCCTTTCCAACCGTATACGATATCTGGGTTTGGATTTGGCTTTTCGACGCTTATAGAGTGACATATATTTTTGATAATTTTTTTTTTATTCTTCACCTTATTATAATCACTGTCACTATATGTCACACATGTTTTATATTCAATCGATAACTTTTGACAACAGCAGACGATTGAAACTTAAACGAAAGTCGTAGCTTCTTCGAGTCAAAAGTTACAGTGAATAGAAATCTCGATATTCAGCAAAATGAGCTCAAAATAGCGGCGCTTACCCCTCCACCGCGCGGGATGCGTTACAGTCCTCACTTTGATCCTTTAGCTATCCAGTGGTATAATTGAATTTCGGATGGAGATGATAGATATGTAGCTTAACACCAAACTGTATCCCCCGATTATGTTATTATTCGTTTTTTTTTTATTGTTTCTACCATAGAAGCAATTTTATAGACGTATTCACGTTAAAACACTACTATATTCAAAGAAAAGATAATAATCATAGTATCACTAATGCAAATAATAAATACAATTTGATACTTAAGTAACAAGATTCACAATCCTATCTGGCTAGTGATGGAGTCGTGCCAAAAAAAATATATTTGATTGTCATAAGTATAAAAAATGAAGCAACTGTCTTGCTACACCCAACAAATAGTCAGACTACAGTAAAACAAAGATTCCTAATTTTAGAATTCATCTTTCTTCAGCTCGGCTCAGGACACTTCTTTCCGGAAGAACCATAAATATACATTATTGGGGAACAAAAACTCATTATATAGATTAAGTCCTGCTAGTCTAAACATATTCTGAGATTTTTTCCCCTAATATTACAATTTATCCTAATTCAAATATCATTATCGTATTTATAATATTACTTTTATATCATTAGAATATTTTTATAATGAAATTAAGAACAACATTTTCATCGGTGGATTAACCACTGAGATAACCTGGCAATCCCTTAAAGACAGAACAGCAGAAGCTAAATCCTACATTTATACATTCAATCACCCACATTTCCTCATAAATATGCATCCTCAAAGAAAGAATATATTCAAACCGAATTTAGCTTCCCCCAATTCGAAAATTCTAGTCTCATTTAAATATTTTGAGATCAATCATTCGTCTCTAATCCAATTTCAAATAATATTTTATAACTAGTAAGTTACGAATTTTAATGGATTATAAAAAAAAATGATTTCATTAAAAAAATTAATCGAATAAAGTTGTAATTTCTTCGGATAATATTATCTAATTGGGAGTGGGGCAGCTTCGTGGTAGAGTACTTAGTTGTCATGCCGAAGATCTCCCGTTCAAATCCGGTTGAATCAGATAATTATTTATTCTGTTATAAACTTGGGATAAGCCCTGTGAGATCTGTAGACTCTCCTGGAGTCTATAAAGTGGGTACCCTTAATTGAGGGAGAAATGGTTGAGGGTGATCGAGCATAGATCATTTCCCTGTACAACCGTTGTCCAAGAGACTGACATGTACTGAACCAAAGGCTCTTTAGGGTTATAGGTTTTTATCTTTTTATTATCTAAATAAAGGTCATTATTTACCAGTTGGCTTTGCATTTCCATCAGCTTAAGATAATTGTTTGTATTCTAATTAAGTTTTTCATTTTGAAACTGTGAAACTAAAGTCCGTAGGATTATTTATTTACGACCACAAATATATCTCAGAAAATATTAATTTTGATTCATTTCGATACAATATAAGAATATTTAAAGAAACTAATCTATTACGGAATTAATCGTATCCGTACTCAAAGTACTCGAACATCCAATTTTCGATGGGCGGGTAATTAATTATTAATAACTAAATTAAAATTACTGATCTAAATAATAATTATAACTGAAAACTTGTAATTGATCTTAATTGATCGATTAAATGAATTATTAACCTCGGAAGTTTTATAAAGTCCCTGTAATGAATTATATGACCTCAATTACACCATATTTTGTTTGATCATACAGCCAATGCAATATGTAAATAAGAATTTATTAAGATACCAAACTTCCATATATTTTATCCCGATGGAAACGTGGCCGTTACTTTAAAGGATGAGCGATATCATTTAAGTATTCGAAAATAAAATAATACTTAGCAAGAACATGAGTCTACTGCATAATTCATGAGATTACATAAGGTTGCATTGCAGACAATGTACCCGGTTAATGTATTTATGTATTTATATATGTATTACATAAAGAAGGTAGAGATGGTCTTGTGATATTCAATACAATGAGGAGCAAATTCCTAATAAGAGCAACTTGTAAACGCTCCAGGGGTAGCTTTAGATGTGAAGATTGCGTTAAGAGGGTCCTTATGGAATTGGGTTCTAGCGGTAATACGTGGACGGATGTTTGTAAACAGGGAATGATGGTATAGGCATGCTGCCTTTGTTTCCACGGTTAAAGTCTGTATTTCTGTTATTACTATTTATCTGAATTAAAAAGTATTTGTACACCAACATATTTGTTATTTTGTGTGAGAATATGATTAATACCAATTGTTTTAAACCATTTTTAGTTTAAAAAATACATTAACCGCTTAAATAATAGTAAAGTAGATGCCTTAATAAAGCATCCAAAAATAATTGTTTTCACTATCGAAAATTTTTTAAACTTAATTTATTTTTTTTAAATATTGCTGAAGGATTTTTTTCCAGTCTATACCTGTTCCCTCGTACAAGCCTTAGATATTTGTAGTAAAATCAATTTTAGTTTCGATAATTCGTCAAGGTAGTATCCTTGGCCCAATCCTTTATACAGTTTATACAGCTGACATCCCAACTCATCCTAATACTATCCTTACCACGTATGCTGATGATACATGTGTATTATCTGTCAACACCAATCCAATTATTGCATCCCAAAGCCTCCAATCCCATATCACTGATCTTGAAGAATGGTGTCAAAACTGGAGAATTAAAATAAACTCTCAAAAATCGCATCAAATCACTTTTACATTACGTCGTAAACCAATGACTCCCTGCCCTTCAGTATCCTTTAATAATATCCCACTGGTAGAATGTAGAACAGATCCGATACTTAGGGTTTCATCTTGACAAACGATTAACCTGGAATCCTCATACGAGACTGAAAAGACAAGAAACCGCTCGACGTTTGAGGCTACTTCAACACTTACTAGACAAACGCTCTAAGCTCCCAATTAATTACAAAAGACTCATCTACATGACCATCATACGACCTATTTGGACCTACGGAGTAGAGCTTTGGGGCTCCACTAAGCCATCGAATTCCTCTCGTATCCAATCCCTACAATCCAAAATCCTTCGTAAAATCCTTAATGCTCCGTATTTTGTTAAGAATAAAATCATCCATAACGACCTTAACGTCCCATTTGTTGCTGATTTGGCCCGAACCCGCTATCTATCCTTTCATAACAAACTTTATTTCCACTCAAACCCTCTGGTTTTAAACCTAGCTTCTTCTTTAATTCCCGATAATCCTCCGAGGCGTCTGAAAAGAAGATGGCCCCGTGACTTCTTAGTTGAACTTGTGATTTGAGTACTACCAGTGGGTAGTTTCTCTACTTGTCATTTTCACATGTCATTTTGTATCGCTTAGCCCATTTACTAGATGTATTTTTTTTTATACAGTTGTAAATATCAATAAATAAATTTAAAAAAATAGTTTCGATAACTTTGATACGATAATGATAACTTCATCACGAATCAATGAAGGTTGGTATGTGGTTTTAAAGGTACTGAACTCAATTACAAACGAATTTCTAAAAACTTATTAAGCGCTGAATCGGATGGTAATTGACCAAACGGTAGACCGAGGCGTGGGTGTGTGGAATGCGTTAGTGGTGATCTTACTGGCTTGAGTTTTGGCGTTAATTCGTGGAAGGAAGTTTGTAAAAAGCGAATGATGTTGGAATCGAGCCTTCGTGTTCGCCAAGCTTTTATTATATTGACTTTTTTTCTCAGCATTTTGCTGGATGATTGGCCTATGCGGACCATAGTCATGGTTAAGCTTATTCGTTTGTACTCCCAATATTAAAAAATGTCCTCACTAGACTTGTGTTTCCTAATAATTTTTATTTTATTGATTTATTGGTATTTACAACTGTATTACAATAATACATCAAGTAAATAGGCTATATATAATTACATGTGAAAATGACATGTAGAGAAACTACCCATTGGTAGTACTCAAATCACAAGTTCAACTAAGAAGGTCACGGAGCCATCTTCTTTTCAGACGCCTCGGAGGAATCATCGGGAATCGAAGAGGAAGCTAGGTTTGAAACTAGAGGGTTTGAGTATAAATGAAGTTTGTTATGAAAGGATAGATAGCGAGTTCGGGCCAAATCAGCAACAAATGGGACATTAAGGTCATTATGGATGACTTTATTCTTAACAAAATAAGGACCATTGAGGATTTTACGAAGGATTTTGGATTGTAGGGATTGGATACGAGAGGAATTCGATGGCTTAGTGGAGCCCCAAAGCTATACTCCGTAAGTTCAAATAGGTCGTATGATGGTCATGTAGACGAGTCTTTTGTAATTGGGAGCTTAGAGCGTTTGTCTAGTAAGTGTTGAAGTAGCCTGAATCGTCGAGCGGTTTCTTGTCTTTTCATCTCTTATGAGGATTCCAGGTTAATCATTTGTCAAGATGCAACCCTAAGCATCTGTTCTACAGGCATAAGTGGGGTATTATTAAAGGATACTGAAGGGGAGGAAGTCATTGGTTTACGACGTAAGGTAAAAGTGATTTGATGCGACTTTTGAGAATTTATTTTAATTCTCCAGTTTTGAGACTATTCTTCAAGATCAGTGATATGGGATTGGAGGCTTTGGGATAGAATAACTGGAATGGTGTTGACTGATAATACAAACGTATCATCAGCATACGTGGTGAGGATAGTATTAGGATGAGTTGGGATGTCAGCTGTATAAACTGTATAAAGGATTAGGCCAAGGATACTACCTTGAGGAATTTCCTAATAATAATTATCTTTCTTGTTAAGTCTTAAGATCTTCAATGAATTGATCATTTTCTTTAGAATTACATTCGTAATACTTCTTAATATTTCTAACTGCCTATATTGATGTATAAGTTTCCACCACAGCTCATGGTTCTTCCGATTTTCTTCACTTGTTATTATTGGAAGGAATTATTATTATAATATTGGAAAGTAGGAAATTATACTTTGAGAATCAGTTGGGTTTATACTCGCTCGCCACTGACGGGAACGAAGCCCGCGGTGCATGGCAAGCAGTGAGGCGGATTTGAAAGGGATAAAAGTGGGATGAAATATTCATAGGAATCTAGGGGAAGATCCTGCGGATATCTTGTTCTGGCTGGATATCCCAACCAGCGATACATCACTCCCAGGCTATGGAAATTGGCTGGAGTCCGTGCCCGAGGTTGGGTAGCGGGGAACACTCCAATCTCTGCCGGTGATGATTCGTAATAGTTGTTAAAGAACAATAAAATTATAAAAGTTTGGTACAATCTTTTACAGAAATGAATTAAAAAAATTATACGTATACTCCCATACGCCAGTTTATTACAGTTAAACTTTTAGACGTTATTATTATCTTTCGTTATCGATATAACGCTATTCCGTTGAATGACTGATATTGATTATTTGGCTGAATTAAACATTTATTAATTTAGAAAAAGAAATGTGGTGCCTATTTTTCTTTTACACAGGATAAAAGATAATATTTACAAATAGGACTTGGATGATTAATAAATTTGATATAACATTAAAATTGTTGTATGATTAGTATTTATAAAAATAACAAAAATTAAGACAAATTCGCGCTGGCCTAATAACAAGCATCAACTCATTTAACACTAGTAAACCAGTGTAGGAATTATACAAGTACCGACGTATCTATAAAAATTACTGGTATAAGTTTTGCTTAACCACAATATATTTTCATTCACCATTATCATTTTTTTTAAATAAATGAAAAAATTAATGGTAATTATACTTACGGCCAGGCAGAAATTAAACTTATAAACGTTAATTTTATTTTTTAGAAATTAGAAAGTAGGATATTAATTAATGAATACAATTGTTTAAGAGTCAGTATTGTTTAATGACTAATATTTAGTCTTGAAGTGGTGCAGACGTTTCAGATGAATTGAAGGGTCGGTCTAAACAGAAAAATAAACAATAATAAATGTACAAACAACTTCAGTTGTTTCTTCTGGTTTAGACCGTGTCGGTGAATTTTCTGCCAACGTTTCGCCAGACATGCTGCTGACTTCCTCAAGGCTTAATTGAGATTGTGTCAGTTTTTTCAGAATTAATTGTTTAATTGATTAACTGTTTTCAGAAGTTTTTTGTATAAATAGTGGCCGTGGAAACTTGAAAGAGTATTTAATAATAAATATTTACACAAGGTAAAAGTTTAAATTTAGCCAAGTGGTTAAGTAAAGATGCCAGTAACTAGTAAAGCGTAGAGTCGAATAGTCTACATATTCATTTAAAAAAATGTTATGTGTATACTTAAGCGATATAGAAGTAAACGTTTTGGACGTTATTATTATTTCTTATAAGCAGAAACAGATAGGAAATGGTAATTGTGAACGGGTCTGGTCACGGTGATACAGGTTACAAGTTATATACATGATTTAAACTACTAACCAATTTTTTGTTTCACAGCAATATATTTCTTACTTTTTAAAGTTTCGTCTAATCATGACATCTCCAGATATAGGGTGTAACTGAACTAAGAGACTGAAGAAATCCATAACAATCCTAAAAAAATGTAGTAATCTGTTTTAGAGAGTAATCCTTTGTTAACATGAAACAGGGTATTGTATAATTGTATTATATTAATCGTAAATAGGATATATTAATCGTATCGGCTTCTCTTTTCTCCAACTGTATACCATATTAAGTTATTATTTATTTACATAATTAATAATTAAGTTGTTCATTTTTTTTATATTTATTAAGTTAAAAACAAAATATAATAGAACAAACGAGGATAAACCGTTATTTGTTTTGTGGTCCATTTATATATTGTATATATTGCCGTACGGATATTAAAAGTGTTATTGCTTGCCGTTTTTATATCTCTCTTCTATGTCTTCTATTGTTTCGAGAAGTAATACGTTACAATATCCTGACGCAGTGGCGTTCTACTGATATTGTTCAGTATCTTTAATTTTCATGTTTATAATAATAACACACAAGTTAATTGGAGAAATTGTACTTGTGTTATTAGTTATATTGTTAGTTTGTTATAAGTGGGTTTTATTAATTTATTATTAGGAGCTGTTATATTCAGAGAATGCTCTACTTTCGTCATATAAGCTATTCTCATATAGTCTATTTCAGAATCTCAGTTTTATTGACTAGTTTTGATTAAATTGTTGTTATTCGACCGTGTTTTTTGACCATTCCAAAATTGCATACAAAAACTTCAAACATTCATCGGTAATTAGTTATCAGTGAATCCAAGATGAATGAAGATAGTTGCTCGTTGAAGACGACGAAATGTTGAAGAGAATCTCTTTACTGAAACAAACAAAATAAATAGCAGAAACGTCAATAAAGCATTACTCAACGTCAAAAACATTGAAAATTGTATATAATCGTATTATATGTAAATTGTATTGAAAAAGTGTCATTGTATTTTAGTTTTTTTCCCCGAAAGGCCTTTCTTTATGCCAAAACAGGTGTACAATCGTGGGAAAGGGTGAAACTAAATTCATGTACTTAACTTGAAATTTTTAAAGTGTGATTATATTCGTAGTTTTTTTTAGTTTCGATTATTCTTTCTTTTGCACAAAATGATTAATTCAAACGACTTCATTTAGCATTGACCCACCATCCATCTATGAAATAAATATTGTGATATATTTCCTGAAAAAACATATTTGGGGGAGCTTAATTATCGATCTTTAAAAGATAAAAATTAATCTGATCTACAGATTCATTTATAACAAAATCGGTTAGTCAAAGTTACACAAAACTACTACCGTGGGCGCGAATTCCCATTTTGTCAAGCTAAGTTCAGTTAGTTTTTTCCTTAAAACGATTGAGATGGTGGAGTAATAGTTAAGTTACACAGTGTTGGAAAAGTAAGCAGTCCAATTTTCAATTTAATTTAATTTTATGAATATAGCACAAACTCATGATTTATATTAAATAATTAATAAAGAAATTTAAAATAGCATGGTTCTAAAGAACCCGAACATCCCTCGTAGAAATAATTTAATAAGGCATTCTGTTGAAGTGGGCTGTCTGCTCTAATTCCCTCTACCCTTTGAATGGCTACTCAACATTCAGGAGGCGTATTCTCCCTGTGCTAAAAGAACAGAACTATTTACTAAGCTGTGCAATCTTGCAGTTGTATTTTTGTTATTATTTATTCGATATTTTGCAAATTCTAGCTCGATCATCTGTATTAAATAATGGTTTGTCTATTGATATTCATGTGTCTGCAGCACTAGTGAGTAAATGGTTGGATCGGATTTTCTCTGAAGTGAATAATTTGTGTCTAGGGAAATGGAATCGTGTCATTCTCGTAGTCTGTGGCTTGAAATGGATTCATGTAATGATAGATGCAATTACTCAATTTCAAACCAAGGCCTGACTGAATGCAACAAATGCATTACGAGACACGATTCCGCTCCCTTTTGACAAGATCCGATTTAACCACTAGTTCATAGGGTACATACACATCTGTATGCATGTATGTACGTATATGCAGTTGACGAGACTAGTTCTTCATTAGTTCATTAGTTCTTCATGCGAGTTATAAAGTAGTGTCATTAAACATTAATCAATAATTCTTATTGTGTTCTTTGATACATAGTTCTTATTCTTCATTCCAGCTTCACATAATAAATAGTATAGAATCAATCTGTAGTTTAGTACGTATTTTAGTTTAAAATGTTTTTCTTATTATAAATTAAAACAGATTAAAGTCCTAATACTTCAAAGAGGATTCATAGACCAAATAAGGGCCCATTTGAATGTCATTTCGAAATCGATATCTAATATTTAAAAAGAGTTAACGGATCTTACAATATTTTATCTTACTTACAATCCTTTTATTTAATTGAATGTATAGGGAGTTCACCATTATTATTATGAATTGAATAAAGATATGCTCTATTCCAGGTCTCCCACAAGAGTATGCCATAAGGATATGAATCCTAGGTCTTATATTGGAATTTAAAACATACACGAATATAGCTGTATTATTTGTTTGTTGTAAGAACTGTTTGTTTGATGTACCAAGAAAAAGAAGACAAAGTCTGGAGAGATCTTGGCGTTATGCTGCGGAAGATATGTTATCCCTACAATATAGTCAATATTGACATTTTTATTATTTTTTCTTAGAGAAACAGCGTTTTGTAGGAATATTCTTCTGTAAGTCATGATAAAGGGCCATTCGTGCTTGGAAAGAGATAACCACTCTTAAGCCAAAGTAGATAAACCCTCTGAATATTGTATGAGATCTAATACGCCTTAATTTTTTTCAATCACGACCAAGTTATTATTATTTATTTTAGGTGCAATGTAAATAATTTTAAAATTTGCAGTTTGACTACATTGATAATTTACGTGTGAGAATAAAATTAAAATTAAATTTGTAATCATAAACTATTATTATTATTATAGGCGTTCCAACATGGGTTGCCTCAACCTGTCAGAGCAGAGCTCCACACCTCTCGATCCACCCAATCATCTTCCTGGGGACCACTACCGGCCATCTCTTCCTGGACTCCCTCCATCCACCTGCTTCTGGGCCGCCCGCGTCCTCTCCTCCCTGGTGGAACCCAATCCAGCACTCGGTTCGGCCAACATTCAAATGGCATTCTCTTCACATGGCCGTACCATCTTAGGCGGCCTGTCCCGATTCTTTCATTCGTTGATATATTCACGCCCATCCTCTGTCGAATCTCTTCGTTTCTTAGTCTATCCAGGCTGGTGACACGAAGACACCTCCTCCAGAAATATATCTCAACCACCTGCACCTTTGAGTTCAGGCAGGAGCTCATAGTCCAGGTTTCCGAAGAATAAGTCAGGATAGATTCGACAATGGCTGTGAAAATACGGCGTTTATTTTCCTTAGACGTTTATAAACTATATAATAAAAAATAAATAATATTGATTTAATATAAAAACAAACAAAATTAGTGTTTTAAGCACAGCCAGAAGTTTTTACAATATTATTTATATAATTAAAAACATCAATGCATAAGTTATATATATACACACATATATATACTGGTGCTGAAATGTTGCTTACTTTATAGTGTATAGTAGTATATTGTATATATACTATATAGAATAAATATACTATCCTGAAACCAGGATAACGTTTTCGAAGAGTGAGGTATAAATGGGAGAGGGCTTTTAGAGGTAAGGGAGGATACGATAAGCTCATTGGTTCAGATATGAGAAGTAATTACCTGAGCGACCAATGACAATAGGTTTAGGCTACACAAGTAGCTCTCGTCTCGTTAACAGGTGAGCTTCTCCTTGGTCGGGTTTCAAGAGCCGAGCAACATAAAGCCGCTTAATTTCGTGATGCGATTGTCAATTATCAACACAGGCGAGGGATTTTGGGAGTTATACCTCTTCTTCCTCTCTCCAAGTTAGAGAGAAGTTATAATTTTCATACACACCTTCACGTTTGAGTTGGTATTCTAATGTTATCATATATGTATCATAGCATAAGAACCTAATCTAGAATATCCGTAAGCGTAAAAATAAACTCATATTTGATATAAATAATAATGATTTTGGAGGAATTACTCAATGGAACCTCAATATAAATAAGATGTTACAGTCTTTCTGAACGAAGGAGACATATCATTGAGTGATACTGCTGTCTCCAGCCTTCCAAAAGACTATAACATCTTATTCCTACTGAAATACCATGAATGATTATTATAATAGCTAAGGCATGACCTAGTCAGTCATCGACCGGAATAGACCAGGTTTTTCGTTTAAAATCTGCCTCCTTTAAATTTCAAGTGTCCAGACAGCTGTATCCTGTCATCAATAGTTAAGGAATCTTCCCATTTATGTTTTAGATGACCAACTGGTTCCATACACTCTTTCACTTAACATCTTCCGAAGAATGTCTCCATAATTCATCATTATTATGTATGTTATATTATATATCGTTATCTGGCTAGTTTAATGACCTGCCTTATATCTACACCTTTTTAAGGTTTTTTAACTCGTTATTTGTCTTTCCTCGCGAAGCTTGATTGATACATTTTGGTCCGAAAATTCTTCAGAATTTATTCATAGTCCACATTTCCAAATCATAAGTAATCGCAGGTAAGCACAGTGTATTATAAATTGTAAGCTTTTGGACCAAAATCCTATCCTCTGCAACGGTAGTATTTTTGAAGTATGAAGTAGCATATGTTCGTTGTGAATATATGTCTATTAATTTTTTTTTTCGTTTATCTTACGCATACCTAAAAACGTGTAACCACAGAAATTCGTATCAGGGATTAGTATTTCATACAGCTCTCTTCTTGGCCGCTACATCATCATCGAAAATGGTTCTTTAATTGAAGGTCATATCTTTTGTAAATATAATTTCTTCTCCGAATTTTTAAGAAGTCATATATATAATAAAGGATAAAAAATAAAGCAACGGTGAAATGATTTTAAGGTGTCCTTAAAGACTAATGATGGATTTTTGCAACAAGTGTCTACAGCGCTCCAAGGAGGACCCTTCACGTCCAGTACCCTCCCAATCCTTCTCCTTCAAAGGATATTTTAATATAAGATTTAATATTTTATTAGTTTTAATTTTATTAATTAGCTTTGTATTATTATTATTATTTATATCAAAGCTTTGTATTAATATTAAGCCGTCTAGGATTTAAATTAAACTGAGAAATCGTCGACAACCAGGAAAAAAGAGGTATTAATAAGGAATATCTTGTCTTGAATAAATATTTTATTAAAATTCCAGAACATTTTTTACATTTTTTTATTAAGAAATGCGAGTGAGGCGAAGATTTTTTTTTTTTTGTTACACTCTGTATGGCAGTTAAACTTTCAGTGACTCTTGTCAACGCAATAACAAAAACCTTTTTTAATTTTATATTTTAATATCATCATCATATTCTAATATCGTATCAGCCCTCTCTAGCTCTGCCGATCTTCCACCACTGGAGTCCTCTCTTCTTGAAATCCTTCTTTACCTCTTCTTCCTAGATCTTCTTCCTCTTTTTCTCACCACTTTGGTTGGTAAGTCTCGCTAGCATTATGTTTGGTTATATCCGCCGGAGGTTTCCAAGACATTTCCATTTATATAAATATAAAAAAAAAAAATGAATTTTGACTTATCTAGCATTTTAAAAAATAAAGACAAGAAATGTTTAGTTTCAAGTAAAGTACTGTTCAGACTTTGTTGTTATGAACAATCTGATTATTGTTTACTCTTACTATTTTCATTAAGTAAATTTTTTAATGAAAATTATATAAATCTGTAACTGGATTAGTTTGGTATTATCTATTGCGATTAATATTGTTTAGGAATTTGTTTCTATTTAGGAATTATAAATATTTTAAAATACATTTGCTCGGGAGCGGGATAACTCATAAATTATTTATTCTATTAACAGCTAGTAAAAGGGCTGTGGGATCGAATCTCACATTGGTTCACTCAGTCTCTAAAGCCTTTTCTTCGCCAAATCACCTCCTTTAACAACCGTTGATTTAGAAAGAGTCCCTATTACAAACGGAACTCCATATTCTTCAATGTTGTATTTTTTTTTCTAAACTCTTTTTAATATATTTTCCCCTTAAAGGAATAAAGAAATAATTCGAGATTTTTGAGTTCATTTTCTGGATGTCAATACCTTTCATGGTATTGTGGTGTACTTTGTTAATTATTTTAACATGTTTAACATAGGTTGGTCCTTTGAAGAAGAAAAATAAATTGATTGTAGTTGAAATATTTATTATTGATAAGTTTTCCTCTAAAGTAACTAGAATAAAGTTGATTAACTTCATTACTTCAGTATAATGAAGAAAATTAAGTTATAAAGTTCTATTGATTTCTCAACTTCACTCACAAACTTTATGTTGAATGCGTGTTTACTCGCTATTTTACAATAGTTGTGACCTTTAAAACCAGTCGTGAGAAATTGGTAGCATCTCCTGGAATTGCTTCTGTGTTTTTTGTGACTCTCCATGGTACTTCAATACTTTACATTGGATGCGATCCTCTCACAAATGATACTCTCAAGGTACTTAAATATTCGTCGCGTTTTTCAAATCGACCAATATGTCTTAGAGTATGGTAGGAGAATCCCAAAGTTAAAGAACAGCTGAAATAATAGAAATAAAATTTTGAAGTTTGAATTGAAGTTGGTATTCTGGTGCTTTACACATTGGAAGAATCTTTTGGGGCACACTCAGCATCTATCAACTTAGGAATCGAATCACTCCATTAAACTATCAACTTATTCTTCTCTCACTTGGACTATTACTACACCCTGTGCTGCGTTGGTTCCTGGAGATCTCGAGGAAAATTTAATGAGGTTAATCAATAACTTTATACGTTTTATCCTCGGGACTCCAAGGGCAAAACCCGTTAGCCAATATCATGAAGACCTGAAGTGGCTTTACCCTTTTCTTGAGTCGTACGTGTTCCTTTCCTTTTTCTTAATACCAAGTTATCCTTCCTTCAATTCAATTCAAAATCTAGGCTCAAAAACCGATCTATATGCAACGCCCCATCGTACCGCGTCTTTTTAGATTTATTTCTATACCCAATCCACGTTTCTTTAGGGAACTCAATTCATTGCTTCAATAACCTTCATCCCGTCTTTTCAATTTATATCCATTATATTTATATTCACTTTATATCCATCCGATTCTAAAATAATTATAAATAGATTTTCTGATTTACAATCGAAGTTAATAAATAGGTTGGTAGAAAAGTTTTAGTAATGCTAATACATTTATCAATCGTTTATTAAAGAGCATAAAAGTATTGTTAATGCACGTTTCTCCTTTTTTTTCTCATAACAATCTTTATATTTGTATATATTTTCCTCTTGTTTTTAGTTAATTTAGGATAACTCATCGTGCATAGAGCTGAGTTGTAGTTCCCGGATTGGAATCTGTGGCAGGCTAAAACTATTAAGCTCATTCAGCCTTTATAAAATGTATACCCCAACTTGGAGGAAATACTTATATTCTTGATTGAGCATTATTTCGGTCAATTCACCTCTCTTCCACCACCTCAGAAACAATGCGGTCTATAATCTGAAAACTTCGTGGGTTTTTGTTTTTGGAGTTTCTTCCTTAAGAAACAATTTTCATATTTAGCCCGCGGTATGAAAATTTTATGAGGAGTATAATCGAATTTTAGCTAAATGTGGTGCGTTACGTTCCTTTCTCGATATTATTGTATCAATAGTTTTACATAATAGATAGAAATTAAAAGTTAAATTCCGGGACTAATCGGGAAGAGATACGTGTGGTATCTATGGTAACAGTGTATTCTATTGCTTTATTCTCGAAGTGTTGAAATGCCATAATTTTTTAAAACCTCAAATTTGAGCTTGGATGTTTTTTATGTTTTGTTATTATGAGAATAGATTTACAAATGGTCAGGGAGTAGGTTCAGTCAATAAACTTTACAGTAAAATATAACTATATTGAGAGACGTTACGTTCCTATGTTTTATTTATCCCGAATTTAAAATAATTGTCATTGAACCCACGGAGATAAAGATTTCATGTTCAATAAAATATCTAAAGATTAATAAACTGTTAGGTGTAATAATTTCAATTTTCTGTAATAAAATAAATATAAAATTAAAATAAACAATTAATTAATTCTCCATGTAAAATTTCTTTATAATATGTGAGTGTATAGGAGGGAGGGTGTCAGGGTGGCTGAGTGGGTTAAGACACTTGCAAAAGAGCACCTGGCAACTCATAGAAAAGTGGCATACAAGTGATGACACTACATCTATGGAGAATAGCATTTAGGTTTTTCCAGGATATCGAATAGCCACCCAGAGGATTGGTATATGGACAGTATTCTCGTTGTTCAAATAAATAAATTTGCCTGTATAAATAACGTTATCAATGTTATTATGACGTTATGTTCCTATAATAACAACCTAACCGTCAATTTGTGTTGTCAAATTGAAAAATATAGCGAAACCAGTTTTAGTATGAAATCATTTATCGTTGGTTTTTTCAAAGATAAAAACACAGTGGATATTTGTTTATTCACTTAATGTCACTAAGTAAAATTTCAATAGTGAAAACTAAATTTAATTTTCACTTAGTAAAGATAAAAGTTTACACTTAGTACAATTCTTGAAAAATGAACTTAATTTAGGGCTATATTTAGTCTGTATTACTGGCCGATTGCTCGGGACGACTAGAATGGTACAACTATTGATACAATTTTCATGATTCATAACCCATGTAACTTCTGACGTACACGTCATTGTATTTTAGTTACCACAAACCTATTGTCACAGTATTTAATAATGATGATAATACTATTCACGGACTAAATACTGTTCTAAATCATGCTAGATGTTCATGGTAGAACAAACGAATCTTCCCACGAATGATTTATACAAAAATACTAACAATTATAATTATGTGAAATAGTTGATGATAAATATTTCATTGGAATGATGTAAATATTATGAATAAATATTAATATATGCTTTGATTATTTTTAAGATGATTTAATTTACCCTCTTTTCACATAATCTACAGAATATTTCTTATTCTACTAGTTCTTAAGGAGTAAACTCCAGTCCTGCGTCGGAGCTAACGCACACATTTTTTTTTCTTATAATTATACTATCTCATTTTAATTCAACTTATTACAATTAGCTGTCACCACGTATTACATTTATTATTTTAACTTGTTAATTCTTCTGTTCTGGTTGTTGGCCCTGTATGCCATTTCCTGTATATTATTCTAATGAGACGTCCCAGAAAAAATAATTTATTAAATTTATTATTTCTATCATTATTAAAAAGGATATCAAGGCCCGTATGGTGCCGCGATGTAGATGTCAATTCGGGATGCAGAAACTGTTGTGTTGGCTGTGAGAAAAGTACTGGGTAAAATATTTGAACCTATCAGAATGGAGGAATATTAGAAAAAGAGGCCCATCAAATAATTAAGGGGCCTACACGATGAACTTGATATAGTGAGAGTCATCCAGCTCAAAATACTGCAATGAATGGGACATGTGGGTAGGATGGACCCTACAGAATTCCAAGGAGGATGCTTTACGGAATACCGAATTATGGATAAGAAAATTGGATAAGAGCCGGCGATGAATGAATGAATCATTGTTAATTAAAATATATTTTAGCTGTCAAATATTGAGCATGTAATGTCCTCGATATATATTGTAGTATTGTTATAGGTGTGAATGTTTACTCGTATGTACGAATTAAATTCTCAATACTTATTTATTTATTATTTAATATTCAATTGCACCTGCGCAATTGCGCATTCAGCAAATTTGATCTGAGTGTTTTTCTCTTTGCTTTCCGACATGGTCATCTATATGATGATGGAATAAAAATATCAATAGTTGAGTAGGTCTCTTGGCCAATGTCTTTTTAATATAAGTCCTTTCAAGTCCAGGTAACAGGGAGTAGGAAAGCGGAAGAACGAGTGGGTTTGGGTGATATTGTGTCGATGAGTGGAATGTTATGTATTTGTTATGAATATATGATTTTAGTAGTGGGACTGTTCATGTCGTGTATAGTGTGATTCGAAATATACCATGGTGCATTAACAATTTTTCTGAGAATTTTGGACTGTGTTGTTTGTATCTAGTGTATGTGGACTTGTTTTGCTGAACCCCAAAGTTCTGCTCCATATGTCCAAATAGGCTTTTGTATACTATTATAGATAAGTCGTTTGTTCCGTAAGTTAAGTGAAGATCTATAGCCCAGAAGATGTGATAGTTGTTTGTACCGCCTAGTCAGTTCTTGTCTTTTTAATTTTGTATTTACGTTCCATGTAAGTCTTTTGTCCAAGTGTAGTCCGAGATAACTTATTGAGGAAAGAAGGAGGAAATCTAAGAGTCAACGGAAGTACAGATCAAGAATCTGTCTTGGTAATAAGATTGAAGAATTAAAAAGTATGTAGGAGGTAAGTGAGGTTTTATTTTCCAGAGAAGATCCTTGTGCCAGACACTATCAAAAGCTTTTTCAAAGTCAAGAAAAATCGCAGAGCAAGACTCTTTTTTCTCAAAAGCGATAGATATTGCATCCACGATACGATGACACTGTTGTACAGTGGAGTGATAAGAACGAAATCCAAATTGGTGGTTCGGTATCAATCCGCTGTTTTCGAGGATAGGCTTTATGCGATTAAGGAAGAGTTTTTCAAATAATTTAGACATTACAGGGAGGAGTGCACTTGGACGATAAGATGAAGGATTAGTGACATGTTTTGAAGGTTTAGGTATCATTTTAATCATTGAAAGTTCCCAAAGGAGCGGAAAATAAGTTGTGCGCATTGTTGAATTATAGATGAGGGTAAGCAAGAGAACAGCTTTCCGAGGTAAGTGGCGAAGGATGAAGAGAGTGATGAGATCATAGCCTGGAGGTTTTGTGTTTGGCTTTTTGTTCAGTACTTGATAGATTTCTTTTGGATGAAACGCCGGAGGAGGGAGTGATAAGGGTAGTGCTGTTGTCAAGTCGCCATCTAATTTGTCAGTGAGAGTATTATCCTGGATTTCATTTGCCTTAAATATATGAGAAAGATGTTTTGGAAATTCGTTAGCTTTTTCTTCGCTCGTCATCGCCCAAGTGTTGTCTGTACGTCTAAGAGGATATCGAACCACCTTTTGCTTTAGTATACTCCTTTTAGCTGTCCATACTGGTCTGTCTCTGTTGTTTATAGAATTTAAATAGTCCTTGTAACTGTTGTTTTTAAATTTTGATAATTCTTGTTGAAGTTTTCGGGTTAGTTTGTTGAGTTCTATTTTGTATGAAGGATATCTTGTTCTTTGCCATAAAGCTCTGATCCTACGTTTTTCTTTAATAAGATTTCGTATTGGTTCAGGTAGGTAGGAATCAGGTTTTGATAAAGTCGTCTTTGGTGTTGCGGAATGCCAAACTGCGTTTTGAATACATTCAGTCAAGTGATTAACAGCATTGTCCAGGCCGTCGGCTATACATATGTTAGTATTAAGTGTGATTTTGTTGTTTAAATAATTTTCGAACTTACTCCAGTTTATATAGTCATTTATTAATGCCGGGTGTGCAGGTTTTGTAAATGGGTGATTTGATAGCTCGAGGAAAACTGGGCTATGATATGAAGAGAGATCAGAAAGAGTGAAAACGTTGGAATGTTTAAGTGGCAAGGAGTTCTTAACAAAGGAATCGATAACATCGGGTGACTTTGGTATTGCTGTAGGGCAGGAAGTAGGTTCAGAAGGAGAAATAGTAGAAAATTTTAGTTCTTCTATGCATTTTATCAAGTTTTCTATAAATAAATTCTCAACAATTGTTTCCGTTTATATTGAAAAATTACTTTATTAAAAGACCTAATAAAGATCCTAGTCGACTTAAGTCCAATAGATTATCTTATTTTTTTAACAATAAATTTCTCATACATATCTCGTTTTTGAAACAACCCAGCTTTGCTATCGGGGCATGATCGGGATAAAGGTGGGAATTATTCACGAGGTGAGATTAGAGGATTAAGTTAAGCCTTGTTGACGGCTATTGGACTTTAGCCCTCGTCCTCTTGCAAATATTACCATATATATCCAGCACAGGTATAATAAATAATAATATTGTTGCAATAGTAATAATAATAATAATAATCCATAATTATAATTTCCTTTCGTACTGGTTCAAGATATATATTATATTAAAGAGTGCTAAGAGTAACCTTTGGCAAAATCAGCTGTCTTAGTACTTAAAAGGTCCTGGGTCCAAACCTACTTTGGACATATATTATTTAATCTGTTAACGTCCGGAGATGGATCTTATGGGATCTAAGACCCTCCTAGAGCTCACCTAGCTTTTATAGAGTGTGTACGCAAAATAGAAGGGAAAATCAGGTGGCCGAGCGTGATCTAGGGCAATTAACCTCCCTCCAAAAAACAGCACAGTCTCCTGAACCCAAGACCCTTCATGGGTTGTAGTGATACAGGTTTTGGTTTTTACACAAAATATAGGTGTTTTTTTTTTTATTTTACAGCTATTCATCTGTTTCCCTCTAACAGCTACTACTTATTTATTAGTTTTACAACTGTACTCCTACATACATTTCAGTTGAACTGAGAAAAACTGTGTTGAGCAATGAGTTGCTATGCTGAACTCGGTTCAAAACCGGCTCTTGCAGATAAATAATTCAATCCTTTAACAACCTTAGATGGGAGGCTGTGGGAATTGCATTCTCATGGGGCTCATCCAGCCTCTATAAAAGTGGGTACTCTTAAATGGGGGGAATTAGTGGTTGAGTGTGGCCACGGCCTACTCCCTACATAACCCTTGTTCAAGAAACACACAGTTTCCACCGTATACTATTTTTTTTAAACTCATATTTGATCGGGCCTATATTCATTAATATATTCGATGATTTCTCTAATAGGAAATTGCTATCACTCATCGCTAAGATATAATATTACGAATAATATAGGACCAGCTGGGCAAACCTGGCTCCTCTAGGGACCGCTGATTGCACCATCAAACATGACAATGTTTGCACTGACTGCTGAGATCTGCAACCCCATACCTTGATAGCTAATTAATTCACATCTTGAGCAAACAATACCTTACCTACTATGTCATCGCAAACAGAGGTGTCCTTTCAGTATGAACAATTGTCTTGTCTAATTCTAATATTACTAATTTATACATTGTATCTCAAAGAGAGAGAGAGGAGAATCTTAAATTAGTAAAAGTGTTATGCATCTTGTCCTTTAATTGTCTACTAGGTCTTTACTAAGGTACAGCGTTATTTCAGATCACACATTTTAAATATTATTGAATAGTGCTGTTCAAAGCCGAGTCTATTGAATTAAAATACTTTCTCCTTTTTCCCTGCTTGTTATCGGATCTTATGCTGGAACCACTACTTCAGTTTTGAGGCAATGATTCGTTCACATTTAAGTATTACGTCATCCTACAAAGATCATAATTATTAAAGATTCAAAAAAATAAGCGTTTGATCTTAACAAACCCTAATTTGCTAGTTCAAAAACTGGGCTATACGCAGGATAAGACAAAACGTTTACTCCTTGCTCTTCCGATATTTTTTTTCTTGGTGAAATGAAAATAATGTGCAATTGCGTTATCGTGTTGAAAAAAGGATCGTTGTGATTGTTGAGCAAATTCAATTACGTTTAATCCAAAGCTGCATGAATCGCTTTCACAGTGAAGGTTTGAATCCACTGCCTGAACAAGGGGCAACAGATCTCCTACACTCGTACCCCCATTGTTCAAACGCGTGATCTTAACTGCACCATCATTTTGATGGATAATTCCCTTTATTTCTGTGACACAAATTTCTCGGACGCTAATTTTACGGCTTGACTTTTTTTTAAAGGAATATATTGAGAAAGCGCTCACGATTTTTACTCCTGAAATTCCACGTGCGTTATTATATTATATTAGAGAGGGAGAGAGAGAGAGAGAGAGGGGGGGGGGCGAGAGACGTAAAAAGAGAGAGAGAGTGAGAGAAAGAGATAAATTATAAATATAAACATTAAAACTGAGAAGCAGGCGAGATTATTCGATATTACAGAATTTTACCGGAACTCTCTGTTAATGAGATATGCAAATTTATGAAAGGAGAGAGGCTTTGCTAAGCCTTACTTAGTCGTAGTAGTTAAGTCCAAGTCACAAAGTCCAATATCCCCTAATAGCCATATCCTCTACAGTCACTTAGGCTACCCTAAGTCCTAAGTTTCTTTGATCATGGCCTCTACAAAGATCCTTAAACCTACTTTATCTAGAAAATTATTTATTTACGCGTTAGAAGCTATCATTAAGTAGCCTGGTAAATAATAATGATAATTATATATTGTTTGGGTTATAAAATGCAAAATAATCTGTTTATAACATTTTTTAAAATAGAAAGTAAAATATTACAAATATATAAGTAAATAGTCGTAAAAAAATTAGTACGATTTCGCTATGTTTAGGTTTTTTTACTTATAGTTTATAACGTATCTTTTTCTTCTAAAAGTGCCAACCCTCTTTGGGTGTTGTCGTTTATAGCGGCCCATCTTATTCCGTATATAGTCCGTGCCTCTGGATTTTCAACCAGGAGTGAAGCCCTGACCTGGAGCTCCCTTTCCTTCAATGTTGCCCAGTATGATTCACTGCAGCAGACAAAACTTTTCATTTCGCATAGCATGACTAAAGTATGCCAATTTATATCTTTTAATGGTGTCCAATATCTCGAGGGCCTAGTATTCGTTGTAGTATGCTTTCGTTTCTGGCATGGTCCACTCATAAAACCTGAACATACACGGATAACACCAAATTTCAAATACTTTGATGCTTATTATGTCCGTTCTTCTGACCTATTTGAAAAAAAAAACCTGTACCAGCTACGACCCGCGAACGAGTCTGGGAGTTCTTAGGAGGGTCCTAGATCCCATATGATCCATCTCCCGCCGCAAACAGACTAAATTAAAGTATATGCCCAAAACGGGATTTGAACCAGGATTTCCGGCATGGCAACTCAGTGCTCTGCCACTGAGCCACTCCGCTCCCTTGATCCGTTTGATATTAATGGGAAAACGTAACATATGAGTATTCCGATTCGAGTCTGCAGGTTCAAATTTAGGTTACTTAGCACCTTTCTGAGTTGATTAAAGGACCTCTTGCCTTCTCATTACGGGAATTGATTTCATTTGAGTGACTCCAGTTATTATTTATGTAACATCCTAGATATGTAATTTTTTTTTAATGCTAACCATTGTTTGGTTTTTATAGATATGCTTAAATTCCCGGGTAAATTTTATATATCCAAGAGAGAGGGTCATGAATCCATACATACGCTGCCCATTTATTTACCATCTCCTAAGTCATAAACATACCATGCTAATAACTTAATTTAGCATATAAAACGATACATTATCGATATATAATCATTACATATAGCACATGTTACGATATACACAGTGATTTGATGAATTCTCGTTTTCTGCGAACTATATTGGCCTTCCTGAGTAAATGTTTGTGTTGGATCTCGAAACTCCTCGAGGGCTAATAACTTCTCAATTCTAACAAAACATGACTGTCTGTTAATTTTCTCCTGTAACTTGCCTACCATATTGTGGAGCTAAAAAATCTAAAAAATTCCTGATTTTCTTTCTTCTTTTTTTTTAAGAAACTTTTTAATCAAAGACATCTTTGTCTAATATCAAGTTTCTTATCTCCTAAAAACTATAATATTTAAATATTATAGTATGATACGTAAATATAGTAATATTAAACAATCATCATTGAATTGTTGTATTCCCTTAAATACTTGACTATTTCTTAAGGAACTAAGAAAAACATATTCTAACTCTCTCCCAGAATTCAAGTATTAGATAAAAGTGATTCCTCTGTACTCCGACCAAGGTATGTACATGGCACTATTGAACCATTTTTCATAACACTTAATTTATTATTTTAATATTTTGTGATATAAATGTTATATTATAATAATGTTGACTAAAGCAATATAAGATGGGATACAGATGACAAAGTTAAAGTAAAACGTATTAGATGAAACACCGTAGGTGTTTCTCAGCTCCTAAGAATCCGTTTCTCATGTTCGTCCTGTTTTATTGTGCCTCTTATATTCAAGGGGTCCGAAATAATTCTTAAAATACAAAACTAAACATCCATTAGTTTAGTATTATTATAATTCTATACATAATACTTTTATAATATTACATAACATTTTACTAATAAGTGCATAGATGTAAATAGGATCTACGACCTCTAGCCAGGGAATCGAACTAAGTCAGAAAAAGATAACAGAATCTATAAAAAGGGAAATAATGAAGCGTGCGGGTTTGAGCTTAAAGCTTAAAGCTAAGCCCCCGACGCCAGACTTAGCTAAATGCTTAGCAAGCACCGATTTCCCTAGCTCTTTCCTTACATAATCCTTAGCCGTAATTCCCTTCTTATTTTTTTTTTTTTGCTTTTCGTCAATTCCCCAATAACATCGTAAAGTTTTATAAATTCGAGCTTATTTATAATCTGTTTTATAAACTTGCTCTCCTTCAATATTCTCACAGTTGATTTGAGGAGCGGCCGAGCGGGCTGCTTGGTGATCAACTAATGTCGAGTGTCGTAATTACTAGGATGGGTGACCGCTAACATAGGAAAAATTATCTCCACCCTAAAAGTTTGTAAGATCCTTCTGGTTACTGTAGGGAAAGAACGGACCCTAACCCACGTACTACTGTAGGCAATAATGTTATGGTTTTTGAGAATGCCAATAATCGCTTGGAGGTTTGGTCCAGGAAGGGCTGCTTTGGGGGAAGAAATATAAATCATTGTTAGTCTCTTTACCTCGAACATTATTAGTATCTAGACCCATTAATCACTTTCCTTGAACTGCATTGTTTGTCGATGGGAAGGACACTGATGAATCTGCCTCAAAGGCACTGGTTTTAGAACACTGCACCATGGAAACGATCGTTTGCAGCAATGTGAGATAGGCAGTCATAGTCACTCCACGCTGCCTGCGCTCCTGCAATTAATATATATATGTAAAAAAAAAAGCTTCGCACTGCCATAGATCAGCATGGTCTACAGCCAAACGGAAAATATCCCCATTTTCATAATGACCTTAATACTCCAATTCGAGCTGCATCAGATGCATATCTTTTTATGTAATCATCATACCTCAAACTCACTATTTTCTAATCTTGATTACTATTTGAGTCCAGACACTCTTCCAAGGTACCGCTAAACAGAGACGGCCTCAGAACATTTTCTTTTATTGCCAGTACTATATTAATGAATTTCTTTTTTACATATTTTATGAACCATCTTACCTAAAATAAAAGAGAATTCACTATTATGGAAATGTCTTACGTGTGATCGTTTATTAGAACATTAAAGTTATGAAAGTAAAGTTGATGATGTTCATTATTTTATTCTTCTGCTTCTCCATTTTATCCTGCTTCAAACCTGCGAGTTGTCAAAACAGTATGACAGCGATTTACGATATTCGCACTACTAGCTTCATACAATCAAGCCTACTATATTGAGCTTGAATGTATTCTAAGCCTACTACAGGCTTTCTGCTGATTCCTATTCATGATATTTGGTTGAATACAGTAAATCAATACATACAATACAACAATACAGTTCCTCAATGAGAGGCTTGTGTGAATCCAAGTTTTATAATAGATTGATCTATATAGATCTTTTTAAACCTTCTTCGTAATGTGTGAAATAATACATATTTTTTTAGTTTGCCGAGCCATTGAAATAAGAACAAGAAGAAAATAAATTATCATTTTGCTAGTAAAAGGTCTTAAGAGTATTAATGTGATAGAAGTTCTAATAAAAGTTGAGGTATAGTCGACAAGTAATAATAGTGTGACTTGTTTATTTTAAACTATTATTAACATTATTTTATTTTTCCGGGGTTCTAATACATCATAAGTGCTATGCTGCAATATTATTCTATTGTATTAATAAAAGATCGCCTCCTTATTTACGTTTTAAGAATCTGTTCATTACTGGGCAATATATTTACAAAACCATCTAGTCGCCGCGGTCTCCCCATAATCCCCAGTGGACCCTACACGATAGAGTACAGATGAAATATATTATATGTTTGTGTTTCCAGACAATTTTTCGATTAAGGGACTATGAAATACAATTTTTGCTATTGGCTGCGCATTTATATTTAAATTTCATAACTTTGTACATCAATTAATTTCGTGAATTTTACAGAGCTTTAGAATCATTTTTATATTGTATCATATTATTAGATGTGAAGCAAAGATATGACCAGGACCGGGACTCGAACCCGGGTTTTTCAAGTAACCGTCGAGGGGCCTAGCCACCTCGGCCATCCTCATTCACTCTCGGTCAGACATATCCTACATATCTCCGTGTTCTCGCAATTTGCGATGCGTACACGGGGAGAATGTTCATTAAACATTACTTTTATTTTCGAATCTTGTTGACTTACGTCATTATATATTATTATAATTTATTTATTTTATTATATTGTTAGATGTTATAATTTTTTTAATATTTTTAAATATTTTATTTGTAAAGAAAAGATATGACCATGGCGGTTACGTGAAAACCCCGGGTTCGGGTCCTGGTCCTGGCCATATATTTTCTTTACAAATAAAATATTTAAACAATTATAGCATCTTACAATATAATAAAAGAAATAAATTATAATAATATATAATGACGTAAGACAACAAGATCCGAAAATAAAAGTAATGTTTAATGAATATTCTCCCCTTATATACATCGCAAATTGCGAGAACATGGAGGTATAGGATCAGTGAAAAGAAAGGATATGTCTGACCGAGAAGCGAACCAGATGGCCGAGGTGGCTAGGCCCCAGTCCCGGTCCTGGTCATATATTTTATTTACAAATAAAATATTTAAAAAAATTATTCATTTTTAGTTCACTTATTTCTGATCCCTGAATGCCTGAAGAAGCAATATTTTTCTGCAAAACGATTTCTGTCTTATAGGAAATTCCTCTTAGATTCTATAAATGGTAATATATATATATATATATGTATATATATATATATATATAAAGAGAAAGGCAGAATGTAATAATAATTGTTGTGTCTGTTTCAAGGAAATGCCTATTATTAATTTGTTTCTTATTTTTTTCAGATCGCAGCCCACGGGTAAGGTAAGTGATATTGTATTAATAAATGAACGTCTACTTTTCGTATTACAGAGCCAATTAATAGTTAATAAGTTTCAAATTAGTTGTTTAAAATAATATAAAATTTATTTTTTTGTATGCATTTGAATTATTAGAATGTCATTAAATCTGGTAATTAATTTTATTTTATTTTGTTGAATGGATTAAATCAATTAGATTTATAAATGAATTCTATCAAAGATAGAATCTAGCTCGAATAACCTCTTTAAAGTATTTAAATTAATATTTTCATAAAAGCACCATGGGGATTTTATAGAGATTTAAACAGAAACAAAATTTATATTAAATAGGAGGTTGAAAAGGGCCTTTCACAATATAATTGGCAAATATCCTTAAACGAAAATGCTCTCTCTAGCGAGTATTCTTCTTGTCGAATAATAAAGCCTCGTTAGAATAATTTAAGTATTTTTGTCATAAAGCTCACCTTAACGACATCCTTATTTTGTTTAAACCTTCTCAGCTCCTTATATTTCGAAACTATCTTATAATATGAAATTAATGATGGAACGTGATATTTGAAGATATTTTATAATCTTTCGAATTCGATTAATTTTATGTCTGATAATGATCTTGGGTCATGTTGCAATTATTAGATTCATTCAATAACGGTTGCCGGGTTAATGAGCTGTAGATCCTGTGTACGAAATAGACTATCGATCACGGTCAAATCACCTCATTACACAACCGTTGTTTTAGAAACAGCACAGTCTCAATATTTAATTAATTCAGCACTATTTACTGAACTCAATATTCTTCATATTGACTTGGAAAATAGTTAACTGGATAATTCTAAGTTTGAACGTTTGAAATAAGTTGAAGTTTGACTCTTCACCCCACTGTCCTGAAGATGGCCTACATCTAAGGCCGAAACTTTGGCGCAATAAAATGTAATTGGCTGTCATTTTAGGTAATATAGTTGCTTTGTACTTATCAGTCTTGATTTGAAACGCATTTAAAATGTGTTTAATGATTTTAGTTAAGTATCACTGTTCAAAATAATGTTTATATATTTATACATAATTAGGCTGTCCTAAGATCACGGATCTGTAGTAATTTGAATAATTAATATTTTAAACTAAATATTAAATTATCGCTATACGTATAATACGGTAATTAATATATGAGATGTTCAATGTGAATGTAGTATAAGTCCATTTGGATCTAAAAAAAATCGTTTATTCTTTTTAATGGTTTTAAGGATTACTATTTTATGATACAAATTTAAAAGGTGTATAGTGTTTAAAACATAACTCCTTGCAATGTGTTTAGTGATAAAAATATTTGTCCGTTTGTATTATATAATCATAAATATTTTTTAAGTAATGTAATTGAAATTCGTAAGATATCGCGATTATTCAAATATAACAGCTCACATAGTACGGTAAAAATGAATACATAAATTTAAAAAAATACTTTTATGGATTAAATACAAACGAACCTAGTGAAAATAAAGCATGTAAATAATAGATAAATAGAAACATTTAAAATTTAAAATTTTCATGTTTGAAAATATATTTTTGGGTTAGGATTAACTATCTAGTACTCTTACTGTAGAGGCACTTCTTTTTTTGTAATTCTAGGTTTATCTAGAATTTAATCAATCCTATATTTAAATTACTACAAACCTGTAATATGCTTATCTCAATCACTTTTCATTTTATTTATTTTCTATAAAAAAGAATTAAATTTAAAAATAATAAATATTGTATAAAACAATTAATATAAACTGTATATTATAAATAGATAAACTAATGTAAAAAGTGAATTAAATGAAAAAAACTAACTACAAAAATCACCGCATAAATACAGTTAAATTATGCGATTTTCATCTCTGTCCTTTTCTAGCAGTATTTTATACAATTATTACATTTAACATTTTTATTTTTTCAACCAGGGATAATTATTACTTTTCCCCTCCCTTAGTTAGTTATGAAGTTCATTTATCGGTTATATTTTTAACATTTTTCATAGCTAGTATCAATGAAAGTCGATTAGATGTAAATAAATGATTGAGAAAATTAAATGTAAGCTATTGGAAAATTCGACAATTAAAGCCATTCAGACTAAATTCAAAACGCAAAAACAATAAAGTCAAGGCTAAAACCTTGACTGTAATAAAAACGAGTTAAATTCACGGCTGTATAACGAGTTTATTCAAAATGTGCGTAGTCCTTTCTTAGAAAAATGGTTGGAAAAAAAAGCTGATGTAAAAAATAAAATAAATATAACTCCTTTCAATAAACCGATGCTGGTGAAAATAATGCAATATCCTTAAGCAAATATTTATCTTAAATGAGTAGTTTTGTTTCAAGCTAAGTTTTCTTTATAACCAAAGTTCTATCATGTATACTGACCTTTTTTTATTTAATCGGGAACGTTCATTTTCAATTAAAACTTTGATTAAAACTAATAACGTCAGAAATATTATATCTAACCATATATTTTCAAGATCAAAATATAAAACAATGAAATCTCATTCTAATGATTTTTAATGTTCAGGATAGTTATTTTTGAAAAGTTAATTAATTTTCATCACCATAATATTTTTTCCTTAGTTTGCCAATACATGAAGAGGAGTGGCTTAGTGGTAGATACTTTACTTAATCTTTTTAATAGATCCATCGGGATTTGAAGACCCACATGGGGCTCACCCAGTCCCTATAATGTGGGTACCTAAAATACCGAGAAAACCTAGCAGTTAAGCATGATCTTGGACAAAGCACCTCCCTGCACAACCGCCAATGGCATTGTATCCAAGACCCTTCAAAACTTTCTATGAGTTTACATGAACAACGATCAAACCTAAATTTTCAACACAATTACAAAATATATAACTCTTTAAAATTAATCTTTAATTAGCAGAGATACCTTAGACATTTTTCAAAAAATCTTTATTAACTACGTTTGATTCATGCAATGAAGATGTTTTTGATTTATCGGTATTCTTCTGTTACTTCCTATATTTGTAAGAATCGATTGGTAATATCGGTGTGTTCATCGCTTACCGTTTATTAATACTATTATTTTTTTCACACATTCCTCTGGAACCAAATCCACATTCCGGAATTCAAAATTCAAGGGAGCATAAAAGACATTACTGATTTCAAAATTTTCTAACAGTACTGCAGCTGTCGAACAGACCTGCCTTTTGAACCAATTTCTGCATTTTCTAAACAGAGGCCAACATCTTCAGTACCCTCTCTTGTGCTTCTCAGTATGATGCCATTGGATGAAATGACTCTATTATAACTAACTTAAGACTGATAGTTCTATGGTTATAGCCAATTCCTTTGCTTCAAGAATCAACAAAATATCATAGCGGTTTTGCATTACTTTGCTGTCCGTGATTATTTGTTCGTTCCAATAAATTTTTATTTCGTTATTTTCTACCAGTTTTCCTGCTAAAGCGATAGTACAGTAATTCATCCATACCAACTTTCCCAATAGTCTGCATATGCCTTTGGAGACTGGTTTTTTTCATTATTATTATAGTTATTATCATCGCTCAATCTATTGCTTCCCGTTCATCGTTCTATTCCATTTGTTCTCTATTTCCAGTTTCGACGTGACATGATGGTACATAGAACAAATAAAATTCCTGCAGATCCAATTCATTAAAGAATAAATCCACGGTCTTTTTCACCCTTATTTTCGTTATAGTTTCTATACAATATGCCCCACTCCGAATGGAGCGATCACCTGCAGCATATGTTTATAGCTTTAATCATACAAACTGCAGACCATGCATCTACAGGACACCCATCCGTGTCCCTAAGGGTGATGATGAATGGACTATACGGTCAGACCCTGTATAACTATTTGCTACCGACAGAGAGAGTGTGAGAGGGGAGAGAGAGAGAGAGAGAGAGAGAGAGAGAGAGAGAGAGAGAGACAGAGTGAGAGAGAGAGAGGGAGAGAGAGAGGGAGAGAGAGAGAGAGAGAGAGAGAGAGAGAGAGAGAGAGAGAGAGAGAGAGAGAGAGAGAGAGAGAGAGAGAGAGAGAGAGAGAGAGAGAGAGAGAGAGAGAGAGAGAGAGAGAGAGAGAGAGAGAGAGAGAGAGAGAGAGAGAGAGAGAGAGAGAGAGAGAGAGAGAGAGAGAGAGAGAGAGAGAGAGAGAGAGAGAGAGAGAGAGAGAGAGAGAGAGAGAGAGAGAGAGAGAGAGAGTGGAGCAGTTAATGACTATTCATGGGCAACAAAGACAGCTGTATAAATAGCCTATGGCGACGAGTCTCTATCAACTAGGACAGGCTATATGGATGGAAGGCAGCAAAGGGCCTAGTTAATGATCTGTCCAGGGTGTGGTGTACTTCCACTTTGCAAAAGAAAGGTTTATGGGATAAACCCTTCCATATGTAGTTGTTAACAAACTATTGCCAATTCGCTGATTTAATATAAGATAGACATCGAACCATAGACATACATTGGATTATTTAATTAATTGCAGTACTGCTACTAAGTAATTCAAATTTCTGATTAAAACTCAGTTTGATGCACCTTATCATTTTAAAAAATAAGCAATTCTTCTATCTAAACAAAACAACTAATCCGGAAGGGATTGTAGGAATACAAGACCTTACCTTTACAACCTTTTATGATTAGTGGTTCGGTACATCTTAGTGACCGTATTAAAGCAACGGTTAAGCAAGGAAACCTCCACAGTCCTAGACAGCCATTCGTAGCATAGCAAATTAATTAATAATAAAATAGCATTTCACCTGTTCCCTTCTGAAACCCGAAGACATCTAGTTATTTCCTTAATTTTCCCTCATTTGGACTATTGATGTACAGTGTATAGAGCTATCTCTGGGGATCTCGATAACTAAAACGGTTAATCAATTGCTTTGTTCGCTTCAACTTTGGGAGCCCGAGAGACCTCCCTGTCACCCGATATTAAGAAGAGTTGAAGTGGCTCTACCCTTCCTATCGCCGTGGGTACTTCCTAGCATCCTTTCTTTACCAAGTTATTCAATCCCGCCGACCATCATACATTTCCGATCTCCTTCAATTCAAAATCTCAGTCCACTCCCATAGCATTCGTTCTCGGCTCTCAGATCTATATACAACATCCCACCGAACATCTGTATACAGCTTTTTACAGAGCTGTCCGTATCCAATCATTTTCCCTTTGGAATAATATGCCTTCTTCCATTCGTCGTTCCAATAATATTCCAACCTTCAAATCCCGTATATTACATCACCTAATATCCCTACAATCCCTAAAATCGGAAATAAAAGGATCATCAAGCGTTCCTTCCTCGCCCACTCCACCACTGTGTGGAACTCAATACCTCCTTTCGTCCACCATTCTTCTTCACTGTCTTCATTTATATCCCTGCTTTTCCATCATCTCTTGGTATCCCAAAAAGACGCTCTCCAGGCAGGTCAATCTTCCGCTTGAATAAATTAGTATCGAATGCTCGATCTCGTTACCTACGTGTTTTTTTTTTCCAACAACAAAGAAGATACAGACTTTGTAAATACTTTATCGCATGCTATGCCATTCATTTGTTTTATTTAGCGATTCCGTTATTAACTATTATATTAATGTTATTTATTATTATTTTGTTAATATCCAATCTTTATTTTATTTTCGACAATTAGTTAAAATCCTGTAAAGTCTCGTACTTTTTATTTATTTATTTTTTCCTATTTCTATTTTTATTTTGTTTTGTCACTCATGATTATTTTATGATTTGTATCATTATGTAGTCTTCTGGCCAGATGAATAAAATAGTGTTTCATTATTTTTTAAAATTCTTTCTCACTTATTTAATTATGTGTAATAATTAATTAAATCTAATTAGTTTACACTCTAAGAAATAATAGCGTACAAATTAATACCTGTATTGTTATTCTAAAGGTACTTGTCCCGGAATAAATAAAGACTTTATTATTATTATTATTTCTAATACATTTTTAGCACATTATCTTTGTTATTTTCGGAATAAAATAAATTTATCGGGGTGTGTGGGTCTTATATAATATTGTTTTTGCGTTTTGAATTTCTGATTTATTATAGGCACGTTTTTCCTGATTGAATATCTCAAGGATGTTTATTTAATTCGTTTCCAATTTCTTCCAATAAAATCACCCAAACTGACAGTGAAGGTTTCAAATCAATTATTGTTTCTGCCAATCAGAAAGCTATCCCAATCAATCCTTTTATTAGGAAAAGTTGGGTTGGACTTTTTTTTTAATAACGTTAGGGATAAAATTAATTGGTCTATGGTCTATGTTTTAGTAATATTTTCTTCTATTTATTATTATATTTACTGGAAATCTATTAGTTAACAAAATTTTCAATTACTTTTGGCACTTTATCTGCATTAGTCGGATAGTTTTTTGCTAAAGGATTACAATAAAAGAGATTTCAAACTTTGTTTTTTGTCTGACGCCAGCTCCAAGTACTAAGGACCAATCACCGATTCCGTTGAAAGTTTATTCGGAGATATTAGGCTCAAAAAATATGAAATATATTCTTTCCGTTAACAGACCCCTTTAAAATAATTAAAAGATTTTTTTAAATAAAAATTTTATGGAAATCGGCCAAAAAAAAACAATAGATTATTCTGGAGAATTTTTTATTATTTCATCCGATATCTACCGTTTACTCGAACATTCATAATTTATTTGGATTTTTATCTTAGTTCAAACTAAAAATAACTGAATTTATGATCTATAACTCAGTTACTTCATTTATATGAGTAAAAAAATCTAAGCTTTTGATTAATTCTTTGGTCCTAATTTGTTTATATATATATATATATATATTTGTGGTATATCATGAACTTTAGGAAGCTCTAATCTATTTCTGTGTTTTATAAATATCCGTGTGACATTTTTAAATGTATTTCGATTTGGAATAAAAAATTGCATCTCTTTGTAGGAATAAGAGTTTATGAGTTTTTAATGAATTCAATAAAATTGAACTCTCCCACCATGATAGGAAGATTTTGGCTTGTTGAGCAGTTGAGACATCGCTTGTGATTAATTTTATTATTTTCGAATTATAATATAATTGTAATCCTTTACCAAAAAGCTATCCAGCTATACCAAAGCAGATAAAGTGCCAAAGTAATTGGAATTTTTGTTAACTAATAGATTTCCAGTAAATAAAATAATAAATAGAAGAAAATATTACTAAAACTTAGACCACACACCAATTAATTTTACCCCTAACGTTATTTTAAAAAAAGTCCAACCCAACTTTTCCTAATAAAGGGATTGACTGGGATAGCTTTCTGATTGGCAGAAACAATAATTGATTTGAAACCTTCACTGTCAGTTTGGGTGATTTTATTAGAATAAATTGGAAACGAAGTAAATGAACGTCCTAGAGATATTCAATTAGGAAAAACGTGCATATAATAAATCAGAAATTCAAAACGCAAAAACAATATTATATAAGACCCACACACCCCGATAAATTTATTTTATTCCGAAAATAACAAAGATAATGTGCTAAAAATGTATTAGAAATAATAATAATAATAAAGTCTTTATTTATTCCGGGACAAGTACCTTTAGAATAACAATACAGGTATTAATTTGTAAGCTATTATTTCTTAGAGGGTAAAATAATTACATTTAATTAATTATTACACATAATTTAATAAGTGAGAAAGAATTTTAAAAAATAATGAAACAATATTTTAATAAACAGATTTGAAGAAGAGAAAGAAAAAAAAAGAAATAAGATAACAATAATTATATAAGAGAAACGATAGTTACATCTTTATCAAATTTTATGCTAAGCAAAAAACAAAAAATAATGAAGACAAATTCAAACAATACCATCAGTGTTTTACACGTATTTAAAAATAAATTATCTAACTATATGTGTGAACAGTCACATTAGAGGAAAATATACACAAGTAGATACACACACATACACACATATAAATACATATATACACACACATATGTATACATTAAAACACGTTTTGAGAAGTTGAAACATTTTTTGTGATCAATTTTATTGTATTCGAGTTATTATACAATAGTGTAATGCATAATTTTATGAATTTGAAGTGTAACCATAATCATTTATAATATAGATAATAATGTCTGTATTTATTTACATTTTTTAAGAATAATATTACCTTTTAAACGAGTCATACAGAATTCTTTTATACATATTTGTACAAAATTGAGTATTGCTCTATATTTGGAGTCAAATTTTGAACAATCACAAAATGTAAGGTTAATTTAATGCCTATTAATATTTGATTAAGTTTTTTATTTTATACACACATGCACATATATACCTGCCTAAAGTTCATCGAGCAGCATACTTTTGATTTTAAATAAAATAAGAATTATTAATTCTGAGCTCCCTAATATTATTGGGATATCAAGTATATAAAATGTTTTTATTTTAGATAGGAAATTAGGACGATTGTGCTTTTTGGGAAAATTCTCCTTCAGATACAATTAAAGGGTAAAAGCAAAATCTTGTTTTTCATTAAAACTTAATTACCGGGCTTTGTTATTTGTATTATGTTTTATAAAAATTACTCATCCGATAAATGAAACAAAAGGATTTTCTGTTATATAAATTTTAAACTGGGTGAGCATGTCAAAAGGGATCATTTTCAACTGTCATTAAAATGAAAATGAAAATTAATTAAATTCTCGTGATATTTTCGACGTCATATATAGTATTTAATAACAGCGTTAGAAATTGATATTAATTTATCCTCGTCATTGTAGAGTCACATTTGATGTCATGTCAAGTGAAAAGTCAATATCTCGTTGACACTTTTTCCTGGATCGGTAAAAGATTTTTTTGTAGCTATGAGGCATATTCATGCTTTCATGTCTTATTTTTTGATCAGTTATTTTAATTATTTGGTAACCATCGCACTTGGTATCGCTAGCTGATGATAAATTCTTCATATTTGTGAAAAAATCTACTATTTTTTAAAATCAATTACATTAATTTAAATAAATTTATTTAAACCTCTATCGATGCAAATTACTAATATAAAGTTTCTAAGAATTGTTATTAATTATGAATATCTTCTCTCACAATATTATCAATGCAAACAAAATAGTGATTTATTATATCTGTACCCGGAAAGTAATTTACAGTGTGTCGCATTTTTGTATTTATTCAGGAGAACCACTTTTTCATAACTTTGAACTTTTAAAGTATTTATAGAAACATCTTTAATAACATTTTTCACATTATTATTGACATTGATAAGTCATTGGAAGTATTTATCACAGTACTTTTGTATGACAATTAACTGAAATATTTTCTATTTTGTGGACATAGCGTCCTTTACTTCCAGGACATAATATTTTTAGTTAATGTGTAGTCATAATTTAAAAAAAACATATTAATATACTTTTTATGTCATATATTGATCATTTTTATTCCGTTTTTTTTTTTTTTTTTTACAATTTCACTGCTTGTTTACATTACAATTTGTTTTCCTTCGTACAAGGTGGTCACACACCATCTATTTGTAGATTTTATAGCAGTCTACGATAGCATGGACCGCAATGAATTATACCGAGCCATAAAAGATCTGAATATACCCCGGAAGATCTTGTGAAAATGACAATGCAAGGTTCAAAATGTCTTGTGAAAGTCGAATCAGATCTTTCACAAGTATTCGACACAGATACGGGTTTGAGACAAGGGGATGCCCTAGCACTCTTCAACCTTGGAGCAGAAATGGCCATAAGAAATTCCGGAATTCAGGGAGATGGAACCCTGTTTAACAGACTAGTTCAAATCCTAGGGTATGCCGATGACTTTGACATTATGGCAAGATCTAAAAGGACGCTGAGGGAAGCTTTCTTAGCACTGGAAGAGGCAGCCAAGAAACTTGGGCTCAATGTCAACATACAGAAGACCAAGTATATGCGAATAGGAGGAACCCAGGAGAAAGAGGATTACTTCGAAGTTGGCCAGTACCGATTCGATTGCGTTGACAGCTTCGTCTACTTAGGAACAGAAGTTAATTCACAAAAGGACATGTCCCAGGAGATAAGAAGAAGAATTAATTCTGCTAATAGGTGCGATTATTGCCTATGGCAGCAACTAACTAGCAGGTTCCTCTCTGGGGCAGACAAAGCTGCTGATCTACAAAACACTGATTCGACCGGTACTCACATATGGCTCAGAGGCCTGGGCTCTAACAAAGGCAGAAGAGAAAAGGATCCTAATCTTCGAGAGGACAATCCTGAGGAAGATTTTCGGACCAGTAAATGCGGGAGGAATATGGAGAAGGCGATACAATAGAGAGGTATATGACCTTTATCAGATGTTGTCAGAACAATTAAACTTGGCCGACTGCGATGGGCAGTTCACGTGGCGCGGATGGAAGGCACTCGGATTCCCAAGAATATTCTCACAGAGGGAATCCATGGCACACGGAGGGTAGGAAGGCCAAGTTTGAGGTGGATGGAGGCTGTAGCGGAGGATGCACGTACCCTTCTTAATGTTAGAAACTGGAGGGATGCTGCGCAGGATAGAGCTGACTGGCGGAGAATGCTGGAGGCGGCCCAGACTCGGTGACGAGTTGTTGCACCAGATATTATTATTATTATATTTACCTTCTTTTAATTCACTGCAATATACTTTTAAGTGCATGACTAATAAATAAAATAGATAAATATGGTATCAATACATAGACATGCATACATATATTAAATATATTTAATATTAGTATTTAGTACGTAAAAAAATTGTTTCTGTTCTTTAAACCCTCTAAGCCCTTACAACCACTTAGCACTATATTGTCTGCTCCTTGTCTATGAATTACATCAGTGTAATACTCATTCACAGCGTTTGAAACAGGTAAACTATAATACGAGAAGATAACATTAAATTTATTATTTAAAACAATTATTGTAAAAAAGTACATATTTTTTTATATAACATGAATTTAAAGTTATGCCCAAGTTTAGTGTACACATCTACTACCATAAAAAATATACATATAAGTATAAGGTACAACACAAAATTAGAATTTATAAAATTATCATCCTTTCTTCCGTCCTTAATGGATTTATTTTTGGAGTTGTAGAAAGATGGATGAACAACATCTTAAGGTATCCGAAGATAAGCTGTAGGGTTGAATATTCGGTCCGAAAAAGAAATAGTTTACACAACGCGGAATTGCAGATTACGTATCCGGTTAATATAACGGAAATAATAGCGTCATGAAGGGGGAATGTACTAGTAAAATGGTTGGGCTTGTAACGAAGAAATTCAAAAAAATTTAATAAGCGAACGGACTAATAATTCCCTAGGGGTAGTCCGAGGTGTAGACGAGAAGATTACGTTAAGGGTGCTCCAACGAATTTGAGTCTGGTACGGCAGGTACAAAACAGAGATAGTGGTAATGGCATAGTGCCTTGAGTTTTATTATGATGATTATTATAAGTACAAGTCGCTTTGTAACAAAACATAAATATCTGGATTTTTCTAGTAATTAAATCAGTCTCATGCTAGTAATTCTAAATCGGATTGGATCAGTGGTAGAGCGCTGAATTACCCGAAGGTCCCGGGTTTATACCCGGCAGTTTTTAAGCAATCTGTTAAAAACAAAGTGGGTACCCTAAATAGGGGAAAAAATATGGCGGTTGAGCATGATCGAGCACTAATCACCTCCTTCTAAAACCGTTCTCCAAGAAACAGTCTCTAACACGTACTGTGTACAAGACTCTTAACGAGTTGTAGTTGCAAGTAGTTGTGGTTTTTTAAAAATTAAATCAGTCTTATCCTCGTAGATCTATAAAGTATTATCCCAATGTTATTTTCTTAATATTAATAATAATAATATTAGTTATTATAATATTAATATATGTATTGAAAATAATTATGGAAATGCCATTTGGCACATATTGTATCTGCGATCTTCTTTTGCAAATCTCCCCTAAGGGATTCAAGTGGAAGTGTGGGTGGAGAAACCTCCCATTGGAGACATTCCCTAGCGTGTTCTTTATAAATACTTTATGATTTGTATTATTTAGCCTCCTGACCAGTTATATATTATTTTTCTGCTCATGTTTGTTATTCTAAAGGGACTGAGACCCAGAATAAAGAATCAGAACAAGTAATTTTTTATTCTATTCTGAGTATGCTGTATGTAATAAATTCTTATGTTTAATACTATATTAAATTAAATAGGTGTAGAACCATGGCAATCTCTGAAACTGATAGATATCGGCTATAGCTGGATAATAACGGATCAGATTGATGAGAGGTTAAACACTGGGAAATTAATGTAGGTAGTTATTCGCCTCGAAATTGGCCTCATTGTCCGAGAGAACTCTAGCAGTAGTTTTGGCAGAGCAGGTAGTGAGGTCACTGCTCACCCGTTTATATTATCGATTTCAACACTGCCTTCGACACCTTTAGCTTGACCGCTGAGACTAACTTCAAATTCAAGTTTAATATTGTGTAAAGTTATTCATATTAATTCATAATTTGATTTAAGTTGTAAAATGTAGAGTTCTTGAATCAGTAGATGTATAATTGTTCTATTAGTATTAATAAATTTGTCTATTTTTTATAAGAAATTTCAATTCTTTCAAAAATTAATATTTTTTTAATAATAGCAATGTTTCAAATCAAATGGGCTATACTCAAGATTTCTCATTTTCAACTATTAAATATAAATTTAAGATATTTTTATTCAAGCTAGAACATAGTATGATTTTATATCTGGTCAAATTATTAAAAAAAACTACAACCCATAGAGGGACTTTGATTCAGTGCGTGTTAGATACTGTACTGTTTCTAGGAAAAAGGTTGTGCATGGAGGTGATTTGGCCCAAACCACGCACAACCACCGGGTTCTCCCCCCCCCCCCCCGATTTTCGTTACTCACTTAATAGAGGCTTGGTGAGCCTCGGTAGGTTCCTACATCCCATAGGATCCATCTCCGGCCGCTGACAGATAAAATAAAATCCTGCCAGCGAGCGGAATTTGAAACCAGGACATTAGACCGGGAAATCAGCGCATTATCATTGAGCCACTCCCCCTCCCTTATTATTAATTTCATCCGAAATTATTAATAATGTATAGTTATATATATATACAGTGTATAGTAGTAGGAACAAAATACATACAAACACTTAAATACTCGTGAATAATTGACCATTTTGATGATACTCTTTCGGAATTTTTTTAATGAAAAGTACTGTTTCCACTTTACATTTTAAATCATTATTTATACCTGAGCCTCTACTATAATTGATAGGGGTGCCAAGACATAATACGGACTGTAAATTTTAGCTATAGTTATATCTAGGATATATAGGATATATTTGATCTATAGGATAGTTTATACATATAGAATAGAATAGAATAGAATAGAAAAGTAACTTCATTCTGGGACCAAGTCCCTTTAGAATAACAGACATGAACAAATATAGAAACATAATATATATCTGGTCAGAAGGCTAAATGTTACAAATCATAAAGCGTGTAAAAAGTGACATAAAACAATTTAAAAGAAATATTTAAACAAAAATAATAATAAGTAAATAAACAGTACAAATCTTGACAAGATATTAAGCAATTAAAGAGAATAGATAAATCCATAGCTTTTGTTAAATGCACGAGCTAGCATACAATAATTTTTTTACATGATGTACAGGTTCTTAAAAAACAAAATTAAAGCAACTAAATAGCACGATGAATTATTCTATACATTACATTCTAAGCAAATGACTGACCTGCTTAGTGAGCATATTTTTGGAAAGCTAGGAGGTGTTGGAAAAGCAAGGATTTAAATGACGATAGTGAGGGAGCATGGCGGATGTTAGTAGGGTTTCAGTTCCACACTGTGGTGGAACGAGCGAGGAAGGAATGTTCGAATGGTTTAGTTCTGTGTGAACGTATATAAAGATCGGAAAGGCGGGATATTGTTTTATGGTGTTGAACTGAGGATTTGAATTGGAGGAGACTGTAGATGTATGAAGGGTGTTGAGAGTAAATGGATTGGTATAAGAATGATCAGACGAAATATTGTCTTCGGAAGTGAGGGAACAGCCACTTTAACTCATCATAAAGGTGGAACACACGCGATCGCTTCGGAGTACCAAGCACAAATCTTAGAGAGCAATTCATTGTTCTCTTTAGTCTCTCTTCAAGCATTTTAGAAAGGCATCCATATACCACGCTGCAATAGTCAAAGTGGGGGAAGATGAGAGAAGATATAAGAAGCTTACGGTAATAGTGTGTAAGGAGATGACGAGAACGATGAAATAACTTCAGGAAACTAATTGACCGTCGGGATATCTGGGCGATGTGGGATTTCCAAGAAAGGTTTTGGTCGATTGTGATGCCTAGGTTTATAAACATATATTTAAAGTTCAGATAAATAGGATAGTTCATCCAGAGGGATGAACAACGTCTTAAGGTATTCGAAAGTAAGGTATCGCGTAGAATATTCGGTCCAACAAAGGATTTGACCACTGGAGAATTTAGGAGATTATACAACGCGGAATCGCTAAGAATAAACCCGGTTAATATTACTGATGTGATTCCGCTAGGAAGATTAAGATTTCTATGTCAACGGTTGTGGATGTGAGGTGATTTAGCCGACACCCAACTGCCAGGTTATCCCTCCAAACAAAGGTATCCTCTTTAAGAGGTTGGGTGTTTCCTAGATGGGTATCCAGATTCCAGGTTAATTCACGCCTTTTAACATAGTAAATAATAAATGTTTCTGATTTAAAGAACCAATCATTTTCACATCCAGATCATGTATCATAAAGTCTGATTAAGTTATTGGAACTGGAAGAAGACCTTAAACGCTTCGATAGAAAGACATTCTTGAAATGAAGATCTCGATCCGAAAGAGAAAAGTCTAGAGGAAACAGAAGAGACAGTTTTTTAGGAAGAGGCTGTCCCTATTACATGATAGTGTGTGCCCTGCCTCCTTCTTATAGGGCCAAGGGAAAGGATGGTCTTCTCTGCCACAGGATAAAGTGATCCTAAGGAAGGAAAAAAAGGAAAGAAAATCCTCTACTTCTTTTCTATCCCTCCTGCGCGAGGATAATGGTATTGAATACGACCTTAAGTGGCTTTTTTGTCTCTCGATGTACCAGAACCCCAACTAGATCTCTATTCCTCTATAGTGTCTCTAATTAAAATACCTACATAATATATAATTTAATTGATAATTTTAATTAATAATGCTCTAGATTAATAACGATAATGTACTCAGTGTGAACAATATATACAACTCATAAAGATAAAATATAAGTGTAGATTGAATTTGTCTTTATATATATTCTTGACCAAGTCACTCCCCACTATAAAAAATAAATTCTTATAAAAACTTTTATTTTTTTCAATATCCCAGTAATAAACATATCTATTTCAATAATTGATATTACGAATTTGAAGGGACGTTAAACGGGGGTCCCGAGCCTGTACTGTGTCAGGTACTCGTTAAAAATCCCTATCCTAATTAAATCTGGATAGGCAAAATTTAGAGCTCCCACTGTAGCATCGTCTGATTAGCCATAGCAGCATAAAGTGACGTTAAATAAACAACTATACAACTATTTCTATGATATGGAAATTGATAGTTTACTAGATTTTTTTTTAAATTACTGTATTGATCACGTGTTTAAAATTTCGAAAATCCTATCAAAAACACAAAATCATCCCTAATTCATTTTAACATCAACTGCGACGGAAAAACAATTGCGCATGCGCGGCCGAAAATACTTAAAAGCATTATAAATGATAACTAAAAAGATGAGTTTCAAGTTGAGATTTTAAAATAATTGATCAAAAATCCAATGGTGAATTCGAATATGTTAACTTGAAGACTTATAATTTAATCGGTGTAATCTCCGACACTAAAGAATAAAGTGTTTTAAAAATAAAACTTTTATTTACCAAATAATTAAATTTGGTAAAATCGCCATTCAATTGGTTAGAAGAAATATCGGAAAAAAACATAACGATATTATTTAAAAAGTTGATGTTTTGTAGTACAAAAGTTCCAAATGAGACAAGTAAGAGCCAAGGAATTAATAGAAAATTCTAACAATGATCGAAAAGCCCATATAAAAATAAAAACAAAATCCCAAAACAGAAAAAAACTGTTTTCTATTTCAATAATACAATAGATAACATTTATTATGTACTATACATAATATATATATAGTACATAATAAATATTAATAATAATTAATAAATATGCATTAATTAATTAATTATACATAATTGGGTTGTCTTTGAAATAGAACTTTTTTTAGAAGATTTTATACAATCTTATGATCAGTGTTTAGAACCGGAAATTCGTTTATTCATCAAATTTACTTTTTTGTAATTGCACAATTTGGTAATTGATTGAAAATAAATTAGGAAATAATTTAAACACCTTGGTAAAATATAGTAGAGGGAAGGATGGTGGTACAAGGGTTCGTTGATATATATTAATATATTATATACACGTAAATAATATATAAAACGAAACAAGTAGAACAACTCACATTCACTGTTCAGACAATGAGAAACAGCACCTCATTACCACGATTCCATGATGAAAATTCTAAAGACAAAAGATGACTACACTACAATGGCATAGAAAGGTTTTAAAAAAAACAGCTGGTAATTACACTCATACAGGGTAATAAAAATACACACAGGGGATCTAAAAGCATGGATGATAATAGACGTAAAACAAATAATAATAAGAGAACTGCTAAAAAAAAAAAAGTTGTAAAATTACGTAGGAATTTTAAAACTTTAAAATATGAAAAACTTATTTCATTGTGCCAATGTTTCGGCCTAAGATGTAGGCCATCTCCAGTAGGGTGGGCCGAAAAACCCCCTTTTTTTTTTTTTCAAAGTTGTAATAGCGCGGAAAAGTAACGAATTATGTAGACAAAAAAAATTATCAAAATCGGTTGACATCTTCCGGTCGCGCAAAAGTTAACAAAATATGAAAAAAACTTCATTTTTTTTTATTTTTGAATTAGATATTTTTGCAATGTAATAGTTTGTAATGTCTTTAAATACAGCCTAAAAACATTGGATTTTAATTTGGTTTAGATCAGTTGATATATTCCGGTCGCGCATAAGCCCCAAAATATGGAAAATTTCATATATTTAGGCATTTTTGGTATTTGATAAATAGTGAGTATTTAAATGTAATATCCGTAGTATTTTTTCAAACGAACTGATAATTCGTGCAGGCAGATGCACGAAGGGAAACAGTAAGAACATTCACGCCACCAAAAATCAATTTTAAAGCCAAGAATACTCAGAAATGATTTACTGGATGGACTGTGAATTATGTTCTCCGCCATTATTGGCAGAAATCAGTGACGATGAGATCAAATCGCACATCGGCAGTGACTCAATCCCTGACTGGAACATTACTTTCAAGCAATTCCCAGTTCACACGCAGACTGTTGAATGCTGTGTAAAACTCGTCACGGAAGCCTCAGGAAAAGTTTTTGGAACTGAATCTCGAGACGGATTTTTAAGAACCACTCTGCTGTCCAGATCATCCATGCCTAACTTCACCAGCAAATCAGTCTTCAAAGTACCTTCGGCTACAAAATAGAAAACTGTACTAATGGACAGTTTCAGTTAACATGGACTATTTATTCAGAACTCCGTTTTTTCTTTTTTATAAAAGAATGTTTATTGTTAAAAACTATACTATATCTTAAATATTTAAGCTTTTTAAATATAGCGCAAGTCAAAAAGTATTAGCCCGTTGTTACTATTATTACTCATCATGTGATAGGCCTATCTTTTTTTTGGTACGGTTTTTAGCATTGGGGCTTATGTTCAAAAATAAAAATACTGTAAGTATTACGTTAAAAAAAGTATATTAAAGACATAAAAAAGTAACTCGTAAAAATGTGAAAATTTCAATATATTGCCAAATTTTGGGGCTAATGCGCGACCGGAAGATATCAACTGATCTAAACCAAATTAAAATACAATGTTTTTAGTTTGTATTTAAAGACGTTACAAACTATTACATTACAAAAACATCTAATTCAAAAATTTTAAAAAATGAAGTTTTTTCATATTACAGCCTATGCAGGAAGATGTCAACGGATTTTGAATTTTTTTGTCTATATAATTCGCAACTTTTCCGCGCTGTTACAACTGTAAGAAAGTAATGATAGAAAAAGTGCTTTTTCGGCCCACCCTAATCTCCAGGGCTGGGAATAAGAAACCGAAAATAACTATGTAAAGCATTGCATTAACACAGAATAATAACAGTTTATATGAACAGGATCGATAAGAATGAAAAAAATACAGAGAGTTAGATAAATTATTAAATAACTAGTGAGCAAAAATAAACAGAAAGGTACATAATGATTGTACCTGGTGAGACATAACAAGAATTGAAAATATAGTAAAATTATAAGTGATGATATATAAACAATTGTATAAAAATTACAGAAAATTGTGTTGTTATGTTTTGTTTTTTGTTCTTTGCCTTTCTTTTCTTTCAGTTTGTTTATATGCGCAACTCTGTCTCTGATTTATACTAAAAATGATTAATTAAAATTCAATTAGTTTAGTTTTTCAGATATCATTTATTCTGTTCTCCTATGTCTTTATTATACTTGGAATTGCGATTATAGAATTTTTTTGTTGCTTAATTGTTTCTGCTTGGTCCTTTCCACTGATGTCCTAACAGCCATTGTTTTAATTAAAACTTTTATCCTTCATCAACAAAATAATTAAAATTTTAGTAATCCATCCTTAGTCGGGCAACAATGAAAATTAAAAAAAGTTACATTTCAATTTGAAAGGATTTCAATTGGAATATGTTAAAAACGAAATTGAGTAGACCATAATTAAAACTGAAAAAGTAACTAAAGAAATAAAAAGGTATCAATTGATTTGAAAACAGACAAGAGTTGGAAATTCTTCATAGAAAATAAAATACATTTTAAAACGATTAGATAATAGAAATATAATACTTGCCAACTCCTGGATGTAACACGGTCTCAAGTATCTACTACGTAGGTTTCCGTCCTGTTTATGTAATTACTTATGTAATATAATTTATAATGCAATATTATATATAATATATTTATTATATTGCATTATAAATTATATTACATAAGTAATTACTTAAACAGTTCGGAAACCTACGTAGTAGATACTTGAGATCGTGGTTTCGGGGCCGGGGGGAAGAGAGCAATATATATATATATATATATATATATATATATATATATATATATATATATATATATATATATATATATATATATATATACAAATATATATAATATATAATATACTTAAAAAAGTATTGTAAAATTTAACAAAAATAAATAAAATATGAAATAAAATTAATATTTTAAGCACAGCAAGAAGGTTTTTATACAATAATTAACATAACTAAAAACATTAATGAGTAAGTTATAAACATAGAATATTATGTTTGAAGACAGTAGTTAGTTTAAAAAAAAAAATCATACACAATAAGTTACAATAAATATTACTTTATGAATATATAAATGAAAAACTATGTATACATAATATAAGCATATTACTATGTAACTAGTGAATTGCCCTTCTTTGGTCGTAGAGTTTTTCAAAATCAATGTCTTTTATAAATGATAGTAAGTCGGTTTTCAATTTGAAGAAACTTTCTGTCTCAGGCCAAGTCCCTCGTTTGAGTATTTTGTTCTTTATCAATTTAATTCGTTGTCTGTCGTATCGTGAACAGTCATACAGTATACGCCTAAAAGTGTGGGTCTGTAAATCTTCATCACACGCGCCTGTTCTTGTAGTGTTAAACCGTTTCAGACACATATGTACTTATGAAATTTATTTTTATATGTATAAGTAATATATATAGGAAGGCGATGTAATATATTTTTTAAGCCATCCATCACTGCCTCAAGATGGTTCACACCTGCTTGCTTCAGTAGCCTCTTACGGTAAAATGATTGCCTCACACCCCCTTCAAAATATTATTAAAAAATTAAATAATATATCAGATGTAAATTATTATTATTATTGGCAAATTCTACCCCCCCCCCTTTTAATGGAAGACATTAAGGAAGTAACTCAATCAAGCTTTCTTTGGGTTCTTCTTATTCTTCCAATAGGCTTTCATTGTTATATATGTGTAAGAAGGTCTGTTTACGTTCTTCCGACCACTTAGGTCTGTCCCTTTTTTGGTTTTGGTTGCTCTAATACAACTTCCCATTTGTCTAATTTGTGTCTGAAGTGCCTTACGTTCGCATTTTTGAGGTCCTTTCGAATTTCATCTAGCCAGGGTGTGGAAATCTTAAGTGAACGTGCATTATCTATTATTCTTTTCGTCAATCGATTTTTTGGTAGTCGGCTGAGATGAGCAAAGAATTTCATTCGCCTTTTTCGATGTTTGAAAAGTTTTCTGTTGCTTTAATTGTTTTTAGCCTAAAACCGTCTTGGGTTTGCCTTCCTCCTTGAATTTTCCTGATGATCTTTCTCTCTTCTTTGTTGATTTCTTCAAGTTGTTGTTTCCTGTTAAGGGTTAGTGTTTCACTTCCGTAGAAGATTGTTAGTTTAATGACAGTATTGTAGTATCGAATTTTTGCCCCTCTTGACATTGATTTTTTGTTGTAGAGGTTTAGCGTTAACCCAAATCCTTTTTTAATTTTTTAGAGGCGATGCTGCTGTGAGATTTTTTCAATACCTGTCGGTTCGTGTAAATTATTATTAATAAATAAAACTAATTTCATCTTATGCTAAGCAATTGTGTATACGAGTACCATAATTCTCAGATTCGTCGCGACTTTTCGTAACCATAGGGAATGCCGAGTAAATACAATGATCTATTGTGCTTTTACAATAGCAATATTCCAACTGACGATATTTAAGAAAATAATTAGTTAGCCTTTAACCTGTTATGTCTCAAATGCCTTATGAATTTGTAACTTTTTATTCATTCAGGGTTATAATAATTATTGAAGATAATTTCTCAAAAATCATTAACTACGACTTCAGTTAGTAAGTTCTAAATAATGTTCCTTTCCAAAGGTGGTTGTGTGCTTACCAATTTACAAACTAGTCAGTATGAAAATAAATAGTTCAGATCAAAAGCATTGTGATAAAATTCTTGTTAGTTGCTTATTAACATTATGCTGGCTAATCGGACGATGCGGACGTGCGATTCTTACAAATTTTCCATCCATGTTTCATTAGGATATCTTTAACGATGTCTGACAACGAACAGGATCAGGACCCCCATTTTACGTCCTTTCCGAACGAAGGTAGAACCAAGGATTTTTCGTTCTTTAAAAAAATTCTAGGTCGAACCTGTGGGGTTGGGAATATAAGATAGTTATGGTAATCACTACATCCAGGTGATCCTATTATGAAATACTTGAAATTGACTTATTTGTAAGTGAAATTAATGAAGGATGCTATGCCAGGAAGGACATCTAAAATTATTAATCTAAGACGTGTATGAGTCCCTTGATTACTTCCATTCTCCCAAGTCACCATTCCACTCCGAAAAACACTTTTTATTCTTTTGCTTTTCTTTTTCACATTATTTCAGTGTGGGGGTGTTAGTATCCTCCCTTTTCAATAACAATAAGTTCTGTGTTTTCAAACTTCTGTCCACGGAGCATTAGTCAAAACCAATGCCAACGCAGAGGTTGCATCTGGATGCAATCTTCTCATATACGTCTCGGTCTACCCCTGAGATGCTTCCCAGTTGGAACAGATTTAACTTATTAACTTTTTTAGGACTTTGTTCTTTACTAAGCCCCGCAACTTTTAAGGCTATCTTAAGCTTCGTGACGCTATTACTTGAATAATATTAAACGGGTGCTTGCTTCGCAATTCCGCTTTGTGTAATCTCCTAAATTCTCCAGCGGTCTCATCCTTTTTTGGTCCGAATATTCTACGCCCTACTTTCGAATACCTTATGACATTGTTCATCATTCAGCGTTAGTGGCTACGCTCCAGATCCGTAAAGAAGAGTTGGACGGATGATGATATTATAATTTCTGATTTATCGATATCGGGACAAAAGAAGCAAGCTTTGTACTTTAATCAAGCCTTTAGTTCCTCTTGAATTTCGTTTTTTCTGGTTACCAGAGACCCTAATGTACTAAAATTTTTGGACATGCTCAAACTTATTCTCTCCTAAAACAATATTGGCCAAAACTACTCTTCTTTTTACTGGTTAGGAATTATTTTAAGGCGGGGCTTTCTTCTATGTCTTTTAAAAATGATTTTAAGTCAATTTAGCCCTTCCTGGACCCTTTTGTTTTTTTAATGATGAAGGATCACTTCTGAAATTGAATTAATACTTTTTCAGAGAGGAGAATAATTTTTTCCCCATTACTTCTCCCTGTGGATTCCCTAGAAGTTATCAGCACTTACGTCAGTTCTCTTGACAGCATCCAACTTAACTGATCTATTTTTCATTCGTAGCATTTAAACAGGTATTATGAATGAAGGACTAAGCTTTTTTGCCTCCAGAATAGATGCATGGGTTTTTTGAACCATAGCAGCCCATTTCTAAAAGTACAATGTACTCATGTTGTAATATTAGGAGAATTAGTCTATTTACAAGAACTTATTATAATATATTGATTATGCCTTATTTATTGTGGCGTTATTTACAGATGAGTTATTAAATATAATGAGATAGGGAAAGGTTATTCAGTTATGTTGCCATTGTATTCATAGCTTTTGTAAATATTATTTGCAATTCATTATGTCCTAAAATGGCCAGTTACTTACCAATATATCCCTATTATGAGGTATAAATATAACTGAATAATGAGTTAATATAAAACTTTGAAATTGCTATACTTGTGAAGAATAGTTATTTGTCTAAATAGTTTTTATTCATACAGAGTTATTAATGTATTAATTATCCAGCTTTATACTTGTTATAATTATATATATAGCTGATTGTTAATAACCTTTTATAATATAAAAATATATTGCAATTTCAATAATGGCTTTCTTATTGAAATTGCAATATATTTTGTAATGAAATATTGTATTCATGACTTAATATAAGCCCATTCAGACTACGATTGAGAACAAACAATTTACTACAGCTCAAGAGTTAGTTTCGATATATATTCTTATTTTTTATTCTTAATTTTTATAAGTAATTCAAAAATATTTTGCAGTATTTTTGTTTTACGTTTTTCTGATTTTATTTTAAAAATGAATCGAATCTATACAATTTCTAAATACATGAATACCTAAACTTATTTTGAAAAAAATGAGGTCTTTGTTTCTGTGAAATATTTATTTTCTATATTTCTTAGATAGTAATGACTTTTAAACTCTTGTGTTTTACTTAACCAGATTTAAGCATGTATTTAAAAATATCAAGATATGTAAAAAGGTTTGCGTCTGTAACAAATTTGTAATAAAAAATTGATTAAAGGGAATAAAGTTTAAAAAATTGAATAGAGGAATTACGTATATTGTTATTTCATGCAGAAATGAAAAAGCGGACACCTTTTAAAGTCCAATAATTAAAACTACTCAAACCTGAATACAACATTTCGAACTGGATATCAACTCTTTTTATATAGCTTTATTTTTTCGAAAACTAATGGAATGCAACACATATCTTTATAATTAAGCTCTCCTTTATAAGGGATTAGTATGCGTTATTTAATTTAATTTAATAATTTATTTTAACGACTAATGAGTTAAACGTTCACGAAATCAAAGCAGGTAATTATACTCTAACGGATAGGTTATAAGCATCAAAATATATGTATAAATTAAGTACGCTGTCATACAAAATATTCATGCTTAAGTTATACAGTTCCTTTGGCAAAGTTCTCTAAAGACGAGGTGACAATGTTTAACTAGTGATAGGAACGGCTACCGGTGGAACTGCTTAATAATGCACCCTAACATTCTGAGTCATCTCTGAATTATGAATGACTTCTTTCCAAGATAGAACTTTAAATCTGACTTGAACGTGTACTCCTGAGTAGTTGATCAAATAGGCATGAAAAGGGGGTATGCAGAATTTCGCTACCTTCAAGCCGTAGATTAGCGTATGAGTCATAAAGATCGTGCTTAACCTTCAAATATGTAACATATTGTGATTAAGTATTTCTTTATTCATTAATCCTACTTCACGTTATGCTGCTAAGGTTAATCGGCCTATGCTGCAGTGAGATTCCTAAGCCTTGCCTATCTAGTTATAATTATGATAGGAATCTTTAACCAGCATATGCCAACACACTGGCTGAACCGCTATTTTACGTTCCCTCCGAAGTAGGCATTACCAAGGATTTTTGAGGCCCTTTAAAAAATCCAAGAGCCAGCTGGATACACCCGTGAACTTGGGCATAGGGTATTGTTTGGCCATTATACCATAGGTAGCCCCTGATTCAATACAAAAATCTGAAATAATTTTTTTATGTGAAATATTAGATACAAATTTTTTTTAAACGTGATAATACGTAAATATTATATTAAGTATGACGTGAAAAATCACGTACGTAACCAAATACAATTTGGAGATACTCCTAGTACTCACCCAGCGTCTATTAAGTGAGTGCCTACAAAGTCCTCGGCCGCGTTTGTTCGCGGTAAACTCGATAAGTACTGCACGGATTTTCATGCGGTTTTCTCCAATAGATAGAGTGATTCACCAGGAAGATTTAGGTATATAATTTGTCGGGTTTTGTGTAAATGGGTTGGAATATCGATGGGTTTCACCGAAGACCCTGCTTGCCTAATCCCGTGCAATTATCTAACGTGCAAGATAATAAATTTGTATATAAAGAAGTATTTGGTTTTGTTATAATTTCTATATAATGAAGTACATTAGCTGAGGTGGAAAGAAAGAAAATCAAGACTCCCAAAGAAGCCTAACCAATTATATACGTGGTCCTTAGTGGCAGGTACGTGATAAAAAAAAAAATACATTACACAGACCAATTATATAGGCATAATATGCCTATTACCCGAGCAAAGCTGGGGTGGGTCACTTGTGAATGATATGTTACATACATATAATTTATATATTACATACTTTGTGTTATGTGGTATGTTACATACTTTGTGTGTGTCTTTTTTTTTTTTGCATTTTTTTCCCTTCTAAATTGACTGTTCACTTATCCAGTTAGATATTATTTAAAAATAAGTTATCTTAGTTGATATTGTTTGTATTTTTCTTTTATTATTTTGTTTGTTTTTTGACTTGGCATAAAATTTGTATACATATGTAACTATGAATTGTTTCTCTCTATATAATTATTGTAACCGTATTTTAATTTTATTTTTATCTTTTTTACTCTGTTTTTTTTTGTTTAACATTGTCATTCGCGAATTTTTCTTCATTTTTTTTTTATCCTTTCTGATTTGTTAATTTAATTGTATTAATTAATTAAATGTTAATAATATGCTCTAAGACATAATAGCTTGTATATTAATACTTGTATTGTTATTCTGAAGGGAGTTGTCCCAGAATAAATAAGGACTTTATTATTATTATTTTTTTAAATGTTAAAAATGTACTTTTAATGTTTATGTTGTTTCTAATTTTAATCGCACAAAGCTGTAGTACCTATCACCTTTTCACAAAATGACCAAGAACGCTTTATAGCGGAGATAAAACGTGGCTAAGTACTTGATTAAATCATAATCCGGCGATTTATAAAGCCAATAGGGAACAGGAGTTTTTGAAAGCAGCTCTCAACTTATCAAATTCGCCTCCGCGATCGAATTAGCCTGGGCTGTGATAAAGCACGGCGGGTAATGGGATCGGACCCCAAGGAGGAGGCTCTTTCAATTTACTTTGATGCTAATCAGAATTTATATTAATTTATAAGTAAGGCAAGGTGGTGGAATCAGTCGATTTGGGTTAGCGGGCAGGATGAGAATTACAAGAAGGATGATACAAAATATGTTCTAAACTAGCTACCCACCCTAACTTTGCTCGAATAATAAGGTATATTATGCCTATATAATTGGTCTGTGTAGTGTATTTTTTTTTTTATCACGTACCTGCCACTAAGGACCACGTGAATATCATTGGTTAGGCTTCTTTGGGAGTCTTGATTTTCTTTCTTCCCATCTCAGCTAATGTACTTTATTATATAGAAATTATAAAAATAAAAACAAAACCAAATATTTCTTTATATACGTGAATTTATTATCTTGCACGTTAGATAATTGTAAGGGATTAGGGAAGCAGCGTCTTCGGCGAAACCCATTAATATTCCAACCCATTTACACAAAACCTCGACAAATTATACACCTAAACCTTATTGGTGAATCACTCTATCTATTGGAGAAAACCGCATGAAAATCTGTGGAGTAGTTATTGAGTTTACAGCGAACAAAAGTGGCCGAGACTTTTATAATATGTATAGATGTGTCATTTCGTATGCTAAATCTCATTGTTTGGTTTGTGCTATCCTCGTGTTGGTACTTGTGTATTAGCCAGTCCTCATGAAACCTTCCTCCTTATCATATAAATCATACTTTATTTCCTGTAACCTCTTATCTTATTTGAGTTCTTTCTGTGTGCGCTATTAAATTGTTTTCCCTGTTGTTTTTGCCTTGTCTACTTTTTTTCTATCACGTATTTAAATTTCTTTATTCTTTTAGTCAATTTCTTTATTGTTTTCTTATTATTGATTTGTTATTATTATAGTTGATTTGTTTGTTTATTTATTATTTAAAATTGAAAGTTCCTTACATTGTTATGAACTAAGTAATCCATAATGACCTTAATGTCCCATTTCTTATTGATTTGGCCCGAATTCGGTATCGATCTTTTCATGCCAAACTTTATACCCAGTCAAACCCACTCATTTCAAACCTAGAAACCTCTTTAATTCCTTATAATGTTCCGAGTTGTCTGAAAAGAAAATGGTCTCGTGACCTTCTTAGTTGACTTTTTTATTTGAGTACTACCACTGGGTAGTTTCTCTACTTTGTCTTTATGTCGGGACATAAATAAAGGACATGATTTATCTTTCATTATATTTAATTGTTATATTGGTATAATATAGTTGTAAATTTCAATGAATAAATTTTTTAAAAAATGAGACTGAGAATTTCCGTCTTCAGAAGAAGAAGCTGTGAAATACTTTCAGAAGTTTGGAATAATACAAAGATAAAAACATGTCCAAAGAGTCGTGAATTGAATTTTGATGAGAACATGAAATAATGAGTTTTCCTCGAAAGTGTAGTATAAAAATTACTATAAGAAAATGAACTAGGCTAGAGACCCATTTATAGAATAGCCATTTTAACAGCTTTAAAGTTTATTTATGGCTAGTCTCATAACTTAACATACATTAAGTAAAAGAGCTGCTAAAATTATCTAACAAAAGTGTAGTGGAGTGGGATACATTTTATGGAACAAAACTAAAGCTCAGAATAAAAAAAAATAAATAAATGTTTTTTGTTATTATATTTCCATCGTCATGTCCATTATATTTTGTTAATAAGAGTAGCATGGATAGCTGTAATCGTTGTTCAGATTATAAACAATACTTGTAACAGTGCCTGGAGAACGGCTAATTCACGAGTACCGTCATGTTCAGCGAGCGATTTGTTTCTGTTGGGTTAGGACACGAAATCTGTAAAAAAAAAATAATACACTTTATAAATAGAGGTAATTAAATAGACCGCAAAGTAAATTCGAATAGGACGAAGCAGGGTTGGTAACCGGTGGTGTTTTTGTTGATATTGTGGTCGGAGGGAATAAATTTGCACATGTCAAGAAGTTTAAGTGATTTGGGTCTTTGGTAACTAGAAAAACCGAATTTCGATAGGAAATATATGCGCGGTTAAAGACAGGAAATGCTTGTTAACCTTCGGGGTCGGCATTTATATGACTAGCATCCTTCCATTTTATTTTTTTTTTACATGAATGTTAAACGTAGTCGTTAAAGTTGATGAAGGATGCCTGGTGGTATTGCGTATAATATTAGGCCCAAAAGAGTACTCAGGAGAATTCCTGAACGAGCAACCGTGTTGATATAAATGGAGTTACAGCATCGCGGAGGTCCAAGTGAACTGGGAAAGTTGTTGGGCTTTGCAAAGGAGGAATTTCAAAAAATTGATAAGCGATGTGCCGACTGGTATACGTCCAAGGGGTAGACCGAAGCGTAGGAGGGAGGATAGTATCGTTATTTAGCCTTCGTCTTCGCAAAGTCTTAGTAAAATTATTATTTTTCGTGGTATGGCAATAATATCCTAGATAGCAATTCAAAAACAGGTTCAATTTACTAGCATTTCTGCTAAATTCTGATAAATTGAACTTAATAAATTTAACCACATTCTGTGCTCAATGTGCTGTTATTACACGCTAAATTGTAGAAGTCATATTATTTGGTCGACTCACAGAAATCTCGATGTATTCTAAATCAATTTAGTTATTATTATTTAATATATTATAAAAATAAGGTTCTAATGAACTCCATCAACTGAAAATATAAATGATGATTTATGCTGAAATTAGTATGCTAATTATGATTTTTTAAATAAATTAAATTAAACAAAAAATATTCATTATGTATTCAGCCTCTATAATATATATATAGTTTAGTCATCATTCTTCCAGCCTTGTAAGTTTAATATTGTGTAAATCTGTACCACTGTAACCCATAAAGTGCCTTGGATTCAGTATATGTTATGGACTCTTGGGTTTTTAAGCTTACAATTGTGAAGGCAAATGAAGGTCGAGGTCACATCCAACTGCCTGGTTTTGCACACAATTAAGGGTAAATACTTAAGAGGGACTAGGTGAACCCGAAGAGGGTCTGCAGGTCATACAGGCTCCCCTTGGCTGTTAATATTGTGCTACACCATTCCGTAAGTAAGTGTAAAACAATGATAAAACGTTTCTAAAATTGTATTCGAAATTTTAATAATCTATTTTCTCTTGCTACAAATATACTTCGTATAAAGGAAAGCGCGAAGTAAAATTTGTACTCTGCAAGAATATATAACAAAACTTTACTATCAATAACTCACCTACCTGATCCTAGAAATTACAATATCCAACTTTCCGAACCCTACATGATATAGATACAGAATTCCTCTACGCTTCGCCCCGCGCTCACTAAATAAAGAACGGAATTCGAGCAAGATATATTTCAGTCACGTCTTCAACTAACTTACCCTCTAGAATGCTCGTATGTGAGCTTCAGCAGAATCGACAATTTCAGTAACCTTCTATCCTGAATACACAAATCTATTGTATTATAATCGTTATTATTATTAATTTTTACTTCTATCGAAAATTGATAATAATGTGTTGATGTGTTGAAGGTACTGGGTTCAAATCCGTCTTTGCCAGATAAATTATTTAATCTATTAACAGCAACGGATCGAACCCGTGGTATCATCTGTCCACCCAAATAAGTGGAAACGTAGGCACAAATAAAATAAAAGTTTCTTATTTGTGTGTATATTTTGACTACACCCCCCCCCCAACAATTTCCATCTTCTATTAGTTCTTCTAGTCAACTCTATCCTCTCTAACATGAAATTAAATTTAGACTAGTACATGCCCAGGAATAACTATATTTTCCAAATCTCTTTAAAATCCATTGTTATCTTCAAACATACTTTCAACATCCTCAAAAAGATGTCAGCTCTTGGCTTCATCAATCATATTCCCCCACTTTGACTACAGTTGCCAAGCATGCGGTGGACTGTCTGGTGTGGGTTAGATAAGACTGAAAAGACTAATGAATTGTTTCATTAGATTTATCTTCGGTGCCTTTAGATGCTCTCAGTTTTCTAATAGCAAATACTTCCCGTATGTCTACTTAAGTTAATAAATATTCATAAACTAATTTATAATATTGTGACCAGGTTGTAAGATTTTCGGTCCAAGTTCCAAATACGGTAAAAAAAAAAAATAGAGAAACTAGGTTGTATTCATAGAATAAGATCTTAATATAACCATAACACCATCGCTGTGCTGCAAAGAAAAGGTAAGGCAATCAAAATAAATTTGGCAATTACTTGGCCAAATAAGAACCTAAAAAAACCTATAACCACAACTACCCGTGAACGAGTCTGGGGTTTAGTACATGGTAGAGATTGTACTGTTTCATGGACAATGGTTCTGCAAGGAGGGGACTTGTCCTAGGTCACGCTCAACCGCCAGGTTTCCCTCCTCCTTATTTTGGGTACCCTATTTTTATAATATTTTATAGAGGCTGGTTGAGCCCCAGGAGGGTCCTAGATCCCATACGATCCATCTCCCGCCACAAAAAGACTAAAAAAGTAACTGCCTGCAGCAGGATTTGATCTGGGATTTCCGGCATGACTACACAAGTGCTCTACCGCTTAGCCACTCCGCTCCCCTGGCCAAATAAGAACAAAAATATACATCCGCAGGTGATGATAGCGGATATATATCGTAGAACGAGCTCACAGATAGGTAGATACAACGGGCGGACGAAATTAGAGATAAAATAACTCGTTACAATATAATTATTTATAATATTTTAGGCATTATAGAATCCGTTATTTTACTCAATCACTATTCCATTATCCATTTTCTAATTTTCTGATTCAAGACCTTAAACCTGTATATCTCTTCACACATAAATGGTTCCTTTAAACATCTTGTATCATCCATGACATTAACTTGCCCTCCGCCTTTCATAAAACCTCATCCGTCATTCCTTTTCAAAACCAATTGTTCAATATTCTCAAAATCATCAGTCTTCCATGAACATGTAAAAATGAAAATATATATATAACGCTACCAGTGAAAATATGGATATGATTTTATTTGTTAATTTGTTGTTTCAAGGTTTCTTTCATTTCACATATTTGTAGGGAGCTGAGTACTATCTTCAGAACCCGGGTAATCAGCAAATGAATTATTCATTTAGTTAACAACCGTGAATCGAATTGTCAGAAATACAGACTCTTTTTCTCTATTGGATATGTCCTAGACCAGGATCAACCGCCAGATTTTCTCCTTTTATGGATATTTTGTTTATGAAGGCTGGGTACACCCCAGGAGGATCCCAGATCTCCGTCTACTAACAATTAATGCCAGCAGTAGGATTTGAACCCGGAACCTTCGGTACGGTAGCTCAGCGCTCTACCACTGAGCCACTCCGCTCCCTATATAAATACATAAATATAGCACACCCCAAATTCATAATTCAACAAAATACCATACCAATCATTCCACCCCTACGAAGACCAAAATACGGCTACTGAATCTTAACACGTTGACTACCTACTACGAGATTTCTCGTAGATTCCGTTCTTTTCTAGAACGCCAACTACGAGTTATCTCGTCCTGTGATTACTTGCCATTTTTTTTGCAGCTACGATTAAACTCGATGCACTAGAATCTCTTTACTTTTACTTTATAGGCGTTCCGACAAGGGTTGCCTCAACTGGTCAGAGCAGAGTTCCAAGTCTCCCGATCATCCCAATCATTCTCCTGGAGTCCTCGACCAGTCATCTCCTCCTGGACTCCCTCCATCCACCTGCTTCTGGGCCGTCCCCGTCGTCTCCTCCCAGTGGAACACAATCCAGAACTCGGTTTGGCCAGCATTCAAACGCCATTAGAATCAGAGTTTTCAATAATATGACGTGATTAAATCAAATTGTCATTTTAGGCCAGATTTTTGAAAATTGCCGTGGCAGTCATCGTGTTAAGAAAGGTTACAGGACAACTCACTTGGCGGTTGAGCATGATTTCGGACTAGTCACATCCCTGCATATCTGCTGTCTTTGAAAGATTACATACTCTACATGATTCTGAGCCTAATATAGTTCAAGGATTGTGGTAGTAAAGGTTTTGAATTCATATGTTATTTTTGTTGTGCTTTTTAAATAAATCTAATTACAGAAAGTAACAGGTCACTATAGAATAAAAAAGTCCCAGATTTTTTTTACACTACAATAAGGTATTAAGGACACCCTTCGCGGCTAACTATATTAACGTAGACCCCTGACGAGAGAGAGACCCCTATATCTTAGCCCTTACAAGATGCCTCCGCCTTTAAGGGCCTTGTCTCGGTTCCGGGTCATTGCTCTAGAAAAGGGAGGAGCTGCCATGTGAAAAATCGAACCCTCGGACGCTTGGATGTATTAGGGAAGCTAAAGCCGCCATTTTTCTCTTCTCTCTATTGGAAAACCCATTTCCCGAAATTCCCTTTCTCATTCCGCCCTTTGTTGGAGGAATGCTATTCCCTGATTCTTTTCCATGTTTTCCAAAATCAACCTCTTAATAAATATTTTCTTATCTCATTGTTCATGACGAAGACAAAAGAAGAACACATTTTACATACCAAAGAGATCGATTTTTACAAAATAACTTTTCCGGTGTATGTACTATATTTAAAATTGACTATGTAATTAGCATTTACGTTATTATTATAACGGCGCTACAACCCGGATACAGGTCTTGGTATCCTTCTACCGCTTTCTCCAAACGTCAAGGTCATGTGCCGTTGCAATCCAGTTCCTGCCATACCATCTGACCACATCAGCTTAAGCCCCCCCCCCTTCTCTCCTTTTTCCATGAATCGGGAAAAATGGCATTTTTCAACTTCCATTTTGGCAATATTCCCTAAACATTATTATTCTTACGACACCAGGATCTTAGTAAATACTCTACAGTTCTTGGTTCGTGCGTCACTTCCACTCATCACCTACCATTACACCTTCAAATACGTGACGTAAAACCTTTCTTTCGAAAATGAGTAGTTCATTCAAGCATTCAGAACCATATAGAAGTTTGGGCCCCACCAGTGTTTAATAAAGAAGGAGCTTGGTCTTTCTGGAAAGTATCCGCTTGGTCAGCTGTTTCCTCAATCCATAATACTATCTGTTGGCGTCTTTGATTTTCGAATCTATAGGCCCCGATAGAAACTGTCTTACCTTGTTCGGGAATTGCTTCCGTTACCATGTGCTTCGTTTTGGAGCATTTATGTACAACTGTTAAGTATTAAATATGAAAATAATTTATTTTTCAAGATTTGTTACTGAAACTACTAGACGTTCACCAGTTTCCCTTCAGTATGCCAAGTTAGGACAACTGACCGCGGTCTACTCTTGCTACAGCTTCTTATAGCCCTGAAGATGACCAACAAAGTGGGTCGAAACGTCGGCACATAATTAAATAAGCAACCACTTATTTAGTGTTTTCATTTGACTGCACCCCCAACTATTTTCTTCCTTACGAATAATAAGATAGTTAGATAAGATAATAAGATAATAATAATAATAATAAGATAATAAGTTAAACAACGAAAATTAAGAATTTGATATTGGTAGGAAAAGAATTTCTTGTCACCAATAATTCAGCTATTTAGAAGTTTTCAGCGTTGAATAAATTATTAATAACAGCGGGTTGTGAAATGTGAAAATGGTGCAGTCATCGGTCAATAGAATCGGAGATCAGTCAGAATAAAGGAACATGTTTTGGCTTGAATACGTCTTTATAATTGCTTCAATAGTGGGAGGCAATTCAAATAAACGAATCAAAAATCGGGGGATACAGTTTCAAAATTCAGTTAGACCCTTAGATAGACAAAAGGCCAAACAATGCATTGCGATAGTGAGGAGTATAACGCATTGCGCAAGGTAGAGGGGAAAGTTCCGCCATTTTGAGGTAATTTTGCTGCGTATTGAGATTTCTATTCACTAGAACTTTTGACTCGGAGAAGCCACGACGTTCGTTAAAGTTTTAATCGTCAGCTGTTGTCAAAATCTGTCCATTTAATACGTATAAAATAGTGACAGTGATTACACTTAGGTAAAAAAAATATTATCAACAATATTTAACGTCGGCCTATACACCTCGAAAAGCCAGATCCAAACAAAGAAGTCGTTCTCGAGAGCGATCGAATGGGAACAATGAAGCCATATGACAGAGTCAAGCGATAAACGTAAAACAATGAATCCGGCCGATCGGATCTACGACGGTACCAGTACATCTGCAACTGAGGGAGTTGTAATTATGCAAGAAGATGATATAATAGCTTCTATATCGACAACCGAGAGTGTAGGCTCGTAGGATCGTCAATTACACAAAGGGCAGCAGCTAGTGCACGTTTCACTACGACGTTTGTCAACAATCCATTCGGGCATAAATGTGATGTGTATGATCGTCTATGGTTTCTGCGCTCATTGAAGCCTAGCTTCAATTCTTACTTGATCAACCATTGAATACAGTATCATTACAATATCACAGTCCCCTGGAATTCATTCACAATAACCAATTTTGTCCCAGCCAACCCCACCGATAATGATCCAATCGAGCATCTACAAAGTAACAGAAGTCCACCGGAGTCGGAGGTTCTCCTTGCAAGTCAGCATCTTAAGTTTTGAAATGAAGAACACTGTCTCGACATTGCTCCTGTCCAGCATTCAATACCGATGAACATTATTTACAACGTGTATGCCGAAGAGGTATCGTTTCCTTTGATATGATATATAAATAATAATATTTTATATAAAAAATATTACCCGTTACGTAAGCAAATTCACGTACAGCACACGGCTGTGTCCTTGTCGTTTTTTTCGAAACCCGATCGCAGGTCGGAGGAAAGAACTGTATCGTTACCAAAGGAACATGTTATGAAGCTATGGACAGCCTACCGTTTTAAGTCCGCAAGAAGACATCAAGCGACCAAAGATTCTCATGGTCTATAGCACCAAAAATATGTTATGTCACTCTCTATCGCCAGGCTTCCCTAAAATCATACTCTCTTTAACATTTTTTATTTCATGTATAAGTAAAAGTTCTATGTCCTCTATTTTTTTTTTCTTTTTGAATCTCGAAGGTCAGTAATCCCGATAGTTATCATCCCCTCTTATATCTAATGCCTCCCTCTTAGTGGCCTACTTTTTACTACTCGGAATCGCTACAAGGAGCAACATTAGAAAGGCCGAGACAATAGAGAACTCCGGGAGAGGAAGATGGGCAATACAGCTGGAAACCATTAGCATCATCCGCCTCAACCTCTTGGCCGGTGGAGTGGACACTTACTGGAGTTGAGGGTGTTGATATCGATTGCCGCTGGGAGCGCTTCTATCAACAGCTTCTTCCAACACTCCAGCCTCTGGATCCACTGACTTTTTTTGGTCTTTTTAAAAGCCTTAACTCCATTCAGTAAACACTTGAAAAGATTTTTCTTCAAATTCAATTTTTTTATATGGTTTATTGCGCACAGCGTGAGCGGGCTAGCTCAGTATGAGTAATGATTATCACAGTAATAATTATTATAAGAAAATCAAATTTACAATACGAGAAAAAAAAAGTTAACGAGCATCCATTAACAACTACATTTGACGAAGACGAGGCAATGGCAGTAAATGGCAAAATTCAAAAATAGTTTCATCGTATAATCGGTTTAGATCGTAAAACTAAACAACTATTGAAGTGGAAACTAGGTTCAGACTGTCACGTATGACATTTATTTAATCTGCTACCAGCCATAAATGGACCGGCAGACCCTACTAGGGCACATATAGCCTGCTTAAAATGAGAAAACCTGGCGGTTGAGTGAGATCTCTGATAAATCATCACCCTGCTTAGCCGTTGCCTTGGAAACGGTATAGCCCTGAAGATGTACTGAAACTTTCATCGGTTGTAGTGAAAATTTCGAATTTTTCAGCGACACATTGTGTACATTATCATCTCCCGACACTGGTATTTCAATGAAATTCTTACATTTTTCTTATAACATCACATACGTTGCCAATCAGTTATCTCCTAGTTATGGTATTCATATATACATTTATTTTTGGTTTCATGTAATTTTGTTTTTACTTGGTCCACTGGATACTCTTTTCGAAAATAAGTAATTTTGATATTGGCCTTTTAAATAATCTAAGCAGGCATACATTCAATCAACAGTGTTGCATCTCTAAATGTTAAACCATTATTTTATGATTTACAGTATTGTTCAACAAGATTACTTCAAACAATGTAGACATTTTTGTGAATGTAACCTCACAATCACTCAATTAGACCTCTTGATCCCAATCGCAAGATATTTTAGCCTATATACCTTGAAAACTATTAGATTGTTATATTTTATACCATTGTTACATAGCTAATTTACGATATAATTAATATTTTTAAACATTTTAGTGTTGCCGGTACAATGAGTAATCCTACTGAAATGAATTTCATCAAGACCTTAGTTATATAAATAGACAAGCCTCGTTAGTTGTTTAGGATCAATAATCCATTTATTAAAAAAAAAAAAACAATGCCGAAAAAACGGAAAAAATTCGGGTTGTGACGTTTCAATTAAAAAAATATAAATAATGTTTTTTTTGCTTAAACCTGAACAAAAGCAACTATACAAAGCCCGTAATATTTTACCGCGTGGGCGATCAAAAAGGGAGGAAAACTGCGTAACACGAACGGGTTATCTGCCTTGAATCTTCTAGGAATATGGTTATATTTTGAAGAATTATTTCACCTTATTAAAAAAATGCTGCTTAGTTATTATTAAAGCTCCAACCATGTTACATATTTATTTGTTATAAAGCATTATAATTGAATGCATAATTTCTTTAGTCTATGTGACTACAGCTTGTGAGTATGTGTTATAAGATATTTGGATACAATAGTCCTCTGTATAATTCTTATTTCAAATTTATTTCACCCGGTATCTATCCTTTCATAACAAACTTCATTTCCACTCAAACCCTCTAGTTTCAAACTTAGCTTCCTCTTCAATTCCCGATAATCCTCCGAGGCGTCTGAGAAGAAGATGGCCACGTGACCTTCTTAGTTGAACATGCGATTTGAGTACTACCAGTGGGTAGTTTCTCTACATGTCATTATATCATATCATTATGTATCACTCAGCCAATTTACTTGTTATATTATTGTAATATAGTTGTAAATATCAATAAATAAATAATAAAAAAAAAAAAAAAAAAAATTTATTTATTTTTTGGTAAGATTGATTTACTTTCCATCTGCCCAGACATGTGGATAAACTTCATCTAGGGTAAAAATGTTTAAAGTGATTTTTAGGTCAAAAAGGAATTTTCAGATTTTAGCTCTCTACAAAACCTTGAATTTTTCAGTTCTGGGATTCAGCATTTGAACATATTGACATTTAAAGAAGACTCCAGTTATATTTCTAATTCACATAATCTACTAGTTAAAGACACGTTTTGAAGTAGATTAGCGAAATCTGTAACAACTCGTTTACTCTCGGCCATTCTCTATTTCGATTTAAGTTATATGTTTCCATAGTTCATGAATAATTATAATTTAAAATCAGTATCCGTTTAAGACTCAGTGATTCCTTGGGTGTACACCAAAGTGAAGTGGTATTTATTCCTTTTAAGAGAATTTGTCGAATAGCATTTAATAAAAGGAAACATATTGGGGCAACCCGACCCTAACAATCGAAAGAAAATATCGTGATGAAGGCCGGGCAATCGGATTCCAGCGAGCCCGGCAGTGAGAAGCGGAGAGGTGGTGAGTCGGAGCACCACGAAGACCAACCGCATAAAAAATTCAAGGTAAAAAGGAAGTATTTTTTCGGAACATACAACATAAATTCATTACTACAAGTGGGAAAGCTCAGACAACTCACGTCGGAACTAAAAAGGCTGGGGATTTCGGTCCTGGCCCTAAAGGAAACAAGGTTCACGAAGCTGACGGATACAGGATTTTCAAGGGAAAAGCGGGACAGCGAGTCATGAAGAAGATGCCCAACCTAGGAACGGGTTTCATGGTCAGAAAGGATTTCCTGGGCTCGGTAGTGGACATTACTAGCAAACGTGCCAGCCTACCGTCACTCACCCTTTAGGTGGGAAATAAGAACTACGCCCTGATAAACGCCCATGCTCCCATAAACGCAGACAATAGACATAACCCGGACTAAGTCGAGGCCTTCTGGGAAAACCTGGAGAATCCAAAATTCCACAGGCACACGTAGAGATCCTTTTGGGAGATTTCAATGCGCAGATAGGGAGAGAAAGAAAGTTCAGTAAAACAGTGGGAAAGTACCCGGCGCAAAATAGAACCAACAGAAACGGAAAAGCGGGACTGATCAGAGTGCCGACCTAAAGATCATGTCCACGCACTTCAAGGCGAAAGCCAGAAAGAAGAAGACTTGGGTATCCCCGAACATTCACCTGGGGGAATTTCAGTTATGTAGCTATACATGGAAGATTTCACGGAGAAATTCAGAAGGCCAAAGTCAGGTAAGCAATAAATGTTACCTCGAATCACTATCCCCCACAAATAAAAATAAAGATGTAACCGGCAAAAAGGGTCTACCAAAAGAACGGAAACCAAGTGAAGAGAATAGACAGGGAAAGTCTGGTTAAATGTACGGGGGAACACTTATAAAGATATCTACAAAGATACCGAATAATTGAGAAGAAGTCACTGAGAATATGGTGGGTCTCACTGAAAGACTCGCGCCTGGGAACAGGGCCCAGGGGAGAGAATGGTGGAATATCGAATGCGAAGGAGCGATAAACGACAAGTTTGAAGCATGGAAAAAAATGGAACCAAAATAAAACTAAGGAAAACCATGAAGAATATTTTGAAAAAAAGAAAAACGCACACCGAATACTGAGGAAAAGGAGAAGGAGCTTCATCAATGAACAACTTACGGAAATGGAAATAAACTTCCGGAAGAAATACAACAGCCTCTATTACAAAAGCTGCAAGCAGAAAATCGAAGGGTTCACACCCTCTGATCTGGTACTACAGAGGAAAGGAAAACCCCTGGCTCAAAACAAAGAAGAAATCTGTGAAGAGTTCGCGAAGTATTTTAAAGAACCGTTGAACTGTGAAGAACCAAATGAGAAACTGGCAACAGTCGACAACACCCCTCTGGATACGAAGTCATACCCACCGGACGATGAAGAACTGGACGAGATCATCGCGTCCCTGAAAAATTTGAGATCAAAGCTGCTGGAGATGATGGTGTTCTCGCGGAAATATGGAAACTAACTGAGAAAGACTTCAGGAAAAGAGTCATGGAAATGTTGATGGACGTCTGGAGTGAAGAATGGAAAACCGCCCTGATACACCTACACAAGACAGGGGATAAATCCGATGTGAACAACTACAGAGGGATATCCCTATTACCGGTAATATACAAAATTCTCTCCAAAGCACCCCTGAACAGATTGTACCCACAAGTGGACCCGAAGATGGGGGAATATTAGGGGGGATTCAGGAAAAACAGATCATCCCGAGAACAGATCCTGACCCTTAAGCTCAGATACTACAGAACCAAGAGCAGGAAAAACATGTTCATCTCGTTCGTCGACCTCAAGATGGCGCACGACTTAGTGGACAGGAAGACCCTGCTCGAAGTACTCAAGGAATGTGGATTCGACCTGTAAAAACTGGACGCCGATCGGACTGACCCTGTCGGAGACCGAGTCGAAAGTCAAATACCAAGGACACATCAACAAACCGTTCCGGATCAAAACGGGACTCAAGCAGGGAGATGGATTATCACCGGGACTGTTCAATGGAGTACTAAATAAGATCATGAGAGAACTATGGAAGGAAAACGACTCCGGAGCGGCCCTAGGAACGAAGAATGACCACGAAAAAGTAAAGTGTTTCGCCCATGCAGACAATCTCACCTTCTTCGCGGAAGCGGAGGAAGAGGCGGTCGCTCAGATAAATGTCTTCTCAAGGATAGCTAGGAAAACGGGCCTACAAATCTCCTCTGAAAAGACAGAACTCACGGAACGGATTCAAGATACAAGAAAAAGGCGGTCAACATCATATGTGGAAAGATTAGGGTAACCCAAAAATTTAGATACCTAGGAGAAGTCATCTGCAATAACGGTTTGGACCGAGAAAGCTTCAAAGGAAAATTCACTGTGTTTCGACCTCGGGAACTTATTAATCAAAACCAAAGTCCGACACTATAATGCCGTGATATTCCATGGGACGGAGACCTCCTGTCTCTCTAGCGTGGAAAAGCATCTGAAAGTAGAAAGAAAAATCCTTAGGAAAATCTATAGGCCCAAAAAATACACCCGAATGATACAGGCTAAAGTCCAAAAAAGAAAGTATGGAGAAAGAGGAATTTGAGGAGGAAAACCTACACGTGTTGTTCGCGCGGTCTTTAAGGCTTATTCGCGCTCAAAAAAAAAAAAAAAAAAGTAAAGAAAAGAAAACCTCACCCTGAAGCTGGTGGACCGATTTCACTGGTGGTCGCTGTTACCCAAATATACTATATATATACCGATAGAGAGAAGCAGAGAGAGAGTAAGAGAGTCGAAAGAGATTAACCAAACTATATCCACTTCTAACCCGAAATATTTTGGAGATAGCTGTTGCTTTTGCTAAGAGATTTTTCATTTACTGGCTGCTTCAGGCCGAGGACCGACGAGCATCATTTCCATGCGGATGCGGAGATGATGAGGCAAATACTGGCTCGAGCAGAATTGGAAGCAACGACTGCTGATTTATTCATAGGGCTCTCCCTCTTAGCCCTCCCAGTGCCACTTGGTATTCTAGACCTTACAAATTTTCAAATACGAGAATTCTCTTAAAGTCTTTCACTTTTTTTCCCATTTCTTTTTTATTTTATTTTATTTTGTTTTGAAAAGCTAGAACATAAATCAGATCAAGGGCTAAGAAGGATTAACTCAGGGTGGGTACACCTATGGTGTAGTGTATGACATAACAACTTTCTCTGCCACAGATTGTTCGTATCATGCAGCCTCATGATATTTTAGGGGATCTGAAAGTCCTCTGTTATGCCGTTCTTCGGAGAGAACGTAAAGTGGAGTTCCCTAGCTTGTGTGGTGTCAGATTCTCGTTAAATATTACCTGTACCTCTACAACCCATGGCGGGTCTTGGGTTCAGTACATGGTAGTGGATGTACTGTTTCTTGGACAACGGTTGTTCAGGGAGGTGATTTATCCTAGTTCACGCTCAACCGCCAGAAGAACTGTCTACAACAGTACCTAATTATTATAGACCCAATATACGAGTACTTAAATTTCTCTAAAATATTCGTATACTTTTTAACACTTCCATTAATCATCATATTTATTGTGATAACTATTAAGATATATGATCTTAATTATTAAGATTCATTACATCAAACAATACATTTGGAAAAGCCAAAAAATTAGTTCAGATTTAATAACTTTTAACTATAAAAAATGAGCGCTACCCAAATTACGAAAAATGATGATTACACCACACCACCTGAGTTGTAGAACTGATAAAAGGGACGAGATGAAAAATACTTTAATATAAAGAAGATAAAGAGAGTATGGATGAAAATAAAGCAAGGAAAGAAGGTGAAAAGCCATCTCCTGCGTTTGTCTTTATTTAGCGGCCATTTTGTTAATTGCTTGGGTTATTAATCTTGCCTCCTCACTCCTCTGCTAAACCTCTTTGTCAGCTTTAGTCTTCCTTGTCTTCCATGGCTATTTAGTATAATGACAATTCATAAATTAGTACTATAATTATGAGTATATAGTATTTATATAAATATAGAATAAAACTGTGTATATTTATATCTGAAATCATTGTTTTTATAATAAAATATAATTAGAGCTGAGTGGTCTGATAATATGGGTTGACCGAGGTGTAGGTGGGAGGATTGCGTTAAAGGCGATTTTAAGATTCTTTTTAGGTGTAATTTGTGGGCGTAAGTCAAATCGATAGATGTAGCCAATAATTATTAATTTTTTATTTGCCTCAGCTCCTACTTAAGCAAATTAAACGTAATTTACGAAATAAATTTTGGCTACTGGCTATGTATCAGAAGTACTATTTTGCTTTAACCACGAGCTGATAGATATTATAAATTATTGAGAAATAATTTTCTTTGACCCACGCCTGACTTTAGTTCAGGTAAGGTTTCATTGATATTTAGCATTGTGTCATTAAGATTGTCCCAATGACAACACTTCCTCACAGTAACCTGATGTTATATCATTCGAAATGTATAACAATTATGGGCGTGGTGAATTTCAATCTCTGGTATGATCTGACTAGAGTGGTACTGCTACACAAACGGATGACGTAACTCATGATATAGATTTTCCCTTATTCTGGAATTTCACGTCAACTATTAGATTGGTCCTTAGATTTTTCAAAAAATAATATCATAGTATAACAATAAAAAATAAAATTCTGGTAGTTTGAGAAAATTATTACAATAAAATAATTACTACAATGAATATGATTATCATCTTATATAAAAATGATTAACCGAATAAATGTGAAATTGTCATTTTTGCAATAATTCATCATAAAATCAATTTAATTCACAGAAAGCAGATACCCAGATACTGAACCCAGCTCACTTCAGTGGTTGTTGTAGTACATGATTTTAATAATCAAAAATAATTGAGCTTTATCTTTGATTAACATTTTAAAACTTAAGTGATAGTAATGAGTGTAAGTTCAATTGGCTACTTGCCATCATGTTTAGTTGTGTATATGGGAAAAATCACGGCTAAATTTAAGTCCCACAATAAAGATCTGCACTTTTTTCAGGCCTTTCTTAATGATTCTACTAAACTTGATAGTTTTCCTCCATCTTCATTAATGCTGTATTGAGATAAGGTTGTATTTGACCTCTAATTAACCGCCATTTTCTATACCCATTTCAAACATTGCGTCATTTCCACCACGGTTCCAACCAACAAATATCGAAAAATTTCTCCAAGACTATTTCTGTTCGATACATCTTTCAAAAATGTCGACCACTTTACCTTTCGCGTACTTGAGATAGAAGTTGGTATATTACCCTCTTATTCGATTCTTTGGCCTAATCTTTCCCATTCAAATTATTCGAAATAACGTAGTCAAGTAATATATTCATAGTTTTGAAAAGTATCGTGAAACTAATTAGGGGATGTTGGCAAAGAAAAAACTGTCATGGTCAACATTTTAAGGGTCGTCTTTTAATATTCCTTCCTCCATAAAAATCGCTGAGAAATGATTTACTAACGTAAAGGACGTTTTTATAATACGCAGCTTATACTTGCAGCTCTTTGATTATAACTCTGCATTTTACTAAATATGACGTTAATCCCTCCATCTCTAGACTATTGAATTTGACCAAAACCTTTTCCATACTGTAAAAGAGGATTTATAAACTTGTTTGGCTCAACAAGTACTTAGCCCTACTAATGCTTATTTGATATAAATGGAGTTCTTACGTTTATCGTAATAGTGAATATTTTTTTATACCACGCCAATTGCTCATTTTAACTTATAAGATTTAAACAGTTAAACAAATGAACTAAATTTTAATTTTAGTGAATAACAGATATCCATATATATATTTTTTTTAAATTGGAAAATAATAAGCTGATTATTGTTATTGTTAGTATCTAAAAAAAAACCTGTACCACTAAAGCCTATGAAGTGTCTAGGGTTCAGTAAGTGTTTGAGACTGTAATGTTTATTGGACAACGGTTTTGCAGGGAGATGATTTGTTCTAGATCACACTCAACCGACAGATTTGCCCCCCTCATTTTGGGTACCCACTTTATTGAGACTTTTTAGATACCATAGGATCCATCCCCGGCCGCTAACATATGAAATAAAAGTCTGCCAGCGAGCGGGATTCAAAAGACTTTCGGCACGGTAACTCAATGCTCTACCACTGAGCCACTCCACTCCCTAGATTTAATTAATATTAAAATATAGTTTATTGACATTTACGCAGTGGCCAAGACCATAAAGTACTTTCCTTTAATAGTACATCCTGGAAGATTTGGATATAGATGATATTTTTGGAAAAACTAATATTATAATTATATTTTATTGTTCTATGATGTAATTAAGATGTATTCATATGATGTTTAATTTTTAGCCAGTTCCTTGACTTTTCTAAAATACTTTCTAAAATTATCACAATAACATAAAACTCCGATTACTGGGACATTTCACCCCGGCTTACGGTAAATATTTATATAGGTATATAAATGATGTATGTATATGTTTATGATTTTATATAAACATAAAGACAGGGGATGGAGCCATTGCTTCGTTTGCAGTTGGAAGGGAAGAAGACAGGGAGGGGGGGGGGCAGACGGGCCCAATTGGCTAATTCAGTTTGGCCAACTCGGCGCCCCCCTCACGTGTCGGCAAAAATTGGCACCGCCCCAGGCCTTACTACCTCAGCTTGTCTCTAACCTCACACCTGGGAAATATATTATATACCTTAAAAATATCAGCTTAAATAACTAGATATGGATAGTGATTTTGCTGTCGATGCAGTATGGAGTATAGCTCAGAATGTTAGAATCTAACGAATTGTCTGATAACCGACAGCAATTTAAAAAAAAATTAAAAGGTATTAATCAAGAACCTGATAAATCGCACCATGCTTGCCAACCTTCGGAACCAAGATAACAAGTGAAAAAGAAGAAGACTGCTTTATTTGTTTAGCTAAGGTCTATATGAAATCCATGAAGATTTAAAAACAAAATATTAATTATATCGTAAATTTGCCATATAAAAATGGTATAAAATATAATAATGTAAAATTATTGAGTATGTAGGATAAAATGTTACGGGCTAGCTCAGTGGTAGAGAACTGAGTTGCCGTCCCTAACTAAGGTCCCGGTTTCGAATCCAACTTCTCCCAGTTTTTGAAGCAAGACAATTGGAAAAGCAGTTGATATGATATAGCATTTCTATTTTGTTTTATAAAATTATTTCCCATGCGTAATAAATTTAAATTAAATTTTAATATATATATATATATATATATATATATATATATATATTTAAATTTTAAAATGTATTTAAATTTAAATTTTAACATGTATTTAAATTTAAATTTTAAAATCTATTTAAATTTAAATTTTAAAATCTATTTAAATTTTAATTTTAAAATGTATTTAAATTTAAATTTTAAAATATATTTAAATTTAAACGATGGAAATTCGAGTGATGTGACCAATTACATAATTGAAGCAATGGGTGTTGATCCGCACCCAGGTGGACAGGGGGAATCTCCTTAATTTTAATGATAATTAGTTAATGGTGTAAAATAATAAAATGTAATACAAGATTTATCAATATAGGTATTTATTAGCGTTGTTGATGGAACTTCCATTCAAGGCAAAATTAATCTAGTCCGGCAAGACAGGGTCATCATTATCCGCGATCGCATACGTCCGAGGTCATTAGTGAAGCTGTCTTGATGGACTAGGATGCTGATTATGAAGTAATTAAATAGGATCGTTAGATTTTCGGAACTCACTTTATGTGTGATGTAGAAGAAATTTTTCCCCATTAGTATCCGATGGGGCTGACACATCGTAAGAATGTGTGAAGAAACTCTTATATTATGCTTATGTTGGAAGAAATGGTATGAGTGGAGGTCAGACATAAAATCTTGATAATAAGCACCTATAATTATTAACGAAGGGCTCGAGCCACATTGCAGGTATTCATCTGGAATTAATATTCACTTGTATTGAGTAGGCGAAAGTGACAAAGCAAAAAGTAAGAAGGAACAGGGAAACCCCACTATAACCCATGAAGGCACTCAGTGTATTCTAGGGGGTTTACTCCTTTCGAATCAACAGTTGTGCAGGAAGGTGACTTGGATGAGATCACTCTCACACTCCAGGTTCTTGCTCCAATTGAGGATACAAATTCATAGAGGTCGGGCGAACCACAGGAGAGTCTAATGTCCGACAGGGTCCATCAATGGCAGTTAAATATTAAATACATTATCTGCTACAATGGGAATTTATTTTAATCCTCCAGTTTAGACACCAATTTTCAAGTTCAGTGATAATAGATAATTAGATTTTAGTAAAGTTTCAATGTACACATTTTTTATAATAAAAATGGAATCTTGATGGAAACGTTAATACGATTTCGTAATAACTTATTGAAGACAAAAAAAAAGTAGAGCAAAGGTCTTAGACAACATAACCGAAGGACACACAGCCAAAACGTAATTAAAAATCAACAAAGGTGGACGGAGTTTGTACAGTGCCGTTGGTTTGTTTTTGTTCCATTATAGAAGAGCTGAATAGAATAGACCAACTGCCTCCTCCTTATAAACAATTTCGTATCTAAAGGCTAGTTCCAAGAGTAAATTCAGGTTATTCAGTATTACTTAATTATATTAATACAATCATAAGATTTATAAAACTAACTATCCCGACATATAAAACTAATTAACCCGACAGACGTTGTCCTCTTCAGACATTTAAATTCGAAGATTATAACAATTTGTAAATATATTGTAATTATTTGGACCGTTTTGATGAACTAAAAATTAATTTAACTAATTAAAAATCATAACCTATCGGATCGAATATTGGATCTAAACCATCCTCGAATCTTCTTGAATATTCACAAAAATTTCATCAAAATAGGCCCAACCGTTTGGGAGATCAGTGACGTACACACGAACTTTATATTTAAATATACATTTTGGGTACCCAGTTTATAAAGTGTGGGTGAGTCCCGGAAGGTCCGAGATTCCAAAGGATCCATCACCGACTGCCAACAATGTCAATACAATCTGTCAGCGGCTGGATTTGAACCCTTCGGTACGGCAACTCAGCCCACAAAAATTCTAAATTAGGTTCCTTCCCAAATTTGGTTGCTTCTTTGCCAATTTAATAATTATTCAAAATTAATGCATGAATTTTATCATCATTGTTATTATCATTCTGGCTTAAGTAAACTACAAGATCAAGAAAACTGAAAGATTTATTTGTGTATGTAGGGTTGAGCTCAAGAAAGTACGCCATATCAACTCAATAGATGGAGGTTATCAGATATAACAGTTAATAATTTATCTTCTAATAATAATCGATAAGGAAGTCTAGAACCGGGAGATTAGGAGCTCAGTGCCACAACTTAGTGACCTATTTAGCTTTCCTGTTTCATTAATAATTATAATTATTAATTTTAGAATTTAAATATTAATAACCATCGATTATTTATTATATACCTTATTGGCGCCGATTATATCGTAAACCCACAAAAAATAAAAAAACTATTAAAAAACAAAACAGAGAGAGAGAGAGAGAGAGAGAGAGAGATAGAGAGAGAGAGAGAGAGAAAGAGAGAGAAAGTGAGAGAGATAGATAGATAGAGAGGGAGAGAGAGAGAGAGAGAGAGAGAGAGAGAGAGAGAGAGAGAGAGAGAGAGAGAGAGAGAGAGAGAGAGAGAGAGTGAGAGAGAGAGAGAGAGAGAGAGAGAGAGAGAGAGCATTAAATAATAATCGGACATATTTACAGTTAAGATTGGGTGTGTGTAAAGAAATAAATGAATACAAAAATAAATAAATAAAAAGCCACATGACAAAAGAATAATCCGAGATTAGTCCATTACTCAGAGTTTAAACACATCTCCCTCTCACCCCTTTCTACCTCATATCATAGCTTACACTTCTACTAATGGATTTTGTGCCTCTGTCAGAATAATTGCAATTTGACGAACATTACTCCAATCGAAATGGTACTTATAGCAATTTGTATTTATTCAATTGAATGGTACCAAATATATTTTTATTAGCATCATCTAGAAAAATAAATAAAATAGATAGATATTTTTTTATACCAAGAAATCCTAATCGTCTCTTTTTTGTTGTTTCTTCCATACTCTCTAAACGCTCATAAATCTCCTTGGTGCCTATAAGTCTATATTGCTGATCATCTGTGATTATTCGTCCATATATCTTCCTCACCATTTTCTTTTTTAATCGTACCATATTTCTTTATCAGAAAAAGCTCCAAGCTTTAAGAACCGTAGGTAGAAGAACTGGTTTATAATTTCTGACTTTTAGCTTTTTAGATAAATATGTTACGTATTTAAAAAAAGGCTCTTTATTAGAAAATAAAAATTAATTATTCTTATAATTAAAAATTGGAATTTTTAAAACTTGTGAAGAGAACATTGATAAGCGGGGGCATAAACAATCAAAATTTAACATACGATATTAATGCAGTTTTCCAAAATATATAATGTTGCTACGCTGTCCTGAGCTGAACCAAATCTCAGGGAAAATAAATTTACATTAATATAATGCATTCTTATAAGAGAAACATGGGATCCTATCCTGAGATCGCAAAACTGAACAACATGACACTGACTTGCATTCTAATTTTATTGCAATTCTTAAACTAACAATATATAAATTTATTATTAAAAAAATATTTATACCATTCTGTTACAAAGGTATGTGTTGATTAATTACGTGAAGTTGTATACATTGGTGTATACATAGACAGTAATAAGACGTGCTGATAACTAAGACTGTGATGCTTCGAAGAATAAATAAAACACGATTGAGAAATCCCCAATTCTCTCAATCCCCTTCAAATTTTACATTCTTTCTTGGTAACGATGCTTCATTAAATTAAATGTATGACATGTTGAAGAAATTATGAAATTGATTGAAAAAAATATGAATTTCACTGTAAATAAGTTCAAAATATTCGCTTAAACACATACCTAATTAAACATTTAAAAAAAGTTTAAATAAAATATTTTTTCTGTTTCAAGTGTACCTGTATCGATTTAAATCACTTATCGAAGGATTCGCTACTTATCGATGTACCGCTCGCTGGAGGGGATGGAAGGCAGTAAGAACTGGCCCAGAGGCGTGCGGTGGAAGCAGCCGGTAGTTCCCAGGCTAACACCAGGACTTAACCAACCCTTCTACAAAGTCCCTAAGATAATGAAGTCCTAGGCCTTTAAGCTTTGTATATGTATGCCTTCCCAAGTCGGTTTGCTTCTAGTTCCAGCAAGTCGTGTATCTTTGTTGAGGCTTCTGATATGTAACTTAGATGGAGTTATATTCATACATATAACAGAAGTATTTTATTATTATGTCTTTGGCATTAGATATTAAACTTACAATGTAATAATTCTAAATATATATTTAAATAATCAATAAATTAATATATATCTAAATAATCTTTAAGATATTTTAAATGAGAACTCTCTTATAAAAATTAGTACACTAAATTAGAACATTTTTTATTTCGGAAAATTACATTAATATCATTAGATGAATCGAGCCTTTTCTTTACATATTCATTTCTCAAATTTTATTAATTCCAAATAACGTCTTATTTATACCAATAAATGTTTATTTTACAATAAGTACAAAAACTGCACTATTTAAAATTTGAAAGATACCTGCCTAAGAAGCTAAAAGTTAGGGATTATAAAACAGTTCTTCTACTTCAAGGTCTATAAGGCTCTGAACTTCGACAGACTTTTTCTAATGAAGAATTATTTTGATTAAAAATCCTTAAGAAGATATATGGACTTATAGTCTCAGATGATCAGCACTATAAATTTAGAATTATAAAGGAGAGGTGGGCGACTTGTGGCCTAGGATTTTTATAGGGAGTAAGAAATCCTTTGTAACGCCGTCCTTCAGAGGAACATTAAACGGGGGTCCCGAGCCTGTACGAAGGCACTTGTTAAAAATTCCTTAACCTATGTTACGTTTAAATGTTAAACCTGGATAGACAAAATTTAGAACCACTGTAGCATCTTCCAATTAGCCATAGCAGCTTTTTCTGAGCCTCTTTTATTCTATTAAATTACAATAAAATAAATAATAAAGCAGTAGAAGGAAATTTACGAGAATGTAAATAAAATAGAAGAAACATTAAAAAAGAAAATATTAAGCTGTTTTGTGTGGTCCAAAAAAAAAGTGTCCATTGATTTTCAAAATAGAATAACCAATCAGAGTTACCTTAAGTCGGAAAAATAACAATCTCTGGTTGCATGAAAATCCACATGCAATTCGTGAGCATCATTTTCAGTGCTATTGTGTGATTGGGGATAGTAGACAATATTTTAATTTCTTAATAATGATTATTATGATTTAGTTAAAGATATTCAACTAGAACTAGGAAGGAACATTATCAATTAGATGGTTGTCCAGCACATCATGGTAGAGGTCCACGACAATGGCTAAATTATCCCAATCAATGGATTGGCCGTGCAGGACCGGTGGCATGGCCTGAATGTTCTCCAGCCCTGACACCACTGGATTTTTTGTTTGGGGTGACATTAAACAAACAGTCTATGCCAGTCAATGACTGATTCTTTACGAAAAAGGATAATTGAATCTTGTGAGACAACAGCACATCCAATGCCAGCCTGCCACTTGAAGAAGAGCCTGATGAATAAAGTAGTTGGAACAAATAAAATAAGTTTTATTTATTTATGCCTAAATAAATCATAGCAATGAAAATCTTTATGTGTGCATTTCTTCTGAACAAACCGTTTGCGTACATACCTCAGCAGATAGGAAAAAATAAAAAATAAAGAAATAGGATTTTTTTTTCTTGCCCTTAGTTCAAATTTTCAGTTTGATTAATTAAACCTATATATGTATATATATGTGTGTGTGCTACATATTCCAATTAAAATTAGAATTATTTATTAGACGAAATAAAGGGACGATCATTCTTAAACGTCTAACTTTTCTCGATAGAGGGCTCGCTGATAATGGAAACCCTATCGTAATAAGCTATATAGATAGCTGGTGGAGGAGGAGGAGGACTTGGTTCGAAACCCGGTCTTGAAGGAAGATTTATTCGACAAGTTCCACTTTGGCCCTCGTTAAAATACTGCGTCCCTTAGCTTCTCCTAATTAATGCCCTTAGTTGCCGATAAATCTCCCCTTTAACTCTCCAACTGCTTAACAGGCTTTTTAACTGATTGTGGATCATAAGCTAGGCAGTTGTATAGCTCAGGTTATATAACTATCACGATGTTGTATTATAGTAACAATAAGTGTGTCCATTTTGACCTACTACACTGCTACTGCTAATAAATTAATAACTTAATTCTATATGTTTAGCAGCTTAAACACGACGAGACTCTCAAATAAATTCCAATCTCTTAGGATATAAATCTTCCTTAAAACGCCCCTGGCATGAACGCCAGACAAGAAATGTCCTCCTACGTCTTGCAGATTGAGATGATCTAATCCGAGACAGGAAGAGCTTCGAGGTCGGGCCTCAATTGCAGGATACCCTCAATTGGCGGAAATTCCAGAGACACCTACGTGTATGAGGTTATGTCTCCAGAGAATAACTGAATAGTTCATCTTAAAAAGAAACATCTCTGGACGTTTGAGAATGTTGATGTGAGATGTGCAATATAATATAATCTGAATAATATGATTTTTTGACACTATCCGATATTACCTGAATTGTCAAACGTTTGCTCAGTTAACGACTGCATGGCTAATTGAGGGATTCAAGACATTGTTTTAAAATTTACTAATAATGACTGTTTTAGCTTCTATTTGTTTTTATTAGATGTTACTACTCCATTTCTTTCTTCAGTTTCTAAATACAAACTAATTCATAAAAAATAAAAGTATTATAGTAAAAATAAATACACCTAATAAAGCATTGATATAGTAATCCATATTAAATAACTGCTGTATTTAATACTCAAGAGTAGAAGTCTTACATTATATTTTATGTTAGGAGTTTGATCAAAATCTGCGAGCCATGATTTCCATATGCAGCAGAAGTAGACTGCCCATAGCTACTTCTCTTAGGACCAATTCTGTACTCTCAGGTTTAGGGATATTAACAAATTAGTGTTGTATTATAGCTTAGTCCCTCCTAATATCCGTCATACTCCCTCTCTATCATTATTCAAATCCTTGCTGTATCAACATCTATTAGCTTCCCAAAAGGATAGCCTCTAGGCAGGTTAGTCATTTGCTTAGAATACAATGTATATAATAACTCGTTATGTTATCTAGTTCTTTTAATTCTGCTCTTTGAAAAGCTGTACATCATGTAAACAAATTATTGAATGCTAGCTCATGCATTCAATTTCAAAAGCTATGGATTTATCTATTCTCTGTAATTGCTTAATATCCTGCTAAGATCTGTACTATTTATTTACTTACGCTTATTTTTTTTTATATATTTCTTTTTAAATTGTTTTCTGTCATGGTTTCACGCTTTATGATTTGTAACATTTAGCCTTCTGGCCAGATAAATATTATGTTTTTTATTCCTGTTCATATATGTTATTCTAAAGGGACTTTGTCCCAGAATAAAGTTACTTTTCTATTCTATTCTATTCTATTCTATTCTATTCTATTCTAGTCTAAATATCGATACTACTTAGTGTCAGCAGGTGCACAAAGAACTATATTTCTATTACTGAAAAAGATTGCCACTGGAACAAGTCTCTAGCTGGCAATAATCATAATGAATTATCCCGGGACTGGGATTCGAAGATAAATAAAGAAATACGCATACTTGATGTTAAATCATAATGATAAATGTGAATTAAAAGTGCGGGCATCATAATAATGATAATCTACGACCACTACCGTGCATGTACTCGTATATATTAAGTGGACATCTTTACCGAAACCTCTTACTGACGACGGCATCACCTCCCAAATGATTCAGGGTCGTCGTGTCGGTCTTCTTCCCTATATACGAGTCTCATTGTTATTCCTTGCCGCTCTTTTCCGACCCATGAAGAACGTGACCAAACCATTTTATATTGTTCATTCTGTATATCTTCAGCCGGTTTGACTTCGAGGTTACCTTATATGGTGACATTGCACCTCATCTTCCCACCTCCCAACCGAAAACACCCCTAGTGATGTTGGATCAACGATCCTCCCTATTCTGAAGAGTACTTTAGGTCTGTCATAACAAGAAAGAATGAAATTCAACATGAAATTTTCGGTCTCGACATTACTAAGCTAGCGCCAATCATCCTTCCAACCACCCTTTAAGAATGTGAAACATAGTTAAGAAACTAAATTATAACCTCAATGTTACCTTTGAGCTTAGATGTTTTTTATGTTTAATTATTATGAGAATAGATTTACAAATGTTTTAAATGGTCAGGGAGGAGGTTTAGTCAATAAACTTTAAAGTAAAATATATAAATATATTGAGAGAAGTTACGCTCCTTTGCGCACCTCTTACTTCGAGATTATGTATGTGTACAACAGCAACCTAACCGTTAATTTGTGTTTTCTAATTGTAAAATTGAAAAATACTTACTTACAGCGAAGCCAGTTTTAGTATGAAATCATTTATCGTTAGTTCTTTCAAAGATAAAGACACAGTGGAAATTTGTTAATTCACTTAACGTCATTAAGTAAAATTTTAATAGGGAAAAGTAAATTTAATTTTCACTAAGTAAAGATGAAAGTTCACACTTAGTACAATTCTTAAAAAATGTACTTAATTTAGACTTTATTTCTGGCAATTTACTCGGGACGACTAGATATGGTACAAGTTTGCATTTAGAAACTAAAAAAAGAGATGGAGTCCTAACATCTAATAAAAACAAATAGAAGCTAAAACAGTCGTTATTAGTAAATTTTAAAACAATGTCTTGAATCCCTCAATTAACCACGCAGTCGTTAACTGAGCGAACGTTTGACAATTGATGCAATGTTTTCACTATTCAAAACCGATATAACTTCTGATGTACACGTATCGTATTTTAGTTACCACAAACCTATTGTCACAGTATTTAATAATGATGATAGTACTATTTACGGACTAAATACTGTTCAAAATCATGTTAAACGTTCATGGTAGAACAAACGAAACTTCCCAAGAATGATTTATATAAATATATTAACAATTATTATTATGTGAAATAGTTGATGATATATATTTCATTGGAATGATGTAAATATTATGAATAAATGTTTATATATGCTTTGATTATTTTTTAAAATACTTTCATTTACCCTCCTTTTTCGTAATCTACACAATACTAGTTCTTAAGGAGTAAACTCCGGTCGTGCGTCGGAGTTGACACACACGTTTTTTGCGTAGAATGCTCTACCCGAAAAAGGGTGAGTCTATTGGAGAATACAGGAGATATAGTTGTTTAATTTAAAACAAATTGCGCATTAAGATTATAAGCCTTGTATCAAAGCCTCTTAGGATATGGGCGAATTGTTTAATGTATGAACAAATTGGTAATTAACTATATTGCAATTACAGAATTTGTATTCAAATCCACATGAAAAGAGAAATACCCAAATGGGAACATTCATTACGAAAACTTGTTTTGTGGAATCCCCTAATCGATCGACTCTAACCGTATAAATCTCCCCGAATAATTATTTCGTGCCTTGCCAAAGAGATCCAAAACGAAAAAAAAAACAATCCTGTCCTTTGTTCCTTCCTTACCCGCTGGCTATTATCTTTTTTTACTTTGTCTTTTTTATTGATTTCTTTTTTATATATTTTTTCTGATTTTAATTTCTTTTCATAAAAAAAACTCCTAATCCCTTGTTATTAACAACCGATATTTCCAGTTTGATACGCTTTTAATTAATTTAACCCCGTCCTGTATTGAAATACTTTCTCTAACTTCAATTTTCTCCATCATTATTAAAACATATTTTAAAAACTCCTATATTGGACGTGTTTATAAATTTAGTCCAAGTGCTGTATTCATTTATATATAACAGGTCAAGTTGAGTATTAATATAATTTTATGATTTTTATTATCAACTAATATATCAGGAAGAGTGATACCTCTCTCTATGGGCATCTAGAGAGAATGAATGCAAATCGACAACCAAAAAAGGCTCGTGCATTCCTTCGGAATAGAAAAACAGCCGAGGTGCATGAGTGGGAGGTGTTGTGAGAAGTAATTTGAAAAAAATGCATATTAATCAGGAGAACATACAAGACAAAAATTAATTTAGAACAGCGGTCAAGGAATTTAAAGGTTTTCAGTAACACCAAACCAACACCACATTTTGAACCAAATAGTCTTAGGAGAAGGCACGAGCTCATTCCGAAAAAAATGAAGAAAGCCTTCATATAATTTTATGATTTTTATTATCAACTAATATATCAGGAAGAGTGATACCTCTCTCTATGGGCATCTAGAGAGAATGAATGCAAATCGACAACCAAAAAAGGCTCGTGCATTCCTTCGGAATAGAAAAACAGCCGAGGTGCATGAGTGGGAGGTGTTGTGAGAAGTAATTTGAAAAAAATGCATATTAATCAGGAGAACATACAAGACAAAAATTAATTTAGAACAGCGGTCAAGGAATTTAAAGGTTTTCAGTAACACCAAACCAACACCACATTTTGAACCAAATAGTCTTAGGAGAAGGCACGAGCTCATTCCGAAAAAAATGAAGGCTTTCTGGATGAAAATTAAGAATAAGAAAAAATTGCTAGCTTAGTTATTAATTGACTTGTGACAAATAAATAAATAATAACAGTAGTAATAAACAAACAATAATTATAATTATTTGTAAATTTAGTCGACAAATAACATTTAATTAATTTAATTAGTGCAAGTAATGAAGAAAAGTAAAAATTATATAAAATTCACATCAAAAACATTTAGCCATATTCTTGTGCCTATGAAGCTTGAGTTACCAGAAAATCAGACAAAACTTGTAAGTGTTCGTAATTATCATATTTTTCAAATTCAATTAAATAATTATCTAAAAAGCCTGTGAATGCATAATTACTCTCTGCCAAAATAAATATTGTCAAGCAAAGATTGTAGTGAGTATCAACTTGGTTACAGAATTCTCAGTAGGTAGTTTGCCAGTACTGTAATTCTAATATACTGAAAGAGGCTTTCAGGAAGGAAACTTAGAGGAGTATCTCTGCATATAAGCAAGGTTTATAAAGACGATTTTTGTTTTGTGTGTTTTTGACAGAATAAACGAATAATATCCATGTTACTAATTTTGATAAATTTGAGTGATGAAGACTTTTCAATAATATACCTCTTTATTCAGATCTAAACTTTACTCCATGGCTGAATACTATCAAATCCATGACCACTGAGGATAAAGTTGGCAATCCGGAGTTATTTCACGGCGATCGATTCAGCCAACTTTTTTAACATTCTACATTGTTTATTCTGTTGCCTTTTATTATTTCGCCAGTTAAACTTCCTTTGAAGTGGTCGTTGAATCCGAAACTTTTTTATTGCTTTATTTGCGAAACAAAAAAAAACTTGTTTCCAAAAGAAGCGAATGCTTCTGATCCGATTGCCTTGGATCTGTTGTAAAAAAATGATATCCCTTTGCAAGTTAGAATGTATTAATGTGTCATAATATCATTTAAAAAAAAAAATGTAACATCTTGAAGGGAATTGGTTTCAGTTCAAAGTAGAGACTGTTTCTAAGCTATCGGTTGTGCAGGGAATTTCTTGTTGCTTGGTTTTAAGGTAAAAAAACAAAGTTTCAAGGAGTCAAACCACTTTGGCGAAGTGATTTTGACATTTTTATACTCAATCGCCAGGTTTTTCCCTCAATTGCGGGTACCCATCCATGTTTATACAGGGTCCATTCATGTCTGTTTACAGATTAAGTAATTTATCAGTCTCAGATAAGATAGTTTATCTTTTTTTATAAATAAATGTCTAGTATGTCATGTTTCTGATAATGAAAATGTTACAAACTGCCAAAAATTAAACAAACGAGGAACAAGTTCATAATACTTCTTCAAAGTTTAGACAATAAATAACAAGCTATATATTGAAGCTCATTATTGGAACCTTAAACTTCTAAGCTTCGAATGTTGTATAAATAAAGGAGGGAGATTAAATTATGTAAATTTATTTAAAGGCAGTAGTCTTTGGAATGGAAGCTTTGTGGTTCTCTCAATATGATTGCCTTAAACAGATACTATTCTAAAAGACAAATCGTAGGAAGAATGGTACATTGCATGTAATAAGAATGGCTTGTATAATGCATAGATTATTAGGATATGGAAGGTGTGGATGGTTCGAAGGAAGCACTAGGTGGAAAGATAAGGCCTGGTTCTGAGAGTCCACAACTGATAACTCGGGAAGCCAAACAAGTAACTTCAGTGATAAGAAGGCAATCTATGAAGTTCACTACGCCATATCTCAGCTAATTCGGGTGCGAATTATATTATTTTTATTGACGAGTTTCAGATAAAAAGAAAAAAAATAACATTATATGTATATCATAACATTTGGTCTATTGAATAACAAATCACAAGAGTAGACGAGACTTTGAATAAAAGAATATTGGAAATTATGCCACGGATCGGGTAACTTAAGGTAAAAAAAGGATGGGTGGTATTCTTTCAAGTCAACTTCTGTGTTGACTTTAATTTTTGTTAAATCGGGTTATTGGGGCGTCTCTCGGGCTTCCAATGATGAAACGTACAAAGCAATTGATCACTCTTTTTAATTTTGTATCGAGATCTTCAGAGACACCACCTATTTATATAGTCATTAGTTTATAGTCATATCACTTTATTTATAGTGTAATCCTGGAAACCAAACCAGCCCGGAAACAGAATGATGGACTGAATTATACATCGATCGGAAGAGCTCATCAGAAGATAGGAGCGACTCAAGGTGCTCTTGAATTATTCCAAATTTCCGTCGCCCCCCTCACTCCCAATTTCGAATTCCAGGAGCCCCCCGAGGCGGCTTAAAACAAACTTAACTCTGAAGACAATACACCTAACTCGGCTAACTCGCTTATATAATTTGTCGGGAGGAATGCCTAGCGAGTTTTACATGGCTGGAATTTCGTTAACGAAACTTTTCCACTTAGTTTAATTGAGTATTTCTTAGTACTAATTAAAAAACTGTTATGGGCCAAGTTAGCTTTCAGACTGAGGGACTGTACTTAGTAAGTTCGAAAGAATTTTTTTCGCAATCCGACATAACATTATTTTCTTATTTCTCAAAGAAGTTTGAGTCAAGTCGGATACATTTTTTTCCCGAATGGTTTTTTTGTTAAGGTTTATCGGCGAAAAAACTTCATCAACGTCGTTTGTCTGATTAATTACTTTATTCAAATTATATATTTGTTCACATGTGCTAATATGAATCTCTGCCACCAGGTTTTGCCCCTAATTAAGAGTACCCACTTAACACAGTCTGGGTGAGCCATTAAACCGTTTTCAAATCTTAAAAACATATGTTACACAATATCAGTTGTCAGTATTAATGACGGGATCAATAGATTAGTAACCCAAAGCCCTATGTACTGGGAGTATATACCCATCGACTTTAATCTGTGAAGGTGTGCCTAAGCAGGTCTGCGTGTTTGCCCTCTCTCTCGTCCTGATGAATATTTTTTTAATTATATAGTTTATTGTTCAAAAATATGATAAATATATGAATTTTATTTATTTATTATTTAATATTCATTTGCATCTGATCCGAGTGTTTTTCTCTTTGCTTTTCTTCATGATCATCTATATGATAATGGAATAAAAATATCATTCGTTGAGTAGGTCTCTTGGCCAATGTCTTTTTAATATTTTCCTATCAAGTCCAGGTAACAGGGAGTAGGAAAGCGGAAGAACGAGTGGGTTTGGGTGATATTGTGTCGATGAGTGGAATGTTATGTATTTGTTATGAATATATGATTTTATAGTGGGAATGTTCATGTCGTTGTGTATGGTGTGATTCGAAATATACCATGGTGCATTAACAATTTTTCTGAGAATTTTGGACTGTGTTGTTTGTATCTTGTGTATGTGGCCTTTTTTTGCTGAACCCCAAAGTTCTGCTCCATATGTCCAAATAGGTTTTAGTATACTATTATAGATAAGTCGTTTGTTCCGTTAGTCAAGTGAAGATCTGTAGTCCAGAAGATGTGATAGTTGTTTGTACCGTCTAGTCAGTTCTTGTCTTTTAATTTTGTATGTACGTTCCATGTAAGTCTTTTGTCCAAGTATAGTCCGAGATTACGTACATAACTTTTGGAAGGTACTTCTTCGTTGTCAATTTTGACTGCTGGACACTAAGCTTTGCGAAGAGAGAAGGTTACATGGCTCGATTTTGAGGCGTTTATTCTGATTTGCCATTAATAGAACCACTTTTCTAAATCAAATAAATGATTTTTAAGAGCTATAGATGCTAGGTTTGAGTCTTTGTGAGAAGAAATAATGGCTGTATCGTCAGCGAAGGTATAGATGTTGGTGCAAGTCTTGGAAATCAGAGGTGTAAACAGAATAGAGAATGGGGCTTAAAACACTGCTTTATGGTACACCCCCGTATTGAGGAAAGAAGGAGGAAATCGAAGAGTCAACGGAAGTACAGAAGAATCTGTCTTGGAAAAAAGATTGAAGATTTAAAAAGTATGTAGGAGGTAAGTGAGGTTTTATTTTGCAGAGAAGACCCTTGTGCCAGACACTATCAAAAGTTGTTTCGATGTCAAGAAAAATTGCAGAGCAATATTCTTTTTTCTCAAAAGCGATAGATATTGCATTCACGATACGACACTGTTGTACAGTGGAGTGATAAGAACGAAAGCCAAATTGGTACTTCGGTATCACTCCGCTTATTTCGAGGATAGGCTTTATGCGATTAAGGGAGAGTTTTTCAAATAATTTAGACATTATAGGGAGGAGTGCAATTGGACGATAAGATGAAGGAGATATATAAAAAATAGCAAAATGTTCAAATTATTTAGAATGTATAAATCTTTAATATTTCCCTGATGAAAGCTCATACCATCTGTATGATTTGTTCTGATATTTTATGCTAATGTAGTAATTAATGCTTGTACATATTGTATTAAACAATATTAGCCAAGAAAACTGACAATCAAAATATAAACGCAATTCATGATAGGAGTTGCTGTAATTACTTTTTATTATTGTTTTATAACTACCTTGTAGCTTAAAAGAGGAATAAAATATACTTCAATAAAGCCATGAATGAAAAAAAAAAGCCTTAAGTGTTTAAACCAATAGGGAACAAAAATACCTGCTGATGTTTCACCAGTTCAGGGATCATCAAGACATAAAAAAAATATTAAACATAAAAAACTAAATAAAAGAAGGTAAAGAAAAGTATAAGGTGGTCATCGAGAACACGGTTAGTTTGAATTTACATTTATCCCTTACATCTTTTTTTTAATTAGGTTACACGGAGAAGATTTTGTACCTTATTCAAGTCGTACTTGAACGAATCACAAATCATTCTCCTTTGGATATGTTTTCTGGCCGAATCAATAAATAAGAAGCCAGCTGTGCCTCAGCCTCAGATCTCTCGCTAAATAGTAATAGCACTTTAAATAGCAGATGCTTCTGGAACCGCAGGAGAGTTGGGGCTTAGTTCCTTTGAAGTTTGTTGTGCTAAGTAATAAGTCGGGGCAATGGAGTTCTCGCCCTTAAAGCCCACAACAGGTCTTTGCCAATTATCGCATCTTCCCGCGGTTAGTCCTGTTGAGTTCCTATGTTATCCTGATTGTCCAGTTGGCATCCTTCGGTAGTCCCCTTTATCCCGAGAACACTATGTGATAAATGACCTCAAGAGGTTTATGTGACCAACAATAGCACTATAGAGTACTAACTGACAAGGGAGTCATTACTTAATTTGAGGATATAATAATAATTAGGCCGATATCACCATTCACTTTTTACAAACCTCTATAGAATAGCTCAACCCAATTCTCCATCCTATGCTTCGGTCTATATCTAAGACTTTTACTAGAAGGCTTTTTAAATTTTTAGGAATTCGTTTGATGCTGACCCCACCTTTACATGTCCTCTTCAACCTTCGTGATGCTATTCTTTCAATTATATTAACTTTCAAATCCGAGTTGTGTAATCTCCTAAATCCTCCTACAGTATTATCCTCGTTCGTAACGAACATTAAATCGAATACCATGTTTTTGAATACCATGAGACGTTCGTCATGTTTCATAAATGTCATGTTTGGCATCCATAAGGAACAGTTGGAAGTATAACGGTTTTATAAAATATTGAAATACCTATTTAAACTTTACTTTAGCACCTTCCTAATAAATTATTGTAATACTTAACTAAAAATGTCTAAATATTATTATAACAGAAGACAAAATTATGATAAACCTTGTTGGTAGCAATCATTTGAAACATAATATTTTCGTCATTTTGTTCTTTTTCTAATTTTGTATATCACTTCATAATTCTTAACCAGATATATTTTGTAATGCATTAATGGTAAGTATATGTTATTATAAGTAACTGGTAATTATTTTTGTTTCAGGTGCAGAGGCTTAAGATTTCAGCTTCTCGAATTGAACTAGTGAGTTCTGTTGTTTTTTTTTACCTATTTACATATTTTGTAGATCTTATAAATAGTAGACCGAGGACGGGATTCGAACACATTACCACGTAGGACACGGAGTTACTGATATCTAGCCTCTAATTCCGAGACAAGTTTTAACAGATAATTTAATTAGTCTATTAAAACCCCCGAATCGTCTCTCTGGGATCTACTCCTGGGGCACACCAAGCCTGTATTAGTAGGAGAAAACCCTTTATTAGTGAGATGGAGAAGGCCAACTTACCTTTTTCCACAGCCATTGGCTTAGAAAGATTACAATCCCTAACATTAGCTGAATTAACATATCGTCAAATTATCTGTTTACCAGTACTTTGTGTTTTTATAAATGAATAAAAATAAAACAATATTAATAAATTAGATGTTATAATATAGATATGAAAAGAGCAATCTTCTTCTTTGCTTTATCCAATTAACTATGAACACGAGAGCGAACGGGAATTGAAATGGTTATGAATTGCTCCTACGTAGCGGTTGAATAAAAAAGCCTCGCTGCAATGGACGCTATTATGCTGTCAGCAGAAGAGGGGAGTCCCTGTAAGTAAATTAACTAATTAAATTCCAGCTGTTAGCTTGATTAGGGAAGCAGGAATGGGATGAAGAAAATGATCGCTGTAGGCACCTTGCCTTACCGCAGAAAATCAAATCATTAAAATCGTACCTCAAAATATAAAAATTAACTTTAGAATTTCTTTCAACTGTGATATAATAATTAAGGGATAATAATCATTCCGATAGGCCATAAAAAAAATTATCCTGCACCATTTTTACCTCCCTACCATTATCTAATAAAGACTGTACTGTTTCTAATATGGCGGTTTTGCAACGTGGTTATTTGTCTGTGATAACGCTCAACTGCCAGTTTTCCCCTCAAATGAGGGTACCCACTTCATATGTACTCAATGTGCACTATGGCAAGGTCGATTTTATAATTTTTCTGGTATTGTACCGCTACTAAATATCAATTAACGTACAACTTATTTTTTTAACAATTAATGTAGAATGCAGAAATGATATGGAAGTCGTGAGACAAACTCTGTTATTATATTTTATTAATAGGTATATATATTCATTTTTTTTTTTATCGAGCCAGTATGGACTACGACATTTTTAACTGTTCTCTTATTTTCTTCGTGTGTTCATTCATTCCCTGCGTTTTTGCTTTTCTTCCCAAATTCCATCCTTGTTTCTCTTCGGTCTTGAAAACTCGGAGCATTCTGAAGATTTTGCAAGGTTCTGAATACTATACTATTTCTTTCTCGGGTAATATTTGTATACATTACCGCTATATTTAGTGGTGTAGTACAACATTTCTCGGCATTATTAACTATAATAAGTGTATTAACAATGTCATATTCATCTTTATTTAATTGTACTTTATAAATAAGTGCTAATTTTATATTCAGTATTCGTTTCTGGTCTTAATGTCCTTATCCGTAAGTAAGTAACAAGTCCGTTATTTTTACATATAAGACATGGATATGAGAAAAATAATATCCCGAAACCTTGGGAAAAGACAATTTTACATTTATTGACTGAACCTCAGGATTCTGAAAAACTTACACGGATGTTTCCGAGGATTGCAGATGAAAGTATATTTTAATTATTTTTTCAAAGCCATTCAATAAAATACAATAATGGGTAGAGTGTACCCAGGCAGCCTTGTAATTTCTACGCTGTTTATTAAATATTACAAACCATATAGTAAACTCTAAAGTTATATATTTATTTGTAATAAATGGTGGTTCAAGACCACAAAGTATGCCCATGTATGCCCAATGTTACTATAGGATCAATTCCTACACCCTTGTTACTATGAATGTTCATTTCATCTATATATTAAATCACATATTTTTATTAATTATTCTAGAAAATGTTCGAAACGTCTACAATAAAAAAGGAGCCTTATATTTCCTTGTCCACGGCTCGGCGTTGAAGGGAGTAATGAATGAATTTTTCTAGAAGAATTCCGGATCGATCGCTACCGCCCGTGCAGGTGCCTTCTGTTTAATTAACTGTAGTCAGTATTAGGCTCTTGGGGTTGATTAAATGTCTGAGATATACATTGCCCTCTCTCCTCCTTCCCTGGGAAACATTTAATGGGATTATAATTCAGCTCTTCCGAGATTAACTAAGGATTAAGATCAGATACCATCCCGAGGCTACTCATTTACCAGAGCTTAATAAGAACAAGAAAACTCGAGAAGTTCTTAGCAGAAAGCAATTGGAAAACTGCGAAAAATAAATACTTGAAACTCCAAAATAATTAGTAGGTATAACTAACCAGTCAATGTTTCGGGAATTCAGCATTTTATCAGCAAAGGAAAAAAAACAGTGGCTCACGGTCGAAATTTTTCACCAGAATATTAATAGGAACTTTTTAATAAATAAATAGTTTAACTTATATTATATTAAAAATGATAATTTATTTTAATCACTAAAATAAATTATCTTTAATGTTTCTTTGTAAAAAATTACAAAACAAGGATTTAAGAATAAAAATGAAAATAAATTAAGTGAAAGGAAATGGTCCGGGAGGAAGTCTTAGATAAATATTGAGAACAAGGCATAATTAATGTGGAGTATTAATAGTATAGTGACAAGGAAAAAAAAGTTATAAACAATACAGCAAGTAATAAAAATTGAGGAATACGGTAATAACAATGAAACTTTCCTTATTTTTATATATTTCTTCATTTTCATTTTTAATACCATATATCTCAATTTTTATTACTTGTTTTATTACAAACTGTATTGTTTATAATTTTATTTTCCTTGTCACTTTGTTATTAATATTCCTCATTTCTCCCTACATTTGTGAAATTTATTGACCTCCACCCGGACCATTTTCTTTCACTTATACATACAAGGTCAACTGTTATCATTCAAGATAAAAATAAATTGTTTATGATTACTAATCTCACAGTGATACCTTTGTTATTCCCAATATTTATTTACCTTAAACCATTTTCCTTTAGTTAAACTCTTGTATCGAAAGTGTTAGATTTTTTTCAAAGTTAGGCCCACATAGTCTACCGAATATTTAAAAATTTTTTTAATAACGGGAGTGCTTACAACGTTTAAAGAACTTGAGTTGATCATTCAACGATGGTAAATCTCTGTATCTAATAGCCGAAATTATTTTTTAAAAACCGTTCAACTGTTCAGGATATAGTGGAGAGGTTAAACTAAAAACACCATCGCCAGAAAAAAAGTTAATAGTGCGAGAAAATAAATAAAACAAAATCCATGATTACGTAGACTCAAAATAGCCAAACGCTTAGGTAAGCCAGTAAGTTCAGAAATAGAACTTCTTGTGATAAGAAAAAATAAATTTCACTACTGTGAAATTATTTATTGGTGTTTTTTTTTTAATTTTTTACAAAGTTTAAATTACATTGATCATCTAATGCTGTAAAATTGATTGAATAGGATGTGACGAAGAAGTTAGTAAATCTACCATGGATGGGTATGGCCGGGAAATATAATATTTTTCAGAAGTTTACTCGAATTTAAAACAATTTTAAACCGAAAAAGGTTTGAATCAGTGTTAAAATATAGTGAAATTTCCGTTCACGGTTTGGTAGTTGTTTGATGGCGCGGAAAATATGTAATTAATTACAAAAACTTTAATGAAACCAAGGAGTCGAAGTAAATTCCAATTAGTCACAAAAACGGATTTTTGTAGTCTTATGTATGTAGGGCATATGATGATCAGAAAAGGGAAATTTAAACGGGACAAATAAAAAAAGTAAATTCTTGTTATTTTTTGGTTAGCACACTACTAAGCTTCCACCTTTTTCTCCGAAATTTAAAAGCAATCTTTTATATAAGTATATTTACACAAACTTGCAAATACTTTGTGTATAATGGCGAACGAATTTCTATAGTGTTAACAAGGGCTGAACCAATTGGTAAACATCCGAGCGGTGGGTTGAAGAATTTCACAAACATATATGAATTTGAGTAGAAACCCGTGGTTGGTGGCCTCGGAATTGTGCCTTCGGACTCACTGAACCCTTCATCATTATAATTATCAAGTTATAATTGAAAAAAAACTACAATCAGCGTTCTTTTACTAATGTAAAAGTCTAATCTGCAGACTGTACGTTAAGAATTTTACGAATGCATATTTTTTTTAAAGATTGCAACTACCTTCGTTAGACATAAACAAGTAGACAGTTTTTAATAGTTTTAAATCAAATATTTCTTTCTTAGTCATGATATTAATATGTCTCCGATGGTAAAAATAAAATAATATCTTAGCTTTTCTCACCTGTATTATGTATATTTCTACATTTTCTTTCTTCTTTTTTTTATATTTCCTGAAAATTCTCTTCGACCTGATAAAACATTTCTGCGGGTATGAAAAGACCATAAATAATGCGCTATATAAAGTTTTGACAATAATAGCCATACTATCGTAAACCTCAAGTTTCTATTTTTAATAACTGTTTTTAAAATAAAAAACAAAAAGTTTAAATAGAGCAGGAAAAGGGGAAGAAAGTTGTTAATTTAGTTGCTAACAAAAAGTAATTTAAAGGCTAGTCGAATCTTCTGGCGGGCGACTCTTTGTGCGATCTGTCATTAAAAAGTTATGAGCTTTGTTACGGCTTCTCGCTGTTTATTTTGTAAAGTTTTTTATTTTATTTTGTATTTTATTTTATCTGCAAAATTTATTGGGAACTCATTCTTTTTAGTGTAATAATTTGGAGAAGTTTAAATTTATAGTTCAATATGAAAGATTGTAAACAGTTTTTCTCTCTATTTTTATTATAATATAACTGAAAATCTTCAGAAGATAAAGCCTTAAGTCTCTAAAATACTGAAAAAGCTAACCAACCCTTTGTCGATCCAGACATTATCAACCAATAAAAATATATATTCACATCGATAAAGATTAAATGCAACACATCTCAAATCAACAGACTAATCAGTCAAATACATCAACCTTAATTCAATACTTTTAAATTAATGTCTTTTGACTTAGATCGTATTTGATAGAACGGTTTGCAGTGTGATGTGCTAAATTTGATCTCCATTGATGAGGATGTATTGTTTTTGTTTGTCCTGATGATGCCTTGATGTTCAAATGTCGACTGGTTAGTTATTTCACAGCATTTTACAGACTTGAGGATTAGTTTTATGGTTGTATTAACATAATTACTTTATGCCTCTTTCCGAGTTTTTACTTTTATTTATTGGGTATGAATAAAACATACTCAAACAATGTTCATCAACAAACGATGTTCGTTTTCGTTTCTGTGTGCTTGTCAATGGCAGGAATGATTCATTTCTCCATTCTACCCAGAGGTGAAACCATCACATCTAGACTTTATTCCAGTGGTTCTCAATCTGGGGGGCGTACGAAGACAAGTTGGGGAGGGGGGCAGGGCCAGTTGAAAATAAAAATACTCACTTAATTTTGGTTATTTTTCTCTTACCAGTACTTCTATATCTTAAATTGAAAGTTATGATGTTGTATCTTGTGATGGTAAAACTTGTAAAAAAATGTTTCATTGTTAATGTCAAGTGTTATTATTTTTTTTCATATAACTCAAATTTTATGCAAGTGGGAATTGGGGGGGGGGGGCTCTTTCATTTGAACAGGGGAGGCGTGGAAGGCTTTGGACTGAACTGGGAGGGCGTGATACAAAAAAAGATTGGGCACCAATGCTTTATTCCATACTAACTTTTTCATCTTTAAAATTTTTCACTTTGATAATTTTTTTATTTTAATCAAAAAATTTTTGACTTTGGGATTGAAAATTTGATAACAGGTTGGGGAAAATTAATTTAAAATGAGGGTGGATATTTTCAAAAATGTTTTAATTTCAAGTTATTTAAACTTTTAATTTAATTTAAAGTTATTTTACTAAATTACCTTTATTTTGAAAACGGATATTTCATATGAAACGACCAAATGTTTTATTAGACTAAAGAGCTATCTATATTCCGCTTAACTATGTCAATATTGATTTATAATATGAGTTAATGTTTTTCCGGACTTTTTTTTATACAAAATAAAATTTAATCAAGGGTGTGTATTTAAGTAAAGTAATGAAGGAGTATCCTTTTTGGTTCATTACTTCCCAGACTCAGTTGATCTATTACAACCCGAGTAAAGATCACTTGAGCCCCATCATTCTCACCCGGAGGAGGCAATATTACTCTGGAGGTTTCTCTTCCGATATTTAATTAAATTCCCCTCACCTTACTCTCAGCAATAATTCCCCGCTAGTATTTCCTTTTTTCTCTAACCTTTAATATACTGTTCAAATTAAAGTTGTTTTTTACATTTATTGAGTTATTTATCTTCATACAGGTGTTTTGATGTTTTTTTGTGGTTTCTATTTATCCTGTTTCAAGATTTATAAAGGAGTTCAAGAATTTTACAGCAGCATATATCCAACCAATAGTTTTTTTAATCAAATACTTGCTCTTGATTTTCTTCTAAGTTGAACATATTTTTTTATAATAAACTGTAATGTAATTTAGCTTCTTCTATTCATTCACTCTTTTCTACATCTATCACCGTGTTAGTTAATATATTTTTCTTAAGGAAAACTTTTATAGCATAAATTGTAATTTTATTATTATTTTTTTTAAATAAACCTACTGGGGTACGTCTTGTCGACTGCAGATCAACCCCCATTATTCCATATTGTGTAATTGTCCATATCTACCGAACTCATATTGTATAATTGTTGTCTTTTATATTTTTTTTCTTTCTTAAAACGTGCTCTTGGCTTTCTTCTTCAGTCAAATTAAATTGTATAATTATTTAGTACAAAATTTCATACACTGTTTTAAACTGAACATTTTTTTTTAGTGTAACTTTTATATTTCACGTTTTTTGTTTTTTTGAAGGCAGATTTTTATGAAAAAGAATAATAAAAACCGTTACGTGAATCGTCTTCGCGTTATGTACATCTACAATGGCAGTCTCTTCCCTAGCAAGATCTTATAAATATATTTGAATATATTCATATTAATATTTTATAGATCATAATTAGATGGACTTAGGGTATTATTAATTACAATTTATTTTATTTTATTCGTCACAAAATCATTTTTCATTTTAGTGTAAATTATTATTTGTATAAATATTTTGATCATTTGTTGTTGTATTTGAATTTAATGATTCATTTTATGTTTAATATATTATCATTAGTGCACTTATGCGTTTTTTTGTTCCTAATTAGTTTGGGCTGATTTAAGCATGATCAAGAGTCATCAAATTTTATTTTAATATGATGTATGGTTGTTTATCATGAAAGAAGAAGTTACTTCGTTGGTAGCATAACATACAAACCAACTGACGGATCGGGTAGTAAACGGATGTATTTAACAAACAAAAATTTTAGGTAATTTTTTGTTTTGTTTTTTATTGAACTTCAATTAATTCTTAGAACCTCTGTGTTCATTTTAATGACTGAGATATCTATTCGTTGATTAATTCATGTAAATTACTTTGATTACAATCTAAGAAAAATGACGTCACAACTCTTTTTAAATATTTTAATTCCAAGTTCAAATCCTTTTTTAGTATAGTTTATTTTTTTGGGCAATAATAGATTTAATTCAGTTTTAACATTTTAGCGGACAGTTTTAGTATACAGACAAATTATCATTCCCCAGTAATATGAGCATTATGAGTAAAATGATAGAGACTTCAGTTTTTATATAAAGTCCATAGCCGAGTTTGAAATGAGTACATGCAATGAAAATAACTTTAATATTTATCGGTGAGAACCTTAGTTGGTCACATCTTAAATGCAAACTGTCATGATCTTTGGATCTTGACCGTTATGTCACAGTCCTCGTACAACAGCGATCGATTGGACGCTGCTGAATCAAGGGACTTTTATAAGGGTATGGAGTATTCTACGGCTGTTCCATAGAACCCTAGGACTGTAGCGACCTTAGATTGGTTGAAACCTTCCTTGTTACCTACTTGTGCTCCTTCAGTCATTTGATGTCTCTAATAAGCTATATTACAATATTTAAACATTTTATTATATTTGACATAATTTTTATTTAAAATAGGATCCTTCACTTTCAATACACTTCTCCCGACGTGAAACAAGCATTTCTATCCCCGCTCTGTAGAAATTAGGTGTCAAGGAAGAAGTGAAGTCTTGGAAGGCCGAATTCAGGGCATTTTCGTTGTCAAGTTTTTTATTTCTTAAAAAATTATCAAAACAACGGAAAAAAGTAAAAATCAGTTGGAGAAAGGTCCGGAGAATATGGTGCGTGAGGAAGGTGCTCCTCATTTCTGTTTCCCGACAGAAGTGAGGAGCACGTTTCCGATCGGATGAGCTGCTGGGCCTTGGTTAATTAATGTGGTACCCATATTTCCAGCTTTTTTGTCTTACCAAGCTCCTTAAGGTGCCTGGAAACAGTCATCGCACTCGCTCCAATTAAGTTGTGAACCTAATTCACAAGTGGTTAGGGCCCGCTTCGACCAGCTCTTTCAACTTTTCGTTGTCCAACGTAGTCTTCGGCCTACCCGTTCTTTGTTGGAAAGGTCATAATCCCCAGACCGAAATTTTTCAAGCCTACGGAAGATTGTTCTGTATCTTTATATATCACTGTGTCTTTACCGTAAACAATATTGTTTCGGAACGCATCCGTGACGCCATGGCCAAGTTTAAATTCGTAGAGAAAAATTATGCGAATTTTCTCGAAAGACATTATTTTATTTTTATTTATTTTTTAAACATTGCTTTACCTACAAAAGGAAAAGTAAGACTGATGAAAGAGGATTAAATGATCTTTCAAACGGGATACATAACGTAATTGATTGTGTACAAATAATCGAATCCCTAATGAAAAGAAAACTGTAAATAAACAAAACTGACATTTCATCCGTTACGACCGAATAAAACGTAGTAATTAATTTTTTGTCGAGTGATTACATGGGGGGTGTAACTCAGTGGTAGAGTGTCTGCTTCGCATGCTGAAAGTCCTGGGTTCAAATCCCAGCACCTCCAGTGTCTTTTTTTTTATCTTTAATTATTTGTTATTAACGTTTTACCTTATAAAATAATATTTTATTTTTATTTCATAATTATTTTTAAAATATTTATATAAAAGTTGACAAACCATCACTGACGTGAATCTTTTATACTATGAATCATTCTCTGAAATCTGATCCTGAATTAAAATAAAAGAAAATCTATATAATTACTAAATAACCAATTATTATTTATTAAAGAATACACACATACAAACACATGTATTATTTTTATTATTTGGCTCTACGACCCTTGTATTCGAGTCTTGGCCTGCTCCAGCATCGACCGCCTATCCCAGGTATAATTAGGATATGGATCTTTGACGAATACCTGACACCGCGGAGGCTCGGGAACCCCATTTTATGTTCCTTCCGAATGAAGGCGTAACCATGGATTTTTACTTGCTTTTAAAAAATCCCTAAGACATCTACCGGGTTGTGAACCCGTTATGGCAGCCACTACACCGCAGGTGCCCTTTGTAGGAATGTGCATGAAAACATGAATTCCTTTTCCTATCAAAATTCAATTCTAAACCCTAATTGTCAATTTTTCCCGAATGCTTGGTGTGCCTTCTTTGTTTTTATGAAGAGTTAAAATTTTAACTATCTATTAATATTCTAACTCTTATAAGTATTGGTAGTATTAATTAAATATTTGTTAGATCGCAGCTCAACTACAAGAGCTCTCAACGATTATCGATTGCAATACACAACTTTGTTTGTAGTTGAAGTAGCTTTTAACAAGTTCTATCAATTATTATCAACACTTCTTGTGAAACGAAAATATTTTAACGCATTAAAGTTTTCCTAGATATATAAATCGAAACTTATTTGCTGCCTTATAATTTTTTTTTTCAACAATAATAAATTTTGGAACTCTTATGAGGATCAAATTATAGAACTCTCAAGGAATAGAATCAATCGTGCTAACATTATTAGTCTTTCAAGGAGATACAAATTCTCGAAAATCGGATATATGTTTTATACTAATGTTGACTAAAGTGTTAGAATTATTAGCAAAACTATTATACAGTACTAAGGTTACCATAAATTATTCTCTTAAAATCCTAGGATTGACAATTTTTGGATTCATTCTTGTTACAAAAACTTCGGTAAAATATGTAAATAAAATGTAATAAAATAAAAAAAAATTAGATCAGCCCTTAAGACTTGGAATATTTCCATTCAAAATATTATCGGGCTAAATATTAGTAGTGTTGTTGAGAGTTCTGGTAGTGTAAATTTTGGTCTGATATTTATCGTTTTTATTTTTTTCATTCATTTAAAGAAAAGAGGGGTAGCGGAGTAGAGCAAAGCATACGATTCTGTGTTTCTGATTTTTAGGACACGAGTTCGGGCCGGGTGTGGCTGATAAATTTTACTTTATATTGATAATTTATGTTATTACTTTATATTTAGTGGTTGGTAAATTATTAAACTACAGTTATTAGGAGTGAATCGATTTTGTGGGATCTAGAGACTACTAAAATCGGCATTTAATAGAAAAAACTTGATAAAAAAAATACTGGTGGAGAAGACATAAAACGCTTAGTCACTAGAAATGTATTAGTTACTAAAGTTAACAATAAATATAATAATAATAAAAAGATTCATTAATTTTCCGTTTGATTCTTCATCATTGTACTTGCAATAACATTCGAAATTATCTATCCGGGGCAATGAAACAGTTTCAACTTAAAAAGTTATCGAAATTTTTAGTCAAATGAGCCTGTTGTTGATTGAAAATGGAGATTTATGGAGAAATAATATTCATCCATTTACGATTAATAAAAATGAGTCTTTAGAACAATTCCCAGCTTTTGAACCACAAATCTTTTTATAAAATATATAAAGTTGTATTAATATTTTACGCAAATTTCCGATGTGGAAAAGTATGCAAATCCAAATATATCAAACACCGCTGCTCGATAGACTTTTCTTTAATCTGATTGCTGCCGGAGATGGGCCCTATGTGATTTAGGACCCTAACCAAGCCTAAATAAAGTGGGTACCGAAACTAGGGGGTAAATCTGGCAGTTGAGGATCATCAGATTAGCTCTCTGCAGAAGTCTGCTGAAGAAACTGCTGTCTCTACCCACGTTCATATATATATATATATATATATATATATATATATATATATATATATATATATATACATATAAGTAATTAAGAGAGAGAGAGAGAGAGAGAGAGAGAGAGAAATAGAGACAGAAATCTGTTATGTAAGGACACTTAATAAACCAAAAGTACAGGCGTGCTAGTAAAATTCACAAATCTTAATAAATTAAGATCTTGAAATTCTAAGAACATAACTAACAAAACCAAAATTAATCTATCTACCATTTCCTTTAAATAGGATTTAATTGAAGTACAATATTGTTTGTCCAATAAAACAGTTTACCGAAAAACCAGACAGAAGTTCGTTTCCAGCTGTATTTTCCAAATTAAGGAATCTTTCATGGAAGTATCGTTGTGATGTTCCTATTTGAAAAGTGGTACTTTTTTTTTTTAAATTGATGATTAGAGTAACTTACTAATGATCTAGTAACATTTCTGAGGAAGTTCCAAACGGTCCAATTGGAGGTCAGAAAAAATTCTCTTAAATAAGGAGAACTATTTATTTCTGACCTCCACCAGGACCTTTTTCCTCCTAATATATATACTTATACTATTCAAGAAAAAAAAATCCTAAAAGAGTTGATTTCTCTTTATATGTTGATGTATGTATTTTTTGAATCAATGATCAACTTACTTACTGCTTTTTTGAGAGAGAGAGAGAATGAGAGAGGGGGGAGAGTGAGTGAGAGAGAGAGAGTGAGAGAGGAGAGAGAGAGAGAGAGTAGAGAGAGAGAGAGAGAGAGAGAGAGAGAGAGAGAGAGAGAGAGAGAGAGAGAGAGAGAGAGAGAGAGAGAGAGAGAGAGAGAGAGAGAGAGAGAGAGAGAGAGAGAGAGAGAGAGAGAGAGAGAGAGATGGGGGGGATATATAGATAGATAGATAGATAGATAGATAGATAGAGAGAGAGAGAGAGAGAGAGAGAGAGAGAGAGAGAGTGAGAGAGAGTGAGAGAGAGAGAGATTCCCCAAAGTTTAAGTTTTCTCCAACCAAATTTTAGAGTAACATTTTTTTCCAAGTTTTTCTGTCAAATGCGTCCTCGTCATTAAGGCCATATCCTACCATGTCTTCCTGGACTTGTTTCATCCATGAAGTTCTTGGTTGCCTCTTCTTCTTTTTCCTTCAGGGCACCTGTGCATTGTCATTTTGGGTTTTCTATTATTATCCACTCTAATCGCTTTATTGTGATTTTTTCGAGAATGGTATTATGAGCACCCTCTATCCTTCGCACTACTGAATTGGGAATCCTTTCGCGTTTAGAAATTCCGGCTGCCCTTCTCCAGAAATTCATTTCCGCAACTAGAAGTTTCTCATTCCATTTTATTTCTTAATAAACTCGTATTATGAAATATTACCTTTCTCTTAAATGAGAAATATTACAGAAGGTGCAATTTCCCGAATTTAATTGGGATCGGAGCTGAATATTTATGCACCCGCGGGATGCATGGGTGGGGAAGAGAGCAACAATTAGAATTTATGATTTGCTCTCAATCGTGGTGATACAAATATTTCATAGGAGTATTTCATATTTGTCCTCATATCAGTCCGTTTATTAATTATTTAGGTATATTCATTGCATATGAGTATATATATGTATGTATGTAGTCTTCATTATTGATTAATTCTGGTATCTGCTGCAAAACGTTTTCATCATTTTCATAAAGGTTCGATTCGTATTCTGATTTCCTCCGCAGTCAATCTCTTGGTTGATCATAGGAACCAAGTATTTATATATCTCTACTATCTCAATCGTTTAATTTCCTAGAACAAGATTAGTTCACACCAAAGATGTTGTTAGATTTTGATTCAGTATATCAAAAAACCTAAGAAAAAATTATCTAAATAAAAAAAAACAGTTTCGAGAGTACCTACAATATTTACAACCGCGAAAATATGTTTTTATTCGAAGCTCTGTATATACTATTCAGTGCATCCGATATGGACGCTCCGGGATTTGAAAATAGGGTGTACCTTTTTTTCTCAAACAGAATACCAACAGCAATAGCAACAACTTAGAATCTGTGAAAAACGTCTCAATAAGAAAAACATATATTAGTTCATATACTGATAACGGTGATTCTAAAAGACGTAGAATCACTTAAATTTAAAGATACATGAGTGGTGTGGGAGCCAATACCTAGGATTCATCTTTGGATTGAAAGGGACCTTGGCCAAATTTATAAATATCTTTATAATTCTGTTAATAACTCAAATACTGGAGTTGAAGCTAATACTAAATCTGGCACCTGTTTGAATAATGTAAATATTTTGGAATGCTTTACTCTATATAATAATACTGTTTGAATTACAATACAACCTTCAATTTGATCATTTGCTCGAAGAGTAAATTATTATAAATCTAAACGTAAAAATTAGGTTCTGCTCTGATGTCCATTTACTGATCCGAGCACTCTTTGCTCTATGTTGGCTGCTCAATAATTTTCAGTGGAAAGAATATATCATTAAGAACACGTTTGCCGTAAAACTTAAAAGCTCCCTAGAAAACAAAAAAAATCGTATAATGTATATCCTCAATCCATTGATGAAAATATTGTTGAGCTTAAAAATATATCCTAATTCTGCCGTTGGGTATGTTTCCTCATTTGAACCTTTGAATACCTGCATATTTTAATTATTACACATTTAGCAGATCAAAGAACGTTAGGTAATGAACTGTTTACGTGATACTGTGTGCAGTTGGTTTATAATAAATTTAGAGACACATCAAAGCTTGTAAATTTCATCGTTAATTATTTATTTATTGAATATAACTAAACTAAAATTGTAATTTTTAATTGTTTTTCCTACCGTGAGTGATAAACTACCGTTAACAATCTGTCGATGACCTACAGTGAATTGTTTATAAAATGGATTTGTAAGCCAGGAAGAATCATCAATGCTTCCATGTTGTCAGAAATGCTTCCTTCACTCCCTCTCACCTTTTACCTTTATATATATATATATATGTGTAAATAGGGTGATTCGGAATTGCATGGCACTATTTTAGGTATGTGTTCTCTAACACAAAATAAACAAAAAGGTTCATATTAACATATATTTCAAACTCATTTATTAAACAGATATCAAAGGTTAAAGACTTATTATTTATTATTACTATTCATGTAATATTATTACAACATTTAGAATAACTGTTCAAAGAGGCCTCCGTTTTGTTGTGACATTCAGCACGACGAATCCATGCTTCTCTAGCTCTTCGTATAGGATCAGGATGGTGCTTGATAGTTACTGCGGCTTCCACGATCCGATTTCTTAGCTCTTCTTGCGTGCCAACTGCCGCAGAATAAACCATAGACTTCATCCAGCCCCACACAAAATTATCTAATGGCGTTAAATCCGGAGATCGTGGTGGCCATTTAACAGGTCCGTTTCGACCAACCCATCGGTCTCCATAAGTTGCATTTAAATAATCAGCGGCACTATGAGAATAGTGAGCTGGAGCACCGTCATGCATAAACCACAGCCTTTGCCTTATGCCCAGCGGAATATCTTCTAGGAGTTAATGAAGATTATTTTGCATAAAATGCAAGTAAGATGTACCTGACAGCCTAGGTGGCAATAAGAAGGGCCGATGATGTTGTCGCCTAGAAGACCAAACCAGACATTTAAAGAAAAGATATGGTCAACAGCAGTCGTATGAGGGTTTTCTTCAGCTTAAGTATGGGGTATTTCCTAAATTAACAATCCCGTTTCTAGTAAAGCAAGATTTATCAGTAACCAAAATGCAGTTCAGGAAGTTAGGATCTCGTGTGCATTTTCGAATTAAGCACTGGAAGACATTTCTGCGCTTGTTATAATCTTGTGGTAATAAATCTTGCCTACTCAATACCTGAAATGAATACAATTGTTGTTCGGATAAAGTTCGCCATACACTGGTAGAGGAAACATCGAAACGACGTGACAGTCTTCTGGTACTAGTAGTAGGAGATAACTTAACAGCATCGAGTACTTCTTCTTCAACGTTTGCAGTTCGTAGAATTCTTTGTCGAGCGGCGTTTACTTGTATAGGTTGTAGCATGCCATTATCCCTAAGGCGTCTTTCAATGGCCTAAAACGTATTCTTCGAACAGCAGCAAGACCGTTTCTATGTACCTCGCCATAAGTTAAAAGCATGTCTGTTTGTCCTGCAAAAATGAATAAATTTTTGGTGTCTCCCATGATAATCACTCATAAATTGAACTGTCTCACAGTATTCACTCACACTACAACACACAGAACTAGACAAACAGATCAGCAACTACTGTCATTGGTTATCTTTCATTTGTTTATCAGGTGACAACAACCTCTAATAGTATTAAACACGCTAAACTTTGTAGTCAGTCTTAATGTAGTAAATAAATAATAAATTTTAACCTTTGATATCTATTTAATAAATGAGTTTGAGATATATGTGAATATGAACTTTTTTGATTATTTTGTGTTAGAGAACTCATACCTAAAATAGTGCCGTGCAATTCCAAAAACCCCTGTATATATATATATACCGGCTCTTAGAGGTAAGGATAGAAAATAGAGGTTGAGAAGATGGTATGACTGGAGTGTAGTATGTTTAGAATATAGTTAAGAGATTAGTCACTAAGTTAGTTGTAGAGTAGTCACTTAGTTATACTGTTAGTCCACAGTAAATAAGTCTACCAAGTTAGTTTGTATATGAAAATCACTTTGTGTATTTATTTTATATCGTTTCATGTCACAATAATATAATTCTTTTTTACGAGTCGTATTCTGTTTGTTAATTGTTAAATTCCTAGATTCGAATTAGTCTTCAGTTTAAAAACTTACCCATATTTCCCACAAATAGATGTTTCCCTTAATATGTTTTTTGAATCCTACCATTCTAACCTGATACTTGATATAACTCATCGATTACATCGACTGTTTGAATCGATTGACTGGTGCATATAACCTCTTTGCAACCCCCGAGTTTTTTCTCCCTTCGCATTACGTTACAGCTCTATTTTTAAATATTCTTTCATGCGTTCACTGGTACATTTCATCTGATCCTCAGTCCAGAGAAGGTTGGACATAGCCTCAGAGGTCTAGATGAAACGTACTAGTGAACGCATGAAATAATATTGAAAAATAGAGTTGTTACGTAATGCGAATGGGAAAAAAACAAAAAAGCTCGGGGATTGCAAGGGGGTTATATGCACCCAGCTTTGTCCAACCTTCTCTGGACTTTCTTCAAACTAAAACCTTTCCAGATTTTTCACTCAGCTTCCAAATTCACTTCCACGTATGTGACACTCTTTCGATGTTGTCGTGGTCTTCTTTTTCCAGATATAGCCAAAGATTCAGTGGGTCAGTCTAGGCGTTTTCATTTTACACAGAAATGTCCCATGTTGTTAAGTATGTTTTAAAAACCAACATTGTATAAATGTAAACTACTGTCTTTCTGATTTGCCAATAATAAGTTTAAAGTTTTATTTTTGTTACCTATTATCATATTCATAAAATATTTAGTCACACTATTAGTAACCACGACAAACATTGAAAACAACTGGCCAGAAGTTTCTAGCTGAAGTTTACGTTCAAATGTTAAAATTATTATCTATTTAATATACTGTTCAAAGTATCTACTGTTGTTTTTATTTCATAATGCCTATTGTTATCAATAAAACTCCGCTGGAATCAGATATTCCGTCTCTGATCTCGATCCACGTAGACATCCATTGGCGTATTCAATCCATGAATTATAGTTGGGTTTAGAAACGTATATATAGGTAATTCTTTTGAAGAAAAAAATGTATATCAGAGACTTGAGATTGTGTTTTTATTTTTCGACAGTATTTGCTCTATATGATATAATGTTTTTTTAATGAAAGATGCTCTATAATCGATTCCCGCTGCATAGCGCTGGATGCTACAATCGAGATGGAGGATCGGGAGGGATTGAATACTGAGAGTCGAGGCTTTACGTGACGCGGGATAAAACTCAGCCTCGGGGGGAGGGGAGGTGGAAGGGGTATATAACCCCCCTGCTTTCTACTTCACTCCCATCGGCGATACTGAAAAAGTTTTCATTTTATCATCATCACCTCCAACTTGTTTTTAGGTTCTTCAGTGAGTAAATTTTGTCGTTTTTTATTTATTTAACGTCACTTTATGCTACTATGGCTAATCGGACGGTGCGACAGTGGGCGTCCTAATTTTTGCTCATCTAGGTATAACCAGGATAGGAATCTTTAACTAGTATTTGTCACCACACAGGCTTGGGACCCCCATGTACGTCTCTTACGAAGGACGGTATAAATAAAGATTTTTGACTCCCTTTAAAAAATACTAAGGCGACCTGCATGGCTGCGAACCAGCAATCTTGGGTACAATAGGTTTAAATGCTAACCACAGCAACCCAGGTGAACCCTATCATATCGGTCTTATGTTCATTAAAATAGTATTACAGGCTTAAATACCTTATTTTCAATTTTTTTTTCCTCTCGAGTTATATTTCGTTTTCTTCTTGTTTGTAAAATTGAATTTATCGACAAACAATGCATCAAATAACTGAAGAAATTATATTTTTCTCGAAAAAAAAAGTCTGTAAATTATTTTAACGCAATAAATTTATATTGGACTGGAGTTGCATGGTTTATAAAGGATAATAAAATAGCTGTCGAGACTTTATTGTTCTCTAATTCGTGCAAATGCAATGACGAAATGTTTTCCACAACATCACTCTTAATATCAAATATTCGATTTAAATATTGGTTAAATTCCTCCACTCTATTACAAATTAGTGTACCCTTATTTTGCGTTGTATTAAGTTTTTCTTACTCGAGACATTAAAATTAGTCTTTTGCGTCTGTCTAAAAACTTAAATTTTGATATCCCCATTATTTTTTCTATCATCGATTAATAAATTGTTAATGTTTTTATTATTAATAATTAGTTGTGTTTTTTTTTTAATTCTGTCTTGTGGCGTGGACGGCGTTAGATGTCTACAGTTCCCGCAATACATAATGCGAAGGTTTCCAGAATTAATCAGTTTTATAAATTTGTTTTCCTTATTCTGTAGAGACTCATCAAAAGTCCCCTATACAAAAATATTACAGCATTAATATTATATTTATTATTTTATTTTATTTATTTATTTTTAAGAGAAAATGGTTGGAGAAAAAAATAATGAAACGTATTCAAAATTATTTATTTTTGTATTAAGACATGGGTGTAAATCCCATGCAAATTAATTAATAATAATAATTCTCTTTCTGTCATGATAATGCCTGAATCGGCGAAATATTGCTAGATACTTTTCTTTCCTAATGCTTAAGAGACTTAAGGCTTTTAGTTTGCAATTTTTCCACTCGTCTCTTATTAATCATTATTTATCGTATTGATTTATCATTGATGTTAGGTATTTTATTTATTTAAGAATTAATACACTACAGTAAATTCATCCGAAATATTGTCCACAACTAACTATAATTCCTTTAGTATTGATCTATAAATAATTAATGAGTAATGAACAATATATTAATGATAAATCCTTGATTATGAAGTTTAAATAGTGTAAATTACTTATAAAATCATGAATAACGAAGTCCATACAATGAAAAAAAACTAGTTTTGAACATATATTGAATATGGCAACTGAAGCTATCCGCAGTTGGGGGAATCATTCTGTAGATATTCAAACTCTGAATAACTCAGTTTGCTAAAAAGTTATTTCCTGCAATCAGCTTAAAAGTTACTGTAGTAACCACTTCTAAACACGGCCTGATGATCATTCCAATAGCTCATTTAAAAGGTATTTTATATTTAGGGATTTACATTATATTTTAATTATTACATTATCATCTTTTTTTTTAAATAAATCCAGATTTACTATTAATTTATAATGACTTGCTCTAGTTTTGAATATAAGTTGTCTATAACATTTGTAAAACTAAGTCTATCAAGCCTTATTTGGAATCATTTTTTGATATTCGTACCCTGAAGTAATATGTCCATAAGTTAATTGGTACAATATGTTTAGGCATCGCGGAAATTACGCGCTACAACCCATTTACAGGTCTTGGGATCCTCTGGGTTTTGCGAGCAAAAGCTGCCACACCATCTGGCCACCTCAGATTAGGTCTACCTTTTCGTCTTTCGGTCAACAATATTTTTGGCTTTTCCATTTTTGAAGTGAACCAATACCAATTAATAGTACATTTCTTTCAAATGTCAAGGAAGATATCTATCAATGTTTGATCAAAATCTATTCACCTTCTACCAAATTACTTTCGGTGATTATGTATTTTCCAAAAGTACAATTATATGTACTCCACCTACAACATGTTCGAAATTTCAATATACTCCGGTTAACCGGATGTTGAGTTATGCCAAAAACGAACGTAGGAATGTTCAAAAAAACGTCTACGCCAAAATTACTCGAAATGTATTCAGGAGTGATCCTTTTGGATTAATCCGTGGAAATATGATAAAGGAAAATGTTCGCGGTTGAAATGCTTTCTTTATTGCGTACTAGAAAGTAAAAATACAACAGTAAAAAAGCGATGCCAGTCAACTGCCAAGTTATGGCGTCTCTTTAATCCTGACAGCCTCTACTTCGACTTCTCTACGACGAGTATATTTTCTTTTTGCTTTATTAAATATAGGGGGTAGGTAATATTTTTACTATGACATTTTTACAAATATTCCGCTTTGGGAAAAATAAGGTTTGTCGTGAAAAGATCAGTTTTGCACGGAAGTTCAGTTTCGGTTTCAAAAAACAGCTCAAAACACAAAAATGTAAACTAAAAGATTTGATAATGGCCTAATTTTTATTTAGTTAAATCATAGTTATTTTGATAATTCGTTTCTATATTTCGTAAAACATAGCAAAACCGTTTCATTGGCAGATTATAAATATTCATCATTCAAAATACAAAACGAAAAAAATTGATGACCTATTTGTTTGATTACTTAAGTTTAAATCGGTGGCTTAACTTAGTATCCTGGATCCTGAATGGAATTAAAATTAACATCTCACTTTATCTCATCAATTCGATCTTATAGCTTATTACACAATACACCAATTCGAATACGGAATTTATATTTAAATCGAACAAAATCCGGTTTGAGACCATTCAAATCTACTCCGTTGCTTATAATAATATTCAAGTATCACATAAGAAACTTTGTAATAGAATAGAAAAATACTTTTATCCTGGGACTAGCAAAACGAAAAATAAGTCATTCAAAACAAAAACTACCAGAATCAATTGGGAGTATCTTAGTTTTCAGTAAACATCTCGTAAATCGAAAAAAGTTTTCCGTTCCAGATTCAAACTTTTCAGAATTAATGATAATTAAGGTTTGTATATCTTCTAGAGTTCCGATTCTTCATGATTTGTGGCTTTTTTATAAATGAATGAAATCAATTCACATGCGATAAAATCGGTTAAAACAATTTTTTGAGATTCGTAAACGATAAGAATTACTGAAGGCAATTCCACTAATAACAGCCCCGAGCAGTTGAGTTTAGCAGATCTTTGTTCTAAATGGTGTCTTTAAGTCTTGTTTCTAACTAGCCCCAATCGACTAACTTTACTAATCTCTATTGGTCTGCTTCTAAGCTGGAGAGATTGTGCTGCTCTCTCTCTGTTTTATGCCGTAACTAAATTGTATTTTTAAGTTTTCTTACTAATTTTTAACAGCGGTGTAAATCATACGAGGCGTTCAGGATCAAAAGCAACATTTTTCGGTATTTCAGCCAAGCAGTTTTTTCTAACAAGACGTTTTTCGTCTTATTTCTCATGGTTTTAGTCCGGTTCTGAGACTGAAGTTTCTGTGGCATAAAGTGTTGTTTGACTAAACTGCCGAAACATGTTTTAAATACCAAATTCTAGAGGGTGATGAACAATTTGTTCGTTTTCAACGTTTTCATTTATCATAAACATTTCTGAATTGTTTTTAGTGAGAAACGTAACCAGAGTGTAGAGAGGTCCCTAGTAATATCCCCCAGACGATGACATATATTTAATTGAATCTGTTACAGGACAAAGATTAGACCTATGGTCTTTGAAAACCCTCTGAGCCACGCCCAGCTTCTAATTTCAAAACCTGGTGATTGAGTGTGAACTAGTTCAATTATATCCCAGCACAACATTTAAACCAGTATAGTCTCTACCAGGTACTTCAACCCAATACCCTTCACAGATTGTAGCGGTACTAGTCTTAGCTTTATTTGTCTCCTTCTTTTGGTCCCAGAATCGGAGAAATATTAACAGGATTATTTTCTCTGCTATTTTAAATGCCTATGGCTTCTAGTTTTCTAGATTTTTCCCTCCAGTAATGATTATTCTAAATCTATTCTAAGCTTTTGTTTTTTATTTTTAATTACATATATACCGTCTTGTACAAACACATAGAAAAGGAAGGAGATTTGGGTTTAAGGGTGTTTACAATTAAAAGCTTTTGTCGCCCTAGTTTTTCTTTTTGCAGATTTTCATTACTTGTAGGAACTAGGAGAGACTGATACGATTCAAAGAATGGACTTTCATAGTTCCATAGTGGAGCAGGAGATATCGATAGTTCCAAAACCTGTCGCTTTGGGGCCAATACAAGAGTGCCCTTCCCACTGATGTTCACTCGGGTTCAAGGAGGGTTGAAAATGACTCTAGATTTGACGATTATGGCTGTTTGGTACTATAAGATGCACGAGGACCTTTATTTCTTCCTTTGAAGCAGACTGGAACAAATCTCCAGGCGATTATTTGGCAGTCAAACCACAACGGTAATCTCTCATAGTTGACGTGGACATCTCTCATCTACCCCCGCTATTGTGAATTACCTCCAAACAGGCTGACGGGCGTCATATACTCATCGAAATCAAGGAAAGTCTTTCGTCAATTCTGACTCTTCAGCAACTCCTTTTTTATTTATCCCACTTTCGTTAAATATTTAATGTATTATTGACGAAGAACGCCAAGAACCTGATTTGAGAAAGAAAGTATCTAAACAATGGGATTGGTCTGCAGACATGCGCACAGGGGCTACCCCTTAGTAATATTAAATTTTTTTATTAACTATATTAACATTTAAAGTGTCCGCTCAAAAATGTGTCTGAAGGTTTTGGCCGGTATAACAATTTCTTGGCGATGATTTGTGAACATGAACAAGTCTGGATATTGCGTCTTTGATTTTAGATAATTATTGTTTTATTGCCTGTTTTTTTTTAAAATTAATTGTACACTATGCCGTCCGTGTCAGTACAGGTGTGGTACGATAAAAAAAGAAAAAATATATAATGACATTAAATTTAAATAAAACAAACCGACAAATAAACTGTATTTTTATTGAATAAATTGTGCTACAATTAACTCGTTTTAGGTATACAAACACTTGAATATCAATTGTATTTCGGAAATATAATTACCACAATTTTTTTATTTAAATCAGCATATGTGTGGATGAAAAATAATAATAGTAATACTTCTACATCATTAGTTTCGATCTGGTGAAGTTGATAAAGCATTGATTGGTTAAAATATTATAAATAAAAATGGATATGTGGAAGGATTATCGTGTCTGTCCTTATTGTCCTTCTTATATTTTTACTATAGGTTTTATTACATAGGACAACAACTTCTATATATACTATTTTATAATTTTGTCGCTTTAAGGAAAAGCGAAGGGTGTAAGAGAAAACTGATCCAGCAGATAGAGCTGTCGGCGGCCTGGATTAAATAAAGACCAAGTTGATACGCTATTTTGGCGGGGGCGGAAAGGAAATGGAGAAACCCAATTCAATTCTCTTCCATGTAAGTTGATTTATATTTTTTTTATTATTTGTTGTTGGTGGTTTGGGTTATTCGCACCTGGAAGAAGTGGGTTTTACCAGGATCAGTCCAACCTTAGCCCATCTTTCGCGCAGTTTTTCAGTTCTATCGAGCTCCTTCTTTCCTGGTTATAACTGTATATAAATTTATTTTTTATTAATAAAAAAGTCTGGTGAAGTGCGAGCTTCCGTGTTACGTGAAAAAGATAGTTAATATTCCTATTTATTTTTATTAGCGGAGTGGAGTGGCTCAGTGGTAGAGCGCTGAGTTAACGTGCCGAAGGCCCTAGGTTCATATCTCGCTCGCTGGCAGGCTTTTATATATTCTTTTAGCGGCCGGAGATGATATCTAGGATCTTCGAGGTGCTCATCAAGCCTCTGAAAATTGAGTACCTAGAATAAGGGGTAAAAACTAGCTGTTAAGCGTGATCTAGAACGCTCATCTAAATCGCATCCCTGCACAACCGTTGTCCAAGAAATTGTGCAGTCTCAACCATGTACTGAACCTCAGACCCTTCATGGATTGTTGTGGTACAGGTTTTTTTATAAACTTTAAATAAATACTTAAAGTTCAAAAAAATGTGTTTCTTCGAAGCAGACTGTCCCTGTTATATAATGCAGGCAGACTGTTAAAAAATATATTACCGTTAAATAAATTTATAAATTAAGGTGAATGAGGTTGAATAATAAATTGTTATTTTATTTTTATTGTCATTTTCCCAAAAATCTGGTACGGTGTGAGCTTGGACCTTGTTACATGGAACAAATTCTTTAGTTTCCAAGTTAGTTTCATTAAAAACATTAAATGAAATATCAATAGGAATTATAAACTACAACTTTCAAAGATACCAGTTATTCTTTAGTTTTAGTTACCATTTATAGCATAAAAGTATTACGTTATTTTTTATAAAATCTTCAGCGTTCCATTTTTTTATTAGAAGTATTTGTTCAAGATCACGCTCAAACGTAAGGTTTTTCCTGAGATTAAGGTAACCATATTTTAGAGCCTGGGTGAGCTCCATGATGCTCTGCAGATTCCTTACACTGCTGATAATAAATTAAATAATTTGTTTGAAACTGCTAGATTTGAACCGGGACCTTCAGTTACTCTACAAGTTTTTATTGAAATTGACAACGAGCTACTTTATATTATCCTTCAATGAGATAAGATAAGTTAATAATTTTCTGAACAAACTTTTATTTTCCAATAAAACAAAAAGCCTTTTGGTACCTCAAATATTAAATAACGTTATACTGAAGGTAACTTAGGAATTTCAAATAATTCAAGAACGACCTTTTTAATATTTAGTGGTTCACTTATTTTTACATTGATCCTCACAACTTTGCTAGCTCCTGTTTCTTAAAATCAGTAACGATTTACTACGATCATTAATGACTTCACAGAACCTAAGTACTTTTTAGTAAACATTTCCCCTGATGAAGGCAAAGGGACGAGGAATTATTCATATATTCATCCCCCTTATTCACTGTTAAATTACAATAATCATCAACAGCTTACTCACTTTGCTGACTTTGACTGACGGTTTTGATTGTATTTCATCACACTTATATATAAATCTGTGTATATATATATATATATATATATATATATATATATATATATATATATATATATATATATATATATATATATTGTAACAGAAACATAATAGAAAACAAACTTTATTCTGGGACCAAGTCTTTTTAGAATAACATAGAAACGGAATAACTAAAAAGTACGAATCTTGACAGGATTTTAACCAATTGTAGAGAATAAATATAATAATAACAAAAATTACTAAATAAAATGAATAAATGGCATAGCATTCAATAAAGTCTTTACTTAGTGTATATCTTACTTACGAAAAAGAAACAAAACCACGTAAGCAACGAAATCGATTATTCAATACGGATTTATTTAAGCAAATTATTGACCTCTTTGGGAGGTCAGTAGATGTTGTAAAAGCAAAGATTTAAATGAAGTCAGTGAAGAAGCATGGGGGATAAAAGGAGGGATTGATTTCCACACGCGAGAAAGGAACACTCGAATGCGCAATTCCGATACTACCAATCACTGCTTACAAAATTAACCAAAATCCGTTAAATCACTGTTAACAAAAACCTCCCTTCTACGCCTCGGTATTTTACCCCTCATATCACCCGGGACGTTTATCACTTTCCTCAGCGCTTATTAACGTTTTACGATCGCATTATAGGTCACAAAGTAAGAAATATTTCGCCAGTGTTTCATCCCATCGAAAGTGCCCCCTTCCATTATTTTTTGTTGAACTTGAACCAGCCGGTAATAACCCAGAGATATTTGAAGTTTTAAGCCTGGTATATTCAACAGTAAAATTTTAAGAACCTAACAATACTATAGTCCAATGTACTAACTGTCAAGCCTTAGGTCATCCCGAGACGTATCGCCATCACCAAGCTATGTGCGTCAAATGCGCTGGAAAACCCTCATCTGAGACTTGTCAGAAATCGAGAAACGAGCCTGCAAAATGTGCTCTTTGTGGCGAGGGTCACCCAGCAAATTATAGAGGCTGTTCGGTCCATAAGAACTTTCAACGTCTTAGAACCAGAAATCATCAACTAAAAAGTCAAGAGAAAAGCACAATACTGCCACCTTTCCTGAATTGCCCAGACTAACCGTATTACAACCCTATACCACCGTAAACCCTACAGATAGACTTCCGGCCAACCAAACCTTGGCAACCTCAAGCATTCAGCAGCAGCCTCGAACCCAGATGCCTCAAACCTCCCAAATCAAATCTCAGCATTCCTTTACCAAACCCCAGACCTCCCAACCCAAGCCTCGGGAACCCATATCCAAGCCCAAAGCAGCCAATCCCAATCCTCAACCACCACGTTAACAAATTCCTCCCTACCTTACACCCTTACCGGTCAAATTACCACCTCAACAACCAAATCCTCTCCCTTCCAATCACAGCATTCAAAGAAAATCTGTAGTTCATCAAACATTGAATGAAAACCCAGCACCTCTGGTACAACCCCCAGCCAACCATCCATTACACGTTAATTATCCCTATCAAACTCAAGTCTCATATCCATTCCAAATCCAAAACCTGATCGACATAAATTCTATCCTGTTATCTTTCCTGAAAGACCTTCAAGAGACAATCAATCCTCTCATCAACCTAATCACAAGAATCCTTACCGAAGTTCCATTTAATTACCCACGAAGAGCACGAAGCCCCTAGCTATCGTTCTGTGGGATGCTAATGGACTGCATACTCACCTTTACGAACATGATATATTTCTACACGACAACCAAATAGACATTGCTTTACTTACTGAAACACACTTCACTCACCGCACACATTTCTACATACGAGACTACATCACTTACAGATCAGACCACCCAGACAACATTTCACATGGCGGATCTTGTATTCTCGTTCATAAAAACTTATCCCATTCCCTTATTCCTTCTTGAATCCTTATTCCAATCTCTTGTTCCGCGCTTCATTGCTGGAGGGGACTGCAACGCTAAACACCAACGATGGGGTTGTCGAACATCCAACTCCCGAGGAAATATCCTGTCTACTGTAACATCCACAAAGAGTTATTCCATCCTGGCACCAAACAACCCCACCTATTGGCCTACATCCATCAAAAAAACGTCCCGACATCCTTGACATATTTATCACATCCCAGATTTCCACCAACCAAACCTATCCGATTCAAGTTTCGTTCCCAAGCCTCCCCTTCCTAGATTGATTACAGGACGTGTAAACTGGGACAACTTCTGTTATGATTTGGAGAACAAACTGGACTTAAAAATTTCACTCAAGACAAAACAAGACATTGATACAGCGATAGAAAACTTACAATATCAATAAAAACCACTTTAAACGATAATACCTCAAATCATAAAATTAACAATTCTCAGAAGACTGACCTCCAAGAGCATATTCATACCTTATTAAGAGAGAAACGCAGAGCAAGAACGAAGTGGCAAAGAACTCGGTATCCAGCAGATAAATCTATCTATACTAAATTGACTAACCACCTAAAGGCAGAAATTAGAAAATTCAAAATTCATAAGTTAACGAATCTAACTGAAAATCTAACGTCTTCTGACAAATCATTATGGATGACCACCAAAAAGGTCCTTCACTTCAAAGACTTTAACCATCCACTCCTTACGGATTCCATTGACTGGACAAGATCTGATGAAGAGAAAGCAGAGTTGTTCGATCAATTCCTTTCTAAAACTTTTCAGCCTCATCCTGATATCATGAATATATACAAAGAGAGTTAAATATTCCCCTTCAAATGACCCTTCCTCCCTAAGCATTCCGTCCTTCAGAAATATCGAATATTATTCACAGACAACCTTCTCGCAAGCTCCTGGACACGACCTCATCACGATTCACATCCTAAAATATCTTCCTAGAAAAGCCATTCTATTCCTTACCTACATATATAATGCTATACTCAGCACTACATATTTTCCTAACCTCTGGAAATTATCCGTCGTGAAAATGATACCTAAACCTAAAAAGAAACCGGAATACCCTTCCTCTTACCGCCCTATCTCACTTTTACCATCAATGGGTAAACTCCTGGAAAAGCTAATCCTGAAACGACTGTATCCCATCCTGAATGCAAATCACATTATCCCAGATCACCAGTTTGGATTCAGAACATCCCACTCCACTATCCAGCAATACCATCGTGTGGTGGATGTTGTTTCCTCAGCTTTGGAACGTGGATTGTATTGTCCAGCGGTCTTCCTGGATGTCGAACAGGCTTTCGACCGAGTCTGGCACCCCGGGTTGCTTTACAAACTCCGTAAATTCCTACCTCCTACATACTTTCTCATTATCCAATCTCTCCTACAGGTCATTCACAGTAAATCATAATAATGTCTACTCACCCCTCTTTCTTCAATCTGTCTGCGTTCCTCAAGGCAGTATACTCGACCCAATTCTCTACACAGTTTATACAGCTGACATCCCAACTCATCCTAATACTATCCTTACCACATATGCGGATGACACGTGTCTATTATCTGTCAACACTGATCCAGTTATAGCAGCCCGTACTCTTCAATCCCACATCACTGACCTAGAAAATTGGTGTCAAAACTGGAGGATTAAAATAAATTCCCACAAATCTCATCAAATCACCTTTACCCTCCGTCGTAAACCAGCGACTTCCTGCCCCCTGTATCGTTTAATAACATCCCTCTAATTCCTGTAGAACAGATCCGGTACTTAGGACTACACCTTGACAAACGCTTAACTTGGAATCCTCATACTAGACTGAAACGACAAGAAACAGCTCGCCGATTCAGGCTACTTCAACATTCACTTGATAAACGCTCTAAGTTCCCAATTACTTACAAGAGACTCTATACACGACAATCATTAGACCCATCTGGACTTACGGAATAGAACTTTTGGGCTCCACTAAGCCATCGATTACCTCTCGCATCCAATCTTTACAATCCAAAATCCTTCGGAAAATCCTCAACGCTCCTTACTTTGTTACGAACAAAGTAATCCATAATGACCTTAACGTCCCGTTTATTGCTGATTTGGCCCGATTCCGATATCAATCATTTCATGGCAAACTTCATTTCCACCCAAACCCACTAGTTTCAAACCTCGCAACCTCTTCAATTCCTCATAATCCTCCGAGGCGTCTGAAAAGAAAATGGCCTCGTGACCTTCTAAGCTGAACTTTTTATTTGAGTACTACCACTGGGTAGTTTCTGTACTTGTATTTTCATGTCAATTTATTCAATCATAATATTTACTTGATGTATTCCGTATACAGTTGTAAATTTCAATAAATATATTGAAAAAAAAAAGGAACGCATCAAGTATTCTTCGATTTAGAATTCCAAAAAATTAAATAAATATTTGTAATTGGTAGAAATGTGGCCCAAGTATTTTGACTTCCACTTCTCAGTTATCTACTTTATCATATACCAAAATTCTCAAGCATCCTAAGCAGATAATCTATTTTCTAATCAAATTTACAAATGAAAGGTATTTGACAATATTATTGAAATATCTGTCGGTATTTTAAAGATATAAGAATGATAATGAAAACCCATAGCGAACACAAAGTTCTATATCAAACCTTTGTCTAAGGATTACTAGTCAAACAAAATTCTCTGAAATAACCCTTAGCGCAATCCTCAAATCTACGCTACGGTCAACTTCTCTGACCTGTAAAAGTAAGCTCAGCGCTTATTATTAATTTAAGAATTTGTTAGTTACGAAGCCCAACAACGTTACAATTCCATCTCAATAATCACTATGCTATTATGTTAACCGAGTGCGTTATCTCCCATTCTGCGTTGTGTAATCTCCCAAATTCTCCTCTGATCTCATCCTTTCTCTAATCGAATAATCTACGCTAAGCAAAATAAAAATAAATAAATATGAAATTATATAGAATGAAATTGATGTGACGTATGTTGTGGTAAAATGTAGCACTAATCTCTTGCCGCTCTGTTGCCGGTAAAATGTTCTGACAAACTTCTTTATTACTAACGAAGAAAAGAGCAAATTTCGAACTGTTAATGAAATTAAAATATATACATAATTGAAAGTGTGAATATTGGGTTGGCGCGCTTTGAACACAAGCAAATATTCCTTTTGATGAAAATACACAGAAGGCGCTACTAAAGCAAAGTTTCAAAGGGAATAAACGAACCAACGATGTTTATGTTATTGATGAAATGGCTAACTCACTGAATAAAATAAAGTTGAGAATAACAAGTTATGTGTAACTAACTCAATCATGTTGATATGGAAGCAAATAAAAGGTTTTGCGCGGAAAATTATATTTCCTATTTAATCCTTATATCGCTCCTTCAAAAGAACAACGACATAACTCAAAAATTGGCCTTTTAGAGTTAAGCTTTCAGTAGCAATTGTATTTGTTGAAGCTTTTTAACTCAGGAATGACATATCTGATATTCCATTTTCAATTTTTTTTTTTTTTTTAAAGTCATATTTTGAGTTTAATTAATTGCAGCGCCGTGTTGGCTTTAGTATAAAATAACGTGGAAAAGCTACCAAGGCCTGGTTCATTTTAGGAAAATCTCCCCACCCATTCAACCTCTAGGCCTTCATGCAGTTTATATTTTAATGAGTAAAAAGTGATTGTTGTTTGTTAACATCTATTCCATTCCTGATATGTTTACGTATAAAAATATATATTATTAACATTAAACATGCCGAAATATTTAGTTTTCCTTTTTAGAATTAAAAAAAAATTATTTTTACATAGATATATCCCGATCGATTGGAGAAAGATTGTTTGCTAGCGTTTGTAGAGTGTAAAATGTCTCTTCATTATATACGTAAACAAATTTCTGAGGTGTAAAAAATTTATAAATCTATGAAGTGAAATAAAATAACAGATTGAATTTGACTCAAGAAGAACGCCAAGAACGTGTTTTGAGAATATTAATTTACACCTACTTAATTCTTGGTCTAATTATTCAGAGAGTATTAAAATGTTAAGCTAGAATGTAATTAATTCTTAACAATTTTTAACATAATCATAAATAATACAATACATAAATATTATGAACCTTTAAATCTATTTTGAAACGTTAATATTTAACCTACACTGCAAGCAAATGTTAAAAATATGATACAAACTTATGGAGTAGACATGCAGAAAAATTATTCAAAATTAAACTTCTAAGATATGAGACTATCAAATCTTCACATGCCTCTCAATGTTATCTGAAATCGAAGAAAAAGCGAGAATTGAATAATTTAAAGTTAAATACCCTAAGATTCATAAAAAAGAAATATGAGGGCATCATTAAATATTTAGCTATTTGTTTTATTAATCCATAATTGGCACCACAACTATCGCGATTTTAATCTACCTTGCTATCCCTCCCACTAACTTTACTTACTTACTAAGTTTTCCTAAAACTTGCTTTTTCGCCAGGTTTTCTATGCCCTCGTCGTTAATTCTTCTTGACAAGTTTTCTTTTCTTTGCGTCTAAGCGCCTACACCCCCCCCCCCCGCCCATCAAAACTTATGTACTTCGCTTTTAAACTCCATTTCGGAGAAAAAATGTCATATTTAGTAGGGATTTACTTTTATTTAATTTATTAAAACTAAGGAAATGTTTATTTCTCAGCTTATGGATCATTCTTTGTAAACGTAAGACTTATGGTGTTTTTCCTCCTTTCTTCCCAGTACTTCCCTTCATGTTCTCTCCAACCGCTCGGCTCTGATCTTCTGTCCACACTCTCTTTGGTCGAGGCTTAGGCTTACCTTCTTCATAGTTAGCGTTTTCTATCAGTAGCCTCAAGCGGTTCCTGTCACGTATTATTTATTCTGTAACACCTATTTTTTTGACATCTTCCTTCACTGCTTCTATACATCCTACTTTTTTTTCAGATTATTACAGTTATTAAAAACTTTCTTTTAATCCGTGTTTCTTCCATTGTTTTAAATGTCCATATAGTTTTAGCCGTCTCTTCCTCATTGTATCTGTGATTTTTTTAATGTTTGTATTCAGATCTTCATTTCTCGTTTTAATCCATCTATTTTCATTGTTTTTCTCAAACCCTAGAATTTTTCTTAGTATTTTTCTCTCTCCTTTTTTCTAGTTCTCTTAGTTCGCCTTTCTTCGTCAGTGTTAAGCACTTGGGTCCTAATAACTGAATTATAGTGTCTAATTTTCTAAGTGTCTAAATATTAGTTTTGTGTTATTTTGTACGCAAATTCTAACTTCTTTACTTTTACTTTATTTGTTGTGTTATCCAGTCCGTTGGCTTGGATCCATCCCCCGAGGTATTTAAATGTTTCAACTCTTTTAACTATTCCACACTATTTCATAAAGTTTCTTAGTACTCAAATATATACTAAACAACTGATATATCGGGCTTAGCACCCAAAGTACACAGTAGATATTTTTATGTATTATATATATATTTTAAAAAAGATATATTTCACGAACTCAGACATCTAAAATTATGACACATCTTATTTTAGCAGCCTAAATTACACGGTTCAAATATATATAGATATAGTTCGGTCTATAGCTTTATGCATATTCAGTTTAAATTGGAATATTTTAGAATGATATGAGTTAAGTAGGATAGGTGATCTCAGGTTTACACCTATTTGATCTTAATCTTTGATTTCGACTTCAAAATTTCTATATATTGGCATATGGGTCATACACAGAACTTTACTAGTTTTAAGCTGGTCAGGTAAAGTTCCAATAATAAATGATTGTTGGGCGTTATATTAATAATTTATTTTAGAGTATATTTATAAGTAAACTGTCATAGATATATTTGTGTTGGATTAATTTTTAACACATTAATTGACGACATGTTATTGTTTCATGTAAGTCAGGCAATACTTCATACTGGAGGACAAATGCAACTAGGTAGATTTTTAAAAAATATTTATTCCACAAAGAGTTTAATATATAATATTATAATGTAAGCATTCGGACTGTGGCTATGAATTTATATGATATTTTTTATCCGTAGTACTTACAAGTGATTATTTTTACTAGTTTCTGTATGTTTAAATATATAATTACATTACAGCAGATCACGAATATTAAACAATTCATAAAAACGCAATATACTTGTGATTTCGGATATGAATTTACAAAACACATATATACAAGAAGGTGCTGCTGAATACACTTTTTATAACCTCACACTCTCTCTCTCTCTCTCTCTCTCTCTCTCTCTCTCTCTCTCTCTCTCTCTCTCTCTCTCTCTCTCTCTCTCTCTCTCTCTCTCTCTCTTAATTACTTCTGAGATATTACGAATAATTCATTTTGTCTTGCGTAAGTTATGAAATTCAAATGATTTTGAAAGACAATTCTCAAGAACCAATATAAATTACCAACCTAAATTTAAATTTTGATGGATCCATAGCTGCGATTTCGGAAGGAAGCGACTGAATACAGCCAATTCAAGGCTAAATCAACATATTCATAACTTTATAGACGTGGATTCGTCTTATCATGTTCTGATCAACTCTCCCCATCTCATGAAATCCTGTCTCGGGATACACTTCTTTAATGGAATCCTTACTCTAATATTGCTTCCAATACCCATCTTTTGAAAGCATCGGAGTATGTTTAATCTACATTTTGTCAATATACATTTTATAATTTCATCCTTCTAATTATTTCGTAACAAAAAGAAAATAACCTTTATCCAGTCAAATAGTTTTTTTACTTAAAACGTCATTTTCAATCATTTTTATAAATATCTAGCATCCTTCATCTTAGTTTATAACTTAAAAAGTTACAAGTCAAAAAATCTGTAAATTATCAAATACAAAACAATAACTATAAAATAAATACAAATTTATAAAAAACTTGTACCTTTTTTAAGTTATAAACTAAGATGATGGATGCAAGATATTTATAAAAATGATTGAAAATGACATTTATGTCGAAACGTTTTAAGTAGAAAAAATAAAAAAATATTTGACTGGATTAAAGTTTTTTTCTTGGGTTACGAAATGTTGAAATTTTCAGTCCAGCTTTACATCGCTTTTTAAAACGTTTTAATTATTTAATATACTAAGACGATATCTATTTTAAAGTTATGATTTAAGACTAAATCATTTTCGTCGAGCCCATTGTATCTTTACGTTTTATCTACATCTGTAAACCTTAATGAACCACTATAACTTTTTTTTTCCGTCCAACTTTAGGGTACTCTGGATCAATCATTAATGCTTATTCAATAACTTTTTCTCTCCGCCCAGTATTTTTTCATCCTCTCTGATATCCTCTCTCTTTCTTCATTGGAGATGTTGATAGTCTGCTTCGTTTTTGGCTCTTCCTCTTGCCTCAGGTTATGCCTTTGGCAGTTCCATCCCTAAGCATATCCTCCGTAACCCCGAGTCCTCTCATGGCTCTCTCGGCTTCCTTAAACGAATTCGGTTTAGTATTAGTAAGAAGTTCAAATGGTCTCTCGGTACCCTGCTTACATTCAACAGCAGGATATGACCATTGAAATTAACCCTTCTTCTCCTCATTGTGTCGGAGATTCCTTTAGTGTTATTGTTTACTATTAATTTATAGTAATATTGTTCTTTATATATTTAAATTTATAATCGTGCGTACCTTTGGTGGTTGTGAAGGATCTTTGAGCAGATACAGATGACGCAGGTCGGGAAAGGTTAATTAGGGTGAGGCCCAGGTACACACTTTGATATCTCTCTTAATGCCTAGGGGGCCTTTCGCCTTCTCGTTTCATGCCCGTTTGTTGGTTTTAAAAAAGAATCAAAGCCTTTTGGTTTAGTCTCTCGGAGTTTTATGTGGGCTTGGGTGGAAACATCAAAAATTAACACTGGTAGAAGTTATCCTTAAGGGGAAGAGGAGAGTAGAAAGTACATCCTAGAATCCGCATTGTTTTCATATTTTTACTTTTATATATATACTACAGTACTTACAGTACGGTCCCAGTGATTAAGTAGTAGAGTGGATTTTTCTCCAAAATGTGTTCCTTGTATTTAGAGAAGCGGAATTGAGTTAGTTATTTTGGTAGTGAATAAGTTGCATGGCATCAAATCGTGTTATTGCTTCCATTAAAACTCCATTCCAAGCCAAAAACTAGAGAATGACACAATTACGCTTCCCTCAATACTCTTAACTCTTAAAACAGTTAATGGATTTAACCACTTATTCACTGGGGTGTAATAAAATCCTATTAAATGCAAAAAATATAAATAATAAATAAGGATTTTTTTTATTTGTTTTTTTTATCACTTAAAGTATCGAAATTTTGGTCCGTAATTTAATAAACATTTTAATTATCATTAAGTCGTTAAGGTCGTTGAGTGTATACAGCGTTTGCTTGCTTGGGTTGGATTGGGTTAGCGTTAGACCTCCTACGGCAGCCATGGATGGGCCACGTGGAATCTGCAGACCATCCTCAAGCTCAGCCAGCCTCTAAAAAAGGGTAGGCCTTAATTGGGAGAAACACCTGGCTGATGGACGTGGTTTCGGCTAAATGAACCCCTTGCACAATAGTTGGCTTAGAAATAGTATAATCCTTACCGTATACAGAACCAAAGGCCTATTACAGGTTGTAATCGTATATATATTTTTTTTATTTTTTTTTTAATAGCATTGTGAATTCAGTAGTAGCGCGATTATTCATATCACATTTTTATTCACATCATATCACTATTTCTGAAAATAAAATAAACGATCCTTAAACAAACAAATATTTTATTTAATTAATACATTTTAACAAACATTTAATAGACTGAAATTACTACTAGCATTTATGTGGGATTCCTCTCAATACTAAGATTTATGTTCTCAAGTGTATTGTAATAATTCACTTCTTATGTCTCATTAAAATATCTTTAAACAGTTTTATTTAAATTTTAATGAAATAATAAAATCTTGTCTGGAGACAAATGACTTTCCTTGTACGCCTCTTATTAAATAATTCTGTGGCTCGAAATATTGTTCCTCAATCAAATAAAATCTGTATGTAGGTATCATATAATATACGTATGTACCGCATCAAATTTCATGAAATGATCATTTATTATAATATATAATATACCAAAATATTTTTCTTATATATTTCAATATTTTTTGGACATTAATTTTAAAATGCTATACGTTATGTACCTTTTCAAATGTATTGGTTTTTGTCGAAATTTGATATTTTATATCATAATATTGATATTTTATATAAAGTTCTACTATATTATATATATATATATATATATATATATATATATATATATATATATATATATATATATATATATATATATAAAATGACGGATAAGAATACTAGATAGAGATACTAGAATATTGCTTAGCCTGCAGAGGGTTGTTAAGGAGTGTACACCTGGAACGTACACCAACAAAAGACATGTCCCTTCGGGATCTGGGGGAAGCCTATTGAAGTTCATTCATTATGTTCTTATCTTTATCATTTAGCATTTTAACTGTCAATCCATTACTTAGTGGATAACTTTAAAATAATTAGTCCAACATTTTAAAAAAATTAATGACGATTTATATTCGGAAATATGAGATGACATAAAGATAAAAGAGCAGCACAAATCATATAAAAAAGTATACATATGATATAAGATTAAATATTTAAATTAATAAAAGTTTAATAACGATTATTTAATATTTCGTGATATAACAATCATATTGATATTTAATTTTCTATAATATAAAATAGAAATTTTTTAGTACAAGGAAACAAATTACACATTAATTGTTTACTATTATTTTGCGAAATAATTAAATTATAAGATATTTTTTATCTACACTTTAAGTTTATGCTCTTTACTATACTTAAATTCTTAACTCATTTATTTCTTTCTTGGACAACTTCCATTGAAGCATTAATTGATTTTTTTAAATCCATTTGTTGGTCAATATTTTTTTTATTAGACATATGCTATATCTGTACCGTAGCATAAATACGTTTATTTTAGTTTTGTATTATTTTGAATTGATAAGTTTTAAAATTGATAAATTTCCAAAATTTACTTTTTCGCTGAATCAGTGGAAAAAGAATTTCTAACACGAGACATAGTTTATATTGCTTATGGATCATACGATATGAGATAATAACAAGGCTTAGCGAACCCGAGGGCTCGATGCCGATGCCACCAATCCATGAGATACAATTATGATACAAATTTCATTATATTATTATTAACGATATTTAACTTGTTGGCGGTTACCTGGCAGGTACCTATAGGACTACCTGTAGGTAACATTTTTTTGCCAAGGGGAATTCTAACAAAGGAGCAGGTGTTGGAAGCAAGTAGTGGGGGGACTGCGCGAGCATCCTCTCTCCATAGCGACCTCAGTCTACAACACTGTCTCTTTTGGTGTGTATCTATACATCTCTTGTTGTCGTTGTTGTTGTTTAGTGTTGTTTTCTATTCTTGTTGCTTCTCATCTATTGGATATCTTACAGTACAGAGGTAAGCCGTTAACTCTATCAAAGTCTTACTATACTTTATCGACTTAAAACTAAGCAGAAGAGCTCTGTTATGTATAATAAGCAACCAAGTTTCGATCCCCAGTGATAAACATAAGTATATATTTGTTAATACTTTCCCTTATATACTAATAAATCGATTAGTGATTAAAGATGCATCAAAAAATAGATATAATGGGAAAAAATCAGTATTAAAAATAATACATATTCTTCTATACATACACTGATATTAGAACAATCCTACATACCATTTACAAATAATTATTATCAGTTACACTAGAATTGCTCGCCTCAATAAATACAAAAATCTACCATTACAGCTCATGAAGGGTTTAGTACATGGCTCATGGTGGAGACTGTATTTAATGTTTTCAAGACAACGGTTATGCAGGAAGGTAATTTGTCCAAGACCAAGCTCAATCGCCAGGTTCTTTCCCCAATTAAGGGTACCCACCTTATAGGTGATCCCCAGATAGCTATATAAGTTTATTTTTTATATGATATGTTATCCCATATATGCAGTGATAATACAACATTCATATATATCATTAATAAATGATTAACACCATGTACACTAGAATTACTCTCCTCAATCAATATATTGCATAAAAGTACCATTACAACTCATGAAGAATTGAGTTCAGTATATATAAGAGACTATAACGTTTCGAAGACAACGGTGATGCAAGCAGGTGATTTCTTCAAGACTACGCTCAATAGCAAGGTTTTTTCCCCAATTATGGGGGCCCACCTTATAGGTGATCCCTAGAAAGGCCTGGAGATTCCACACACTGCGTCCGTTGCTGTTAAAAAATTAAATAAATGTATTTACCAGAGCCGGTTTGAACGTGAGTCTTTCAGGATAGCAATTCAGCGTTCTATACATTGAGCTACTTATTCCTTATCATTGGATAAATAATAAATTGACCAGTAATCAATAAAAAAAATATTAAAATCGAACTTAATTGTATGTCATTTACATGATAACCATTACCATAATTGCTTATTTATTTATTATTGATTTATCTATATTGGTTATGTTAAGAAAATAAAACCATTTCTATACAAACAATTAATAATATATTCTCATATTGGGTAATGAAAAGAAAAATGCTTGTACTCATATACCAACGGAGAATTGATTTTTGTTGAAGCCGGCATGTGACGAGGTTTTGACCGGTTACTTGCTTGAAGTTGACTTCAGATATCACCAAAGATAATAGTATCATACTTAATTATCAAAATACAAATATCTTCTAATCTATGTTTATAAGCTGCTGTATTTCATAATGACTAAAGAAATTATTGATATATGGATAACAGTGAATTATAAACATAATATAGGTATCTATATTATTTGAAGAAATTGCAAAATCTTCAAGTTTAAAAGGACAAAGCACACTTTCTTATAAAAATTTATTTAAATTCCAATTAGGCTTAAAGCAAAATAAGTTAGGCCTTATTCAGATTACTTTTATTTTAATTATTTAATAGCCAAATTTTAATAAGTCTTTACCTTCTCCAGAACACTGTGGCATGAAATATTGTTTTTAAACAAACCTATATACAAAAACATTATATTAGTTATTGGTGTAAAGGGATAATAATGCAGATTAGGCTGCTAGATATACAATTTTAAAATGGCATTTAAAAAAAAAATTATATCAATTAATTGTTGAGTGAAATAAAATATCTTCCCTGCTGCCATTGTTGTGCAGATATCTTTATCAACGTTTCAGCGTTCTTTCCTATCACACTTTGAGACCACACTTATTATGTAATCTAATTTTAATTTATTTCCAAATATAATTTTTTCCCTTTTGTTAAACTAATGGCCTGTATCATACATTTCACACACATTACATCACACAATTCTCTCATATTAAACCAATATACAGCAAAAACACAAATGCATGCGATTTAAACCAAATTAAATTAAAAACGTGTACCATAAAAGGTCTTGGGTTCATTACACCCAGGAGACTATACTTTTTTAAGGCAATGGTTGTACAAGAAGGTGATTTGTTAGAGATCACTCTCAACCACTAGGTATTTTCCCAAATTATTTCATATAAGGCTGGTTGAATATAAGTTTCTCCAGGATACACCCAAAGCTGTTAATAGATTAAATAATTTATCTGTCTCTGCCGGATTTGAATCCGGAATCTTCAGCACTGCAACTTTTGTTTTTACCGCGAATTAGAATTAAAAGTAATAATATAAAATGTGTACATTACATAACTCCTTTGCACTAGTATCCAACTATAAATCGGTTACTCAAAAAGTGATCCTGAAGCATATTAAAATCTTCTAGTAAACCATGGTGTATTACTAAATTATTACTTATGGAGTGTTGCTTTATTAATAATTCTCGAGTATTAATAAATTATCACTTATTACTCTAATAAATATTTCTAAAATGACTATTACATAGTCACTAAAAACTTAATAACAGAGAGGTGCTGTACTGTATATATCGATTTCAAATAGATAAATTTTGCAATACATACGTATAATTTTTTTTTTTCCGTTAAGAAACATTACATATCAATAATAAATTATTTATTTATTTTGATCGTAATACACTCATAAAGAAAATTGTTTGTTAACAAAATTATAGCCTTGATATTAATTAATAATAATGATTGAAAGGCGGAAACAAATTTAAACGGAGAGTCTAAAAATGAATTTTGTTTTTCAGTTGGACGTTATTAAAGTCATATTTTCAGGCAAAGAATAATCTCCGAAGTTCGTTATGTGAAACATTATTTCTCCATTTTTTTAATTGTTCCATTTTTCGTAGGCAATTCCTTAAGACAATCTTAAAAAAAACAAAAATAATAATTTATGTTGGGCAATTCTGTCCATAGGGTCATAGGGTCTGAAAATAAGATACTAAATTTTAATAACTTCATTTTAAATAGCCTCTGTACAGCAGTATATTTGGTTTTATAAATGTTTGCATTCAAATGTCATGAGTTTGTTTTCTTGGATTAGATGCCAGAAGAATGTTTATCAATGTATATAATATTTATTTTTGTATTTATTATTGTTTACTTAAGATATGATTGTAAAAGATAAGTTCGGTACAGAAGACAATAACTAATGGATAATAGATACTGATAAAAACGAATTTATAAAGACGCTTGTATTATTAGTTCTTCGTTAATCTTAATCTTGTATCTCTAAGTTAATTTCAGCATTCATGATTGTTCATATATTTGGACCGAAACGTTTGCTTTCAGAATAATACATTTTTGTAAAAACTTCTCCCTCATTGTTTAATCAATTTAAAATTTTAAATGAGAGCGAATTAGTGTGGCGATCTACTCTGATATAAACCTAATTCTAAACACGGAATTCGGTAAGATAAAATTTGAATACGAACAGGGAATAACCGTAATGATCGTAGTCTAAAAAGAAAAGAAAATCCCACACTTACTTGTCCAGCGCTCTAAGCTTCCAATTACCTACAAAAACTGCATATATGTACTTGACTATCAAAAGGCTTATTTGCTCTTGCTACGTCAACTTCCTATCTAGTCCAGTCCTTAAAAATCCAGAACTTTTAAAACCCCTCCTCACTTTTTTACGAATAAACCACATATTATGTTCCATTTGTTGCTGATCTCGCCCTAAATTGTTACCACCGGCAGATTCCACTAGTTCCTAACCCCTCTTCATGAATCCCCGATAATCCTCCAAGGGGTCCAAAAAGAATATAGCCACTGGCCTTTCACATCTAAATCTACTGTTAGAGTACTACTGGTAGTACTAATTTCTATACACCTTTTTTTTTCCACGTCATTATTTGTACTTTAAATTTTCTTAACTTTTACATACAACAAAAAAAAAATTCATTATTTCGCTCCTTCAAAGGAACAACGGAATAATTAAAAAATAAGCAATTTTGTGTTAAGCCTTAAGTAGGAATTGTACTGGTTGATGCTTTTTTGATTCTTGAACGAAATATCTGATATTCCATTTCCAACATATATTCTTTTAATATCATGTTAATAATGGCATTAGTTAAAATAAATAATAAAAATTTCTTTGAACATTTTCTAACGGTTACTAAAAGCATTTAAATACCATCATTACAATAGGAATGCTTTGCTTTACCAATACCTAAATGTTTATTTCTTTAACTCACGTTGACCAATATCGAAAAATAAGGATTTTTGAGTTATGATATAGTTCTTTTGAAGGAGCGATGTAAATCTAAATTGAATAAATAGTTTTAAAAATATATATTATAGATGAACAATTAGTATATCGATGCCTTAGTTCACACATGTGTTAAGTGGCGAAAACAAGATTTTACATGAGTCAACTTTGATAATAATTTAACACAAGAAATACAGTTCAAGTTTAATAATATACAAGTACTAGCTTTTGCCCCCGACTTCGTCCGAGTTGATTTTTAATAAAAACTTGTGTTGAGTTTAAACGGAGAATGAATTTTGAACTTCAGTTGGCCTCTGGTTTGCGTTGGTACTATGTCGATTAGAGAAATAATTAGTATATTTCTTTTTACTTTTTTTATTTATCTTATTTTGTTTTTATTAATTAACATTGCTAATTAATGAAAACGGGGGATGTACAAGTATATATAGAAAGTGATATAACTACCTTAAATTTATTTTCCAGCTATTTTATATTTGTAGGTATTTAGACAGTTAACCAATAGTTATAACGATGTATTTAGTTAGGGGTGTCTATTGTACGAGACTATACCCCCCCCCCCATAATCAATTGCTATCAATAAAATCAATATTAAAACAACCATGTAAAGGCCCACCAGGCCGATCTGGTAAAAAAATAAAATAAAAATTTTGAACTTAATATTATTCATAAAGGCAATAGTGAATTTAGGCAGCCTACCAACCCTTATCCCTTTGTTGATCGATGTTAATAAAATGTCCTGTTAAATATTAATGGGCATAAATACAGAACTTTCGATTGAAATCCAATATGTAATATTCAAAACTATAATCTCTTGAATTAAAATGTATACTCGGATGGTATTAGAGGTATTCTTGGGATAAAAACAGTTTCTTCTCGACCACATCCCGAGGTCTTACTGTAGCTTCTATATTTTGTTGCAAAACTTTTACCTGCAGTCTACTCCCATAACTCTTAAAATTTTGGAGGTTTTAAAGTAAAGGTGCCCCTACATTATGTAAAAGATTATGTGCTGGCAGACCAAAAGTATTGTAACATTCGTCGGATAGTGCGGGGCTTTGTCAATTTTGACTACTGCATCTATTGATTCAGTTCCTGTTTTCTATCAGCTCACCTTCGAATGCCCCTAGAAGCATATAATTGATTTTAGATGCACTCTTCAAATCCTTTCTTAGTGCGCGTCGGCCTTATAAAATGAACTTACTGTCCGAATTTCAAGTCTGTAGCTTATACCGTTTTGGCTCTGCGATAGTCTTTTCAGTCAGGACGAACTCTTTTATATATATAGATAACATGATACGATTTCCCGCATTTTACTCGTTTATAGGTATTTCTAAAAAAAAGAGGTATTTCTTTATTTTTAACGTAGAAGCTAAATCTAAAATTTCTTAGTGCTAGCTTTAAAAAGGACTTTGTTTTTTTTATTACAAAAGCTTGTCACCCTTTTCACCCCCTTAGGAGACAAATTTTCAAAAGTTATTTCTCAGTGCGCGTTAGCCTTATAAAATGGACTTACTGTCCGAATTTCAATCTGTAGCTTATGCCGTTTATGCGATGTACGCAGTTTCGGAGCTGACTGAGAGGCTAGCCTTCCAAGTGGAGGTTCAATGTTCACGGAGTAGAGGGGGGTAGGAGAATAATTAAATTTATATATTCTTTTAGTGCATTATGAACGTATTTTATGTAGTAAAATATAAGTGAATTAAATAATGGTTATGAAAACTACGTATTATGAAAATGCACACGCAACCAGCTACAAAATTAACGAAAACAATGGTATTTTACGAATGACACTAAACAAAATTCTAGTTACTTTATTTAAATTAGGTTAAGAAAACGAAAAATTGTACTGAGATTGTTCGTTATTACAAAGGAGTTACCGTTCTTAGCTACCTACATAATAACCAAATGTACAACAAATAATAATAACGTAATAACATCCAACTAAAGTCAAAAGTAATCTTCGTTTGACGAATGAAATAAACCAAAAACGACCCAACTAAAGAAAAAATATTTAATAACCTAACCCAAAGAATGGGTTTTATTTCACGAAGAACATTGATTAAGTAAAACAAAAAATCGTGTTAAAAAATCGAATTTCAATCAATGTGCAGTAAATAAAAATGAATTTACAGCTGACAAAATTTTAATATTCGCATGCGTTTCGCACATTAGTCGGCCCTCAAATGTCTGCTCGTCGGGTAGGCACACTTAGCCATACTTCCCCACCTACGCACATAGAAACTTTCATCCCCATTTTTATTTTACCCCCAAAAGGGTAAAATTTATACATTCTTCGAATGTCATAATTACTTATATCTAATCAATAACCTAAAAACTATGTTGCGACCATTTAGCTTAAAAAATGACAACAATTACATACAAACCTTCATCCCCTCTTTCAACCCCTTACAAACATTTTTTCGCATTAAAAAGGAGCATATGTCCTTTTCAAAAAGGTAAAGGAGAGTCATTTTCGCATTTATAAAATTAGTATAGTTAACGTGATACGATTTCCCGTATTTACCTTTTTTACGGGTCGATTTAAAAAAACAAACCACGTGTTTCTTTATTTTTAAAGTAGAAGCTAAATCTAAAATATTTTATATATATAGATAACATGATTCGATTTCTCGTATTTTCCTTTTTTACAGGTCGATTTTCAAAAAATGAAAAAACACGTATTTCTTTATTTTTAATGTAGAAGCTAAATATAAAATTTCATGGTCCTCACTTTATAAATGACGCTTTTTTTTTTTTGCTTTTTTAAAAAGTTTTTCACCCATTTCAACACCTTATAGGACGAATTTTCAAAAATCCTTTCTTAGTACACGTCGGCCTTATAAAATGTGCCTAATGTCCGAATTTCAAGTCTGTAGCTTATACCGTTTTGGCTCTGCGATGGTCTTTTCGGTCAGGAAGAACTCTTTTATATATATAGATATGTTTAGTATATTCTTGTAATATTTACAGCTATGATCAATGACTTCCTGATCACAACTTTACAATATTATTTATATATCAAAACCCATATTTGAAAAATTTGCGCTTAACAGATTTGTGAACAAAGGCATCGATATTTGATTAGCTCAAACTTCCTTTTGGTTATTGGTCGGTTTCTTGGTAACATGATCTTCATTCTTATCCTTTTTCTTCGAGTGTTCATACCCGTTTTCCTTGTTCTGTTTCTTAAATCAGCCTGGGGCGACTCTGGTTTTACTCTACCATTATATGTAAGAAAACGGCGCTATATAAAAGATAATACTTTTGTTCTTATTGCTCTGCAGTCTTAAATAATGACCATTCACTATTTTCATCTTGATGGAGCAACTATGAGGTTCTATTGTTGGCCGATTATTTTTAATGTATCGAACGCCTCCATAATACAAGACCTTTCATTCCTTACTTTAATGCTTTGATTCAGCTCTAAATCGATTAAGCTGATGATATCGTTAAGTAGAATACGATAAAAAATCGATCTCTCTAAAGGAACGCTTGGACAAACCGGAAACTATTATGTACCGTTATGAGGAGTGTTGTGCCCGACATATTGAGTACTGCCGTACCGTTGTTTTTGAAAAGAAGTCCATTCATTACGCTTACAATGTAAACAATATAGTTACCTGTATTATATTATAGCAATTTATGTTTTCATATTACAGATATTTTTATTACATAGTAACCTTAATGACTTATGAAAAAGTACTGATCCACTACAACCGATGAAGGGTATTATAAGGTCCTGTGCACAGGAGGGGCAATACGTAAAGCAGGTGATTTTGAATTAGGGGTACCCACTTTACAGGCTGGTTAAGCTCTTCATCACGCAGAGTCGACTCACGGCTGATAACAGAATGAATAATTTATTTGCCACAGCCGGTCTCGATCTCTGAACCTAGAGATTAGGAACCCAGCACCCTGCGTCCCGAGCTACCTTACCCCCTTCTTAATAACTTAATTGTGAAAAAATATTTCTAAAATTACTTTATTTTATCCTTTTTATTCATATTAATTTATTTTTCTGTTAAGTGATTTCAATAACTGATTCACTAGTGTTTTGTTTAAATAAAAAAATATGGTATTTATTCAAAGAGAAACATTTAAAAAGTACATACAAATTATTTTTGTCTCCAAGATTCAACTTTATAAGATGACTGAATAATAATTAAACGCTTAAATTAGATTTCTGGAAGTTGATGAAATTACAAAATTTTGAATTTAGTTACAAAACCCAACCAATTTAAGGTCGATCTCAACCTTCGCGACTCTATCACTTCAGTTACCCCAGTCGGGGTATGGTATACAATTCCGTGTTCTGTAACCTCCTATATTCTCCAGTGAACTTGTCCAATTTTGAACCGAATATTTAGCAAAATAACGTTTTTTCGAAAATGTTAAGACTTTGTTCATCGTTGTTGGCCATGTTTCGCATCCACATTGAATAGTTAGAAGGATAATAGTTTTATAAACGAATATAAAATAAAATACAAGGAATATATGTTTATGTGTATGCTTACTTTTATATCCAAGAAATATCGATTTTAATTTCTCAGATGAGTTGGTACGTTAAAGTAAACTTAAGTACTGTGAAGTAAAGGTTGATGATTTGCTTACTTATATTCTTAAAGTTATCCTAAGTTCCAAGAAACTTCTGCTCAAGTTTAAGGCCTACTTCGAGAGAGCTTCGACTGAGGCTTCATATTTTTGTCAAAGTTTAAATTAAATATTTTGTTATCTCCACGGAGGCTGTAGCATAAGTTCGCTTTATGCTTTAAGTTTCACCTCCCTGGGGAGGAAATTACCTTCATGGTTTTTAATATGTATTATTTAACACATAAAATATGTTAGGTGATGGTTGACCCCGTGTATTTTGGCACATTATTGTTTCATATTTAAGTAATGTCCTTCTTGATGTTGCATTAATTATGCTTAAAATGAACTTCGGGAATAACAAAAAGATACAACACTCTTGAGAGTCCACTGCAATGAAAAAAGTAAATAAAAGGCCAATATATTACAGCCATTTTTTTAGTATTTCACACTTACTCTATTGCGTGCTAATCAACGGTTGTGCAGAGTGGTGAGCTCATCAAACAGGGTTAATATGTACTAGTATATGGTATTTATAGACTATATGGTACTAACGTTACAGAGGCTGATGTCTTGAACCCAAATTAAGTAGCTCAGGGTTCTACGTACTGTCGTACCGTAATATAATCTTATACCAAGTATAAGTTTTGTTTTGAATGATTAAGGTCTATAGTGATTATAGTCCCGTTCTTCATTTAGTATCTCTCCCTATCATCACAATACTGGTATGCGATGCACTTATCTATAACTCAAACGCTGACTGATAGGTCATTGTCTCATATTGACTTGAACATCTGTTTTTATCTAATCATAACTGTTGTTAAGGACCCTTCTAGAAGATGTGACGTGGAATGATCGTGAATAGACAACTGTATCAATGCCAGACTTATTTTCGAGTCTTGTAAATAAATTGATTTTAACCAAAAAATACTAATTTTTCGAATTAGTTCAAGAATATTTTATTTCTATAACCATCATCATCCATTTTGAATTTAAATGGGCTTTGTTGAATTCACAAAGGAGAGGAAAACGCTAATAATAGTATTTATACTAGTTTAACCACACTAGGGAGTTGCTATTATCAGAAATATTGGTGACGTTTAAAAAAGGCTATGGTTAAGATTGTATATTCATGAAAATATTAACAAGAATATTGCCTTCAAGGACAAACTTAGCTTTGACTCTGTTCCAGTAGTTCCGCTGTAAGTTGTTCGGAACTGAGGATCTATGATTAGACTGAACCTGAGAATAGTCTAAGATGGGCACTCATCAAAGGAACAGTCTTCAAATTATATTTTATTTTTATTTCGAACAGTATATAAATAAATACACGTGTAAGTTAACTGACAAAGGACGGTAAGAATTAATTAGTGGTGGCTATAGTATGTTGGTTTTCAATTTACTTTTATTGTTTTTTTAAGAATAAAACAAACAAAAAATGATTAGCTGCTGACAGTTGATATTCGCTAGACAACATGTTTTTTTATTTATTTTTTTTATTGATATTTACAACTGTATTACAATAATACATCAAGTAAATAGGCTATGTGATACATAATGGCATGAGTTAATGACAAGTAGAGAAACTACCCACTGGTAGTACTCAAATCACTAGTTCAACTAAGAAGGTCACGTGGCCATCTTTTTTTCAGACGCCTCGGAGGATTATCGGGAATTGAAGAGGAAGCTAGGTTTGAAACTAGAGGGTTTGAGTGGGAAAGAAGTTTGTTATGAAAGGATAGATACCAGGTTCGGGCCAAATTGTCGAGATGCAACCCTAAGTATCGGATCTGTTTTACAGGCACCAGTGGGATATTGTTAAAGGATACTGAAGGGCAGGAAGTCATTGGTTTACGACGTGAGGTAAAAGTGATTTGATGTGATTTTTGAGAATTTATTTTAATTCTTTTCATTTATTATTTTTGACACCATTCTTCAAGATCAGTGATATGGGATTGGAGGCTTTAGGATGCAATAACTGGATTGGTGTTGACTGATAATACACATGCATCATCGGCATACGTGGTAAGGATAGTATTAGGATGAGTTGGGATGTCAGCTGTATAAACTGTATAAAGGATTGAGCCAAGGGTATTACCTTGTGGAACACCAGCAGATTGGGAAAAGAGGGATGAATGGACATTATTATGGTTTACATGGGAAGTTCTATTTGTGAGATAGAATTGAAGGATGAGAAAGTATGTATGGGGTAGGAATTCACGGATTTTGTAGAGCAAGCCCGGATGCTAGACTCGGTCAACAGCCTGTTCCACGTCAAGAAAGACGACCGAACAATATGATTCACGTTCTAATGCAGAGGAGACTACATCCACCACACTATGACATAGACAACATATGTAAATAGCATTTATATTATTGATATAAACAATTATTAAAATCAACAAACGAAATATATGTATTGACATAAAAAGCTAAAGATATTTCATGTATTTTATTTTATGTTCGCATGTGTTGTGTCTTCTTTTTCGTTTTTTATATGGTTTTGTTTTATTCTATTTTCCAATACAGGAATTATTAGCATTTGAAACGTAGAAAATTGACATAGTAATGACGTAAGTCATCACCAGTCCCGTAGTTACTTAGTGATACTTACTTTTTACTTCACTTTATAGGCGTTCCGACAAGGGTTGCCTCAAACAGGAGAGCTCCATGCATCCCGATCCATCCAATCCTCTTCATGGAGTCCTCGACCAGCCATCTCCTCCCGAACTCCCTCCATCAACCTGCTTCTGGGCCGTCCGCATCCTCTCCTCCGTGATTGAATCCAACTCGGTTTGGCCATCATTCGAACGCCATTCTCTTCACATGACCGTACCATTGATACTTAAATGTTGATTAATCAATTTTTTTGTTGAAAAAGGTTCGAGACTGACATTGGTAGATGAATTGTTTCTTATTGTAATAGATTTGAATTGATTCAGTGAATCATCCAGCCTCTATGAATGTCTGAATGTTCTACACCTCTTAAAAATAAATAGTCGCTTAAATTAATAAAAATATATTAATGGTTTTGTTGATTTATCTCTTTTTTCGTTACTTCAAAACATTTTGCGGTTTTACTTGGTTTTTTGTCTGCTTTTGTATCTTAGTTTGGTTTTTAAAAAATTGCATCTTTTTTTATTATTCTTATTTTATTTTGTTGGCACTTTTGCCAATATCTTACGGTGTTTGTTATTAAGGCTTTTGGCCTTATGAATATTCTGTTTTTTCTGATTATGTTTGTTAATTTCATAAACATTCTGTTGTTTATTATAAATACAGTAATATGCACTTATTATCATGATTTATATTTTCCTTTAGTTTTTATTAGTATTTTGCAGCGTGCTGGGTTTTGGCCTATTGCACACCATATTTTGTTAGCGAACAGACTTTTTTTGGTAAACAAAGAATGGAATATAAACCTATTTTAAATTTGTTAATGAAATGTTGTTGAAATGGTAATAAGTTAGTATATTTCGGCTTCAAACAATAAACTAGAAGTGATTCATCACTTGAAGCATCAAATTTCGGTTCAAAAGATATACTTAAATATTTGTAATATTTTTTAATTTAAACTTCTTTTTTATTAAGCAGTTATTGAGCTGTATATCCCGAATTCGTAGCCGAGAATTAGCCCTGTGGGATCTCGCGCCCCTCATTCAGGGTAAAAAACTGGTTGGGGAAAGAAATAACTTCCATGCCCAACCGTTGGCTTAGAAACTGTACATTACGAACCATAAACCTAATAGATTTCTAGGTTGTAGGGGTACAATTTTTTTTTTTTATAATTATACTTTCGGTTTGAAAAGATCTCAATTGTTAAAATCGCTTTGTTTAGTTTAAACCCGATAGCGGGTTTTATTACCGGGTACAGATTATATGTCATCTAATATTTATTTTATAATTCATTGGATAATTTAAATGCAGGCATTTTGAAAAAAAAATACTGGATTGTCTGATCGGTGGCGACTTCAATTTTCACTAATGAAACACAAATTTTCTACCTCCTGTAGTTTAATACTCTCCCACTTTAATACCCTCCGGAGTAACAATACATCAATGTTTGCTTTTCATACAGAGCTTGTGTATCTGATTAAACTCTAATATTAGCTTTCAATTTGCTCCTCATAGATCTATCCAGTATCTTTGGGTTTGTCGACAATTAAATATGTTTTCCTCCTCTCATTCTCCTTGATGTAACTAATTTCGAATTTGTATTTGTTTAAACAAGAAGAAGAGAGAAGTTAGAACTAGACAAGGTTGTGATTATGAAGTACAACTCTAGGAAACAAGATGAGCTCCGGGGCAGAGGCCGTAGGGGACTAGGTCCGCCTTGTTCAGAGATGTTGATTGCACTAGTTAGCATTTTATTGATCTGCGTTCCCTCTTCCCTACGACTCACCGCTGTGGAGGGGGCCATTGCTATTAACATACCCCTGTCAACTTAGTTGTTGGAACAGATAATCTATGCTACAATATGGTCTATTGTATAAACTTGGTTAAATATTTTTAATAAAGAAAAGAGAGATAAAATAATGTTTAAGATATATCGCTCCTTCAAAATAACGACATAACCCAAAAATTGGCATTTCTTGGCAAGTCAGTAGTAATTTTATTTGTTGATTTTTTTAAATTCTGGAACGAAATATCTATTATTCCATTACTAACATCTTTTTTTTTTTGAATTCATATTTTGAGTTGTATCATGTTTAAACTTGAAGTTTTGTGGAAATTATGGCGTAAGTTAAAATCAAAAAAGTTTTAAGATTTTAAAAATTTTCTAATTTTTAAGGTAGAATTTCAATCCCATCTTTAAAATAGGAATGCTTTGCTTTATCAGTACCCAAATTTTTATTTTTTTAACTCAAATACCTCTATTGGAAAATCAGGTTTTTTGAGTTATGACGTTGTTCATTAGAAGGAGTTAATGATTAAAACTCTCTTTTCCATTCGTGAAGTTGCTTCTTCTGCAACTAATATTTCTTCATCCTCTCAGATCTTCTTCTCTCCTCTTCCGAGATGATATGTTTCGGTATAATTTTAGGTATGTCTTCGAATCTTACATTTTCACCTTAATAATCGTTTAGATGTTCTGTTGTACAATGAATCGTTTGAAATTTGTAATTGTAAATTGATGGGTGCAAATTAGCTGAATATTTCAATTTTTTTTTTTTAATATATTCTGATGGTTGATGACAGGATTTTCAGTTTGTTATTCTCAAAGGAGGATCAAGTTTGTTGCCATACAATAGAACACTATAGTTGAGTGGCCTATTGCTGGAAGGACTAGTTGAAGAGCTTTTAGAACAACACTTAGTTTAGCTTTGAAAATACCACAACTATTGTACAGCCCAACTCGTACGTAGAGTCGTTTTTTTGTTGTTGTTTTTTAAACTTTTATTGAGTTCACCTAGAAATGTTTTTGAGATTTCTTCAGAAAAACATTTTCTAGTCTTTAAGACATTCAACATTATGCGATGAACATGAAGAGAAGAGAGTATCTATGGCGCTATATTTTTTGTGACTTCATGGGTTGGCGCTGGACCAATTCGGAGATATCATATCTTATTTTTTACGAAAGCTGGAAGAAGGGACTTTTAAATATTCAATATTTATTATCATTTACCCATCCGTATTTATTACCCATTTTCCTTTATTTATTATCAAATAATAAAGATAGAAAAGTACTATAAAAATGAATAAAAGCAAAGTACTAGAGGTATCAAGAGAGGAACAAGAGGACGTCCAGCTGATCTGTAATGGGGAGGTACTTGAAGTTGTGGAAGAGTACAATCATCAGGGACAATCATCAGCAGCAGGGGAAGAATTGACCCAGAAGTAGCTAATAGAATATCAAAAGCCAACCAGGTTTACTGCCCTATTTGCAACAGTTTAGTTGGGCATAGGGAGGTTGGAAAGGAAACCAAAATGCACATCTACAAATCAGTTGAACTCCCAACCCTCACTTAGGGAAGTGAAAGCTGGGTTATGCTGGACAAACAAGCTAGCCGAGTGACACCGGCGGAGATGAAATTCCTGCGGAGAGTTGTTGGAAAGACCAGGAGGAACCGCATCAGGAATGAAGGAATCAGTGAGGAGCTGAAAGTGATCGAGCTGAAATATTCCATAAAAAACCGACAGCTAAAGTGGTTTGGCCACGTCTGTCGGATGGACGAAGAGAGAGAGCCAAGGAAGGCCATGGAAGCTAGACCCACTGGGAAGAGGCCGATAGGCCGTCCCAGAGTTTCTTATCAGGAATATATTCAGCGCATTGGAGGGGAGAGAGGGAAGGTATCCAGGAAATGAGGCGGCTGAGTAGGGACCGCGAGGCATGGCTGCAATGGGTGGGGGCTCCTCGAAGCTAGCAATGGCATAAGAGGAAGTCAAAGAAGAAGAAGAAGAAGGATATTTTACAGTCTAAGCTCAGCATCAAACCTTCATTGGCGTGTTACAAGCTTTCTAATAATATACTCAAGTGTGTTAAATTAAGCGAATCATTTTGTTTAGACCCGTTCGAACATCATACTTCATGGAAATATGATTACTGGCTCTGACCTAAATTAACTTTTAGGTCATACACATCCTTACTTGGTTTACCCTATTCAATCAATACGTTATACAATATTTGGCGGTCGACGGAATAATAAGCTTTTTTTCAAATCGACATAAAACTAATAAAACTACACAGTTTTATTCTATTGTATCTGCAGTATTTGGCTTAAGGAAAACATTTGATCGATAGCTGAACGGTTTCGTCTAAATCGAATTGATAATCCACTATAATTTCCTATAGAGGTATTGTCCTAATTTCATAGTCTCCGTAATTATATTAGAAAGGATTTACGAGAATATTTTATAGCAATTAGATTCCGCGGTGTTTATTACAGTGCGTCCGTTGCTCCTTTTTATGGATCGGCATAGTATTCCTAGTCTTAAGTATAAATTCTTCGTGCATTTTTTTTTTTTCCAGATATTTTCACCAAAACATGAATCTTCGAGATTGTTCCTTCCCCGCATGCTTTTATCAGTTCACAAGGAATGTTATCGCTCTCTGCTGCTTTGTACAACTTCAACTTTCCGATGGACATTTCGCCTTCCTCCAAATTCGGTTCGAATATTATCAGTTTAACCCTTCGTTACAGGGGTTAGATTATTTCTTCCGATATTCAAAATACTGTTAAATTAATCTTTATTATCATTCCATGGCGCCACAACTTCTCAATAATTCTCCCACCCATCCAACGTAGCCTCGAAGGTCCTGCTCTCTCAGTTCGATGCAGAACTTCACTGAAGACTTTCCTCGGGATCTCTGTTTCGCAGATCCTTGAGACATGGCTCAGTCTCATGAGCTTGATTACTCTAACCACATAGATATCAGCGAATATAACAGAGTTCCCAATTCTTCCTACTTCTCCACACACCTCCATCCTTCACTGGGCAAAATATTCTTCTTAGGAACTTCCTTTTAAATACAAGGAGATCCCTCTCACCATTCCTCGTCTTGATTATTACTTTTTATACTTACTCACAATGTTTAAAGAATCAGCCAACATATTTATTTATTCATTCGTCTCTAATTCCATTACAGGTTCGTACAGTTTACGAGATCTGTTTTTTTCCTAATAATATACTCTATTAAAAAAACACTTAAGTATTATTTAAATATCATAGTTATGATAAAATAATAAGAATAAAGATAGTACAATAATTGCAAAGTACTAACTGGTTAGCGTAGAGACATAACAAAAGGGACTCTCAAGTTGTGACCTTTATCTTAAAGGAACATGCCGCTTCAAGGTCATCCCAGGCCACAACCGGCACCTTCGTTTTATCCGTCGTTGAAAAAACCGATCCTTATTTCAAATATACTTGTAAACGTTTTAATTAATTTACTTATTAATGTATTTCCGAAAGAAAAGTGGTATCAATCAAAAGTTCTGAAACTTTCCAAGGGGTTAGAGATTGAATAACTCTAAGAAGAGTTTTAAGCTTTATCTGAATAACCCGTACGCATATGATAATTTTTTTCGATTTTAAACTAAACCCTGCCTTTTTAAAGAATGTACTAGGGGTATAGTAGTGGGATATTTCAAAAGGAGGCGGTTACATCTCAAGGCTTCAAGAATTTTTTTTTTATAAATATCTGCTGTTGGTGTTAATAATTTAAATGCAAACGGGCAGTTTTCTCCAGTGAATATTCGCTTTGCCCTGCAACTCCTTTCTTCTGCACAAGCTAAAGAGGGTCAAAACTAGAACTTACCTTATTTCAACGGCGCACAAAAGCCTTGTAGTTCCGGTAATCCTCCTTTGTTACTAGCTGAAGAAGATTCTCTCCTCATCAGGAACAATAACCTATCTTAGCAGCTATTTGTTTATATATCTACTCCTCCAGTTGTCTTATTATGTCCATGAATTATTATGTTATTGTTGGTTTAAAATTATAAACACTGGCATGAAAGTTGTAATGAGGTCATACCTTTTCAAAGGCCCAAACATTCTGTAGCCTGGTGTATTGACTATGCTATAGCTGAGTTCACTAATTTGCCTAATATAAACGAGTAATAAACCACCTAAAAGGAAGTGTTATGTGTTTGATATAAGTTTGTATTTTTTTTTGTATTTTAAATAAATAAATTAGGGTAAGAAAAAATAAGCTATAACTTATAAATCCCTAGAGTGTAATGGAGAGAATAAAACTTTATAAATGTATGCAGCTCTTGCTAGTTAATAATATCAATATTATATATTTTTTATTTTATTTTAAAAACGGTAGGGAGTAGAACGGAATGTCCTCGCCCTATTTGCCAATTTGAAAGCTGATTATGATTTTTTGGACTGAAACTGCCTGTGGAAGATCATGACTGAGCTGGGCATTCCCGGAATATTGGTGAGATTGACTAAGTAGTGTACAAACGATCCCCAATCCAGAGTCCTGATACAGGGAGATGTGTCTGAGGCCTTTAGCAAGTTGGAACTGGCCTGAGGCAGAAAGACGGTCTCTCACCTTTTGGGTTCAACAGAGCCCTTGAGAAGGTAATAAGAACAATATTAAGAGTAAATAGCGAGGCGAGAGTCGGGACGAAGCATAAAAACTGTGCGTACGCCCATTTATATAGCAGTCCTCGGAAGTAATGAAAGGGATAACGAGAGACTCGCTAAGACGCTGATGAGAGAAGGAGACCAAAACGGCTTACAAGTAAATGAAGATAGAACAAAATACATGACAGTAAGTCCATCCTAGCAACATCATCTGTATGGATCGCAAATCTTTCGCGAATGCAGCCAACTTCAAAAATCGTAGCTCCAAAATAACCTCAACGAATTACCAATTTACTGAGATAGACAAGCGCTAATAGAGCATTTTTCTCAAGAGTTCTAAAGTCCCTAAAATTTTCTAGAAGTTTAAAATTAAGTGTGTATAACGCTGTAATAAAGCCGGTTCTGATATACGGTTGAGAGACCTGCGCTCTCACTGGCGCCGTGAAAAACAGAATAGAGAGATATTTGAAACGAAAATCCTCCGCACAATTATTGCACCTGTATCAGATCAGAGTCGAAACTCTTGGAGGAGAAAGACCAATAAGGAGTTGCTCACGGAAAATGGACAGTCGATATCTCGTGATGGAAGGCAAGAGAGTTAAAGAGTTACAATAGTTGGCAAGAGACCACGTGGTTAACAAGATGCTACGGAGTTTCATGTAGCAGACTGGAAATCAGTGGCCCATGCTAGACAGAAATGGAGAAATGGGCCGCTTGTAAAAGTGGCCACAAATCTACAAGGTCTGTAGAGCCAATAGAAAAAAAAAATTTTAGTTACCAATTTAAAAATTAAAAGTTAATAAATAATTGCAAGAAACGTAGTAAATAAAAACTTTCTGATCCGTGAGCCAGATTTTTATTCTATCTGAATAATAATAAGAAAAAAAAATACGAATAAAAGGAATAATCAAAATTCGGGATGAGGAGGAACCTAAATAAAATAGAAGGAAATTAGCCGTGAATAAGGGACTGATGAGAAGACAAACTAGAATGCCTGGAATAAAATCGAGTTTTATCAAGTCCCCCCCTATCACTCTCTCTCTCTCTCTACTACTCTCTGTCTCCCTCCGTCCTCCCTCTCCGTCTTGTTACATAATTGCAAGCACCACTCCGTCTCTCTTTTTAAAAATGTCCCCCTTTATTCCGATTTCGTGGCGTCTCAAGCGGAAACTGCGATGATTATAACATAAATAAGAATGGAAAAGAAAGTGGGGTTGGCTCGGTATCCTGATGAATTGGACCGATACATTCAACGGTTGAGTTCCGATGAATAGATTCCCTAGAGATAAAGTGTCCCGCCCAAAAACTTTTTAATAGAGATGGGATTTAAAGCAAAAGTTTCAATGGTCAAAAGATTTTTTTTCCTATGCACGTTCGTTGATCTGATGAGTTTTAATTTAATTTTAGTGGCTATTATCTATTATAAATAAAAAGTATTCAAATGGTAAACGTACGTGGACTAGACCTCGTTCCTAAGCACCGATTGGTGGCATCGCTAACGAAACAAATATAGGAAGAGCTGATATTTTTATGATTGGATAGGTACATTCAAATAGAATATCTGCATCGACGGGTAGGTAGGTACACAAGGAGCACTACACACTTGTACAGATAGGATTCCATAAAGCTTCTGTTAGGGATATGATTCTGTGCAAAGATCGTAGGTAACAGTAATTTGTTTTAAATATCAATTCGTTGATTAGGCTAATTTATACTATCAGTTTTGGATGTCCTTTGTTCTTCTTTCGCTTCACCCTCATTGGACTACGATTAATCAGTCATTTCTTTGTTCTTTCATTATTTCTATATTCCTTCTTTTCTCCTCTTACAAAATTACTCAATCAAGCAATAAGCTCAAAGATCATTAGCACAGATAATAATAATGTGTTAATGTCTTTTACACCAAAAAGTAAAACCTGTTTATTTTGTGTCCCAGTGTTTCGGCCTAACTTTTAGGACACCATCAGGGCTGAATGATGTAGTTTTTTTTATTGAAGAAAAATCTTCGAAACCTTTTTATAACAAATACATTGAACAAAATAGGCTCTATTTCTTCTATAGCAGCTTCACTTCACTTTTATCAGATAAAGAGCTCTCCCATTGTAAAAAAATCTATTGGCAGTAACTGTAAAGATAGCTCACTTTCTCAGAGTACTTTGATAGAGAATGCGCTGACCAATGCCTCCTAGATTGCTAATATCTCTCTCCATATTTGTAATATATAAATATTGCATTGCCATCTTCATTTCCTGGGAACACTTTCTCAAGACATTGTCTGTGGTTCTTTATGTTTACCAATATAGGTCTGATCTAGCCTATTTGGTTTCCCCGCATCTTCTCCCGCCTTTTAGATATAAGATCGAGCTTGGTTTCGGGCACTTCTAACATCCTCTTCATTTTCAGATTGAGAGGACGAACAATCCCCTTAGACTTTAGTAATTGCGAGTGAATTTCGCTGCCCTGAACATTGAGGAAAAAGTGAGTTACCTCATTATTCCCATGTAGTTGTCATATGTATAATATAATTCTGCAATATAGTATAAGGTGGCAGGTGGTCCTAGGATTTTTTAAAGGAAGTAAAAAGTCCTTGGCATGTACGATGTCAGGTACTCGTTAAAAATCCAATTAAACCTGGATAGGCTAAATTTAGAGCTCCCACTGTAGCATCGTCCGATTAACTACAGTAGCATAAAAGTTACGTTAAATAAACAAACAATGACCATCAGCACGTTTTTTTGCATTAAACTGTTTTACGACTGTTTTTAGTTTAATATTATAAAAAAATAGGTTATATTAATGCTATGTGTTGACTAACATTAGTTGACCTTATATATATAAGGAGGACTATATATGTTGTTATTTTTTTCTACAAATATTATTATTATTATTAATATAATACATAACTGTTATTCTTTACCATATATTATTTTAATGTATATGTACCTTGTATACTTAGCCCTGAAAAAACCTGCAATGTGGGTCGAAACGTTGGCTTTAAAAATAAACAGTTCTTCATACTAAAGAGAATTTTTCTGGCTACCACTCGGGCCATTTTCTTCCTCGCTTAGTGTTATTCCTTTAAATATGATAAATGCAAAAAAAGTATAGGTTATAGATATAAATTAGCTCATAAGTTATTAATCCGGTGGAGATTGTTGATCTATATTGAGCAAGTAGCTAATACTGGGCAACTGATATCGAAGGTAAGGAAGAAGTTGGTCTGATTTATTCCCGAGGGAAAGGAGGGAAAAACTCCTTCGTGAGGGAAAGGGGAGAGATTAAATATTGGGATAAAGAACTGTCGGTGAAAAAGTGAGAGAGGAAGAAACGTAGGGAAATATGGAGCTTGGGAGAGATCCATCATGCAAGTACTTTTCAAATTATATACTCGTTTGAAGGCCATTTACCCCCGACTCCGCTCATGAAAAGATATAAAGTTTCAAAAACGACTTTCTTTTTTGTTTTTTAATCCTATAAATCATTCCAAAGTGGTGACATTAAGAGAGACATACGGTATCAGTCCCGCAAGTTGTCCCTTCGAGTTGAGACAATAAGCTTAAAATCGTTTCGTTCGTTGTATGTTCCAAAAATACACATAGTCTTGAGTTTTAGTGCGGGAAAATGAGTGTAATTATGGGAAATGTGAATACGCCGGTAATCATTTCATCAAGAAATAAACTTTTCAACTAACATTTAGCATCTATGATTCGAAATGTTAATTGAAACGTCTATTCCTTGATAACAGAAATCTACACTTCTTCCATAACTAAACACTTTTTCCATATTAACCCTCATGATTATTTTTATATTCGCGAAATTAAAAAGGAAATCAATGAATAGCTAAAACTTACTGTGACATAACACGAAGCGACAACCTGCGTAACTGATACCAGACGTACGTATATGTTATTTTGTATCTTAATAATAAAAAAAAAGAAATGGAACTAAGAAAGGGAGAAACAAAAATATGAAAGAGCGCATATAAAATTGGATGATTTTTTTTTTCCAAACATCCTCCTATATAATAGAGAATATAAAACAGAAAAATATTGTTCGTCGTGTTTATTGGAGGGGGGGGAGAAAAAATTCTCAAATAGGCGGTAAAATTAAATTGCAGTAACAAGGCAAATAAATAAATAAAATAATATGTTAATAAATAAAATATGTTCAAAGTCAAAAGCATTTTACTCCAAAATTTCAAAACTTGACTTTTTCGCTAGTTTGTTTGATCGAGCAATTTTGCTTTTCCTTAAGTTTCGGGAGTTTATCATTGCTTGACTTTTAACCAGCGAAAAATGTGAAAAATGGCCGTTTTAAACTATTGAATTTTAGCCAGTTTTGATCCTGATCGCATCAATTATATAAAAAAAAGTATGAATTAATTAATGATTCAAATAGAACAGGATTTTTGACGCTTACAAATACTTTAAAATTTGATAGTAAAAATAAAAGGCGAAGAAAACCTCACCTTAATAGTCACAATGGAGAGACAAAAACCGAGTAAGCAAAAATTGATAAGAAATTGATAAGTAGTATTGAGAAGGCAGTTGATAACAGAGGTATATATTAAATTCATTAAATTGGTTAATGAATTAAGATACATAGATGTTAGAACACGTTAGATGTTAGAACACAGTATCCATCGTTAATCTTCTTTAGATCTAATGCTTCTCATAATATTCTTCTTTTTTTATTTTCCAGATCTTCTAAAGCCATTTTTAATCCGTATAATCAAAATTTTCTGGATATGGTCATATTTACTTTTTAAGGCAGTTGGAGAATTTCTTTCGTTGTTCAAGTATACAGTTTTCCCGAATGGTATTCGTTGACCGACTTCTTTAGAATTAGTCATAATAAATTAAATTGAGAAGGCTGTGGTGAGGAGTTGTCTATATACACTTAAGTTAATTTTTAAATTATTTATAAACAATGAATGTAAATAACTTCGCTTTTACTTTGAATTTTACGAAACGCATGTTATATACATGCATACATATTTATATATTATATATATATATATATATATATATATATATATATATATATATATATATATAACAGAAGGTGATTCCATGGTGATCATTAAATTATCTAATAATTGTATCTTTAATTGATCTCAAATATCTATAATTTTTGTATAACTTTTTTTCAGTCTAGAATAATATCAATGCATCAATGCACGAGGTATAAACAAACCATTCATGGTGATTATCATCTGACACACATAAGCTTTAATTTATATCGAATAAATCTAAAATATAATAACCTACAAAAGTTTCCTTAACATATTATAGAGCTAATGTTAATGTCATGTTATTTAGGCAGGGCGTAAACACATATAAGGTCAGAGAGAATCGATAACCCCTAACATACGGATTCTATTATTATATATCCAGTCTGCAAAGGAATGAGAATGTCAGAATTTTTACTAATTGTATCGATTACTAATAAGTAATAAATTAAACATAATTATTAACATCCACATTATGTAAATTTTGATATGATTGTTCAGAGGATGTGGATTTTGATAGAAGAGGTATCGATAGGCTAGTAATAACACGGAAATGTGACGAATTTTAATTTCGATTCTTAACTCTTACTAATGCTTAAATAAAAATGGCGAAAAACGATAAGGTTTCAAATGTTTTTTTCATTGTAATTAGCATATACATAGAAGCAGATTTAAAGGGCGTTTTGTAGACTTTTAGACGTTCTTGAAGATTCTAATAAATCTCACAAGTTAAACTGAACGGATATTTTTGGTTAAGCGAGTTACTTATTTAGTAAACTTTTACTTAAATCTGATGACAAATCTAGTGGCTTCACCAAACGTGTCCGTTTTACATACTGGTTTATAATATTTTATTTGTTTAATGAATATGTATGTTTTCCTAATATTTCCTGTAGTTCCAATGTATTAAAAAAGAGGGTAGATATTTATTTTTCGCTATGATATTCTGTTTCTTCGAATCAGCTCCTTGGTGGTCCTTAGTGATCCATAGTTATTGAGCTATAAAGGAAAGGTGAACCTGTTTACATGGTAACCTGTACAAAATCCACTGATATTGGTCCGATTTAATGACTTCATGTCTTATAGGTTACTCAGGTTTATATATTAGCTTTTCAAGGGAAGTTTTGAATTTCTTAAACATGATGAATTTCATAAATATGAGTTTTCCAGAATTTCATTTATGTTCAATTTAAAAAAAAAAATCGTTCAAGGAGTTTCTTTTAACATCGCCTAAGAATAAGCTTTCTGATTCAAGCAGCTACTAGTGCGAACAGTTCCTCGATTTAAAAAAGAATAGTTTAAAAAAGCTACAAAAACTGTCCTGTCGTTCAAAAGGTAATTGTAATACAGGCAGACATAGATATTAAATATTGGAAATGAGTTTTTCGTGCCTCAGAAATGCCGTTGAAAACAGCCCCTACAAATTTTATCTAGTGGTTGAAAAGTAATTATTTTTTGGATTTTTATATATTGGGAAAAAAACATTCTCCAGTCATCTTAACTTCTTAATTAATATAATTCCTTAAAACGTTTCGACAACTGTATGTCATTATCAATCTTTTAAAATAAGTTTTCTGCATCGATATAACAATTATACATAACTTTAAAAAAAGTTATAAGACTAGAAATCTGCAAAATAATAACAATTTTAATAAGAAAAAATACATAATTTCAATAAAATTGTCCCAATAACAAGTAAAATTAATTATAGATACCTCACAAATATTTATTTCTAAAAAATTTTTATTATATATTTTCTTGGGGATTATCCATCCTCCATGGTCAAATTATTAATAGATATATAGATAGATATAGATATAGATATAAAATGCTCTTTATTAAATTATTTACAACTGTTCTTTTTAATTTTATTTTCCACATTAGCAACCACAGCATGGTATTTATACCGTCTGCCGCAAAATTATTAATATTAAACTGATATAAACTTTGATCTTTGAAGTACTATATTAGTTGTATGTAATTATGAAGTATTTATTTTACTGTATTTATATTGTTTTATGTATTAAAATATTTTAAAATATATAAAAAAACAACACAAAAAAAGAATCTTTAAATTTTTTATTTAATCGATTTAATCAAAATATTATCTTTTGTAAAAAAGAATTATTATAATGATTTTTACTAAAGATCATGGATTTAGATATATTTAGATGAGAACTTAGAGGATGCAATGAAAATGCTAGAACAGCTTAAGAATTCGGTCTACATATACCACTCGGGAAAACGGAATACTTGAACAACGAAAGAAGATCTCCATCGGTCTTAAAAAGTAAATATGGCTGTAACGAGAATTTGCGGATTCGAAATGGCTGTAGAAGATCTTGAAAATAAAGAAAGAAGAATCTAAAGAGGAACTTAATGAATTTTGCAATTTTGCCCTAAACTTGTAGTCATCAGGAAGATACGATTTACATTATATTGGCGTCGAGAGAGAATGAATGATCATAAAAGACGATCCATACATTATTTCAAAATAGGAAACAGACCAAGAACATGGCTGGGTGCTGTGAGACCTGGAAAAAATGCATATTGATCAGGAATTCATTCACAGCAGAGATGAACTTAAAGAAGCAATTATGAAACAACACTGTTTTCAGGAAGACCAAACCTACAAAAGATCTAGAACCAAGTGGTCAGTGTAGAGGACAACAGCCCGTTCCAAAAAAATAAAGGAGTTCTGGCAGAAGATTAAAGAGAAAAACATCTTTATCTAAGCGTAGCTCTTAGTTGGCTTGTAACGAATACCAAAAACAACGTTAATCTAGTAAAATTCACCCGGGATATTTGGCCTAGTGAAAATATATAATATACAGACAATATATTGCTGCTTTTATGAATGCCAGGCCCTGATCTGTATCAAATAATACAGAACAGAAGGAAGAAGAGGGGGGTCTGACTGAGCTATCGATTACCTGTCACCCGCTTCGATACATCGATTAGTTATTCAACGCTCTGTTTAGGGTTTGCGTAAACGGAATGTAAAAATAACTCAGATGGCTTGGTCATGCACCTCCGGCAACTCTATGATTAGATTCATATCAGTTCGTAGTTATGAATCAACTGTTGTTCAAATTAATTTTGAAATTATATTAGTGTAAACGATCTTTAATGAGTTTGAGATCTGTTATGGGATTTATATTAAAATTTGTGAATAAATACTCTTACTAAGCACATTACATTTAATAAAACATGTAATCAAATATTGTATTTTTTCAGCATACATTGTTTCAAAATGCTCAGTGAGTAACTTGAACGAACAATCTTTAAAATCGGTGGTTCAGTTTACTCGAGAAATCATCATATGACGTTGGACAGTATTAATGCGTTTCCTTATTAAATTGAAATCAAAATATTTCAAACGATTTACTAGATCTTAACGAATAATTTGTAAGTTGAAAATCGAATGAGCCATTCTTTCATATATATCCATAGAAAGTTTTGGGATAGTTTCACAAATATGTACAGTCATTTTTTCTGGAAACGGTCAAGAATTTTAAATTCGCACCCTCTTTTTTTTTTTACAGAACTGTACAAATTTCATTAAAACATTTGTTTGTTTGTTTTTGTATAAATTCTTTGTGTATATTTTCTAAAACTACCTATCCGTTAGCTCCTCATCACTTCTTTCATCTTTCCTCAGTTTCACTATGATTGTGTGGTATATGGTGACCTCTCGAACAAGCTCAAGGAAAGATTGAGGCAAATTATGAACTGTTCACTTCGATTTGTCTTCGACCCTGGGGAAGTCTCATGTGTCCCACTTCTACGATGAGCTAAAGTGGCTCTTACCTTTTATCCGTAGACTCTATTTCCTAGGCTCTTTCTTCTATCAAATCATCAACTCACAACAACATTCGCTACTACGGCGCACTAAAGGTAAAAAATCCTCTGGGCTAGACAACATCCCCTCTAGGAAGATTCTCCCTAGAAAGGGTAAAGCCTTCCTATTGAACATCTTCAACACCTGTATGAGAATTTCATACTTTCCTAAAGCGTGGAAACAAGCCGTTGTAGTACCACTAATCAAGCAGGGGAACGGGTAAAATACCTGAGCACTACCGGCCGATCAGCTTGCTCTCTCATATGAGTAAAATATTCGAGGGTTAGTCCACCATCATTTGCTGACCCACTGTAGGGAGGAAAACATTATCCCACCAGAACAGACTAGTTTCCTTAGAGGTGTTTCCTGTAACATCACCTGGCCAAGCTCCAAGCGCACACCATAGAGCAAATGAACATGAACAAAGCCACGGCCTTTATATCAAACAACAAATGGTACAAACAAAAAAAACAAAAAAAAAACACTCACACAGACGAATTTAATAAAAAGGAAAAAAAGTTGGTTGTTACATAAAAAAGCCAATGTTTGAAATGAAACTGGCGAAAAATGAATAAATAATAAAACACTGATGGAGAAAAAACAAGAATAAAATGCAGCCAAATAAAAAAATTTAAATAATTTTTTTTAGTATGCAGGAGTTAATATTTACAATTTTTATAAAACTAAAAAATATGAAATAACTATAAAAAATAAGAGTACTAAAAATTCTTGCACATCTTTATCTTCTTATTTCAGTGAGTATTAAATTATTTACAACATTGATTGAAAATTTTAGTCATTTATTCTCTTTCACATCGATATTCCATACAGCCACAGCTATTTTATTCACGGACAATCGAAAACTCGGCACATGCCGGATGAACGGAGTGTAGTACAAAAAAAAAATCAATTTCCGTGTTTTTGTAATACATGCAAATTGACAAGACCCCCTTCAATAAATAAATCAAATCAAATTCTGGGCGAACCGCATTTGTATCCATGCTTTCTAATTGCTTGTCATCTGCAATTTTTTTTGTTTGTTTTATTTTTTACTTATTTATTATATTTTTAAATTAATGTGTACGTGGATATATTCCAGAATCAGTAAGGTTTTGATTTCAAAACTATCATAATTTCTAGATATTTTTGCAGGGATAATAAAGGATCACTTACTTCAAAAAACAATGCTTTATTATTATTATTATGAAAGATTTATGATTACAGATTTTCGAAAACAGAATATTTATAATACAAGTCCACAAGATAATATAGGAGGCTGTACCATGCGTAAATTCTGTACTTCCTCCTCTTGTGCATAAACAATAGTTATTACATTAGAACAGTTAAAATGGGCTTGTAATTGAATTGGTATATAAATAATTTATAACAGCAATATTAGCTCTGAACCAACAGGAAACATCCGAAAGATAGAGCGAGACATAGATGGATGTTTATGCTAAAGTATAGCATCATTTTTTTACTAAAGTAGCTTATTAATATTTTACATGGTTGGTAAATCTGAAGTAGTAGTTAGCTCTATGGTAAGGAACAGTGTAAAAGTAGCCTATGGAGTCATATTTATTGGTATCTAATTGTAATAATTAGAGTTTTTAGAGTTCTTCAAATACTCTTTAAACTATCTTTTGGTTTCGGGACTAAAATTTTCTCATATGATCGAACATTATATATATACATATATACACACACATATATATATATAAAATTGTCGTGTTTGTAACAAACAAAACTCCTCCGAAACGACTCGACCTTCTTGAGTTTCAGTCAGGTGATTACAACATCTTTAGGTGACGTTTCGAGACTAGGTTAGTCTCATATTTATGCCCTGACAGTGAAAAAATGAGCTTTTTGTAAAAACATTAAATAGCACACAAAAATAAATATAAAATAACACGTACCTATAAGTTGTAATAGATAGGGTGTACTTACCAGTTCCAAAGAATTGAACAATTTATCATCAATCAGTTACTTCGCAATATATCATAGAATGTTTATATTGCAAAAGCTATGATCAACGAATAAGTAACCTATTTTTAGGAACATCAGTTTTATTTAATTGTTGAATCATATTAGACTATTTATTATTATATCTCTAAGAATTAATTAAATTAGCATAACACGAGCTTAGACCTTCAACATCCGATTTTTTGTTCACAGCGCGATTTTTATATTTCTCTATTGTTATCATTTCTTTTATATTCCGTTTGAAGCTATTTTTCTCTTGGTGTATCACCCTATCTATTAAAACTTACACGTGTCATTTTATATTTATTTTAGTGTGTTATTTAATGTTTTTACTAAAAGTTCATTTTTTCAATGTCAGGGCGTGAATATGAGACTAACCTAGTCTCGAAACGTCGCCTAAAGAAATTGAAATAAACTGGCTGAAACATATTTATATTTATATTTACATATATATATTTATATTAAGAATAGGAACGGATTAGAAAAAAAAGGTTTTATTCTGGATTAATCTCCCTTAAGGATAACAATGTTGTATTACAATGAAAAACTAATTTTTCTAAGTAGAAACATAGTTATTAGTTTTAAAACACGGAGAACAAAAATTTAGTCAATTAGATACGAGTATAGACCTCATTACATATTGTGAAAGAAAAAGAAAATAACTCTACATAAAAACAAACCTGTAACACTACAAGTCATGAGCAGTCCATGGTTCAGTTAGTGGCAGAGACTGCACTGTTTCTAGGACAATGGTTTTTCGATATACAGGTATCTTTACTGTTAATAATATAGTTTTTATATGTTTTTCTTGATATCAGCCATCTTATACTAAACTATCTTTTCGTGACATTTCGAGACTATATTGTCGTCATTTATACGTCGCTAAAATATAACTTGTTAATAAAAATTAAAGTTCTGACCGACCGTTGAAAAGGAAGGTGAAGTTTTCAAAGGTTAGAGCAAATTTTAGAGCTACCAAGAGCTCTTTATTATTTAATATCGCCCTTCTAACTCATTCATGCAAAAATGTTTTTTATTCGGCATCCTCTCATTTCTCCACGTTCCTTTCATCTTCTTCTATTATGGATGGAAAATAAAATAAAACAAAGAGGCTCAGTAGCGTTCGTATTTCAAGAGGGGTCTACTTTTGATGATGTTTAGCCACCTTTTGTTTAAAAACTGGCTCAATGATTTTGGTACAGCCCCGTTGAACTTTTTGAATGATGTAACTTTGAGGTAGACCAGTTATTATGTTTTCAATATATTTATTAACTATGGGTGTACCTCCTGACCGCATTGTGGTGGACCAACCCCATTTTATAATTTATATGCGCTATTCATCAGGTGAACTCAATTTTTTACTAAAATAAAATTATAAAAAACAAATAGAAGTTTAAAATTGGATATTACCATTATCTACATTAATGTATGAAGTGCATTTCATTGTATTAACAGCATTGACTAATGCCTAGGAGTAAGCAGTTCACTACCTCTTTTTGCCCGGAGATAAAACGAGCTTGCATTCATTCTTTTTAATACCCTTATTTTTTAAACTATATTTAAGTTATTCAAGGAGTTTTGAGGCCAGAATCCCGTGGATTGAATGATTATGTGAAAAAGTTGAAGTTAATCGGGTTTGGAGAAAATTAATTCTGGGAGAAATAATTCTGGCAATAAGAAGTGTGCTGCCTGCATCCCTAACGATTTACAACTCTAAAATAAAATATTAAATGATTAAACAAGGGTTTTATTTCTTACTAGAATGAGAAGTTCGAAATTCGTTCAATGGGTTCACCATGAAATATATTTTAACCCTCCTAGAGTGGATTCGGATCATTAATGATGTTGCTAAGGTAAGATGTCTAAACGTAAGAAATAGTCATGAAGGTATAATTCCAGACTGCAAGCAGATTCTTCCTGTATTTATCATGTCATAAGTTCTAATTTATTCCTCGTCCATGTCTGATATGTCTTGCAAAAGGATGATAAGTAAGTGCCGTGTTCTGAGTATGTTCATCTCGAAGAAAATCAATTTCTGGCCTTCTAATGAGTAAATATTTCTAAGGGGTCATCATCTTCATACTTAAGGACTTAAAAACTTTAAGGGTTATGCTTTGTGTAATAAACGGAAGTCTGTACTGTATGCTAGAGTAAATGCGTTCACTAAAAAGAAGCCTATATGATTTAAATTATGGAAAAAACTTCTTTAAAAAAAATATATATAGAAACATCAACAGTCTCTTTATTATTACGAACTTATCACATGGAATATCTTTATTATGATAATTCAGCATTATTGATAGTTGTTTCCCGTACTTAGGTGTGCCTTTTCGTGTACGTACTTATTCTCTTTACATGTATTTATTTATTTATTTAATGTTAATAACATTATTGAAGACTGTTAGGAATTTTCTTTATGTTACAAAATTGAAAAACGCTAAAGAAAATATAATACAGCGACCTCAAAAAGGCCGGCTACTACCGATAAACTGTTGATCGATACTTGAGATATTCATCGAGGCTAAGCACATTCATTTGTGACAACAGAGGCCGTGAGATCTGCCACCCTTCCAAGTTATCGAAGGGCTCTGAGGGCAGGCACTGAGATTCGCCCCCCCCCCCCCACCCAGCTGACAGATGACAGCACATCATCAATAAATCGATTCATCGAGATGTGTCTGCCTGTCAGCGCCCTTATCCAGTTTGCATATTATATCCCTTTCTTCCAGTCTAACAAAACACCGCCCAGGATTGCTTTAACTTTATGAGTTTGCCTCACATGTTTTTGACTGGGTCGTCTGTCTCCAGGTTATATTTTTTTTACCAAGGAACGTGTACTAATGCATAAGTAGATATTTTATGTATTTCTTGTTACTCCATATATTTAATTGTTTACTCATAAATAAATAATTAAATAATTTTAAAATACTAGCCATTTTCCGCCGTTACGAAATCAACGTATCAACCTCTAGAAGTAGAAATTAAGGGGTGACCTGTGGTCTAGTGGTTTGCATAAAAAACTACTAAGCCCAAGATCGTGGGTTCGTAGCCCGGCAGGTGGCCCTAGGATTTTTTGAAAGGAGTAAAATGTCCTTGGCTATACCGTCGTTCGGACCTTCGGAAGGAATGTTAAACGGGGGTCCCGAGCCTGTACGATGTCAGGTACTCGTTGAAGATCCCTATCCTAATTAAGCCTGGAAATGCAAAATTTAGAGCTCCCACTGTAGCATCGTCCGACTAGCAGCAAAAAGTGACGTTAAATAAATAAACAAGTAGTCACAAAAGAATTTTTAAAAAAGTGATAAAATAATAAGCTGTGATGACCTTAATAACGTAATAACCTTTGCAACTGCTTCTAAGCCAACAGTTGTTGAGGGAGTAGAATTGCTCAAGATTAGTCTCAACCTTCAGGTTTCCCCCAATCAAGGGTATCCACTTTATTAAACCGAGACCTTCAGGACAGCAAATAAGCCTTCCGCAACCCCCAGCGCTTTCGTTATATTCCGTTATTCTACCATATTATTTGCCAAATATCATTTTAACACAATGATTTTTAAATTAATTAAAAAAAATTGTTATAAATTTTAGGTGGACGAAGCTAAAAACTGACGCATCCGCAAGGCACCTATCTTTTGTAATTTACTTATAAATATTTCTTAACTCGTAACGTGCCGTAATAAGATTATATTACAAAATAAAACCACCGCAACCTATTAAGGTCCAAGGTTCTTGGGTTCAAAGAGAAAAATTCTTTGATATTATTATACTAATTATCTTTGGAATGATTACACCTTTTTCAGACAAGATACCGAACTAATTATTTAACATTAGAATACAATTCTGCGTGTAGGTACCTAAGATTGTATGTTTAAATTAATTGAAAATGACAGAAGTTTTATTAACAATTAAGAACAAATTATGTCTTTAGGAATGCATCCACAAATTTAATAATTGCATAATTGTTTTGTTATTTTTTGTATGTTTGCATTGTTATTGTTGATTTTGTATAATCTTTTAACAAAGTAAAACCATTATGTTATTGTCAAAAATATTGTTGAGTGTCAATAATCACACCGTTTTAATTATTTATTTCAATCCATTTTGCTTTTAATTGTTTTCCTAGAAAAGTCAGCAATAGTTAGAATTTTAGGTATTTAAGATGGATTTTGTATTCTAACACCCAAAAACAAGTTAGCAACCAATTTGTGTAATAATATTCGTTCGTAACTTCACTAACAATTTTCATTTTTTTAATTTCAACAATTTTTATTTTTGTTTATCCTCCCAACAATGTAAACAAGTTATAACTTATAATTTTCTTTAAAATCATAAAATCATACGAAATTAATTTAAAATATACATCCATCCTCAGGAAATTGATCTAGTCGCTTCATGTAATCAGTCTTCCAATGGTAAACCTTATAAATTAATTTTAAGAGATATCGATATTTGTAGGTCAATTAAAGTTAAGATACAGGTATCGACTTATTAATTTTGTTCTGGTTCTGTTACGTACTTCTTTAATGAGAGTGAAATGTAAGCATTTAGCGTATGACAAGCTTAGGTATTATTTTATATAATTCTGTAGTTACTGCCCTCTTAGTTCTTCTGGTTGGGTCATTTTCGTTATCCGAAAAAAATCATAGCATTTTGCCTCAGCTCATTGCAACATACGAGTTATAAACAGACTGAGCTGTAACTGACGTTGTCCCAGTTGTGTAATAGTTTCCATCTTGTCAATTCAGGAAAAATGCTCATAAATGTGGCTTAAACTTCACAGCTACAGGCTGATTCATAGAAATTCTATGTTCACCTTATTCTGCATCTGACACACTAAATGTCTATAATTATCTTAATGTTCATTTATTTTAATATAGATAAAAACTTTTGATTCCAAACAGAACAACTTTTAAAATGTTCTCCATGTCAGGCATAAAAGTCATTATGGCTCCCCTCAAATTCACATTAAGCAGGTATATTATTACCGTTTTAGTCCCAGAGAAGAGAGAAAGCTTGGCCAAGCCTAACCTGGTGTGTTTACATTACACTGTCAACAGTCACGTTTAATTTGAACTGTGGCATTAGTTCTGAAAGCCTGATCGCCGCTCCTACCCAAGAACTTCAGGTGTTTGTAGCCTTTTCAGTCACACGACATAATATACCATAGATGACTTAAATCGGTGGCCATTATTTAAATTATTTTATTTCTATTCACATTGTATTAACCCATAAAAAATACTAAAATGACTTATTTTCAATAGCAAAACTGAAAAAGATATTTCTAAGATAGCAAAATCGTGTTTGAAAAAGTGTCAAAATTGGTGTACACAACCTTTTGTCAAAATATATAGCATGATGTATTTAAATATGGAAACCAGAAGTGTGCTTTTCTTGAAGATCTATTTTATGTAAAATGGTGTAATAAAGTTAAATGCCATTACAGCATTAAAGACTTTTTTTTATTGAATTCGATATGATTCAACTGTGATAATATTTTGTATAGTATTTATTTGGAAAAAGTCTGAAACCATCTCACATTTAAATTTAAAAATGTTAATCCGTCAGTAAGACGATTTTCCTATTATATTTGGAATAATAATGTGTGGTGGGGATACATAAAGTACTGGGTTACTAATTTGTAGGTCCTGATTTTGGGACCAGATTAATTATATTTATTGTGTCACCAAACGAAATCTGGAGACCCTCCTCCCTCTGTAAAGTGGGTACCCTATTTGGTGGGGGGCTAAGCTATTGAGCGTGATATTGGAATAGTCCGCAGAACCCCGGAAACCCTGGACAACTGTTCGGCACAACCTCTTCCGTTTTCTGTTCTCAATACCTAGAATTGCTTGTATAGGTGCAATTAAAATTGACTAAATAGAGTGTAGTAGAGTTTAGGATATTTTTCTGCTTTAGTTGGAATATACACGCCCTTGTGTGCGTTTTTAATATTTGTAAGTATGGTTTGAGTTTATGTATGCGACCTTAAGTGCGGCTATTTTATTTTATTTGTTTAATTAAAAATAAGAATAATAATAATTAAAGTGTCAGGATTAAAGTATAATAAAATCAGAAATTCTACCACTTAAACATTACCTATTTTCGTTATTTTTGTTGGTCCTCTAGATATATTGATTATAGACAACGAAGAGTTCCCCCCGAACCAAAATAATAAAAAAAACAAAGACTCCTTGTTCGAGTCCTGCTTTTCATTAGTGAACTCTTACAAAGGAGCTTCGCTAATTATTAAAGGGAAAATTCTAAATTAATGAAAACAAGAATCTTATAAATAAAATAAGTTTTATATTAAATCGTAAATAGTTGGTTTGGTCTAATTAAAATAAAAATATACATCAAGAATGATCAAATTGAGTATTATATGTTATCATAGAATACAGTAGAACAATAATAATAATGTCAAGCAAGATCTTCAGCATTTTACTAATTGAGTTGCTTTATTGTAAGCTTTAATATTATAATACTGCAAAGATAAATTTTCCTTTTAGCATCACTCAAATCTTATATTATACTCATGTTGTTATTGTTATTGTTCATATTGTTGTTATGTGAGATTAACTGTTAACGTTATAGTTTAACAGTCACATCCGCTTAGTGACGTCACTACAAAGCCCTGGAGAAGACCTGCAATGTGAGTCGAAACGTGGGTTCCAAATAAATAGTTCAACCCTATTTTAGAAATTGTTTCTCTGAGCTACATCCTGAATATGTTCTTTTCGATATGTTTTGACATACCTCAATTATTGATTCTTTTAACTATTTTTTTACATAAATAATCCCAATAGCTTATCGTTGCAGAATGTTTGAGTTGTTTTTATCATCCATTATTTTAGTAAGCTGACTTTTAGTCTGGTTGCCATTTTTTTGTATCTCTATTTTTGTTTGTAACTTTTTTATTTCTAAATACAAAATTTGTAAGCATGTCCTTCTGTGAGTATAAATAATTACAGTCAGTTTATTAGTATGAGTTATTTGTTGTAATGAAGGAAACGGTAGACTAGGAATATTTATTTCTAATATAATTTGCTACAATTCACAAAAGTAATATGCTGTACCAAACAGACCAGTCACCAACTTCATAAACTTGGACAAATTTAAATGTATCCATACAGAATCACATACACAATGAAAGAAAAAAAAACAATATATATATATATATATATATATATATATATATATATATATATATAGCAATGGACTTAGTTTGGTCGACGGTTATCGATTCTCTCTGACCTTTTATGTGTTTACGCCCTGCCGTGAAATAACGTGACCTTAACATTAGCTCAATTAGGCTTTAGAAACATTTAATGGTTATTATTTTAGATTTATTTGATATAAATTAAAGTCATATTATGGCTGGCGATCGTTGCACGTTAACTGAGCCTTCTTAATATCACGTGCAATTGTAATATTATTAATATATTTTTTTAATTTTATTTTACACAGAATTGAGCAGTAAATAAGGAGGAACAGATAAACAGAACATACGGAAAAATATATGAAATAGTTTTGAGTCTTAAGAACGATTCAATTCTTTGTATTCAAATAATTTTTTTAAAAGAAAACTTGAAATGACTGTTGTTTTAGAAAACTTTTACTTACTGATTTCTTGAAACTTATAAAATAATACACTTAATCAAATAAATAATAATAATGATAAATTAAAATAAACAACAATATAAAAGCAGTTTGAAACCAATCTATTATAATTAAGTTCCAAAGAATAGACCATAAATGATCTGAACTGAAAACAATTGTTTGCCACCCTAAAAAGGAAAAGGTTTTAAAATAAAGTTTATTTTCTCCCTCCAAATTACCCCACTACTATTAATATACATTATCTCCCTCGCTTCAAATATTTAACCAGACTGTACTAATTTAGATAGCAGTAGATGGCTACATTAATTCGAATACATTATGTAAGCACCGGCTCAGTAATGTATGAACTACCTTTGCTTTGCGGTGTCCTCTCAGGAGATATATCGATTCCCTGAGATCTGTTTCAGTATCGATTAAGTTAATTCGATCTATCTTACCATGTTGTATGTTTCAATATCGAATAACCCCTGGATGACTTCCTGATCCTTGCAAGAATTTTAATTTTAATTTCCAAATTTTCGATTTATTCGAACTGTACATGATTTTTTCTTTACATTATATTATTTAAGTATGAAACGTATAGGAAGCGAAAGTACTTCGATCTTAAAAAAAGTTTATTTCATTTTTTCAATGAAGATACTCATTTTAATCTGCCCACTGAATCTAAATAACCAAGTCTCGCTCCAGACAAGTTAAACGAAAACTAGTATGGAATTGAAGTCACATAATTAAGATAGGTATTAGTCTTTGATAGTATCGCAATCCAATTATCAGTTGCGCAACTTAGTATCACAATTTTCACAGATTTCTAAATTTTCTCCCCAACGATTTTGATCAATTTCGATATATCAATATAAATTAAATAGTATTAAATTTATAAAATGTCTTCCCTAATTTTGTTTACTTAAAACTATTAACTGCCTCTCATTGTTGGTAGTAATAAACAACGGAAAAATTTAAATTATGGAGGAATTTAGTAAGATATTAAATTATAATTAATAATGTAAAAACAAGATATACTTTCCTCTATCGCTAACTAATGTTTAAAATTTGAAAATGAATAGTAAAATATCCGTGCTTGGGTTGACGATTAGGTACTGTTGGGTGAAGACTCGGAAACTATAAAACTAAGTACGGGAATGTTGATGAATGCTGTAATGAAATAAGGCTGGAAGTAAATTCGGAGAAGAATAAGTGTATGGTTAGTAGCAGAAAAAGGGGAGTTTTGGGGGATATTGTTGTAGGAGGGATTGGGCTTGAACATGTCAAGAAGTTTAAGTACTTAGTCTAGATGTGTTAGGGTTTAAGGTAACTAGAATAAACGAAAGTCAAGATGAAATAAAGGCGCTTCATTTGCCCAGAAAACAAAAAATCAGAATTTATAGAACTATCATCCTTCCAGCTCTTCTTTACGAATGTGAAACCATGGCCGCCAACGCTGAAGGTATTCGAAAATAAGGTGTGTAGAATATTCGGTCCAAAGAAGGATGCGATCACCGGAAATTACAGGAGATTACAAAACACGGAAATGCGGAGCATGCACCCGGTTGTAATTATTACAGTGATAGCGTCACAAAGATTAAGATGGATCTGTAAAGTCGTTGGGCTTAGTAAAGAACGAATTCCTACACAAATAATTAGCGCGGAACCGTCTGAGGGGTAGAGCGAGGCGTAAGGGGGCATATTGCGTTAAGAGTGATCTGTTTTTTGGCAGAGGTCGGTGGATAGAAGATTGTAAGCAGAGATTGGTGGTATCTTAATCGAGCTTTCCGGTTCGCTAAGCCTTATTATTAAAATTATTGATAACTAATTTACTGAAATAGTAATAACAGTATATTATGTTAACTATGTTGGATCGTCCCTTTGGGATGTGCACACCTCCCTCCCACAGCTCATCCAGAATCTCTAAAGTAAGTACTCTTAATTGGGAGGGGGGGGGGGGCTGAAACTGTACATTAAGCGTGTTCTCAGCCCACATCACCTCCTTACATAATCTTTGGCTTAGAAACAGTAGAGCCCTACCCCGTTATGAGCTCAATGACCTTCATTGGTTATTACAGGTTTTAAATTATTTGTTCTATTTTTATAGTGAATTGTTATATGTTAAGCCGTTTAACGAAACTGTATCTATATTGTATTATCTATTATTGAAACCAGGATAAGTGATATTGAAGGGCCTATAGGGCGAGCTATTGTGAGATCCTTATCATTTAACAAGGTACAACCACGAGTCTTATCAGCTCCTACTCAATTCAATATTGATCCAAGTTCTATCGAGAAACTTAAAGGGCTGCTGTTTATATATTGAGAATTATTTGGCTTAATTTAAAGATTATTATTATTATTTTGTAAGTGAAAGAATCAAAACAGATTAAAAATAAAAATAATCTAAACATTCTTGAATAGATTTGGCCTTAGCAGCATACCTTATATGGGGGTACGTTTTAACATCTGAGGGTACATGAAAAACACAACTGTTCTCTATCACTTATGTACTTCCGTGTTATTCTATAAGAGCCTAGTTACAGAATTCCTTTTTGTTATGTTTTTTCTACTTACAGTAGCATAATTGCACAGTGAATTAATTTTTTTTAAATACTTGAAACGTTTTCGACTCCCTAATAATGATGCTTCTGCCGAAGAATAAAGGGTCTAAACGAAGTTTATTATTTTTATATTTTACATTATTTATCGTGTATTATTATTTTCTAGACGAATTCTGCGATTCTAATTGTAAACAAAAAAAAATGTTCATTGCAAAATATTTAAGCTTATACTCCCCTAAAATAAATGCTATCATCGCCATAAAATATATATATATTTATAAATATATATATAAGCTATTATAACGAATATTTTCTTCACTATTATTTAAAAGTTCCAAATTTTTAAAATAGTGTTTATTGTTAATATTAATATAAAAATTATTACAAACTTATCCACATGATTAATTTATTTATTTTTATTGTTTTAGGTGAGTACATACTCCTTTTGCAGGAATTTCACTCCAAGTAGTACAATCCATTATTAGTTTTTTATAATTATCTTTAATACTATAAACAGCTGAATTATGAATGTTATTTTTTCGATTTGCGTATTCTAAATGTGTACAATAACTTAATAAATCTGGTCGTTATCTATAAACATTTGGGCAGGTTACAATACATGGTAAATTTTAAGTTTTCTTAGTCATTTTTATAGATTTAGATGTGATGATAATTGCAAAATTTTATCAAATATTCAACGCACAATTTCGAGAGAGTCGATTTTCTTACGAATATTCTTTATCTACAAAGCTTTATGATAGGACTTTCGATTTTTAGCGAGATGCTTGAAATAACACACTCTTAATAAATCAGCTATAATAACTAATTTAATTAAATTAGTTATAATATTTAAGATCCTTGTGTTTCGATAATCTGAATTAGGCGCAGCATTTCGGCGTTTAGAATGCCTAACCAATCAGTCATAATTTCACATAATTTTTTTATGTATGTCTTAAGGGCAAGAATACATCTGAAAATTAAAATACTTGCCGATATTTCACTTATTCAGGCATCATAAGAACGACAATAATAAAGTTTAAGATATGTTTTTAAAAAATTAGTATCATTCCAGAATGGCAGATAATTTGGATTTGGTGGTTCGATCCTGTCTATGAATGTCTTTTTGAACTGTGAGGTTGGGATGTGCATCCCTTTTTTTTACTTTTTATATATCTTCCATTTTATTACTCACTTTTCGTGGTGATAATGGCTGAATCGACAAGTATTCGATTTTTCTATTATTTTAGAGAGTTAAAAAACTTCTTGTTTGGAAATTTTTCATGCGTTTTTAATATCCTTATTTTGTTAACGAATGTGTGTATATTTAGCAACAAATTAAAAAATACGTAAAATATCTGTAAAAACATAAGTCCAAACAATAAGCTTCGAGCCTACAAAAAGTTTTTCTTCCTCTGTGGAAAAGCCGGGCGGGTATCCAATAGGTTCCAAATAATGAGCTTTTTCTCTCGTATTTTTGCTTTTATTTTTCGTTGGTTCCAATTATTTTGTTTTCTTAGTTTGTTTTTTTTTGTATTACCCTTGTCTTTGTTTTAGGGTGCTCGATTTGTGTATTTTCTTTTTTTTTATAATCATCTGTTTTAAATTAACCTTCCCCAGATGTTGGCTAATGTAACCTTCTTTATGATTCAGTAGTTGCATTTTGGCCTCGGCGATGGTGGGATACTGTTTCTGGTTGGTGCCTTGTTGGAATGGAGGACTTAATTTATTTTTTCTTCAGTATTCTCTTTCTGGCTTGTTAATGCCTGAATTACCGAGATATCGACATATGTTTACTGTTGTTTAGGAGACTTAATTTATATTTAACAGATTCTGGTTTTTTTTATATCATCTATCACTGCTTTTATATGTTAAATAATATTAGTTGACCGTATCAGTTGTTCAGATAAATAATGTCTTAAATAGGATTGAACTATTTATTTGGAAGCCAACGTTTCGACCCACATTGCAGGTCTTCTACCGGGCTAGATATACAAGGGACCAACAAATTGTGAAGAACAAAAGAATGGTATAATAACTCCTAGCTTTTTAAACTGTTCCTGACATTTCAAGAATAGTTATTTATCAGGACTGGAGAATACCATTTTCCGTCAGCATTAGTGGTTTGTATCCGAGCGAGGGTGCAATGGGAGTCTGTTACTTTTACATAAAAATATTGCTGGGAATAATGATAAGTTTAGTCAACGAGGTGCATACCAGATTTTATCTCCAGATGGAATGTAAGAATTGAAAAAACGTAAAATAACAGAAACTTATATACAGAAATAAACAACGTAGATACAGAACACAAATTAGAATAGCCCATACCTAGATACTGTAGGTATTGTAGTATCTCTATAACATATACTAGTCATAACCAAAACAACTGAACTTAACGACACACATTGACAGACGCACCAACCTAATCATGACCTCTTCTGCATCTTGGACTACAATATTTTAGCCAATTAAGTTGTCACCTCTGTTGCTAGTTCCCTAGGGATTGTTTTCTACTTTTTAGCCTAGTTTGTTGCGGATAGGGTAAAATGACGTACTTTAGTCCTAATTAATTGAGCCAAAAGTATATGTTTTTGTACAAGTTGGAGATAAATGTTTGTAATGTCTTAATTTTTCCGCTTTCGGTTTGTGTTTAATACTTTTTAAGTAAAAGATCTAGGCTTCCGACTGTTTACAAAAGAATCATCTACTATAGTTACTCTCCACTAATCTCAAGATCCCGAGTTAGAGACCGGCTTTGTTAGATACATTTTTTGATCTGTGAATCGACGAAGAGAAAAATGCAGAGCATCCTAAGGCTACAGATGATGTTAATTAGGGAAAAACCTGCCGATTGAGAGTGATCTCAGCCATGTACCCCCTTTGGCTTACTGTTCGTGTTGTTATTTTTATCATTTATTATTACTCTTATTTATTTAAAGCCAGATATCCTCTGAGAAGACGCCTTCAGAAGAAGCGAGTTAGAGTATCCTGGAGCATAGGCCGGTCCTGAAGAACCGACATCGATCCGATATACCTGATGAGTCATACCGCTTCACCCTCCTCAGTCCATTTTCTGCCTCCCTCTGATTTAATATACTCAGCTCTAGTTCGTTATGCTTCCGTTAACGTTTGTATTTATTTTCTTAATGATTAATATTTTGACTTATCGATTTATCTTGTAATTAATTTTATTTTTCTATTTTGCGTAATTGATTTTTAGTGAATTTTATCATAATGTTTATTTCTGTTTGGATTATTTTTTATAATATACTTGGGGTAATTTTTTGTACAGTTTCGAACTTACAAATTTAGTTTAGAGTTTATGTTTCAAATAATTAATGGAAGCATTAGAAAAAAAATTGTATCTGTTCCGCAGGTTGTAGCTTCGAGTTAAGTTATTTATTATTATTATTCGAACAACTATTTAATCTTTTCATTTTTAATATTTTCCATAAATACGTGAGCTTTGTTCTGGAAAAGACAATGGAATTACGGCTAATGAGTATATTAATGTAATCATTTTACCAAGAAATAAAAGTTTCAACTAACATTTGTATAGACGATATTTGTTGAAACGTTCATTTCTAGATTAAATGATTACCGAATTATACAAATTTCCCATAATTAAATTCTCTTTCTCATACTGAAGCTCATGATAACTTCCATTTTAGGATGATATTAAGAGGGAAACGAATGAATCAACTCGAAGCGACAACCTGCGGAATAGTTACCAAATCGTCTAATAATTTTTAGTGCTTAGTCACGAATACCAATGATAAATGTAAAAATTATAAAATATTAAAAGCAGTTTAAGTATGCACATTAAAAATACCTTCAAATTGGTTAGCTGTTGTGTATATTCAACATAATTTTTATACGAACATCAATAACAAATCTAATATTTCATAAACGCTACATAAAAATGAAATTGTGAGAAATAATGGCTGTATTAACCCTGCGATTAGAGAAATCCAAAGCAGTATTTGATCTAAGAGTGTCTGTTCGATTGAACGTCTTGAAGTGAAGTTAAATCGTCTGATCCGACTGTGGATGTGAGATGAACTAATTGTATATTTATTTCCATTGTTTTTTTTGTTTATAGCCCAATGATCCATGAATTGGCAAATCGTTGATTAATTTTTCTCTCAAAAAGCAAATCACCGTTTTTATTACAAAGAAAAAAAACCTTTGCTGAGTTGTTTTGCACATTTTTATTGTTTATTAGTTTAACTTCACTTTATGGTACTATTTCTAATCAGAAGAGTCCCAAATTTTGCCTAGAATAGAAATGTAACATTATTCTGGGATTGGAATTCCCTGTAGAATATCAACCATCCAACGAAAAAGAGACCATCTGGCCAGAAGGCTACATAATTCAAATCATAAAGTATTTATTAAGTGCCTAAAAAAATAAATACGAGTAAAAGTAAAATAAATAAAAAGAAGGAAGCATCATAAGATATTTAGCAACTAAAGAGAATAAATAAATTAATAACAACAGTTAGATGCATGATGATGTAATTTACTTGATTTTAGTTATATACTTTTTATTTTATTTTCCATACGAGCATAGAGAGGAGAAATATATTTTCAATAAAATAATAAACAATTTTTCAGTCCTCGATGAAAGAATGTAGAAGATAAATTTGAATAGAGTATCTAAAAAGATATGCAAAATTGGGTAGACAGGCAGCCACAACTTGGGCGGGCGTGCCTCGGAATCCCAAGTAGTCTTCTGTCTTTAATAAGAATTTCCTCTCTCTCAGACGCTTCAATCATTTAAAGTCTCTGCCGACAATATCTCGCCTTGATGTATGCATAGCTTTATGAAGCTAAAGTAGATTCATCTTTATAACATCTAGCATAATTATATTTATTATTGCCCTACTCACTTGAACTGTTAGTTACATTGTAATATTAATAATTAAGTACCTTTTTAGGGTAAATTCTTTAAATAGGTCAAAATTGACGTATATAGTTTAGTTCTCCTGGCTGCTACTGCTTCAAGGTATTCATGGCAAAGGTTTTATTCTAGATATTTACGTATTAGTACTCGGAACGTAAAAAGTTTGCATATCTTTGATAGTTGTATATATATATATATATAACTTAAGAGCTTCCGGACACAGAATGTAAAAAAAAAGAAGAAGTTGGGTTAGAAATAACTCTCACGAAGGCTGTTTAAACACTGACTTTATTCGTCTATTAATCCTCTATATATACTATTTACAATGTGTGTTTACAATGGTTTGGTATTAGTAGATATACAGGTATTAGTCTCATCTTAACTCCCCCCTGCCAGTTTACGAACACCTTCGTAAACTCAAAAAAAAAATAAATAAATAAATAAATAAAAAATAAACAAAATATTTTCCTTACAACCACATAGTATAAGCTAAACTGAACCTACAAAACAAAACAAAAATTTGTTCACTTACAAAACCAACTTAATACTATCTTAATCTATAACATCACTGGATATACACAATATAAGTCTTATACCTAAACTTAACTTACGCTGACAACAAACAAAACCAAAAATTATACTTCTACATATCGATATCTATAAAAAAAAAGAAGTATCTACTAGCCAAATGAAATACATACAATTTCAAGATCGGGCCTCCCCCGCCGGAACCTTCAGTTGCTCGATATGAACAGTTCTCCGCTTCCTGGGCTCAACCAGACTCTGAATAGTGACCAGATTGTGCTCCCTAATCGTAATCACTTTGAATGGTCCCTCGTACCTAAGGACCTCCTTCGCGCGATTCGATACGATCTTCCTATAGACAATCGTCCCTATTCTGATCGTCCCCATGATATCCTTCACCCCCGCATTCTCACGCGCTACTCTCCTACTCTTTTCCGCGGTCATTCTTCCATGCGCCTTACCCCAACGTCTTTCGAGCTCTAATCTGTTTATATTTAGTTGTTCGGCCATGCCCTCGTCCACAACCGTATCTCCCTCGTTTCTACGTCGTGCGCGTAACCCAAAGAGAGCTTCAAAAGGGGAAAACCCAGTCGCCATGTGGATGGAGTGGTTGTATGCCGCTATCGCTCGAGGCATCGCGTCGTCCGCTTCCAACCCTTTATCTACATGGAATACCCGGAGATGTTCCCCCAGCGTATTATGGAGGCGTTCGACCCCTCCCCTACTTTTTGGATGTCCAGGCGTGTTCCAATGCCACTCTACTCCCAACCGTTTCATCTCCTGTCGCAGGAGCGCGTTATCAAACTCCCTGCCCCCGTCAAGGAGATCGTGTTCGGCACTCCATAAAACTGGTACCATGTCTGTAGGGCGCCATTCACCGCCGCTGCTGACTTCTCTTTTACTGGATGGGCCATGGCCGTCTTGCTGAAGGTGTCTAATATCGTAACCCATTTATACCCTCTCCACGTAAAGGTATCTATCTGGAGGTCTGTCAGCGGTACCGTCGGTGTTCGCGTCTCGGTCTGTAAACCTACGGGAGGGTGGCGGTCATACTTGGCCGTATGGCAAATGTGGCAGTCCTTCATTACATCTTCCACCGTCTTCCGCATCCCCACCCAGTAGTACTACCTTTTTAGAGCCGCCAATGTCTCATTAATACCTCTGTGGTTGGTCTTCCCTTGGTGATACGCTGTCGTTACTTCCTTTTGTTGGTCCCGATCACGAATAGTCTCCACCATCAATCGGCATCGGATAAACATCCGATCTATACCTATCTTCTCCAGTCGCCACAAGTTGCGAATTTTCTCCCACACCGTAGCATTGCCAACATACAGGTACTGGGTCGCTCCCGCTTTAGAGGCATCCTTCAGCGCGCGACATATCTGCTCTTCCTGAACTCCAGGTTGTGACCAAATAGTAATTATGGAGTGCTTGTCGTATTTGGAAAAATCCATTTTTACGAGCCCTGTCGTCCTTGTCTTCCAAATGACCTGCCGGGATTTGTTGTTGACTATGTCATCGACTTCCTCCATCTCAGCCGGTCTCTCGTCTCCTGACTCGTCCACCGAGGTTTCCTCATTGCCTTGGGGGTCGTCCACACGTCCGCCTTCTCCATCTGGTGTCCATTCCCTCACGAATCGTTGCAGCTCCCCCGACGCTTCGCCACCCTCCGTCTCTATCACATTAACCTGTAAGGCACGAGAGAGCCAGTCAGCCACAACATTGTCTTTTCCCGGTTTATAGACCACTTCCAGGTTGTACTGGCTCAGGATCTCTTTCCATCTTGTGACTCGAGCCGAAGTCTCCTTCAGATTGCCCACCCAGAGATTCCGCGTCTGTGAGTCTCCTACTCGCATATGCCACGGGTCGGTCCCCCTTTTCACTATCCTGCGATAAAACCGCCCCCAGTGCATATTCGCTGGCGTCTGTGGTGATCGCGAACGGCTTAGTGAAGTCTGGGAATGCAAGGATTGGCTCAGTTTGCAACTGTAGCATGCACCTTCTGACCTTTTCTTCGATTTCTGGCGTGATCTTAACTGTGCGCCCCTTTCGCAACAGTTCATTCAAAGGCACCAAGTTCTCAGCCATCTCCGGTACGAAACGTCGATAATAGTTGAGAGTTCCTAAGAGCCGTCTGATCCCTTTAACGTCGCTTGGAACCGCCATTTTGCCGATTGCCTCGACTTTCTTGCTATCCGGCCGCACACCTTCCTCTGATATTGTGTGGCCTAGAAAGTTGATCTTCCTTTGCCCTAAAATCGACTTCTCTCTTGAAAGTATTAACCCAAACTGTTTAATTCGATTAAAAACCCGTCTCAGGTCCTCGACATGCTGTGCTTCAGTTCTACTAAAAACCAGTAGATCGTCCATGTACACTTGGCACATATTCTCGTCTAGGCCGCGTAGGAACTCATCCATTAGTTTCTGGAACGTTATGGGCGCGTTTTTAAGACCAAAAGGCATGCGCGTAAATTCGTAGTGCCCCCTTTCGAACGTAAATGCTGTCTTGCACTGGTCTCTAGGATGCATCCGTATTTGATGGTACCCAGATTTCAGGTCCAACGAGCTAAAAATCGCCGCCCCACCTAGCCTATCCAGGATATCCTCTAATCGCGGGATGGGGTACTTTTCGTCCAGCGTATTGTCGTTCAGTTGTCGATAGTCGATCACTACCCTATAGCGTCCCTCAGTCTCGCCCTCCATGGTCTTCTTCTTTACAGCCCATAAGGGGCTATTAAAGGGCGATTTACTATCGACAATTATACCCTGTCTCTTCAACTCCTCCAGCTCCTCCCGGATGTGTGTTCTTAATGCCTGCGGGTATCTTCTTTCCTTTACATACGTAACTTTTTCTGACTTTAGGTTGATTTCATGCAGTGTTTCCCCTGTCACGCTCAGAGACTCCCCTTCGCGAAAAAAGATGTTCGCATATTCCTCCATAACCCTTGTCCTCCACTCCCTGTCCTGGGTAATCGCCCCTACACACCCCACATCGCTCCTCACGTCCTCCACGGTTTTATATTTCTTTTTCCCGATTTTAATTAGCCATTCACCCCCTGAATTACGCAATTTTGCTCCTAGTTTTCTGAGTATGTCACACCCCAGAATCCCCCCGTACTCCCGCGCCATGTCCTCTACCACATGCAAAGTTACTACCTCCCCCTTCTTTCCCCATTTATCCAATTCCCATTCTATTTCTCCCTCTACTGTACAGGGCCCACTCAAAGTGATTAGTTTGCACAGGCACTTCCTAAACTCTGGTTCGCCCTTCCCTTTAAATATGGTTCTTAAACTACCCCTACTTACTAAACTACACGAACTCCCCGTGTCCACCAGACATCTCCACCCCTTACAAAATTCTATTATAGGCAACCGCTCACACTTTTTCACAATAGTATTTACACTTAAAAGGTTGCCCCTCCGTTCACACCATCCTCATTCTCTCCTTACCTCCTCGGTTCTCCTCCCTGCACTCCGCTGCCTGCTTTTTCCTCCGGGGTTTGCTCTGCCGCCAGGGTCGCTGCCTTCCGTCTCGGATCCTGAAGCCTCGGAAGATCCAGATGATTCGGATGGCCCTCTGTTCCTCCTCCATATCCTTTGCGTATTAACCTCCATCGGCTCTCCCCGATCATGTTCCCTCCGCCTTATGTATGGGCATTGCCGTGCCATATGCCCTTCCGTGTTACACTCGTAGCACCGCGTACGTGGGCACTGGGCTATCAGATGTCCTGTCTTACCACATTCTTGACATCTCCTATCATCTTTTCTCACATTCCTTCTATCTGTGAACTGCCTCTTCTCTTTCGGTGCCCTTTCTCTCCTGCCAAAATCTCTATCTCTTCTTCTCTCCGGGTCTGGTCTGGTTCGATTCCTTCCAACTTCGTTTCTCCGATACGACACTCTGCTCCACCCTGGTTCGAACACTTCCCTTTCCTCCTCGTCTCTGGCACTTACGTCCATCATCTCCTGAGCGCATTCCACGAATGTCTTGTCCCTGGGGATATCATCCTTTTTCCCGGTATCCCTGGCCAATTGTACTTTGAGGACTGTGGTCATGAACACCATCCAGCCCTCAACTGCGCTGGCTTCCATTATTTCCCGCAGTTTATCGTTAATTTTGTTTAGCTTTGCCAGGAGTCCCGCGGCGTACTGGCCGTTCGACTGGTTCGTCCTCTTTACTTCCCTAAACATCTGAAGCATATCTTCTTCAGGGGCCCATCGCCCTCCTCCATAGGTCTTCTTTAGCCTCTCCTTGATCACCGGCCATGAGGTCTCTTCATCGGCCTGGATTAAATTCAAGACGCTCCTTCTGACCCGACGTGCCAGGGCCACTCGCAATCTTCTAGCGTCCGTTTCTTCTAAAAGATCCACGGCCACCTGGGATTGGATACTGTTCATTATTCCGTCCCCGCCTTTAATAAAGTGGTTCAGTTCTCCGATATCACCATTAAACTTATCCAGGTCGGAGATCTCTCTTCTGATGTCTTGCGCGTTCGCCTTTTTTAGCTTCATCTTCTCTAGTTCATTCGTTTCTTGAGCGATCCTGTTTGCCTCTTGTGCGGCCATGTCCGCCCGCGCCATTGCTAGAGTAGTCGATGGATAAGGCGGGAACTCAGGGTTCGTCTGTTCCGTTTGCGCTGGCTCCAATGTCAACGTTGCCGGTCTGAGGATACTCTGTCCCTGTTCATTCATGTTTGTAGCTAACTTAGATTTTCTTTAAAAAAAAAGAAGGAGAAAAGCTCTAACTGTTTTTTCGTGAAGAACAGAGAGAAAGCAAGAGAAAGAAAAGAAAAAAAATATTCTTACTGTACTGCTTAAACGTTCCCGGGTTTCGGCACCACTTAAGAGCTTCCGGACACAGAATGTAAAAAAAAAGAAGAAGTTGGGTTAGAAATAACTCTCACGAAGGCTGTTTAAACACTGACTTTATTCGTCTATTAATCCTCTATATATACTATTTACAATGTGTGTTTACAATGGTTTGGTATTAGTAGATATACAGGTATTAGTCTCATCTTAACTTATATGTATATATATATCCAAAAAAAGCTTTGGTGGTTTAAAATCATTTACAAACTAGACATTGTATGAGGTTCCCTGCCCAGGAGAGGGTTCATTAACAGAGGGGAGTACACTATTTGGTACGGAGGAAAGTATATTTTTTTTTTTGGTACTGAATTTCTAATTAGAAATAAAATGGTTTTCTTATCGAAGGGCATACAGGTTTTTAGTCATAGTGCATAGCTCGATGGATTTCAGAGGTGTTTAAAATCGCTTAGATAAACATGCATCACCCTTCTGATGATCAAAATCTGCTATAATTTTTAGTAAGCTGAGGTTGTATCTGTACTTGCCTTTATCCATGTCATTATGTGCCATTCTTTATATTTACTTGCTATATTGTTACGGTACAATTATAAAGTTCAACAAATAAATTTAAAACAATATTTTTGGTGTGGAAAAAATCTACATTGCTAAATTATCTAATAATAAAAAATGTTTGGTTTTGCTTTCAATAGCTTGAGCTAAAAAGTTGATCTTGATGCCGGCGGTGATATCTTCAAAACGGGGCCATCATATCGATCCCCTTTGCCGACTTAAAACTGTTGAATTTGTGAAACCTCTCAATCTTATTCATTTATTTTATTAGGGTGTAATTCTAGATCGAATAAATACTGGTCTAGTAAGAATTGTACTTATTCGAAATTTAAATCCGTTACTTTGTGGAATCCCGAGCCTAATGATCCTCTTCCATAAAAATTCATAACCCCTGTACGCCGGAAAAATGACCGTCATCATATTCAGTGTGTATTGATTCATGATAAAGTGTTTAAAGAGAGGAAAGAAAATGATCGTCTGTCTCGTGATTTTTATAATAGTTAGATGTTGTGTTAACAATATATTCATTACCAACAAAGATGTTCCAATTATTTAAAAAAATAACAATAAAAAAACAAATATTTTATAAACGCTTCATATAAATGAAATTTTGAAAAAAAAAATCAATAATAACCAACCGCGATTAAAAAATCAAAAACAGTATTTGATCAAAGAGTATTTGTTCGATTGAATGTCTTGGAATGAGGTTTAATCGACTGATCCGACTGTTGATTTGAGATAAACAAAATATATATTGTGATTATTTTTTTATTTTTTTTGGTATATGACCCAATGATCCCTTAATCGGCAAATCGTTGATTAATTTTTCTCACAAAAAGCAAATCACCGTTTTGATTACAAAAAAACCCTTTGCTGGGTTGAAAAAAAGTTTTACTCATGTTTATTATTTGTTTGTTTTACTTCGCTTTATGCTATTAGTTCTAATCGGACGAGTCCTAAATATGATTGTAGTTCTTAACAACTTTTAATTCAAAATTCAAAATATAGTATTATCTTTTGTATAGGCCCAAAAAACAAGATTGTTTTCATTGTAAAGATTAGTGCTAGTAATGCGTTTATACTAGCATTAGTAAAGATGGCATCAAGAATTTTTTTTTTATGTCTGAAAAACGTATTTTAACCATGTGGCAAAATATTCCAATGTTAAAGCAAAGATCGTGAGTTTTCGACTTGGTCTTTCGAGATATTTAAATCTCGTATAATATCGTTAAATTATTTGTTTAAATAACCTAGAGTAATTCAATGAGACTCGATGAGATAAATTGTTTTCTCTCACAACATTGAATGCATATTCGCTATTTTCCATCCGAAAGGAATTTTGCTGTTGGCTAGTGATATTTTAAATAGTTTAACACAAGAAAATGAATCATATCATCAGATTTGTCAAAAAAAGAAATCAATTCAATATAAAAAGTCCTATAAATGTTCATATGTTATGTAATCAAAGTATGGCGTAACTCATTGAAGGATCAATTATTTTTTGTAGCCGTTTGGAATGCAAATTGGCTATTTTGAATTCGAAACCAATTTTAATGTTAGACAGTGATTTTATTAAATAGCTTATCCTAACAAAATCTGTTGATTTTTTAACATTATTTTTTTAAAAAAGGAGCAGGGTGCCTTAGTGGTAGAGCGCTGAGATGCCCTGCCGAATATCCTGGGTTCAAATCCCGCTGCTTGGCAGACTTTTATTTCATCTGTTCGCAGCCGGAGATGAATCCTATAGTCCTAGGACTCTTCTAGGGCTCACCCAGCCTCTATAAAGTGGGTACCCAAATTAAGGGGGAATATTGGCGGTTGGGCATGATCTAGGACAAATCACCTCCCTCCACTACCGTTGTGCAAGAAACAGTAGAGTTTCTACCTCGTACTGAAACCGAGACCATTTAGGAGTTGTAGTCTTACAGCTTAAAATAATAATCAAAAAATGTGTTAATTTATTAACATTAGTAAAAAAAATCAACTTAAAAAGTACTAGAAATATATTTAAGTTATTTTATATATTAAAAATGATTCAATATTTCAATACAAAATAGAAAACAACAGACGTTACAGAAAACACCTACCAAGAGATATAGGAAATAAATGCTCACAAGCCTAGCCACCTCTGTATGATATAGTAATACATTCATCAACTCCATCTGACTTCGCGCTTCATCCGTTATGCACCCTGTGTAAACTTTATATTGCAACGCACTGGCAAACACCCGCCTATATCCACATTCTAAATCAGCCGGTAGGATTTCCCTCATAATTCCAGGTTTAATATTCCTAATAAATAGAGAATAATTCACGAAATACGTTGTAACTAAAGCAACGAACGTTATTGATTACATGTTAACTAAGGGTATAGGTATGTGTACTCCCTGTTGTCCTAAAAACAGCACAGCAACGTACGCAACTCCAGACACTTCATGGGTGTCAGTGGTACAGATTGTTTTTGTTTTTTTATGTCGGTTGCGGACATAGAACATGAAGATCATTAAGCCGCTAGTCCATAACTTATAATGGCCTCTTTGTACAACCATGTACGAGTATGTCCATTCCATACAACAATAAATAGATTTTCTTGTTGCACATTAAGTCTGTAAGCTGTAAAATCGTTGTGAGCTGCTTCCTGCAAGCTGGTGGGCCTTACTAACCAGTGTTCATTGCCTGGAAAACTATGGTCGTTTTCTCTGGAATGAGTTCAAATATCCGACTACCATGCTCAGCCTTGATTAATGATGATCAGTTATGTGTTGCCACAGGTCACCCTTACGGTGCTAGCATTCAAGTTTTTTTGGGGAGAGTTTATTTTTGTATGTACAAACTAATAGAATATATTTTAAATATTCTTTTTCAATTCACGAGCAAATTGCCCCTTTCCACAACCGTTGTCTGTGAAACAACAGTCTCCATCGTGTATTGAATCCGAGACCCTTCATGGATGTTAGTGTGACTGTTTTTTTTTTAAATTTTGTTATGAGAATATCTATATTTATTTAGGATTTTTATCATAAGTTCGTTTTGTTCTTTTTCGATTCGTCATTGTAATTGTATTGCGTAAATAAATGGCAAGGTATACTTTTGACTATACCAATATCAGTCATGCCAAATGTTACTCGATAAGATGAGACAGGAATCCTGTGCCTTCCGAATATTACGGCCCTTTGAGGTAGACACCTCGGCACTTGATACAATATTTGGACCTGATATTGCCTTCTTATATATCCTTCCTTTGATCAGCCCTGTTTCTCTTACTTGCCACAACAGTCATCATTCAACCTTGGTTCTGATGACGTGATGTAATACCTACCTACTCCAAGTAAATTAATTCTTACTTAAAAAAAGCTTAATATATATAAATATAAATTCCACCATTTTTTCCCCAATTCTCTTCTTTATGTGCCTTGCTATCAGTTATCATCAGTTCGCTTTGTCGATGACTAAACGGAATAGATCACATTCCAGTCCACATTTTCAAATTTTCGATCCTTTTCGTCGGCCCTTTGACCCTTCTATCTTCCCTTGCATAATCATTTGAAGGAGGTAATATTTATCATTTTCTCACGATTTGCCCGAATCAAGCTAAATTTCGTTCTGAATGACTACTTCTTCCTTATCGAGGAGACCTTCTGGTTAGAAAAGGTACCACAATATCCCTTGGTAGCACCAGATATCAAAAGCTCTCAGACGTTGCTAGATTCCTCATTAAAGATCCAGGCTTCCACTCCATAATACAAATTCGAAAAGAAGTAACATCTCAAGATTTTTAGTCGCAGGTGTTTAAGTAGTTGCAGGCATAGTGTTTTACCAATGTTTTGCTCCTTCCATCCGTGATCTTATTTTACGTGTGTCATTCCAATCTTGATTTATGTTATAAAAAAGCTCCCAACCCTCATTCGTCCTTCATATTTATATGACCACCACCTTCGTGCTTCTGACATATATATATATATATATATATATATATATATATATATATATATATATATATATATATATATATATATATATATATATATATATCAAATATATAGTCCCTGCTATGTGAAGAATGCTATGCCCTTCATGGATTTTAGCAACACTTTTTTTTCCAATACTTTACGTTGAGATTTAGTTCTTCAATAGACTTAGGTATTTTTCTAATTAAAGCTAATTTTTTAACTTACGTTTATTGCCTTCTTTGCTCTTCTTAAGGCAAGCAAGACGGGCAATAATAGCAATCTCGTTGGATAAAGTTGTTTCTTTCAGCCAATCACTCTTCAACTAAGGGAGTCAATGCTTGTTTAAAACTTCATCAGTTTAGATAAATCAAGATATCTAAAGTAATGGAAGTATTGACACCAAACTACAAAGATATTGGTAGAAAGAAGCAAGATTATCGAATTCGCCCTACGGGTCTTAATCTTTGAAAACCACGTGATTTTTCTCCTCTCCACCTCCTTTCACATTCAAAGGGACTTTTAATATTTGTTCGAAGCTCTGGGATAAAAGTTGGTCCTAAAAGCCATCGGAGTGGAAAAAGAGTTCTTGAATCCTGTGAATCCGATGTCAGGTAAAATGACAGCTTTGAGGGTAACCTTTCGACAAGTGATGAAGGGGCTGGTGGATGTTCTGTATTGCTGCCCCGGGCTCTCTGCATGAATCTTTGTACTCTTTGATTGGAGAGCCTTCCTCTCTCGGGATGAAAGGTCGCAACAAGTTGCCCAAGAATGAAAAAACAACACAAAGGACTTGATGACCCTGTTTTCCTTCCATACCTTCCTTTGAAAGCTTTTAAAGTTCTCTCCCTCCCTCCCTCCCCCTCTCTCTCTCTCTCTCTCTCTCTCTCTCTCTCTCTCTCTCTCTCTCTCTCTCTCTCTCTCTCTCTCTCTCTCTCTCTCTCTCTCTCTATCTCTCTCTCTCTCTCTCTCTCTCTATCTATCTATCTATCTATCTCTCTTTCTTTAAATAAAAAATATGTATGTCTGATATAGCATCTGTACATAAAATGGCTATTGAATCAAAAATTGAAAATTGACTAGAAAGAATGTCTTCCTGGTAGACTATTCCACCCACTTCCATTTCTCGCCTTATATAGATATCGGAAAAAGGTTCGATATAAATTGTATCTATATTTTTATATATATCGAAATATAACTATATATAATTATTTATTTCTATAATGTGAAAAGTGTTTACACTGAATTAATTATATAAAAGGCTGAGGTCAAAATATAACAAAGAACTTATGAAACTGAATGCTGTGTGGGTTTCAAAGATAACGTAGCTATTATAGAGCCGTCAAGACCGCTAATGCAGCACTTTATTTGATATGATAATTGATATGGTAAGGGTTAACCGTAGTTACAAATAAATATGTAGATATCGGTTGAGGGCTATGGTACATGAAAATAGAATGTTATAATAAATAAATGAACTTGAAAACATTAAATTTAGTTGCCTTTCTACTCTATGTTCATCTGAAGATCGCCTAAAAATAAGGCCAAAACTTCTAAAATCATTGTCACATTAAAAAAAAAAAAATCTCTTTGTATTTCTTTGTATCGTTTTTTCTAGACTTCAAGATACATTTCTAATATCTGAGAAGAAAATTAAAGGAACCCTTCAGATCAAAATCGCAATAAAAATGGCCGTCATCTTGGAATATAATAAAAAATTATGATTTGTAGATATACTCCGTTTTTCCTAATTGTGCCGGGGAAGACCCGTACGATCATAATTGCGTGACAAACGAACGGTTGTTTCGCAACTCCTAAATTATGAAATTGCTTCCGTGTTATCACCAATGTAACTTGGCCTTGACCAGCCTACTTCTTTCATATGAATATTTTCCAGCCCTAAAATGTTGTAAGAAAGAGATAGATAGAGAGGAGATGGTATGACAGGATAATATAGATAGTTAAGAGTATATATAAGATATTTAAATATTTAAAAAAAACCTATTTCTTTAAATTTACAACTGTATAGAGAATACATCAAGTAAATATAATGAAAGATAAATCATCTCCAGAGACAAAGGCAAGTAGAGAAACTACGGCTAAAAAAACTAAAGTTCACCTTAGAAGGTCACAAGGCCATCTTCTTTTCTGATGCCTCGGAGGATTATCAGGAATTGAAGAGATTGCGAGGTTAGAACCTAGTGGGTTTGAGTGGAAATGAAGTTTGTCATGAAAAGATTGTTATCGGATTCGGGCCAAATCAGCAACAAACGGGACATTAAGGTCATTATGGATTACTTTGTTCGTAACAAAGTAAGGAGCATTGAGGATTTTACGAAGGATTTTGGATTGTATGGATTGAATACGAGAGGAATTCGATAGCTTAGTGGAACCCCAAAGCTCTATTCCATAAGTCCAGATGGGTCTAATGATTGTCATGTATATGAGTCTTTTGTAATTAATTGGGAGCTTAGAGCGTTTGTCTAGTAAATGTTGAAGTAGCCTGAAACGGCGAGCTGTTTCTTGTCGTTTCCGTCTAGTATGAGGATTTCAAGTTAAGCGTTTGTCAAGATGCAATCCTAAGTACCGGGCCTGTTCTACGGGAATCAGTGGGGTGTTATTAAACGATACAGGAGGGCAGGAAGTCCATGGTCCACGTGGTCACGTGGAGGGTAAGGGTGATTTGAGGGAATTATTTTAAATCCTCTAGTTTTGACACCAATTTTCAAGGAAATGAGAGACTAGTCACCATGTTAGTTGATAAGTTTTAAGGTCAGTCTAGTTTAGTTTGTATCAAAATTCTCTTTGTATAAATAATTCTTTCTAACTAGTCAAATCTATTGTTTGTTAACCCTTTATTGATCAATGTGCACTGTCTTGCACATATCTTTATTTATTATTTTTTCAACTATTTTAGCCTAGGTGTACACCTTAATCATAACATCTTTTTGTCTATAGTTTTTATAGGTGTACAAACAGATGTTATGATTCAGATGTACACCTAGGCTAAAATAGTGGAGAGAATAATAAATAAACATTATTGACATGGCAGTGCACATTGACCAATAAAGAGTTAATTCAACGATTGGAGTTGAAACGGGAACGCTCGGCCAAATATTTATAATCGTATAACTTAAGCGATGAAGTATAGAACCTGAACCATTACAAACAAAGAAAGGTCTTGAGTTCAGGACTTGGTAGAAACTGTGCTGCTTCCAAGCCAACGGTTATGCATCGGTGTTATTTGGCCGTGATTATACTTGGGCAGGTTTAACACCCAATTAAGGGTACCCATATTTCATAGGCTGAGCTGAGATTGTGGCTGGTTGGAAGACGTAATCTATCAAGATGGTTGTTGGCAATCATTCTTCGGTCAACACTAATTAACCTAAAGCCAGGTCCACAATCGCCTCTCCTTCCAATTCCATCTGGATCCAAACTTTCATCAGAAAGTCATCAACTTCTTTAATTAGGGCTGCTCAGGGCAGCTCTTTTTCTTAATGTCTCTCTGATTTATTTTTTTTTAAACCCAATTATAAGAATTGATTTTTTTATATTAAAAAATAGTCAGTTTAATTTGTTAAAAATAAAATGTTTTCCTGGTGTAATTAAACATTTGTATGTTCATTTTAAAATATCTGTTTTATTATTATTATTTATTTATTTGATTCAACTTTTTTAAGTAAATATAATAACTGATTTATAAAATTTTGCTGTATTAGGGAGCACTTACAAAAAAAGATGGCCTATTTCATTAAAACATTTGCCTTTATCTGGTTTATTTCTCTAATAATCTGCGTATTGTACTCAATAGAGAATTTGAAAAATATCCATCCACAATTTCATTTGATTCAGAAATTTAGACAATTTCTTCAAGGGACAATTTCATTATCAACTTTTAGAAAATGATTCTCAAGTCAAAAACGTATTTTCAGAAATTATTTCATCATAAAACGCTTAATTGTTCAGATCTGGCATTGAAAATGTATATAAAATGAGGATGGTATATATTTTAAATAGAAATGGTATGGTTTCATAAAGCTGTTTTACTTACATACCTGTCCTTATTTAATCTGTTAGCGGCCGGAGGTGGGTCCTATGGGATCTAGGACCCTACTCGGGCTCATCCAGCCTCTATAAAGGTGGTAACAAAAATTAAGGGGGAAAAGGCGGTTGAGCGTGATCTTGGACAAATCACCACCCTGCACAACCATTATCAACGAAACAGTACAGTCTATCACCTACTTATTCAAGAAAGACCTATCACATTTTATATAAAAGCTTTAAAACCAAAAATATTAACATGATTGTTGCCACTTAAGGTACATTAATATTAAAAGATTGTAAAAGTGGATAGGATTAGGTAGTAAATTTATTAGAAATATAATCGATATTATTAGGAAAACTGTGTGGTAGGATTTTAGATATTTTGAAGTAAAGTAGGTCAAACTCCAGTAGCCCTTAGGAATGGAGGCCTCTCTGACAGCCTAGGGTTAGGGAGGAGATTAAATACAAAAACGGAATCTGTCAAAGGGGAATTTGAATATGAAAAGGCTGAGGGAGTGGAATTAAAGGGCGCGGTAGGGCGGGAATGAAATGGAGGGATCAGTGATTATCGAGGAGGCAGTGGCCCGAAAGGAGGCAACATCACGAAGGCACTGCCATCAGCTGATCGGGGTTATACCTCTCAGGGCACGGTATCACTTGCTCAAGATCATTAAGGGCTTATATTAAGTCTTGTTAACCCCAGCTTTATAATTCCTATATAAAAGATTTCAATAAATATTTATATAAACATTATTTTAAATATAACAATAATAATAATGCTTAGCGAACTTGAAAGTTTGATGCCGATACCATCAATCTCAGTTTACTTCCACCAACGGACAACTATCTGAACCTAAATCCGCCAGATCACTGTAAACGAAGTACTCCCACCTACGCTTCAGTCTGTCCCTCAGAGGTTTACCAGTCGGCACAGCGCTTATTAGCTTTTTCTGAATTCCTTTGTTTCTCAAACTAACAAATTTACAAGCAAGTCTTAATGTTCGCGACGCTTTCACTTCAATAATGATAATCCGCTATTGCCCTGTATACAATCTCCTAAATTCCTTTTTAGGACCGAATATTTTATACAACACCTTATTTTCGAACACCTTAAGGCGTTGATCATCCTTCAGTGTTAATGATCACGTTTCACATCCGTAAAAAAGAGTTGAAAGGATGTTAATTTTATAAATTCTGATTATTATATTTGATGAGACTATGGAAAATTAGATTAAACAACGAAAAGTCACAACACATCACTTTTACCCTTTGACGTGAAACATGCCTTCCCATTTACCTTAATAACTCACCCATCCCACAGACAGATAAAGTACAATAGCTTGGACTAACGTTCGATAAGAGAATGACATGGGGTCTTCACGTTAAGATGAAACGCCAATGACTTAACCATAAAACTTAATTTAATGTATTCACTATTCAGGAAAAACTCCGAATTAGATTCAAGACAGAAATGAAACACCTACAGTTACTTACTAAAACCAGTTTAGACGTATGCATTACAAATTTATGGCATCCCTAAACAAACTCGCAGAAAACGACTGCAAACTTTTCAGTCATAAATACTTATCACCAAAGCACCATGGTACGTCAATAACAAAAGTTTGTATATGGACTTAAAAATACAAATGGTTGACAACACATACGGACATACTACAAACGCTTTCAAGAAAAACCACACGGACGCCCAAACCCATTGATACAACAAATGGCCTCGTCTCTCATGCCTGAGGAGACTAAAAAGAACGTGGATTAGGGTTTTGTTACAGTAGGAAATTAAATCAAGCCAATGGTGAGGTACCGCTGGGTTCTTCTACATGCTTTTATGTCATTCTGTACCATTTTCCTGTCAGCCAATCTGCTGATTGTCAGTTATTTGTATTTGAAAAGTGTGGATAAAAATATAAAGAGTAAAAAAAAAAAATTGGAAGGGCATAACCTCATTACAACCTCCTAGTTTTATTGCCACTGATTAGCTAAATTATTGGTACAAATGGATGTTCACAGTGGCAAGAAAATCTTTGCATTTATGAAGAACCGATATTAAATATTTAATTTTATTAAATAACCTTCTGGGAGTGATGAAGTCATCTCTAATCCCAGCGTTCATTACGTACTTCTTATCTATTCGGTTGATTAATTTAAGTCATTATTGAATTCCATCGATGGTATTAGTGTTTATTTTGGTAACGTACTCATAGTTTTGGGCATTTCAATTTTTTTTATAGATTTTTTAAAAATTAAATGAAAATAGCATTTTAATCGTGCAACACTGGAAAGTAACTTATGAACTTTTTCTTAGACAGCGGTAATGCAGGTAAGTTGTTTTGGCCAAGATCAAGCTCAACCGTCAGATTTTCTGTACTTCTATCTAACCAATATATATGGGTAACGGTTTCCACCAGCGAAGTAATACACGACGCCAGAACTATATTAACACATAATCGTCCGCTGATGTTTTGCTGAAATTTACTATAAGATCGGTGGTGATCATATATCAAGATAATTTTTATCATATATATTATAATATCAATTTACTATGTGACCGGAGCTTATCACTCTCGTTCCCGGGCGTCAATGTGTTAGTATAGATGGGGCACTCTCAGTAAGAGCAAACCGGTCCACCACCATTAAATTTCTGGCTTTTGGAACCAGTCGAGGGCTTTGAAGCATCAGTTAAGGAGATTAATGGTCTGAATTAAAGACCCAATTTAGACTATCCCAGCATTTCTCCATCTAGAAGACTATATTCTATCTCTAATTAACATAAAGTACTAGTTGAGGGGGCATCTGTAGATTGTAATCTAAGATCCAACTAAGAACTGGTTGGACAGTGTCTGTGGGCATTTGACCTCTCCGTATGTTAATGATAATCAACTTTAATGCAAGCTTTTTCTCCCCTGCATTGCTTAAAACAAATAATAAATCATTTTCCGTCTAGGAATCGATTCCTTTCTGGATTTACCCCTATCTGTAGTGATAACATTTATTTCTTTTCCAAACTACTAAACCCAAGATGGCGGGTTCGTAGCCCGGCAGGTGGCCCTAGGATTTTTTTAAGGGAGTAAAAAATCCTTAGTTACGCCGTCCTTCGGAAGGGACGTTAAACGGGGGTCCCTAGCCTGTACGATGTCAGCTACTCGTTAAAAATCCTTATCCTAATTAAACCTGGATGGGCAAAATTTAGAGCTCCCACTGTAGCATCGTCCGATTAGCCTTAGCAGCATTAAGTGACGTTAAATGAACAACTACAACTACTACTACTTTATTTCTTTTCGGATTATGTTTCGATTAACATTGAAACCTTTATCTGAAAATCACTAATGTTAATATCAGCATTGTTTCTCCCTTATATTGTCAGGAAAAAAAAAAAGGACACTACGCCAAACTGTATTGTTCCTAGTATAACGGTTGTACATGAAGGTCGTTTGTCCAAGATAACAGGCTTTTCTCCCTTTTAAGGGTACCCACATTATGGGGGATAGGTCTGCTTATCCCACAGGATCTATCCCCAGCTGTTAACAAATCAAATCAATCTGTCAACCCGGGGCCTTCGGTTAGGCAACTTAGCTTAATAAAAGAAATAATACGGGATCATTCCTACAATATTCTGCCTTCAATGAAATATTGATTTAGACGAAGAGACACATGAGATGGTGTAGTAATGGCGATGTATCAATTCAGACTTAGCAATCTCTCGAGGTAACTTTGGAATTTGCCTTGATCCCTAGAGCCTACTGAAAGGCTATCGACCCGAAATGAAACCGCTTATCTAGCTGTTTGCTCAACTGGTTCAGCTCCTCGTCCAAATTAGGTTATGTATATACTTGTATGTATCCACATACACATCCAATGGCGGATGTATTAGCTGAAACCCAAGGAGAAATTCATTAAGGGGCAGCGAATTTTTGTTTAAAACAAAAAAAATATCTGATATGAATATCTTCCTTGTGTACTTATTGTTTACCAATAAGAGACCATAGTCACCGATCAATGGCATAAAGTAAATTGTTTAATAAAATGGTTTTGTAACAAGGAAGTTACCAGCATGTAAACTTCCTTGAGCTCCCGTCATCCTTTACACGTATATATATTAGCTCTAAGATTAAGACATAGAGATTAGAGAGTAGAGAGATGGTGTGATTAGATTATAGTATGTAAGATTGTTGTCATCTAAAGTAGTTCTGTATGAAGGGATCAAGAGAAGCAATTGCCAACAGCTCCGATGAGCTTCTACTCACTAGTAAAATATGAATTGTTATTATTATTTGCTCACTTTTAGAACCTCAAGTCAAATCAAAACTCGTTTCGACGTCTTTCGTGTTTCCTACAATTAATTCCAGTTCAATTGGTTTTTATTTTTCCTTAGCTAATTTCATTTTCAATTTTTTTAAACTTGAATTGGATGAGAAAGATTCAAAGCTCATCTTTTTTCCCTCTCTCTTTGTTTTAATCCAATTTTCGTAAAGTTATTTTAATTGTCGAATTAACATAGTGTTACGGTCAGAGCGGGAAGTAGGACCGGCTTCTGATCTGCCTAGAGCGGATTAGGCAAACAATGGGATTAAGCGGAAGGGATTATAGAATGGCGTAGAGCCTTCTAGATCGGTCTAGGTGGTCCTCGTCCGTGTTCCGAGTAATGCCCCACCACGACCTACCTTGCCTATATAAAAAGGACAGCGTTTTCGGCCGCGGCAGTCAGTATTAAGACGAGTAGTAATAAGAGTCAGTAATAAGCAGTGAAGTAATAAGCCAGTGAGTAGCAGCCGTTAACTAGTGATAGTGCGTGAGTTACAGTGAGTTAGTATCAGTCTGTAATAAGTGCTTAGTGAGCAACAGTGACAATTAGTGGCCGTGTAATAAGTGTAATAAACTGTGTGGCAGTTTGTCATATTTGGAGAGTCTTACGGTCGGTGGACTTTAGTTAGCGAACTGTAAGTGTTAATTTGTAATTGTAAACTATAGTGTAATATTATTGTAATTGTACAAATTTATATAAATAGTTTAGTTATTTAGTATAAGCAATATCTTATATTGTTTGTATATTATTTTAGAAATAGATAACATTTAGTAGAATTTTGTTATTGTAAAATGATATGAGTTTAATAATTTAATTGTTTTAAATAATCTCATTGTATTCTTTTTAATTTGTTAATAAATATTAGATTCTTGAATTAAGTAATAGTTTAGTCCATTTTACACCCAGTAGCCCGTAACAAATTGGTGTCAGGTGTGGGGTCTTGTGTAATTGTTATTTTATTTTGTAATAATTGGGCTACTGTTTGAAAAATGGCTTCTCAAAGTCTTAAATTGATGGATTTAAAAGTTGCGGATTTAAAACGGGAATTAGAAGAACGTGATCAGGATTCTTCCGGAAATAAAAGTGTACTGCAACATCGCTTGCGTCAATTTTTTGTAGAGTTAGGGGAAAATCCAGATGACGTTCTGTTTGAAACTGATTTGAGCAAGTTATCTGCAACTTTTAAAAATGAATTAGGCAATGTAGAAAATAAGCTAGGTAATGAATTAAGCAGTGTTAAAAATGAACTAGGTAATGAATTAAGCAGTGTTAAAAATGAACTAGGTAATGTAGAAAATAGGCTAGAGTCTAAATTAGGCACATTAGAAACTAAGTTAATGGAAAATGTAGATAATAAAGTAGCTGATGTAGAATCTAGGTTAGGAGAAAAATTGAATTCAATTGAAAGCAAACTTCGGCAAAGAGTGGAAGCTATAGAGGGACTTATGAGCAACCCACCGACGAACAACACCGACCGTTTCCCCGAGGCCAGTCTTCATAAAACCATTCTGCCCACCAATAATGGGACGCCACCAGCTCACAACACCATTCCAGTATTCGACGGAAAGACGCCGTGGGAGGACTACATGACTCTCTTCGAGACAGCGGCTTCGATCCACGGGTGGTCACAGGAGACCCAAGCTTCAGCGTTGTGTCTGGCCCTGCCTGGAGACGCCTTGGGAGTACTGCAGGGGATACCCATGTCGGAGCGGTCCAACTACGGGGAGCTGATCAGAAGACTGGAGATGCGTTTCGGCCACCGCCACATGGACCAGCTGTATCGCTCACAGCTAAGAAGCAGGGTCCAGAAGACAATCGAGACTTTACAGGAATTTGAAGCAGATATTGCCCGGCTGGTGAGGAACGCCTACCCATCGGTCACCGACGAAGTCTACGAAAGCTTGGCTGTCGACAAATTCCTGGATGGACTTCGGGACCCAGAGACACAACAAGCAGTGAAGCTCGCCCGGCCGAAAACTTTGGGAGACGCATTATCCCAGGCCATGGAGTTCGAGGCTGTTAGACAGTCCGTACGGGGCCATGCGCGAGTTAGAGCAGCAGAAGCGGAGCCTAATGTGGTCCCTAGCATCGAAGACATAGTAACTAAAGTTTTGGAGGCTCTCAGGACCCGTAAGAAGGAGATACGCTGTTGGAGCTGCGGCCAACTGGGACACCCTAGAAGCAAGTGTCCATCGAAGAAGCAAGAAAAGCCACAGGAAAACTAAGTAGGGTTGATGGGAAGGGGCAACTGTCAACCCGTAACGTCAAAGGCCCCAGGAAGGCCATCAGAGTTGCGTCAATAGGAAGCAGAACGAACAGTTGCTACGTTGATGGGATGGTGAACGGGCAGCTGCGAAGTCTGCTAATAGATACCGACGCAACCATGACAATCTTGAACTCGAAAACACTTCCAGCTGAGAAGATCTTACCAACAACTTGGGCATTACGGACTGCCACGGGACAGCCAGCCAAGGTCTACGGGGAGGCAGTTGCCACCTTCATCATCGGGGGTCAACATCTGAAGCACCGCGCTCTCGTGGCAGAAATCGATGAAGATGTCATATTGGGCATGGACTTCATGATCGCATACGGGATCAAGCTGGACATGTCGAAAGGTGTGTTGACGATGGGAGACGAGGAAGTCATCCTTCGGCAGGGAAAGGATCTGTATGCACGAGTGCTCTTACTAGAAGACACCACTTTACCTGCACAGAGCCAAATCGTGACGCATGGGACGGTCGAAGGACATCTACCAGAGGGTCAATGTGTACTACTGGAACCCGGAACGCACGAAGAACAAGAGATCGGACGCGGCGTACTGGTTGCTAGGTCTCTCATCAAGGCCGGACGGACCACTCCAATCCGGCTAATGAACCTGAACAGCTTCCCGGTAACGCTGAAGAAAGGAACACCGGTCGGGGAGTGTACAACCGCTACCTCAGTGGTTCGTCAGCTGCAACGTCGTCCCACCGAGCTCCGAGGATCGCCAGAAGAACTAAAAGAATTTGTTAACGAGTCATGCCGCGACCTTTCACCTGAACAGAGCGAGGAAGTGAAGAACATGATTATCCGATGGCATGACGTCTTCGAGATCGGACCAGGACCACGGGGCAGAACGGATATCGTCCAGCACAGGATTGACACCGGGGATGCGATGCCCATCCGACAGGTCACGCGGAGGCTGCCGTTAGCCAAACTGGAGGACGCCGAGAAGATCATAAAGGAGATGGCGGCTGATGGTGTCATTGAGCCTTCGAGTAGCCACTGGATGTCTCCTGTCGTATTGGTGAAGAAGAAAGACGGCACAACGAGGTTCTGCGTAGACTACCGTCTTCTGAACAACGTCACCAAGAAGGACAGTTATCCGCTTCCCAGGATTGACGATACGCTGGACACCCTGGAGGGGTGTAAACTCTTCTCTACCTTGGATCTCCGCAGTGGATATTGGCAGGTTGGATTGGCACCTGAAGATAAAGAGAAAACGGCGTTTTCAATTGGCACTGGACTCTGGCAGTTTACAGTAATGCCGTTCGGGCTTTGCAATGCTCCTGCCACATTCGAGAGGCTGATGGAAAATGTGTTAAGAGGTCTCTCTTGGGAGGTATGCCTGGTGTACCTAGATGACATCATTGTGCTGGGAAAGTCCTTCGCTCACCATCTGAAGAATCTGGAGAAGGTCTTCGAACGACTGCGTGCAGCGAACCTTAAGTTGAATCCGAAGAAGTGTAATCTCTTCCGATGTCAACTACCTGGGGCATATTGTGTCAGACAACGGAGTTGCTGTCGACCCAGAGAAGGTACAAGCGATCACCGACTGGCCGGTACCTCGAGATAAGCACCAGGTGAGAAGTTTTCTCGGGCTCTGCACCTATTACCGGAGGTACGTGAAAGGATTTGCTAACATCGCAAAACCGCTTACCAGGCTTACCGAGGAGAAAAGGACTTTCCATTGGGATCACGAGTGTCAAGCATCCTTCGAGGAGCTGAAGAGCAAATTGAGTAGTGCTCCTATTCTGAGCTATCCACGTCCTGAGGGCAAGTTCATTCTAGACACAGATGCCAGCAACATCGCTATTGGAAGCGTCCTCTCTCAGATCCAAGATGGAGAAGAAAGGGTCATTGGATATTTCAGCAAAGCACTCTCAGCTCCGGAACGCAACTACTGTGTCACAAGGAAAGAGCTTCTGGCAGTAGTAAAGTCAATAGAGCATTTTCATAAATACCTATACGGACGAAGGTTCCTCCTGAGAACGGACCATGCGGCTCTAATGTGGCTGCTGCGATTCAAGTCACCAGAGGGACAAGTGGCGAGGTGGATCGAGCGCCTTCAAGAGTATGACTTTGAATCCGCTCATCGTTCTGGAACGATCCACAGGAATGCGGATGCGCTGTCAAGAAGACCATGTGAAGATGAAGAATGCACGCATTGTTCCCGACAAGAAGAGAAGCAGGGAACAGTATTGAGGACAACGGTTGTTATCGACAGTTGGCGGGACACAGAGGTGTCAAAGGAACAGGACGAGGACCCGGACTTAAAACAAATAAAGGAATGGAAAATATCGGGGCGAGGAAGGCCGACCTGGCAGGATGTGGCTCCAATGTCAAAGAATGTAAAAACGTACTGGGCCCAATGGAACTCCATTGTAGTGGACAACGGGCTGCTGAAACGGGCATTGGAGAACGCGGAAGGAGATCAGCGTAGGCTACAGCTCATCGTTCCAAGGAATAAAGTGCCCGAAGTGCTTAGGGAACTACATGACGGTGTAACTGGCGGCCATCTTGGAGTTCACCGTACATTGGAAAAAGTTCGTGAACGCTTTTACTGGGCAAACCTTAAGGACGATGTGTTGGACTGGTGCAGGCGTTGTGCAACTTGTGCGGCTTCTAACGGACCCACAAGAAGAAAGAGGGCCCCTATGAAGAAGTACAACGTGGGAGCACCGTTCGAGAGGATAGCGATCGACATCGCTGGCCCTTTCCCTGTCACGGACGAAGGTAACCGATATATTCTCGTGGCCATGGACTATTTTTCTAAGTGGGTGGAAGCTTATGCCCTTCCGAATCAAGAGGCAGTCACGGTTGCAGACGTACTTGTGAAGCAGCTCGTCAGTCGGTTTGGAGTACCCATGGAACTCCACGCTGACCAGGGAAGAAACTTTGAGTCTGCAGTCTTCTCCGGAATGTGCGAAGCACTGGGGATACGGAAGACCAGGACAACACCTCTTCACCCTCAATCGGATGGCATGGTGGAGCGCATGAACAGGACAATGGGTCGATATTTGTCTAAAGTGGTCTCCGAGCATCAGCGAGACTGGGACCAGTATCTTCACTTGTTCCTGTTAGCCTACCGCAGTTCAGTCCATGAAGTAACGGGGCAGACCCCCGCAAATGTGGTGTTCGGCCGAGAACTTCGTTTGCCTTGTGATCTAAAATTCGGGTTCAAGCCTAATGAGGAAGTTAACGGAGAGGAATACGTCACGAATCTACGGAAGCGGATGGATAATATCCACGAGAAGGTTCGTGCAAACATCCAGGGAGCCAGTGACAGAATGAAGGAGCGTTACGACATCAGGGCAGAGAAAGGTGGCTTCCAACCTGGAGATTTGGTCTGGCTACATGACCCTCGAAGGAGGCGAGGCTACTCACCTAAACTTCAGAACTCCTGGGATGGCCCGTTTGAGATCATCAATAGGATAAACGACGTCATCTATAGAATCAGGAAGCAGCCAAAAGGAAAACCCAGGGTAGTCCATTTTAACAGATTGGCCCCTTACAAAGGAGACCATGGCCCGACAGAAGACCAGCAAGTCAGGAACCTCAACAACGTGGAGACCAGTAAGGTATCAGTTGCACAACCTAAGGTACAAGGTTTCCGTGGAGTAACCCAGTCAGTATACAGAGATATCTTCTCGTTACCCGCGGACTATTCTCTGGCCCATTGTGTAGCCGAAGATCTGAGGACTTCCCGAGGGATTGCAACTGTCTTCAGGAAGAAGTTTGCTGGAACTGAGGAACTGGAACGCCAAGGACCACGCGTCGGGAAAACACTCCACCATACGCACGAAGGACGACACCTGTTCTACTTAGTTACCAAGTGTGCTACTGAGCAGAAGCCCACATATGACGCACTGCGGCGAAGCCTCGACGACTTGCGGAGTAAGCTTCTGAGACTGCGTGTCACCAAGCTCGCGATCCCTAAGTTGGGCTGTGGATATGACGGCCTGCAGTGGAAGGTTGTCAGGAACATGCTTGAACAGATATTCGCCAACTCTGGAGTCGCCATATTGGTGTGCACGTTCAACCTCTGGAAAGGAAATGCGTCTCCATCGAGGGAAGCTCATGACCGCCCGATTTCTTCGGACTATGCTCTGGGGCAGAGCACTTTTAAGGAGGGGGCAGTGTTACGGTCAGAGCGGGAAGTAGGACCGGCTTCTGATCTGCCTAGAGCGGATTAGGCAAACAATGGGATTAAGCGGAAGGGATTATAGAATGGCGTAGAGCCTTCTAGATCGGTCTAGGTGGTCCTCGTCCGTGTTCCGAGTAATGCCCCACCACGACCTACCTTGCCTATATAAAAAGGACAGCGTTTTCGGCCGCGGCAGTCAGTATTAAGACGAGTAGTAATAAGAGTCAGTAATAAGCAGTGAAGTAATAAGCCAGTGAGTAGCAGCCGTTAACTAGTGATAGTGCGTGAGTTACAGTGAGTTAGTATCAGTCTGTAATAAGTGCTTAGTGAGCAACAGTGACAATTAGTGGCCGTGTAATAAGTGTAATAAACTGTGTGGCAGTTTGTCATATTTGGAGAGTCTTACGGTCGGTGGACTTTAGTTAGCGAACTGTAAGTGTTAATTTGTAATTGTAAACTATAGTGTAATATTATTGTAATTGTACAAATTTATATAAATAGTTTAGTTATTTAGTATAAGCAATATCTTATATTGTTTGTATATTATTTTAGAAATAGATAACATTTAGTAGAATTTTGTTATTGTAAAATGATATGAGTTTAATAATTTAATTGTTTTAAATAATCTCATTGTATTCTTTTTAATTTGTTAATAAATATTAGATTCTTGAATTAAGTAATAGTTTAGTCCATTTTACACCCAGTAGCCCGTAACAATAGGAAAGGAGCAGCTCAAAGTATATGTTCTCTTCCCAAAAATCCTGTTTTGGTTTGGGTTTTTGTATTTCAAATATAATTTTTTTTTTGTTATACTAGCTTAGTTTAGTGTGCTATTATAGTAACTATTGTGCTAGTATGGTGTGCTAAATGTTATACTAGATTTTATTTTTTATTTTTTATTTTATTTTGTTTTAGGTGAGTGGTCACATGCAGTGACCAAGGGACGTAAAGCTCCTTCATTCTAAATACCTCGACTAACCTAAAAGTAAGATTAGTTTAAATAAATAGTTTTTTTAATATTTTTATTTCTTTCTAAATAAGATTGTACTATTTATATATTCTCTTGTATATTAAATGGCTTTAACAAATATTTATTCATTTGTAGTTTTAATAAATATTTTTCTTATTAATACCGATTTCTTGAAAGAATTAAAGGACATAACACTTTACAAACCTGCTTATCACTTAACTTACAAAAATAGATTTAATTTTTACTATTCAACAAGAGCTATTTGTTTCATACCTTTTTTTAATTCAAGTTTATAGGCCAGGATAATCTATATTCAATTCATTAAGAAGAAGTATTCTTCCATTTTGATACTCCATTAAATCTATAAATTAAAATCAATAAATCTATAAATATTATTAGATATAAATCAAGTAATATTTATATAGTAATCTATCCCCTTCACTCTGCTTTGATTTCATCTAATTCTATTTCCTCGAGCAGTGGGGATTATAAATACCAGAACTCTAATATATATATATTATCACGCACTTAAAATATAAACAATTATACTATTAACAGTTATTATTTAAATAATATTCATAAATTGTCTCTCTGTTACGGTTTTGTTTATTGTTTTTCAATAGAATACGATTATTTAAAACCTGTTTCAATATTAAAGATGATTTTAATCAATGTTAAACTACCATCTATTCCCTTAAAACAAAATGACAGCTGATCAAAATCTATTGATGTCAGGCCTTTTGCATCCTCTTGCGACATTAAATCGAAACTGACATTTCTCTTTCTAAATTTCGGAATTTATTGACAAATATAAAGGTGTATTACAACTTATTATGTATAAGTATGTGTACATGATGTATGGTTATATCAGTAAATTTTGTAAATAAAATACAGGGGTCAGAAAAAAAAAATTGCTTCAACTTATTACCGTTTGGGTTCGCTCGTCTGTCTCCTTACTGTGAACAGATAAACATATTTATTTTAGATATTTGAGTTTGTTGTAGATCAAACTGTAGATTTTCGTTGTTTATCTTCGTAATAAGTATTTTATCAAGATCAAACTGATATATGCAATCTTGAGATAAAAGCGATAATCTAATCTATAAGTATAGATTTGATTTTTAATTTCTTTTATTTAAAAAAAAATTAACAAATTGGGCAAAAACCGATGGTTGTCAATCGGTTATTAGTTTTAAAAATTTGAACCAAAATGGTTACAAAATTTTGGAACTAAATTCAAAAGGAGTGTACATCACTGTACGGTGAACTACCCTTCAGGGGTTTTGTTACTAATTTTCACTTATTTTTCAACTACCCTGGATTTAGTAATATTTATAGGGTGGACTTAATAATTGTCAGTAATAATTTAAATTAAATTAAGATCCGATTTTCATTGAATAACCCCCCGTGGGGTTTATGTACCTCTTGGGCAATCCCAAGAAGCGGAAGTGATTAATTAAAAGGAATAATTAAAATTACAGGAAGGGCTCTGACCAACTTAAAAGAGACCTTAGGATTTTGTTAATATCTCGTTCTATTGTGACCAGCACAAGTCAGTAGCTATAATAATCTTAAATAATGTAAATTGATAGCAGGATCAGTTTTGATAATATTTTATTACAAATTAAAAGCAATTAGTTATCACGATTACTACTAGAGAGCACAAGTTCGGCGCGGTGAATACATCATGTACTTATATTCCAGTTTTGTACCCATTTTAGAATAGAATGAAATATAAAACAATCTATTTTTATTAATTGTTATTTTGATGGTGATGGTGACAAATTTAGTTTAGAGCACTCTAACGGAAATGCAGACGACCCGGGTCGATTCCCGGCCAGGACAAATCCGTTCTCTTCAAAACAAAAATATTTAAAAATAATCAAAATAACAATTAATAAAAATAAATTATAAATTATATATTGACGTAATTCAACAAGATTCTAATTAAAGTAATATTCAATTAGCATTCTTCCCCGTGTATACATCTCAAAAATTGCGAGACTTGGATACGACCCCTGGTAGCTGGTTTAGAGCACTGCAACAGAAATGCAGACGACCAGAGTTCGAATCCCGGCCAAGAAAAATCTGTTCTTTTCAAAACAAAATATAACAATCTATATTCTGAGGCAATGTCCCTACACGTAAATGGGGGTCCCCAACGTATGCAGCGTCAGGCACTCGTTAAATTTAGTTTATACCGGAACTGAAGGAATTTAGTACTCCCACTATTGTATCGTCCGATTATCCATAGCAGCATAAAGTAGCCTTGAATGAATACAATAAAGCCTACAAGAAAACATAATTCAACATCTTAAACCAAAATAAAGAATTTTATGGTTTAGAACCCTCATGAGAAATATAAAAAATTAATATTTAAATAAAAAATTAATAAATAAATAAAAAATCGAGTTTCCTAGCAATTGATTTGTGAATAAATTATTTGAAAAACACTAAAAAATATATTAAAAAAGCAATAAATGAATCATCTTGACTTAGAAAACAAAAAGGAAATTTTTAAATAATTTAAAATGTAAATACCCTATATGTTTAACCAGCGTCTGATTGGCATATGAACAGGAATTGGAATAATCGTGGAATTTTTGTATTTTGTAAATTATTAATACATTATGCTTTGAGAAGTATGAAGGTTGATTAATAAAAACAAACTAAAAAGTTGTTTCAAATTCTTTTATACTTTTTATTTTACTCACGAAGCAAAACCATTTACTATTTTATTAAACGCAAGTAGAGAAACTATCCAATGGTAGTACTCGGTTATTTTATTTAAAATATTTATTGTCCGTTGATGATCGATCAACAAAGGTCTATATAATCGATTAGGGGACAATATCGATATCCGAGGAGCTTAAAAAGATGTACAATGAAAAAGTTTGTGCTACCTGGCCCCTAGCCTAAGAACAACCTCTTTGTATCGCTGAGACTGCAATAAGTGTCGCCCAAGATGGATCGTTTTCACTTCTTCCAATATCTCCACCCTTCTTGTTTCTTTTTTCTTGGGGCAATGGATCGAAAGTTAGTATATTGCAGTTGGAATATGAACAAGTTTTACGTATGACAAAAAATTAATCATAATATTTGTATCCAAAAATAAAAATATGATTAGTTTTATTCAACCAAAACGCTTAATTCAATACATTTCTGTTAGAATGGATAATTATTTTCCGAAGCTTTTCGAGTTTCCCTCAAACAAGGTGATTAGCTTTCACCTCTAGTTCTTAATTTAATACTAGAGTATGTTAATAGAAAGATGATACCTTCCGAATTTGAATCCGGATGATATCCGTGACCAGGTTCGGGACCTTTCGGTTCTGTTGAGTGAGGAAGCTAAACCATAAAACTAATTACAATATCGTTGAAGTAAGGCTCGAAATAATTTCGGATAAGTATATGGTAAGAAGCAGAAACAACAATGATTTTGATGTTATGCTCCCAGGTATAGATGGTAATAAGCTTGACCCAGGTCAAGTGTTTTAAGTAATTAGCTGTTCTTCTGCGTAAGATGATTGATAAGATTATTCCTTGGTTCCTCCGTTAGTCTGCATTCATATATTAGGTGTAAGTAAGTTTGTTCGATGTTAAAGTCACAAGGGCATGTCTTATTGTCTGTAAGTTTAAATTTAAACAAGTAGGATTTTGTGGGTCCATGTCCTGTTAACATTTGTTTAAGTAGAAGTCAGTTGTTATTTTGTTATTCCTATAATATTATTGTAAGTCAGTTATATATAACTTAAGATCTTGTTCTTTAGTTGTCGTATTCCATGTGTCTTGCCACTGATCCATATTCGTAACTGTTTGTCTGTGTTTCAAGTAAGTCTTAGTCAATTTACTGTGAACTAGCGGAAGTGAAGCGTCTCTGGGAGCCAACTTAGCAGCCTTATCAGCTAATTCGTTACCCACGTTGCCAGAGTGCGCTCTCACCCACCTGAAGTTAATGCTATATCCTGTATTTTGTAAGTGGAGTACTTTTAACGTACGTAATATCGCACTCCTGCCTTTTTTCGGTATAACCTTTCATTTTTTATACGAGTTTGTAATTTTTTATAGATTCGTTCGATTCCAAGTCCATTTCAACCACGGCAAAAAAAAAACTACAACATTATTACTATTAACTCAGTTAATAATTATAATTATTATTAAGAATAATAATAAATAAGTTGGAGTTTAGCGAACTCGAGGGCTCGATCCTGGTATCACTAAACGCAACGTATAACCCTTTTCCTCGTATCACCACCAAACCCGTAGAATCACCCATAACGCGATCCTTCCAATCCATCTAACATTCTTATTAATGCTAATTAACATTTTAAGGATTCATTCGTTAGTATAACCAATAACTTTACAAGCACATTTCTTCGATGACATGGTTTCAATAATATTAACAGGGTGCATGCCCTCCTATACCGCGTCGTGTTCTCCTGTGAATTTAATCTTTTAAACCTCATTCTCGAAGATCAGAAAAAGAAGTTTTTCTTTCATAGTATCGCCCACGTTTAAACACTACACACATAAAAATTATATAATCCATAATTATATGGATTAAGGTATCTTATATCTCGGATTCGTATGAGGAACTAGATTTTAAAGTCATTATTGATTTAACGACCAACTTCTTAAGTTGTTCGAAGAATTGAAAGACTACTAGAAAATTAAGAAAATCGCACTACGCGGAATTGGAAAGCATGCATCCGGTCAAGATTGCAATTAAAGTGATCTAATTAAAGTCTTAAATAAGTGATCGCGTCGAAGGTTGAAATAGGCTTGTAAAGTTGTTGGGCTTGGTAACGGACAAATTCCTATAATGTTAATAAGCACTTAGTCGACTAGTAAAGGTCCGAGGGGTAGAGACCAAGGCGTTGGTTGATAGCGTTGAGGGTGAACTGGCGGATTTCGGTTTGGATGGTCGTCCGTGGACGGAAGTTTGTAAACGGAGACTGGTGTTATCGGCATCGATCCTTTAGTTTCGCTAAGCCTCATTCTTCTTTTGTAATAACAGTGAAAATGTCGATGAACAATATTGATGGTCTCATAATAACGGTCAAAATTTAGAAACATTTTAATTTCTACGTCTTAAGGCTGTTAATGGATGATGTAAATTAATTAATTATATTTGTGGATAATATGCCTGGATATTAAGAAACAATGATCGCTATATTGTAAATTCATTATAATACAATTAAAATTAGTGGAAAAGAAAGTTTCGTTTGGCATCTCATTTTTAGATGAAGTTCTTAAATAGGTAAAATCGTTTAAATTCACTAGATTTTTTCTTGAATATGGATGCTATCCTCGATGAAACTGCCAGAAATAATTATTAAATAATAAAAGGCTCAGCTAACCCGAATGTTTGATTCCAATACCACTAATATGTGTTCACAAACTTATGTCCATGGATTACTGCCAATACCCACATCTATAAGATCGAATTCAACGCTACTCTCCTACCTACGTCTCGATCTGCCCATCGGAGGCTCAGGGCTTACAAACGCTTCAGTGGTTCGTTCCAAAACTAAGGTCAACAACTTTGTAACTCCATCTCTTACCTTGGGATTCCAGCATTTGATATACATGACTTGAAATAACTTTTTTATTTTCTACGTACCAAGTCGCTATACTTAAATTTCTAGTTTTAGCATTCACCATGAATCCCCTGAAGTAGCACCTGCTTGGATGGGTGACTATTTTGATCCCGAATAATGAGCTGAGAAACACCCACAATGAATGAGGCGTCCACGCTTACGACGTACCCAACAGCAAGCCTAGCTTGCTGTTCTTATTGTTGGTGAGTGAGCCTATCGGACTTAGGCGGAAGGAACTTTTACCATCCTTGGAACACTCCCTTACACGGTAATGAGAACATTACGAGTAGGATTATAAGAAATATCAGTAAAATATTGCAACAATACCGGAGTTCCACAACCCGCTTTTTGTGTGATACTTGTAAGTAAGACGGTGTTCCGAATGAAGGAAGCTAGCACCCCACCTCTTTTCATGAATATTTCATCCTCTTCAAGGCATCGACCCAATCATACTCCAGCTGCTTGGGCTCGTAATCATCAGATCCAAGAGGATAATTTAAATAATACTATAACTGATCGAAGCAATTTTGTTATTTTGGTTTCTTATCACAATCAAATTTCTTCCCTCCCTTCTGATACTAAACTTTAGTTATTGTAAATTATTGGTAACGTCTTAATCAATATACCAGAAAATAAAAACAGAGTAAATATATAAATCACATCTCAACCTCGAAAGGCAGCAAGCCACTAGCCAGAGAAAACATCAAACCAACTTCTAAGCCCAAATGCAACTACTCAGAGTACGAAGTATTCATTGATATTCAACGTATAGGAATAATATGTCAAATATTATTACACAAAAGTATTATAGAAATGCAATTTTTTGGCCTCCAGATCTCATTATTTGTTCGTTTTATACGTCCTCACATTTTTAGAAATCTTGCTTCATGGGCTCCCGATTTAATATACTATTAATTATTTTTGTTTATCCATCTTTCACACAAAAATATTTAAAAGATAATGTGTTCCATTGAATGCTACTGTTCTACATCTGAATCCATTTGAAATTATTATTATATGCGTATATTCCCCTATAAGGAGAGCGCTGAAAACACAAAAAACTAGCTTTTGGTGGTGACTTTTTTCTTCTTTTTGTCTTCCCAAAACCTTTTCATTTTTTCACTTTGAGCCATCTTCTGTTCATCTGTCCATTTACGCCTGCTTAGTGTAGGTTGTGATATAACTTCAAGTTTCTGGTTCATAATTTTGTCTCTACAGGTTTTACGATCTTGAATGTCTTCTATGGTGATGTTTAATCTTCTCAAGTCTTCTGTGTTTTCTTTATACCAGGAAGTGCCCAATTTCGATCCAGAGACTATAGTGAATAATATATATATATATATATATATATATATATATATATATATATATATATATATATATATATATATATATATAATATGTCATAAGTATTATTATGCAAAAATACACGATGTAAGTACATTAGAAAAAAAAAAATACAACCTCATACCGCTTCTGAAATTGTTAACGTATTCTTGTTATCATCCATTTAACAAAGATTTATTACAAGGTGTTTAAAAATAAAAAAAGAAATTCTTGATCCTTGGTTTAGATAGCTGAGCCTACCTGGGTTGGGATAATAAGAGAGACGTCCTACTTTTTTTTCTTTAAAATTTAAATTAGGATCACATTTCAAATTAAAGTCTAAACCTAAAAGTGGCATTGAAAGACGGTTACTGCCCCGGACTACACTAATGATGAGATGAGTAAAAAGTTTTAATTGGGATACTGACATGAACTACTAAGCTGTGGGTAGTAGAACTAAAGGGATATCCTTGGGGTAGATGAAAACAAAATTAAACTGAAACATAATGAGTAGAACATGGGTTATTAACAATACATCGTCAGCCAAGTATCCATGTTTCACCAATATAGATGTTTTTCTTTTTATTATATACAGACAAATCGAAACGACAACGTGGTGTCTGGTGATCTTCCTGGGCTCTACAGGCACCATAGTGTCGATTCGATACGAAGGTTTGTAGTGGTTAATCTTATTTTTTTTTGCGATAACATTATTTTAGCCGTTTTTTATAACTGCTTTAAAACTAACTATAACGTCTGCTTCATTTTTAATTCCATTCTTTTTCACGTCCCTTACTTAACAAGCCTCTTATTGGGTCAAAACCTAGGTCTGGATTTTTTAGTTTCAGACCAAAAAAACAAAAACTAACTAGCTGATCTATTTTTAATTTTATTTTATTGTTTATTTTATCGTTCTCCGGTGCGACTGTACAAATTAGAGCAACTTCTGGTTAATATCGTATTAGTTAAAATCTTTTACTTTTAAATGTATTCCAAAAACAGAACTGATTTTGATTTTCTTGAACATTTTCTAATATCCGTGTTTCGAATTCATTCTCGCGTGAAAAAATAACTAACTAAAAAAATAATAACCTGATTTTTGACATCGAACAATGAAGGAACTAGGCAGTAACTAAGAGTGACAAATTGAATAATGACTGAAACATTTAGCAAAAAGCTTCCGAAGATTGGCCAAATACTGTGTATGTATTTCCTCCCTATATTTAAACCCATCCCAGGTTTGTTGTGCACAATACTTTGTAACAACATTGTGGAACATTTGAATGAATTGATCACTGCTTCAAGGCTTACAAGAAAATTTAATGATCATGGAAGGTTTGTAGAATAATATATATTTATCTTGGAACACCAATTTCTTCTCTTGAACTTAACGGAAGTTTCATCATTTACAGGTGAAGATGCCCCAAGAGGACCCTCTTAATCCATCGGAGAAGCTTCTCCAGTTTTACAAAGAGAGGCTCAGGGAATCCCGATCAGAAATCATAGACCTCCGCAACGATGTGGAGGTTTGTCAGCGATTGGCTGAGCAGTCAGCAGCGAAAGAAGAAGAAGTAATTCGTGTTCTAGCTGATACGTCTGCTCTCCAAGAAAACTTGAGTGAACTGCAGTGCTGCCTTTACAAAGAAAGGGAACACTCCTTACATCTGAAGAGAGAAATAGACAAACTGGAGTTGGAAAAATTCGAAGACAAGAGGAAAATAGCCTATCTTCTTCAAATCGCTGGTATGAAGGAATCAGAACTAGATTTGGAAGACAGAGCTAGAAAAATAGTTGGTAAGTCACCAAGAAAAAGAGTTCGATTCAAGCAAGTAAAGAACTTCAACAAGAGCATTGATGATTTCAAAGAAGAAACCCTGACCGAAGTCTTACAGTTGAAAGTGGATGCTCTAGAGGCTGAGCTCAAAGCGCACACTTCACTCTTGAAAGAAGAGCTGATCTCGCTATCTAAAGATTTCGATCTGAGAAAAGAGGAATGGGAAGCTCAGAAAAAGATTTATGTTCAAAAAATCGCTTGCTTGAACTCTAGGCTCAGAAACGCTCAGCAGTTCAAGTTCACTGAAATGGATTCGTATCTCGAGGAGTTAGACAAGGTGCGTCAGAGGGATCTGAAACTGATCGAAGATAATGACAAGTTGAAGCGCTCTCTTGCTATCTGCAAAGAGCTTCTGGGCAATGACTACCCCAATGAGAGGGCCAAGAAGGCGGAGGCCTGCATCAAAGAGCTGAAGGACCAGCTCGCACAGAGGGACAATTTGATCAAGGAATATCAGGAACAGAAGGAACAGCTGTTGGAGCAGATGAGACTACTGAAACGCGAACTCGATCATGAGAAGGATTTGAGGCAGAAGGACAGAGAGAGACTGGTCAAGAGGGAAGAGTACTACAAGAGCAAAATGGAAGAGGAGAAGAAGAGGAGGTTGCTTGAGACCGAAGGGTTCACCGCCGACGTGAAGCTGCTGCGCTCGAGGCTCCAGAGCGTGGAGCGGCAGATCAGGCAGGACCGCCTCAGGAACAGGCACCAACGGGAAGATACCTGATGGCCTCTTCTGTTCATTTCCATTGATCAACCTCAATATAAATTTTAATTTTACATTTTACAATATTGTCAAGGAATTACAATTGACTAAAGATCTATACAAAAAAACGGTCACTAGATTGTTTAGTTCTTTTAATATCAATTAATAATTTCAAAAATTCCACTTTAATGGAACAAAAATATTTACTAAAACCTAATGTTGCATTAAAAAAAAAAATTAAGTAAATAAATAAATTTGCAATTAACAAAAGAAAAATAAATAAAATAACAGTTACAGCAAATGACACAAACCTTATTTCATGGATATTCATCATTACCTATTTGAAAAGCCAGATATCAAAACAACAAAGACTAATATTTAAAATAAAACGTTATTTATATTATTCAATATTTAAGTATGCTCTAATAATATAAGTATATTTATAGTATTGTACAGAGCTAATTGTAGAAATTTGGTTTGTGACGGTGGAGGAGGGGGAGGGGAGGAGAAAAAAACTTATTAAAATGGTAAAACAGTAATCTGAGACTAGTATGAAGGTATAGAATCATTTTTCTTAGCCTCAATCACGGTCTAAAATTTAGGCCGAAACGTCACCCTTAAATTATATCCACCACCTGCGATCGCATCCCCTCCACCAACAATATTTTTGTAAAATAAGTAATCAGTATAATTCGTTCACTTAATGAAAACCTATTTCCAGTCGGTTTTTTTTTTTTTTTGGCAAATAACTTTATTTTGCGGATACGTTTCGACTAATTTGTCATTATCAATCCATCAAGAACTTCCTTCATCTCAGAAGAGTTACACGTCATCTTTTTTCTATAAATTATTAATTACATAAATCACACAATATAACGAATATACATTTATTAAAATCGTCCATAAATAGAAGTAAGTATAGATACCTCTTTTTTTTAAAATTCATGTCATTAGCTAAAAACTTTTCTTGGAGGTCCATTGTCCTCCATGGTCCTTTTCTTAAGATCAGTATTTCTTATATTACGTTGATTAGTATTGAGACGTGTTAGAAGTTTGAACCCATCATATTCATTTGTTCAAATCTTTAAAAATATATACATTTATATATTTTGTAAATATTGCTCATTTCTGAACCAAAAGCGACCAATTACAATGAAATACCTTGTATTCATTGGAAATCGAATTTGATGTGAATTCGATGTCTTTAACGGTTTTTCTCTTTTAAATGACTCCAACTCTTGCATTATGGTATTTTTAAAACTGATAGCTTTAAGCATTTAAAACGAAACCAAAAAGATAAAACAAAAAATAAATATTTTAATATGTTCAATCAATTATTTTTATATATGTACTCATAATTCATAAAAATATAACTTTATAGTATTATGTAAAATTTCTCTTTATTAAAATTAGTAAAAAATATATATAATAAAAGAAACGTAAAGCATTTTTTATTTTTTTTATTGATGATTTAGTATTATCTTAAATTTCAAACTTTAGGATTTAACAACATGCAAATATGTTATTTTTATCAAAGTCTATGCAAGATATGAATAACTGAAATAAAAAATATATGTTAAAAAACTTGAGGATGAACCAAATTAATTTAATCAACCCCTGTTGTTTAATTGCTATGTGTTTTATCTATAGTCCCTTCACTAAGAAAATACAGACGAAATGTTTTGAATCCATTTAAATTGAACTAATTATGACATAATATTTATAGGCTTAGCGGGTCAGATGGATCGATGCCGATACTACCAATCGCTGCTTGCAAACATCCATCCATCGATTACTACCCAAACCCAGACTTCTAAGATCAACCTTCACGCAATTCTCCCATCTACGTCTCGGCCAAGCCCTCGTATTTTTACAAGTCGGCTCAGCGCTAACTATATTAATTCTCTCGTTACCAATCCTAATTTACAAGTCATATCAATCCTCATGGTTTATATGATTACCAATTACATATAATACTGGAATGGGCATTATTGTTTCCGTTGTGTGAAAACCCATTATGTAACCACGAACTTGTTAGTACGAACTTGTAAAATTATGATTTGAACTGTTTCGAAATGTTATTATATACACATATATGAGTTACACATTTATGCACATTATATATATTATTATTATACATTTATTAAAATGAATGGAGCGGAATTATTGATTGCTGATCTCAAGAGATTGAGTACGACTACTCAGCCTAGTGAATCGAATTTGTGAAACATTCCTGGGGCTCCCCAGTCTTTACAGATTTGCCATCCTTATTCGTTGTGGGGGAGGGGACTAGCGCTTGAGTGTGATATCACCTTCTTGCACAACCGTTAACTTAGAAAAACAGCAAGTTTCCTACCATTTTTTATTTCTTTATTTTAATTTTTTTTTTTTACTTTATAAAGTAACCCTTTGAAAGGACCGTTTATTTTTTGGCACATTTCATACTATTGTATACTACGAGCCTTAAATTACATTTTTAGAATAAGGATTAACAACATATTTGATAATTAAAATATATACAAAAAACATTAGTTCTTATTTATTACTATTACAATTAGCAAAAATTAAAATTATAAAAATGAGTATCTATTGTTTACAATGTATAAATATTATTAACTTCAGGTCAACTTTTCGAAATCTATATTCTTAATGAATTTAACGAATTCGGGGCGAAATGTATTATACAGTTCTTATTCAGCTCCTAGCCAATTGTTTCCCTCATAAAATTATAGAAATAATTAAATTTGGCCTTACCCTTCATAGATTTGGCAGTCATAAATTATATGTTTAAATGTCTGTTCTTCTTTGTCTATTGAACAAGTATTGTCATTGATTATGTGAAATCTTTGTAAGCATGATTTGGTATGTCCATGTTTAGTTAAATCCTGTGTTAGTTTGTAATTTGTGGATTTGAAAAGATGGAGATAAATCACTTTGCGCAGCCTCATTATTTATCAGCTATCTCATTACCCTCAATACCAAAGTGAACATTTACCCATTTTATTTTTACAGAAAAATTTAGAAGCCTTAGTGTGCACAAGTTCATTCTGATATCTTCTTCTTTTAGTTCATTCCTACATCTTCCCATTCGTGTCCCAACGTTTCCTACGTACTAAATCCAATACCCTTCCTCGTAGGAAGGAGTTGTACAGTTTTTTCATTAAACTGAATAATATTTTCCAAAAAAAATACAAAATAAACCAAATATAATGATTGTATCACCAGTTTTGAGGGATTAATTTAATGTTAACATTTACGATTTTCATAACGAGAATAAACGAAAGTGTCAAAACAAAATGTGTACTTGAACTGGGCAAAGCAATTAAATCTGCGCCGCTGAATGCAGAATAACCTCTAAAAAATCTTAGTTTCTTTTTCTTCTTTTGAATATTATTTATATTTTTATGTAATGCAAAATAAATTAACAAAAAATAAATATTTATACCTTTATAATTCGATATGACGATGCAGGCTATACGTCTGCGCAATAACATAAGGTAAATAAATTGTCCCTCAGATCCCACACGTCAGAGCTCAGACAATATTATCTTTTCTTCATTCACAGAATTCTCTAATTTGGCAATGTTTTCAAAACACGAATATCGAAATGATTATTCTCAATTTAGATCATGAAGAAGAAATTGAAGTAATGTGGAAACTTACTTGTGTTCATGAAGGATATAGGAAAATAGAGAGTTTGCTATCTTTAATAAGATTGAAAATATCAATGATGGAACAAAGGTTTATAAATATTTTAAGAATATGTGAGAAAATTGGCAGATTCTTTAAAAAAATTAGTATTCCTCGTGGAGCTAATTCAGAACATTCCGTGTGTAGGGAAAATGGGGAATGAATGAGGAAATTGGGAGATAGTTTAAAAGAATTAAGACTCCTACTAAGGAAAATCCATAATACCAAAGGGAAATTAATAACTATAATAATACTATACCTTATTTTCGTAGACCATAACACGTAGTTTTTCAATAGAAATTCGCTGCCTCGTTTCACATTCTTAGAAACCTGTAGAAAGGATACTAATTTTATAAATTATAATTCTAGAAAGCGATATTTTGATAAATTGGGCTGTGATTTTTAATTTTTCGAACCCACTTCTTTTAAAGACTTTGGTGAAAAGAAATAAATATTTTTTGCAATCTTATCAATATTAATTTTTATATTCTGATATTTTTCTAATAAATAACTAACAAAAAATATAATAAACTACTCATGCACATATTAAACTATATATCTATAGAGTTCAGTCATTATTAATCTTACTTATTTATTATTATTAAACGTTACTTATTTTCTTCCTTCTTTACATAATCTTTTTATATTGAGCAATTTAAGCATTTCTCACTAGTTAGATTAGTTTTAGATTACTTAGATAAGAATACTTAGTAAGGATTCTTTTTAATTATAAATGTTAATATTTGTTTTGATAAGTTTGAAGTGATTTGTTAAATATTGATTTTCTTCCGTCCATTTTTATATTTGTTTATTTTAGATAATTTAATAAATGTTTTCTGTAGCTTTTAGTCAGTAATATATACTTGTTTATGTATTATTAGCTGTGCTTGTGAATGATAATCTATTGAATATGTAATTATTAAAGAAATTATAAACTACAGACTTGTTAATTTAAATTGCCATATCCTTCATTCGAATGCGAGACTACTCTCTTTATATTTTCGAAAACTTTGGCAAAACTATGTATCAATATTTTTATTAGACATTAATATTTCTAAAGAGAAGCCGCCAGGAAGGAGTCTGTAACAACCACAATAAATAAAGTAACACGAATAATATTTTATTCCATTTTTCTTTTTGGATAAATCCGTTAAAGTTCTTTTTTTAAGGAAAAATAGCGGTTTGCTTTTATAAAAATTTTATATTTGTTTTCAGAATCCTTCGTTAACAAATATCTATGCATTTGAAATGGATATTTTTTCAAGTATTGTATGTAAAAATCCATCTTCATCGAATTCTACAGAAGAAAATTGTTAAATTTAAGATAAAAATAAAATACAATGGTAAATGTTTATTTCATTTCTGTATTTTTTCATTTTATGCCTCTTTTGAGCTATTGCTTTTGTTAAAATATTAATAAAATAATATATTTTGTGGAATAGCCAAGTATTTACTTGCTTCTTGATAATTACCTTTTTTACCTTTGTTTCAAGACTTTTATGTTTTACTTTTATTTGTTCTATTTTGACTATCCTGTGTTACTTTTTTGATAATTTTATTTTTATTGTTTATTACAATCAAGTGTTTTATTTAACTGTTTTTAGTTTTAACGTTCCTTTGTTTTGTTCTCAGTACAAAGTTTTATCCCAATATTAATTCAGTATAAATTCATTTCGCCCGTAATTGACAGCCAAGTTGGAGTTTCTCTGAGCACGCAAATAATTTTTTACGCTACTAAACCAAATCATGGAATTAATACTGAAGATCTAAAGCTTATATTTTTTACCTGTACATGTGTTTTTTAATGTAGAGCCTAGAACTAAATATTTAAGCTCATAAGATCAGGATATTTGTATCTTATTGAATCCAAAACACGACAATCATATTGTTAATCTCTATTATTTTTTTATCTATCGTTCAAAGTATTAGAATAGCCCTGTTCTTCATCCATGACTTATATATGGCTATTTATACGCATAATATATTATATATATATACGTATTGAGCAAAAATTTGTAAACAAAAGTCAAAATTTTTATTTTCTTTATTTATATAATGAATATTTATCTGTTTTGAATCATGTACAAATATTTGTTTGCATAATAAAAAGGCTATTTCATTTCATTAGCATAATAACTCCTTTGATTTATATAATTTTTCATTGTCTTACATAAAAGTTTTGCTACTCTAATTTTCCATAGTTTAGTATTAACTCATAGTTATAACTTCAATTTTATCTTCACCGCTATGTTCTGTATTATTATCCAAGTTTTTTCCTATACGTTTGCTTTTTCTTATCTAGTATTATTTTTGTAAATTTCAAACCAAACTTTCTGGTTTTTAGTATTGTAAAAATCAGTAATAAATAAATAAAATTTTTAAAATACGCATATTTCGGTTTTGTTATCAAATCTTCTTCATTCATCTTCTAAACCTGAGAATATTTTTACTACTCATTATTACTTTCTCTGCCTAACTTATACAAGTGACGACACCATTCCTATAGGCACAATGCGCTTAGCCCTTGGTTATTAGCAAAAGTTTTATTACAGTCGTAGCCTTTGAAGGAACTTCTTGTTGAGGCTACGTGCTTGGGTTGCCGAGCAGTCAATGGGAGTTCCTCTTCAAGTAGCTTTCGGTTTAATCTCGTTGAAATATTTTATATATTTTCTCTCTCATAGAATAGCATTACTCAAGAGGCAAGGATACGAAAAACATATCACAAAGTCTAATTAATTAGCGGCTAGGCTTTAATTATGAATACTTTTGCGCATACAGCGGCAAGAGCAAAGGTGCCTTAAAGTACTATATGGTAAATAAAGGCAATTTAAGCACCTGTAATATATACATGCATATTTAGTCTGTAATTTTGTAAATAAAGGAGGGTCAGAAAAAAAAGTCTAATTAGATCGTTACGAAAACGAAAAAGTGTGGTTTTGTTTTATTTCTGTCAAAGAAGCGCTAATTTCATTAACATTAATGGAAATATATATATATATATATATATATATATATATATATATATATATATATGTGTGTGTGTATATATATATATATACATATAAGTATATATTTGTTTATGTAGGAAGTTATAGTCGTTTTTAAAACACTATATAAAACGATGGAATAGAAAATAATTAGAGTAAAGCGAACTGCTTGAAATAGGTGGCACAAATAATTAAAACAGTTTCGCTGAGTCTAGAATATAAATTAAAAGTAACAGTTCCCTGCGTGTTGAAGCTGATATCCCTTTATGCTTACTGTTGATTTAAAGATAATCTGCAAAATCACCGCCGTATTGACTTTTTAATGATTGTTTTATTCATATTCATTTAAGCAAAAAAAAATTAAATATACAGTCATGAGGACTGCTGAAATAAGTGAAAACTCAAGACTTAGGAATACCTGTATTTTTTTAATTCCTAAATAACTTTTAAGTTATATCTGAATTATTTAAATTTCAGATTTGTAAATTTAAATTATTAACATTATGATTTTCACATATATTGACCCTCCAAATAATATTTATATGAATTTCCAACTAGTTTATGAATCAAAGCATGGCTGCACAAGTTCGATACAAAATATCAAATTTTTAATGATAATTACTATAACTACATAGTTATAATTTTTTATATTTTTACATAGCGTTTATTTTCAATTTTAGCATCATTATCATCCTTGGTTTCAACACAAGTTCAACAATTCATACTTTCAATAATTTCATAAAACTTGACATTTAACGATTACATATAAAATCTTTTATTATTCATCGAGTTACTGATCCTTTAAATTATTATTAGTATCAATTAAACAACAATTTCACGACTTTTTAGTCAAAATAAACAGAAGTAGATTAAAAGAAATTGTATAACTCATGCAGAGGCCGAGAGGTGTCACCAGTCTCGAGCATGTTGCTGACGCGGCTAAAGAAGTTTTTACTTTGATAAAAAAGGAAAAAAAGAATATCTATTCTTGTAAAGACCATTTCAATGGCCCTACAGACTGTCGTGTTATTAATATTTTTAACCGACCGGTAATAAGTCTTATTCACGCGAGGACAGGAAATTTTCAAAATAATCTCAATTCAACGTACCTTGATTCCAGGCATTAGTAAGAGTCATTAAATGAATATTATCATAAAATATTACCCATTATTAAAATTAGTATTCCTGGAAGTAATACAGTTATTAATTCATTCGTTAATTTATGCATCGATTATATGTATAAATATCTCATACATAATGAAATGAAACTGTACGCGAGTTACTGCGAAACGTATGAAAAGCCTGTGTTATTTCTGGACTCCAATAATTTGGATTTTTCCATATATGGAAAAGGCCATGATCAATTTTAACTTTATTAGAATCAGTTTTTAGTTTGTTTTTTTTAGAACTCATTTCCAAAAAAAAATTGCCGTTTTAATACCGTCAATTTTAACAGAATTATTATATTGTGGTACTCATACGAGTTAAATTAATATTCATTAATTTATTAAATCATAACATTTTTGATTTAATTAGGATTTATAGAGGAAAATTTCGAGGTAACCCATGTCTGAATTTCTATTTTTGTTAGCCCTATCAATGTCCTGTTATATCTCTGTTTCGGGCCCATATCTCCAAATCGGTGCGTTTTTGATAAAACGCTGTAGTATCCATTTTTAAAGTAGATTAAATTTGCTATAATTGGAGCCCAACTGGAGCTGTGTAGCTTTGATAGATTCTGAGTTACGCCCCTATGAAATATGGTAATTATTTCCAAAAAATACAAATTTAAGTAACGGCCGACTTTCGTGAGGAACACCGGCCGAAGGAGGATCCTACGATGAAAGTTATGGGAAATGAAGCTGTAATAAATTTAATTAGCTTTAATTTAAGTACAGACCGAGGCCTTTAGGTCTGATAGGTTCTGAGTTACGCCCCTTGGTCATTTTTTCCAAATAGTTCAAATAATAGCCCAGCGGCCAGGAGTTTGTGGGTTGCGAAAAATCGAAGAGAGTTGCATTTTTGATATGTTGTAAGGGCATATCTGATTCAGTGGTGTAAATATGTTAGTCAATATAATAAATATATTATATGTCAATATGTCAAATATAATAAATTTTATTTGATTTGAACCTTTTCAAATCAAATAAAATTTAAGTGTTTTACAGACAGCACAGTTAAACAGACAGCAACGAAACTTATATAGGTCAGCGGCCAGGTACCTGAAGGTTGCATTAAATTGAAGAGAGCTGCATTTTTGATATGTTATAGGGGCGTGTCTAACTAGTGAAAATCTAAGTTTCCTACCGAAAAAATCGGATGGGAAAACCTCGAAATTTTCGCAGTTATTTCAGTATTTGGCCTATATCTCCTAATCGGTGCGTTTTTGATAAAACACTATAGTATCCATTTTTAAAGTAGATTAAATTTAATATAATTTGAGCGCAACCGCAGCTGTGTAGCTTTAATAGATTTTGAAATATGGTAATTTTTTCCAAAAAATCCAAATTTAAGTTTTAGCCGACTTTTTTGAGGAACCCCGGCCCACTCCTTCGCCCTATTCCACAATAAAAGTCAAGGTAGTCAATTTAATTAGCTTTAATTCAAGTCCATACTAAGGCCTTTAGGTGTAACAGATTCTGAGTTACGCCCTTTTGAAAATTGGTCTCTTTTCCAAAAATTCCAAATTTTAAATTTTGGCCGATTTTCGTGAGGTACACTGGCCGAAGAAGTTATCCTACGACGAATGTCAAGTGAAATGGAGTTGTAATAAATTGAATTATCTTTAATTTGAGCACATAAAAAGGTCTGTATTTGTTATACTTCTATTGTTAATTTAAAAAAAAGAAAATCAGGGAAAGTGGATGAACTCAGAATCGGTTACACTTACAGGCCTTAGTCTGAGCTTAAATTAAAGCTAATTATATTTACTACCTTAAATTTTATCCGAGAAGCACTCCTTTGGCCGGCGTTCCTGAAGAAATTCGGCCAAAACTTAAAATTTGGACTTTTTGGAACAAAATACCACTTTTCAAAGGAAGGTAACTCAGAATCTACTAGACCTAAAGAACTGTCGTTGGATTCAAATTGCAGCAAATTTAATGTTCTTTAAAATGTTTAATGTTTAAAGGTTTTTTTTGGAAAAATGCACCGATTATGAGATACAGGCCAAAAAATTATTTTATTAATAATTAATTAAATTATTTAATCATAAATTATTTTATTTCTTTCGTTAGTTCAATTATTTAATTTCATTTTTCAGAGAGGAGGGGTAAGATGGCCTCCAATGGAGGGTCAACAAGATCGCTTTCATGAACCGGCTGAGGAAAAGAGAAAAGGTAATATTTATTAATATTTATTTATTTATTAATTACCCTCATTATTATTTCTAATGTATATTAAAAAAAAAATCTGGAGAATCCTAAATGGCTGGAAAATAAAAGTCAAAATTTCACCCTTTAATAATATACCATATTGCCTCTTAAAGTAGACTGTAGATAGCAAATCTCTTATTAACAGCCTATGAAAATCTCTATATAATTTAGCCTTAATATTTTAACTATAAACGCTGAACGTTTCTGTTTATGTGCTATATTAGTAGATCAGTGCAGAGCGTGGCTAATTATTTGTTCTGTAATCAGCCGAATATCGTCCCTGAAGAATCGTGAGGTACTCCTGGGGCTCACTCGGGCCCTACAAACACAACATAACCATTGGCTTAGAAACAGTACAGTGCTTACTTTGTATTTAACTCAAAACCCTAATGGGTTGTAATGGTACGGGGTTTTTTTTTTCTGTCATGGTCTTCTTATTTATATAATTTTTAAGTAATAGTGGCTAGTTTTGTAGCTAGTCCATTAAAATTGAGTGAAGTTTCGTTTTAATAGCTGGTGTTATCTAAGCCCGAAATAAATAATTACATTTTCTTAAATAAGTAATCGTTTTTGGCATAAGATTAAGTTACTCCACAAAAGGTTCTTAATCAATATTTCATTGATTGATCTTAATCTAATATGTCATTATTGATATCACTTTCTCTCGTCCATTCCTTCAATACACATATACAGTTCTTTAAATTCCTCATTTGTCAAAAATAACCACTTCTACATGAGATTCCACAGAATAAACATTTATTACTGTTTAATAATGTATACTACATCGTTCTATATTGCAACAGTTTTCAGACATTCTTGTTAATAGTCAGTTCTTTTGTTAACACTGGAATGAATCATGTTTGTTTTCAATGAAATAATTCCATTCTGTATTTAATATGCTAAGTGATATTCCGATTTATTATTTATATTCTTTTAATTAATTTCCCGCCTCAAGGGTACAGATTACATCAACCATCCTCCTATTCAATGTTTTATGTGTAGGTACTTGTCAATTAGCGGATCGCCACGGATCCGCTATTGTTTATAACCTGGACACTCATAATACTTACCTTCTTCTACATATATATAGTAATAGAATAGAAAAAAAAAATGTAATATTAAACACTTTTATTTATAAAAGATTGTATTTAATTTTCCTCTTCTCTGTGCATCCACCGCCACAAGTATTCACATAAATGTGAATGGAGGTGTTGCCTCGCATTTCCACTATGTTTTTTATTCTCCCACTTAGCTGAGCCCCATAATTCTTCTGTGTTGAATTACCCAGTGGTAGTACTCAAATAATAAATCCAACTTAAAAGGTCACAAGGCCATCTTCTATTCAGACGCCTCGGAGGATTATCAGGGCTTGAAGAGGTTGCTAGGTTTGAAACTAGTGGGTTTGAGTGGGAATAAAGTTTATCATGAAAGGATTGCTACCGGGTTTGGGCCAAATCAGTAAGAAATTGGATATTAAGGTCATGGATAACTTTATTTGTAACAAAGTATGGAGCATTGAGGGTTTTGGATTGTAAGGATTTGATACGAGATGAATTCGATAGCTTAGTGGAGGACCAAAGCTCTCCTCCGTATGTCCAAATAGTCTTATAATAGGTCTTATATGTAGATGAGTCTTTTGTAATATTTAGGGAGCTTAGAGCGTCTGTCTATAAAGTGTTGCAGTAGACTGAAACGACGGGCAGTTTCTTGTCTTTTTAGTCTAGTATGGGGATTCTAGGTTAAGCGTTTGTCAAGATGTAATCCTAGTTATCGGATTTGTTCAACAGGAATCTGTGGTACACTAATAAAGGATACGGAACAGGAAGTTCGCTTTATTTAATTGTTGGATGTCATATCCTTTCCTATGTTCAGAATATATTGTGGTCCCCTCTTTTATATCATTTTAAGAAAAAAAAAACCTACTCCCCTTTCAGTTAGAAAAAAAACTTTCGACTTTTTCATGCCCTCCAATGTCACTTATGTTTTGAATTCCGTTGGCTTCAAATGTTTAGGAAAAGTTAGTGTCGCCTTCTTAAGAAGAGCTTTTCATTCAAAACTTTTGATTCGGCATTGGAACCTGAAACTGCTACGCTTAACTCATTGTACCGTGGTCCAGGTTAAGTTCATTCGTTTATTCTACCAATATTAAAACTTTTGCTCATTATACTTGCGGTTCCTCAGAATGCCGCTTTCTGCAGTTCCTGAACTTTCTTATTGTGTTGAAGGATTATCAACGACTCCTTAGAGTCCTGTTGAACAAGGCCATTGATAGAAGCTACTATTGGTTATACCACCTTTATTTTTACCAGCCTTTATGTATGTTTAAGTTCCTCGCATAGATCTTTATACTTCTATATCCTTCGGATGGTCAATATCCGAACCCTTGGCCAATTAAGCGGGATATGATTGGTTCGTCTCGTTCCGATATAATTTAAAATATCATTTTCATACAGTGTTTCGTGATGGTATTTATTGAACGGTTGGTGATCACTATGGCCCGGATTTGTATGTAATAAAAATTGAGAAATATGTATATATATATATATATATGTATATATATATATATATATATATATATATATGTGTGTGTTTTGTTTTTAATAATATGTAAGTAAAAGGAAAGAATATGTAAAATCAAAATCAGCGAAAAATGCTGTATTTATTATTTAAAATTTTCTAGAAATTCTTATTAAAAATGGAATTAAATGGAGCTTATTTGAAGCCCGCTGTATTAGATGGTGAAAATTCTTCTTCGTGATTTAGCCCATCCAATCCCCTGTGGATTTCGCCATGAGCATCATTTCTTTCTAGCCTGGGTTTTTCTCACCACATCTTGCTATATCTTCTTCATTTTGTTTCCAACTTCTCCAGATGCTTCTTCTAGCTTCTGTATGCCGTTTTCTACAGTAGCAACGCTCTCGGATAGCTAGAAGATCCATTGATTCGTTTAAAAAAGTAGCATGGTTGCGTTTTTCTAAAAGTTCACAATTTATGAGAAACTGTGGTGCAGGTGAATCGGGGGATAGTCTACCAATTACTATATTGGCAATGTATCACCCTTCAACATCAGTGGTTTCGTCAATCGTTTTTGACGTCATCTCGAATTTTAGCAAGAGTTTCCTTATAAATACCTTTCAAATAATTTTTCCTTAATGTACTTCATCGGGTATTTCTTGTCAGTGTATCGCACTAAGAAATACTTTAAATAAGGATTATTGATTTTGTTGAAGGGAATGTCAGGTCTGATTAATACGCGACATAAATCTGTATTAAAAGTTGACTCACAGGATGACCCAGCAGGAGAAGCTGTTATGAATGCCTGTTGCAGCTTTGGACTTCTCTCTTTGTTCCTCTTATGTTTAGCTGTTCCGGTATATTGTCTAACCAGCGAACGTTGTGAAGTCGACACTGCTATGCTATTAACTCAGCATCTATCTGCAAATTCGTGATTGTTGCAAAATTTTTTTTTAAATGTATAATATGTGAAATATGTGTTTATAGTGAAATATGTAAATATATGTGAAATAAAAATGGTCTCAGATGAATCAGAATGCCTTAAAACATATTTTAAACTGTTGTTCATTATGATATTTAGCTTAAGTAAAAATATGTAAACACGTATGAATCCGAGCCCTAGTGATCACTAATTGGCTCACCTACAGTTTGGTGAATGGTCTTCGCTGCGTGATTGTGTCTTTGAAGGTATTCTTTATCCTCCAATACTTGGCATCCTTAAGTCACGTGTATTGATTCATTTGTACCTTCGAATTATTGAATTAGTTTTGTTATTATGGAACCACACGAACCAATCATATCCCCCATAATTGAATTATTATTGTTATTATTATAATTAACATGTTTATTCATTAATATTTAACAACCTATTTCAGACAAAAGAGAGGGGTATGGCTGAGGACGGCCTCAAATCGGAGGAAGGAGTGACCCAGTTCTGCAGCTCACATCGGCCAGAAGTCCCCGCCAGGAAGATGCAACTCACTTCAACTCAGAACGAAAGTGGGTAGACCTTATCAATATTACCTAATTTAAGTAGTAAGCGAGGAGATAGTTACTAAGCGCCCGAGGGATAGAGGATAGAGATGTAGACGGGAGAATTGCCTTGATTGCCTGATCTTGCTAAAGAAGATATGAAAATAGGAATTGGTGGTTATGATCTGTGGGGTTTCTTCCTTGATTATATTCCAGAAAACAATCAAGGAACTCTGATCTATTTTTATCCTAAAAAAATTAAAAATTATTTTGCATAATTCATTTGATGAAATTACTATGGGAATCACAAATAATTTCCAATTTTTGTTTTTTTTTGGGGGGGAATAAACTATTTCCGATTTTTTGGGAATTCTAAGGAAATTAGGTGATTTAATGAGCGGGATTTAAAGGTTGAAAGATTATTGGAATGACGAATGGAAGAAGGTATAGAGTTCCAAAAAGATGAGGATCGGATAAGGAAAACTCTGTCAAAAGCTGCTGTTCGGTGGGATGCTGTATATAGATCTGAGATCCGAGAACGGGTATTACGGGAGTGGACTGTGGTTTTGAATTGAAGGAGATCGAACATGTATGATGTTCGGCGGGATTAGATAACTTGGTTAAGAAAGGGTGCTAGGAAGGACAGAAATTTACGGCTGTATTACAATAATACATCGAGTAAATAGAATGACAGATATATGTAACTGCATGAGTCATGTAGAGAAACTACCCATTGGCAGTACTCGAATAACAAATTCAACTTAGAAGGTCACGAGGCCATCTTTTTTTCAGACGCCTCGGAGGATTATCAGAAATTGACTAGTGGGCTTGAGTGGGAATAAAGTTTGTCATGAATGGGTTGATATCGGGTTCGGACCAAATGGGACATTAAGGTCATTATGGATGACTTTCTTCGTAGCAAAGTAAGGAGCATTGAGGATTTAGAATCAAAATAACCGCTTGTACATTATAAAATTAAAATACATCAAAATCTACATAAAATAAAATGTACCATTTGATTGTGAAAAATCAATAAAAGAATCCTTTTTCGTCTGAAGTTTATAGATTTAGCTATGCTTGTTGTTCTGTTTCAGAAGTGCAGACCCCTACCGACGACAGCCAGGAGATTCCGAACGGCGGGACGGATTCTCCAAGGACGGAGGAGCCTCCCCCTGCCCAGAAGAGACCGACCTCTTTGGCTGCTAGGAAGAGAGACTCCGAAGAGGAAGTCAAGATCATCAGACCACCATCCCCAATCGCCGGACCTAGCAACAAAACCGACTTCGGTAATTTATTATTATTCTCAAATCTTCCCTCGTAATTTTTTTTTAAAGAAAAAATTTAGATATAACGATATTCATTTGCGCAATTAGTGCAAGAGCTGGAGAACTTGAGCGGCAATGCTGGTACTAGGCTGCGACTTGAAAACGAACGACTCAAGCGGGAAGTGTCCGAACTACGGAAGCTTGTGTCCGCTTCCGGCGCCATCGGGACCTCTGCTGAGATTCCGGGACCATCAAGGATCACCCAGCTAGAGGAAGAACTAGTCCAAGCCAAGGAGACCATTGCAAGTAAGTACTGCAACGAATCATTATATCCTTAAAGAATGCTACCGCAATTATCTCTCCTAATGATCTCTTCTAAGATATTTTTGGATATTTTATACCCAGTCGTATAAAATATAAATAAAAGGCTTAAAGAATCCGAAGGCTCGATGCCGATACCACCAATCTATGTTTACAAACCTCCGTCCGCGGAGCACCACCCAAACCCTAACCCGCTAGATCACTATTAACGCAATCCTTCCACCTACACCTCGGTCTGCACCTCTAACGCAGGGCCTATTGACATCTTAGGAATTCGTTCGTTACTAAGCCCATTAACTTTACATGCCCATCTTAATCTTCGCGACGCTATTACCTGAATAATATTTACCGGATGCATGCTTCGCAATTCCGCTTTATGTTATCTCCTATATTCCCCAGTGGTCTTATCCTTTTTTGGGACCAAATATTCTATGTAAAACCTTATTTTCGAATACCTGAAGATGTTGTTCATTCTTCATTGTTAGTGGCCAAGTTTCACATCCATAGAGAAGAGATGGATGGATGATTGTTTTATAAATTCTGATTTTTAGATTTCGGGACATAAGACGCGAGCTTTGTAATTTCAACGAGCTTAGTAATAACAAGCATTTCTCTCATTTATTTCCCATCGAATTTAATTTTTTCCAGTTACCATAGACCCTTAAGACTTAAACATCTCCCTCCACATGTTCGAACATATTCCCTCCTACAACAATATCACCAAAATTTCGCCCTTTCCTGCTACTGACCATATACTTAGTCTTATCCGAATTTATTTCCAGCCCTATTTCTTTAGCAGCATTAATTAACGTTTGTGTATTTAGCTTAATAGTTTTTTCGTCCTCACCCAAAAGTACCAAATCGTCCGCACACCCAAGCACGGATATTTCACTATTCATTCAAACCTGTTTCGTTGTGTATCACCTTGTTAATAACGTAGTCGAGTGTTAAATTGAATAGTGCAGGTGATAGCGAATCACCTTGTTTTAAACCTGAACGAACCTCAAACTTCTCCGAAAAATTATTACCGATTCTAACCTTGTCGAAAGTTTTGCTCATACACATCCTTACCAGATTTACTAATTTCTTTGGTATACCCTGTTCAATCAATACGCTATACATAATCTGACGGTCGATGGAATCATAAGCTTTTTCGAAATCGATATAAAGCTGATGAACGACACCGTTGTATTCTAATTTTTTCTCTAGTATTTGGGGAAAGGAAAATATTTGATCGACACTTGAACGGTTTCGTCTAAAACCACATTGATAATCTCCCATAATTTCCTCGGCGTATTCCGTAATTCTACTAGTTAGGATTAATGAAAATATTTTATAGCAAATCGGTAGGAGCGAGATTCCGTGGTAGTTATCGCAGTCCGTCCTCGTCCCCTTTTTGTGTATCGGAATAAATATAGATTATTTCCATTCTTTGGGCATTTTTTCATATTCTTTGTAACCAAAACGTGAATCTACGAGACTCCTACTTCCCCGCATGCTTTTATCAGTTCACTAGGAATATTATCGACCCCTGCTTTGTATGATTTCAATTTTCCGATGGCTATTTCGACTTCCCCCTTACTCGGTCCTTCTATAAATGGTTCGGCACTTATAGAACACCGAAGCAGAGATTTGTTTATTTATTCCGGAATTCAAAACAAACTTACTCAAAATGTCTGTAGGATCAGCTAAAATATTGTTATTTTCGTCTCTATTTGCAGTCATTGCAGGAACATACCGTTTACGCGAGTTTATACTATTTATACCCGCGTGCATGTCCCTTATGTTACTTTCGATTCTATTAGGTTCTATCTCTACTAATTTCTTCTTAAATTCACTTTTTTTATTTTTAAGGAGTTATGGCGTTTCATTTTTAATGTTTCGGAAATCGACTACATTGTTATCGACGTGATTATTAAGAACTTAGATTTTTGCGGCTTTTCATTTTTCCCACATATTTTGACATTCATCGTCGAACCAGGGTTCATTCTTTTTACTGTCCTTTTTCCCAATACACAAGTTACCAACTTCCTTAATATTATCCCTAATATCTACCCACAATTTTTCTATATATTCGTCGTCATCGTCTAATGTACCTAAAGCTTCAAACCTATTCTTGATCTCTAACGCAAATAGAGTTTTAATTGAAGGGTTCTACAATTTATCTACATCAACATTTTCCGAATGAACACGGTTTTCCTTTCTTTTTTTTTTATTAGTTTTAGTCGAAGTTGTACGATAACTAATTCATAATGTGATCCACATTCTGCCCCTCGATACGATCTCGCGTTAAGTACGTTATTCTTCCATCATGTTTGTATCAAAACATTATCGATTTGATTACGAGTTTGTCAATCCGGTGATGTCCACGTGTACTTATGAATATCCTTATGTTTAAACGTAGTACTTTTGATTATTAGGTTTTTGGAGATAGCAAAGTTTATAAGCCGTATACCGATATCATTACTAATTTCGTGCAAACTTTCGGATAATATACTTCTTACCTTCCCACCTTTGCATTCGCATCCCCTAAAATAATTTTTAGACAGTTTCGCGGTAGTTCATCGTAGACCCACTCTAATTTATCAAAAATTCGCATTTAATTTCGTCATCACTATCACTATATGGCTTTTTATTATTGAAAATTTAGGGAAATAAATCTTAAGATAATGGCTCAATATTTTAATTTAATTTTTAGCTATCGAGAATATAGTGATTGACGTAATCTATACATATTATAAAACAAAGTCCTCGCCCGCATTTGTTCGCGGTAAACTCAATAACTACTGCACGGATTTTCATGCGGTTTTCGGCAATAGATAAAGTGATTCACCAGGAAGATTTAGGTATATAATTTGTCAAGGTTTTGTGTAAATGGGTTGGAATATCGATGGGTTTCACCGACGCTGCTTGCCTAATCCCGTAGAATTATCTAACGGGCAAGATAATAAATTAACGTATATAAAGAAAGAGGTTTTGTTTTTTATTTTTAGAATTTCTATACAATGAAGTACATTAGCTGAAATGGGAAGAAGGAAAATCAAGACTCCCAAAGAAGCCTAAACAATGAGGTCCTTAGTAGCCGGTACGTGATAAAAAAAAAATACATTACACAGACAAATTATGTAGGCATAATATACCTATTATTATTACCCGAGCAACGCTGGGGTGGGTCGCTAGTAGTACTAAAAAAGATAAATATTTTATTTATTTAAATTAAATTTTACAATTTATTACTTGTTATTTTAAAATAATGTCTAGCCACTCTCCATATATTATTTTCTTCTTCTGCCTAAATGAACCAACCTTCATTTGTCTTTAATATATCTTTTCTTTGTTTACACACCTTTCCCCGCTCCTCTGAAGAATCTACGTTTAAATACATACTCATACATTTTTTCCGCTCCAAAAAATAAAAAAAGAAATTTAGAGTTCATTCATGTTTATGAAACATTTATTAAGCTGTTAAAACAATTCAAATCAAATATTCTGAAAGTGAAATGACAACTTCTTATTACAATCCCAGAGCAAGATATTAATAAATTTGAAATATAATTTTAAATATTTATATTTTATACCTCGCGTGGATCTCATTACCGCGCAGGGAAGCGTCCCACGGGTGGCGGATGTGGGGATGGTCGGTGGAAATTCTCTGGAAGTTTCTCCCGGCTAAGTCCGATGGACTCGCTGACCAACAATGAGGGCGGCTCCCCAGGCTTGGTGGAGGGATGTGACGTAGGTTAGAACGCCCTACTCACAATATTGTTTAGTTCACCGTATTCCAAATACCACTAATAGCCATGGATCTTTCTGAGGTAAAACGCTCATTATTCGGAGGTGAACTAGTCCCCCGTTCGGGTCTCCCAGTGGGGACTGCTTCAGGGGATTCATGGCGCAGGTTGAAATAATGAGATTTGCTTATAGGGACTTGGAACGTGAAAAGCTTAAATGCGGCTGGTAGGTTAAAATCGGTTTCAAATGAGGTTAAGGGGTACAATTTAGATATCGTGGCGCTACAAGAGGTTTGCTGGCCAGGGGAGGGCTCGGTAAAGGAAGGGAAGTACGCTATTTGGTATGGAGGAAGCGGTAACTATTGTTTAGGTACTGGGTTTTTAGTGAAGAATAGATTGCTTTCCGCGTAAAGAGACGTGTAGTTTTTTAGTGAAAGGATATCGGTAGCTGTCTTGAAAATTTAAAGACAATTAAATAATTAATTTAAAATTAAAAGAATATTTTAGAAACACTGTACTGTTTCCATGCCAACATGGAGGGTGATAGGCCAATATCTCTATCAACCGCCAGGTTTTCGCGTATGATTGGGTAACCTAAAAATCTACAACCCATATTCGTTCATTGCGTTGTAGAGACTTCAATGTTTTTAGTACAACGGTTGTGGTGGGAGGTGATTTGTCCACGGTTGAACGCCCGGTTTCCCCCTATTAAGGGTACCCACTTTATAGAAGCTGGATGAAGCCCAGGAGGCTCTGCACATCCTCCATAGTGTCTATCTGTAGTTGTTAACAGATTAAATAATTTTTCAGCCACCGCCGGATTTATCAAAGATACGTAGTGAACAAAATTCAAATATGTCATATCTTCAGTTGTCCAACGTTCGTGCAGAAGGGACAATAATTTCTTTGCTAAGAGTGACTTTCTTGGCTATTATATGGCGCTTATCGTTAAAACACTCCAATCATCCTATTGATCTAAGACTAGGGCAAGTGAAAGAGGTCGGTGATTAGGAGTGGTTTGTAAAAACGGGTCGAGAAGAATCAGGTTTTGCTGAACTTCACGAAGGTAAAATTCGGAAGTACCGGATAGAGGTTTGTGGGAATTGGCTAATGAATTGGGAGATGAAGTCGATAATAATCATAAATTTATATTGTTTACTTGAGAAATTATGCAAATGCCATTTGGCACATATATCTGTTATCGTCTTAGAGATGAGATTTATAGCATTATGTTTTAAGTTAATTGCAAGTGGTAGTGCCAATCTAAGGCAGTATGTTATTAAGATTTCTCTTTTATTCGATCCAAGCATTATAGAACTATCCTTTCTGTATGCTGTAATATGTTCCGACAACTGGATTGCTTTATGACCAGTCCACTAATTTTTAATAGTAGGAGTATAATAAATTGAAAGCGTGATCAAAACAGCTGATTTTCTTCATTTATTATTAGATTTTTATCACAAGTTAGGTTATGTAGCTTGCTCAACAGGTTCTACCGGAGCGCATGTATGATGGTGGAGGCCCGCAGTAGCACTTAGTCAGCTTAAGGATCCTCTCTGCCTGCAAGATCCCGCTCAGCCTGGCCGAGCACAATCCCATCATGTTCTGGACACAACCATCTCCAGCAAACATGACGATTGGTGGCATTCCAGGTTCCGCCAAAGGTCTCGCCATCTTCAGGAGGTCCTTCTCGCTCGAGCCCATCGTCAAGGTGGTCGCTCCTCTGATGAAGGGGTTGTTCTTCCATTTAGTACAATAGACCTCGGATGGCATTGGGATCGTCCAGTTCTCCAAGAACTGTCTTAACAAACAAGTCACGCCCTTGGCCAATTCGCATTCGGATAAGCACTCTACCTCGACGGCTTCCGGTCCCGAGACGACTACAGTCAATATGTCATTTGCCGTGGGGCACTCTTCGATTAGGTTTATGCAGTTTATCCAATTGCCGCGTCTTCCCATTTCCTCCTTACTCCAGCCCAACCTTATCGTACCTTCTCCTTTGACCCAAAACGGATTCTTGTACTTCAGTATTATTTTAGACAGATTCCCCACTTCTAACTTTTTTATGGCGTCTATCTTTTCTTGAGGCAGTGGTGGATCGAACATGTCCTCACATACTGCTTTGAGCACTCCGAGCGGTACCGCAACAATGACGTAGTCTGCTTCTTCATAAATGTTGCCTTTAATCCGGACCACTGCCCGTGGTGCATTTTGACTTTTCTGGGTCCAGGCTATCCTTTCGACAACTTTGCCGTATTTGATCCGATCGGGTGACACGAGCCTCAATAATGGGTTGAGTATTCTCGACATTCCTGGATGAACAGCAACCACACCTCCCGGAAAGGCCTTCCACATCCCGAACCTGTTTAGGGGAATGCAACTCAGAGGTGACCCTAACGTCCCCCTCACATCGTTAGTCAAACTGAAGAGCATCATTTCAGCCGCTTTTTGGTCTGGTGTGGGGAAAAGAGGAACTACCTCTTTGATTTTATCGTTAAAATAGCTTGATAGGTCCTTATTAGCTGGTCCCACCTCGAATTTGCTTCTTGCTGCCGATACAATCTTGGTGAAGAAATCGGCAGCTGCAAAGAAGATCTTGTGCTTGATGGATCGGCCGGTCGAGTCGAAGCAGGAGTCCCCCAGGTACTCAGGTAGCCGCTCGACAGGGAAGGGGATGGCCTCGTCCAGGCAGGCCAAGTTGTAGGTCGGATTTGCCGAACAAGCTCCGTAGATTCCGCTGGCTCCTAAGTCCACGGATGAGTCCCCAAACGTCTTAGTCCATATTCTTCCTCCTGGCCTAAAGTACGAATAACATTTATTAGGTCTTATGTCACGAAATGGTTTATGTAATGCAAAGTGAAACAAGAAATTAAGAATGCTATCTTCGTTAAGAAGATCGGTCTTAAAAATGCTTATGGCTCAATTTGACATCTAAATTCTGTATAACATATTAAATTAGCTGGGAATAGTAAAAAAAAAGGTGAATCTAGTACGGAGCTCAATGACCGAAACAATTCAATAAAGTTAGGATCGGTAATGATTTTGTTTTAGATGTTGGAGGCCATTTGGTTTTACCTGTACTGTTTAATTAAGCACTAGAAGAGGGTCATTAGAAAGGTGAATAGTGCAAAATAGGCCTGAGCCTCGGTTGTAAAATATCAGTGCTTGCGTTTGTAAAATATTTAGTATAGTTAAATCAAGACGCGGAAAATTGGTTTCGCGTTTTTACTTAATATTACCTTACTTAATTTTTAATGAATTCAAACAATCTTTTCTTTAAACTAATTACGCTCATTGAGCCCATTGCAGTCCATAGAAATTAGTCCTTTTGTTCCTCCTTGTGTCGGATATTCTGTCTGTTGCTTGGTTAAGGGTTATCCTTTATTCGTGATCACTTAGTTTATAGTTAATCGAGTTTCCATTATGATTAATTTATTTTTGATAGTTATTATAGATTAGTTACCTATCCTGAGCCTCTAAAACTACAACTCTCTTGATTCCGCAAGAGATGAGCCTGTGGGCGGCAGATAGCCCAGCGAGACCTGCTCCGACAATGACCACCTTCGGCTGAGCACAATCCTTCTCCAAGGCGCACATGTCCGGGATGTAGGTCTTTTTGGAAGACTCCAGGCATGGTTCAAGTCTTAGTGCTTCTTTGCTCTGAGCCTCCTCTCTGAAACTATAAATAGTAATCCATGAGCTTAGGATTAATGTTGGATAAAAATATATTTTTTTAATAATTTTTAGTTGGTCATATGAATATCGTCCATGAGGCTACCTGTAGTCTAGTGGTTAGCATAACAACCTACTAAGCCCAACGTCGCGGGTTCGTAGCCCGACAGATGCCCCTAGAATTTTTTTAACGGAGTAAGAAATCCTTGGTTTTTACTCCCTTTAAGAAATCCTAGGTTATGCTGTCCATCGGAAGGGACGTTAAACGAGGGTCCCGAGCCTGTACGATGTCAGGTTCTCATTAAAAATCCCTATCCTAATTAAACATGGATAGGCAAAACTTATGAACTCCCACTCTAGCAACTTTCGATTAGCCACCGCAGCGTAAAAAGGAACATTTCGTAAACAAACAATAAATATCGTGTAGGTTTAAAAAAAATTAACGAAAAGTATGATACAATCGAAAAAATGGTACTTTTCCGTTAGCCGGTGGCAAATGTCGCTAATTGTAAACCAAACATCTCTTAAGTAGCTGTTCCAATCTACAACTATATTATGATTCAGTTTTCTAGTTTTTTTTTACACCATTTGACTAACAACGTCATCTCTTTGCTCCAGCCGTAAATAAATCTCTGGAATAAATGATGTAAGAAAACTCAATATGGACGATTCGTATTACGTACCATTGCGAATGCTCTTCTTCGTGCAGCATGTTGAAAGATTGCACCTCCAACGTACTCCGTCACAAAAAGGCAGTTTCATTCCATGATTCTGATCACATTCTTTACCAAAAGACATTTATTTTGAAAAAAAAAAGAGGCTGCATCTTTTTTAGTTCTAGCTAAATCCCAAATGTTCATATATTTTTACAAAACTTAAGAATGAAGAAAAACAAGAAAGCGTGCTTTGTTTTGAATGAATTCGGTGAATAGAAAACATTACCCCAAAGAACATTGCCATTATAATTGTAATAAATTTGGTGGAATTCTACATTATTTGGTGATTTTTCGCTTGCGCCCGGCTAACGTAAAAAAAGTAAAAGTCTACTGAAAACATAAATAAAACAAAATTATCATACTTTACCGTAAATAACATCACTGTATTAAGCAAGGTATGGTAGTCTCCTGAAATGTAGGTAAATACAAAACTTTTCTCGCATTTTTTTTAATCCAATTCAATTCCTACAAATATGAAATTCCGGAAACAAAAATGGTTCTATTAAAGAATGCATAAGCTTAATAATAATTAGGCAAAGCAAGGGCCATAAAAAATCATCAATGATTATGTTGATGATGCATTAGGTACCATAAACATATTGGTTATGTCTGGAACTGGAAGGCCGCTGCACTGCCGCTGCGACAGGGAGGACTGGCGGAAAGGTATTGAGGAGGCCAAGGCTCCATTGATGGGCTGTAGAGTCATGCAAGAAGAAGAAGAAACACATTGGTTGGGAAAACATAGTTTTCAAAGCCATTGAAAAAATAACAACCTTATTTCAAATTTTATAAATCACGTTTGTATTAAACTGACTTATTTATACAAATCTTACCTGATATAAATCGGCCATTTTTTTCCGTTCGAGCTAAATTTACTCCTTAACATTATTAAAATTTCAGTAAAAATATCGATTTGATCTTATTGAATAAAGATAAAACACTAGCAATTAGGTTTATTTTTTTTATTTCCTAATACAATCTGGACATGTGTTGAACGCATTATTGTTAGATTATGAAATATTGAAACTATTGTTGTAGCTATCCATCTCGAGGCAGTTTCTCTGCTGTGCAGTTATTAAGGGACATGTTTCAAAGAGATGCAACAAATAAATAATTTGTATTGGCTCAGTTTTGGGAATCCTAGCAACCTACAGATGTTATCTTTTTCCATTGTATCTGTTTTTATTTCTAACAACTATCGCTATTTTTTTCGAATTAAAAAAATGTAAAAAAATTTTAAAATATACTTTTGATTTGTAGAGATATTTATAGAGAAATCTTTTTTCAAAGTAAAACAAAATGATATATATTATACACTTTCATTTATGTGAAATATACCTTAGCATATAAACCATCAAGAAGTGAACAGTGTTTTCCTGAAAATGGATTTCCATCATTTTTTTTTATTCTACACGGGGAAAAAATCGGCACGTTCTCAGCCGTTTCGTTCAACAGTTCTACAAGCTTTGAAACAATAAAAAATAAATAAAACTATTTGAAACTGTTTTATTAAACACAACGAATTACGAATACGATACTGAAATGACCCAAATCATTTGTATTTAGGGCATATTTTACAAAATTTTAAAAACATTAAACAATAGTTGCCTTTAATAGAGTTGAACTATTGATTTAAAAGCCAACGTTTAAATCCACACTGTAGGTGCTAGGTGTAATAAAATGAAATAAATAATAATAATAATGGAGAATTAGAACATGTCACCCCTAGATACAGAAGTGGTGATGATATAAACTATAAAATAAAATAAAGGTATTATTTGAAATATATGAACTAAAACAACGGGATATGAGTAATAACAATATTGATGGGAAACCATGTAAATAAAGATAAACAGAGAGAGAATAATTAGTGAACATTATCTAATAAGTTATAATATTATTCAAGATAATACTATTGATAATGTTTTTATTTCTATTAGCTTGTCTTGACGCTTAAGTTGCTCACATTGCTCTTCATACTTCCGATTTTTTCGCTTACTGCTTCTTTTGTCAACGCCAGGATTTATTACTATCCTTATATTTACCATTGCTGAGTTGTTCACAATTTTTATTGCCACCGTTCGTATAGGTAGGCTGACAAGTAAATATACATTCCGCAGAATTTGCTTATTATAAGTTATTTTTCATCTAATGCCCTTGCTACAGATCTGAAAGCAGACCGTAAGAAGATGAAATCTGAAAAGTACGACCTTCTCAACCAGATGAAGCAGCTCTATGCGACCTTGGACGACAAGGAGAAGGAGTTGAGGGATTTCATCCGGACCTTTGAACAGGTATTCAAGCAGGTACTAGAGCTATTGCTACTAACAGCACAGAGTATCCTCAAACATTGCACTAAATGTTATCTTTATTTCTGTTTTTATATATTATTTAACTATTATTATTATTATTGTTATTAATTTATTTTATTTGTTTGTTTGTTTTTTTTTCACATATAAATGTTGTGTTGTTTGTGCAAGGGGTTTTGCTTGATGCTTCCACAGCAACTAGTATTTGGATAACACTCAGCAAAGTATTGGTAAAATATCATTAGTAAACAATATATACGTGTTCCCTGATACAGTTTATGAAAAGAAAAATATTTTTACTAAAACTAAAACTATACTTGCGTATCTTTCTGAAAGTGAATTATAATCAGTTTAAGTAAAATATACCAAACTGTTATTTTGCATTGAACAATTAATTTTCCATTGACCAATTATTTCATCAAGATTTACATCTTTTTTCCATTAATTAATATTTTTACTACTATGATTCACATAGAAATATTGGTTTCTAAATATATAGGACTGATCTAAAGAGCTTAACTTAATCCCTGCTTAATGTTTTAACTATACTCGCCCTACCGTTCATGTTTCTTCAAACAAAAATATTCCTGTTTCCTTTTACAGACATTGATGAATATAAAACAATAATTTATTTTATATCAATTCTATAAAAGGTCAAAAAACGTGCCGCTTAATTTCAGACATAGTCGGATACTGTCGGTTTGCATCGCTCGGATCGATCATTTTATGTATCGATATGCTGAAAGTGATAAATTTTCGTTCATTAAATAAAAAGTACCTAAATCTAGCATTGTCGAATTCTCCTTTAACTCATATTATATTTATACGATTTTTAAATATTTATATGATTTTATAATTGTTCGATAAATAGAATCCAGGACTGTCAAACGGGTTTCTGGCCTACAATTTTCACGGACCGTTATTTCTTTGTAGTTTTTTTCAGGCTAACTATTTTTTTATAAGTCTCAACATATCAATTTCAATTATTACATTTTCGGTCCCCGAAGCAGATATAATTATATATTTTATATATATATTTTGCTATTAATTGAAGAAAACATATTGGGCCTTTTTGATTCATCTACAAAAAAGGATACGTCAGGAAGTACATTACCTTTTTTTATCTTCTTAGGATTCTGAAGTTATGCGTCTTGACAATAAACCTGCACTACAAAACTACTGCTAACAGAATAAGCTACAAGATTGATTGATCTTTTTTTCTATCTTATATATTTTTCGATGTCCGCGGTTTTATTTTGAGACTTTCTTTGTCTGATTAAACTATATTATTTCAGCCCCCCTTCAAAAAATAAAAATTGGCAAAACATATTCGCGTATATACAAACTTTATAAAGATTTGGGCCATTGAGAATACCGCAATTCTGCATTAAGAGAAATTCTTGAGGTGTTTACTTTTATGATGATACATTGTTTATACAAATATTCACAGTTTTGATGAGATGTTGGTAATAGTTGATTGTAGATTTAGCAGCATAAGTTTAGAATGACGTTATATCAAGAATTTAATCAGAACAGAGAAAAGTTCAGAAAAGAAATGGCAAACTCTTAAAACTTCCTTCAAGCAGATGAACTTCCAACAAACTTAACAATCAAATAAAAAGTGAAGTACGAAATATCAAACGAATTAACTTTGACAAGTATTTGAACATCCTGACATGTCTTGATAACAAGTTGTATGGGCACACCAAGCGCCTCTTGAAAGACCAAGAAGTGTAAGTTCCATTGAGAAAGACGGTGTTTCTTTGGCCGTATTGAGCAGAGATAAAATTGAATTTGTTATCTTTCATTCTATTTAATTATCAATCATAGAGGAATAAGGCGCAGAGTTAGGTACAGAAAGTCGGAGACTCCCCACCCGCCTTTACCCCCCTCCCCCCCACATCTCTTAATGCAGAAACATTTATTCATTATTATCTACAGCCAACTGAGCGGGAGTAGACTTTAATATTAGATTTAATTAATATAAAATTAAAGTAAAAATAATTGTATAAATCAAATAAATACGAATTTTGCAGTTGTATTCTTAGCAATTAGTTACCACGATTCCCGCTGGGCAGCTCAAGTGCGCGGCATTAGCCAGAAAATAATTATCTTATTTTCGGCAGTTGGATCAAGGTTGTCCTAAGGGGTGAGTGTTAATTGTCCATTTAATTACTGAGAGATCTGAGAACGGTGGTCATCGTGATAAAAGTCGGTTCCTAAAATTTTCATTATATTCAATAGAACCATTCGTGAACAACGTGTTTTCTGGATCTGGACGTATTATTAAAACAGTAATTTCACTATTATTTTCTAACGATTTTATCGTGCTCGTATTAAAACTATCAGTTTGAAAATAATTAAAATGGTTTTAATTAAAATATCGTGCGCTGTCAGACAGGAATAAACGATTGTAGTGCAACAATTCTTCTTCATTCAGTGATTCTACATTTAGAGTTATCAGGCTATAAAATCGCGGTATAGACTTAAGAAAAAGTCCATTTCATATTCAACAACTGTCATTTCATGTTAGATCACTATTGGGAACTGTCATGTAAAATTGAATGTCCACAACAGCAATGAAGTAAGGGGTTCAAAATTGAAAATTTTTAACAATCAATTATAATCTCAAAATTGTCAAATACAGACAACACAAATCCTGCATTAACTGCTATATGTATGGCTCTCTTACATCCACTGGCACTGGTGCCGGGACCTGCAGAAAATACAAGCCAAAGAATAGTATATTAATCTCCCTAGGTAAGCATCTTCTTCTAAAAATGCCTATCCTCATTGGACTGTGGCTATTATATCAGCGCATTTTATTTTACTGATCACTGCACAAAACATTTACGAATGCCTGAGGTTTTGCAACCAGGACTGATGCCCGCAACCTGGACCTCTCTTTCTTTATTCTCAATCTTGTCCTGTATAATTTACTGCGGTTGGTGGTACTTTTCATTTTGCCACATACGACTAAAGGATGGCAATTTATTTCTATTAATGTCAAATACACATATATCTTGTTGGGGTTTCTGTAATCGTTGGAGTATGGTTTTGTTTCCAACATGGTATACTCAGGAGCATTGTTGAGCATCCTGCAACAGCACCACATCTCGAAGGCGTGTAATGGTTTACTTGAAGCATTTCTAAGTGTCCATGCCTCTTACTTACTTCAACAATACATGATTCAAAATCTTTCCACAGCATCAAGTACTGAACATAAAGAAATCAATTCTACAGTCAATTTTGAAAAGTAACTTAGTTCAGAGAGCGTATACTTTTCAGCTTTTGCAGGAACTGAAGGAGTTTGGTACATTCGAGACTTAATTTTGGAAGTGACATGCTTGTGCAGTTTAAGTTTTGAGAGCACTTTATTCGTAAATAAACTAAACTATGACTGGCTCTTGGAAAGCTCTTTACGAAAACTTGAACCTCCACTCAACATTTCAATCTACCGTTATCGTTTAGACCTCAATGTCTTCCAAATGGATAATAAGCCAATCAGCTGGTTACACATAGCTCTTCTATTGGAGTCCACAAACTTGCCTGGCAACCTTGCAGCCCCAATCTGAATCCATGACATTACTTTTCATCTTGATACCTTACAGAAAAGAAGTCCAGGAATAAGCAAAAACAGCTAACTCAATTAAACAAAAATATTGCAGCAGAAATTGCATCAATATTTGAAAAACCCTATAATTGGAAATTTAGAAGAATATTATGAGTGTCATTTTGAAAATATTATTCTGGTTGTTAATAAATAGCTTTCCTTGTAATCTTTTTATTTATATAACTTTTAAATAACATTCACCCTTTTTTGAAACCCTTGCAAACCAAAGTAAAATAATATGTACATCTATGGTTTTTAATTGAATTAAATTGTCTCATCAAGTTGAATTCTAAGCAGTCTCTTAAAAGAAAGTAGCAATGTATAGGTAGAGGAACTTTGTTTTCATTTGAAAACTAACAGATGATTAAAAAACATCCATTCAGTGTTCTGTTTTTCTTATCATTTTCTTCGAAAAAATGAAGATTCGACTAAAATAGAAATAAAAGTAAATTGTAAAATGACATTTTTATTTAGCAAAATGTTTTACTGAGAAAGTGTAGTTTATGAAATAGAAGGAGTTTTGATTTATGGGTAATTAATTAGTTACTGTGAGTACATTTTGGGCAGTTACTATATCTAAACTTAGCGTGCGCTCTAGCGGATGCGAGAGAGTGAAGAGAGCCTGTCTGCAGAGAGGGCTGAAAGGGAACGAGAGCGATGGAGCCTCCTGAGGCACGCACGAGACGAAGCGGAGAGGAGCCTCAGCCTCGCGGCACAGCTGGACCAGAAGCAGCGAGAGCTTTTAGATGTGAGTATCGAAGCATCAATCCATCTTAGAACAGAGGTTCCCAAATTTTCACTAATTGTGGCTCGATAAAGTTTATGCAGCCCTCCTTTATAGATAGAAGACTACTATAATAGAAGGAAGGATTTTAAAAATATTCTCTCCATTCCCATCTTCACACTAAAACCGATGGACCATTCAGTATGAATTTCTGGTTATCATCAATAAGAGGAATACAATTATACAAGTTGGGGTGGAAATACCTTATGCATTCTGAAGGGCTGTAAAAAACAACATCATCTTGAAATAATTATTTCATTTTAAAAAGTATTTTGAAAATAGTTTTATTTCAGTGGGTATTAGAAATGAACATTTATTGGCTATGGATTGTCATATAAGTTGTAGGAAATTTTCTATCAGCTTTTGAGTTATTTCCGGTTAAAAGTAATCGACAAATTTTGAATGGGTAGCTTTTTATAACTTAATTCATTTTTTTAGTTCGCTAGGCTCCTTTTCTTCTTCATTATCAGTTACGCACTCAGTAAAAAGAAATTTTTTCTTTGGATCCATTTGTGAAGGGAATACCCATCACAAATGTGAGCTCGTTTTAAATCATACAACTGGCATTAGAGATTTTATTTTTTCCAAGTGAATTAAGTAGTTATCCTTTTGATCTCTGCTGATAATTTGGTAAATATTCCCCATTCAAACATGTAGTTTACCTAATATGAAAAAATATTACTGTAAATTTCATGATTTTCACACTGCAAATAAGTTAATTTGTTTGAAATAACTTCTGATAACTATATATATTTACATTTCTTAAATATATATATATATATTTGTTTTGATTTTGAATAAACTTTGTAACATTGCTTTATTCCATTCATAGTATTTCAGTTTCAAAATTAGATAAATCTATCTCATCCTTAATCTTAAGTCAGAGCTTACTCTTTCTATACCAATTTGCAAGGCATCAATAACATTGATTGAAATCATAATTCAGTATAATGCTATATTATGATGTTTTATTATTTCGTTTAACTAACATTTTGTTTTAGTTTCTTCTTATTTGCCTGTAAAAGTATTACTTAAAATACAAACCTTGCATGAAAATCAAAAATTTTTTTCACATTGGTAATAAAAAAAATAGAAGATAAGAGGATTAACATTCCTCACACCAATATACTTAAACTTATAAAGTTCATTATTTCCAAGTTTCTGCATTCAGGGTAATTTGTGCTAATAGAATTTTTATACAGCTGATTACCACTAGTCCCAAGCATTACCAATTCTATAATGCACTCCATTTAAGGGTAGGTTTATTGAATAGACATTTTTGGAAAAATGAACATCTAGGTTGTTTAGTTTAACTTTTAAAGGACAAAACTTTATATTTTAATGTAGAAGTGGGGTATTTAGCAATTGCAAATAATTCGAGTATATTTAAAAAACTTTTTCATATGTTTAGTTCAGAAATAACCAATACTGTGTGTAATCATATTAACAAAAATGTTGATGTAACAATCAAAATAAAAAAAATTGATTACAACAATGTCCTGGCACTAATTTAGGCAGGTTTTATGTTTTTTTAAATATGAGTTTATATAAGTAAATCATTTAATTTTTGTTATATAATTAGTCGACAAACTTACAATGAGTAGCAAAGAATAAGGTATTTCTTACCTTTTTTTTTTGTTAGGGAAAAATTACAAAGTGATATATTTTAAAGGCTAAAAGCATTTAAACTAGCTGTTTTGAGACAGAGTTTGCCGATTCTTGCTTTAATATTTAAAAAAGGCGAAATGTAGAGCATAATTTCATATACGTTCTACAAAATATCAGTTTGAAATCTGCATACAGTTTTCAAAGATCATACATCTTTTTAATATATGTTATTTGAATATGCAAATTGTAACTGATCCATATTGAGTAAGCTCCCTACTAATGTTTTGGGAACCTCTGCTTCAAAGTAATTTAATATTAATATAGCATGATAGATAAATATTTAGACATACTCTTCAATCATACCCACCTTTTTCTCTCTTAACATTTTATATATGTTCAAATACTCATTTTTTTTTTTAAGATTTAGATATCTTTTCATATTTATATAATTCTATGTTATTATATTTCTCTTTCTATACTTAGTTACTCTTAAAACAATTGACGTTTTCTTATAAAATTAGTATTTTAAAATGCTATTTGGTTATAACATAGAGGAGAGTAGGATTACATTGGGCATTAATATCGATTTATTTTTTTTATTTCATGTCCATATTTTCTTGTTTAAACAAAATGGAACTTTAAATTTGATAAAAAGAAAATTAAATTCTACCTTTTAAATCTTATAATTCATTAGAGTGGGAAATCTTTTTTGTAGATATTTTTTTTTTAAGAAAATTTATAGTTAGTACATGAAATATAGAGTAGGAATATATTAAACAGGAATTCTTATAAACTTATAATAAATTCTTATTAAACAGATATTCTTATTAACATTATAGATAGTATCCTCATGCCCAATATCATCCCGAACATATATTTTTTTTAAATAACACAGACCCTCCACCCAAAAGATAAATCAAAACAATAATTATTAAAATTACTGCCAATCCATTGCGTAATTATGAAAAATAAATTCATGTGCTTAACTAATAAAATTAACACGGAATGTTATATCACTGCATAAAAATTACAGTTAAATGCTATGAAAATATACTCTACTTACCTTTTTAGTTTGGTATAGAGACTGGCATGTATTAAACCAATTGGTTCCATTTTGGTTTGGCTAACATTAACAGGAAAGTTACAGGCGATAAACCAAGAAATGCAGAAGTTCCCTTTCGTTAACCTTCATCCAATGTTTTCCAGCTTTCCCTTACCAAATCTAGTTGTAATAAAAACTAACATTAAAAATAACTTGCTTCTAATTGTTACTAATGCCTTAAATAAGTTTGTTGTTCTTGTTGTATTTTTATTGCCTATCTAATAATTTTTGTTATTAATTTGTTTCTTTGTTGTGATTAAAAGAAAATAATTTAGTTAGTTTGTTTTTTTATATGTATTTTTCTTTTTAATCAAATTCCAATCAAGCCCAAAGATCATTTTATCTTTGGCATCACCAAATGCACTGTTTTGTGTTGCTTATTCACAACATTGTATTTTTAAAAGTTAAATTGAAATTAATTTTATAAATATAATCATATAACCCGTGTCAACTATTTAATTCTTTTGAGTATTGTCAAATCTAAAATATCTCACCTGTCAAAGCGTGAGATTTATAAAACCTTGTATCTGATTTGTGTTTTGTGACAACACTAGTGTGCCACATTGTGCCCACCCGTCAATGACGGAGGGAGATCTCCTGAAAATGGTTTACCGAGACGAGAACTTCAGTCCAGAGATCATTATAATGTGAGTAATCCACCCTTATAACTTATAATAAACTTATTTGATGTTGTTTTTTTCTAGGTTGTCATGTTTGTTTTCTTTAATTTATTTTACTTTTCTTTTATTGTATCTGCTTGCCTAAATGTTTTTATATTTTCTTATCATTTTATTTATTTATTTTTTTACGTGTGTGTTATGTTCTACTCGATTAATCATTATCATGAGATCTCCTTTTACCATGAATAACAAGAAAATTTTTCACCATCAAGTCAAATTTAACACCAATATTTAAAATGCTTATGCTTTGCAACTGTCTTCAAAGCAGGAAAGCTTATATAATATATTATTAATTACGCTATGATTAATGAAACTGATTTGTCTTGAGAACTAATAAGATTTAAATCTTGCCGAATACCTCCTCTTCGCTCTACCACACTTTAAAAGAAGTATAAAAAATTATTAGAATAAAACAATTTTTGAAAACTTATTTTCTTTTACATAGTAAAGGAAAGGAAATATTGTAATCATGAAAATGTTATCAATTTAAATGAATATATTCGTTTTGACTAGTTTCAATCATGTATGTTTGTTCATTTGTTCCGTTGTATGCACGTGCTTTTGTATCGAATATTTAAAAATAATTAGTCCTAGAAAGTTTGGATTGTTTATTTGAGATTGCTATAAAATCTAGCCTATAGTATAACAAGATTCTAATCATATAAGGTCCAATAATTTTATTAAAAAATCATATATGCATATATGTATGTATATGTAAGTATATATATGCATACACATATATATATATTACATAAGTATATGTAAGTATATATATATATGAACACATGTATAATATAAAATAAATATAATTTGGTCTGCAAATTTGGTATTATGTATAACTTATATATTAAAATATATAACACACCAGATTTTGGTAAAAGAGGCTAACTAGAAGTGTTGATTTCTTTATTAACACTTTATACAGATTTCAGAATATTTCTTATTTTTTTAAACTGTAATTGAATTATTTTTAAATTTGGTAATTAAGAAGTTTATGCTAATGTGAATAATATATTCAAACCCTAAAACGATTCTTAACTGGAAACCCTAAAATGCTTTTTAAATCCCACTACATGCTACAGGAGTATAGGGATCACACTAAAATCACTTGCCAACATCTTTTTTTAAGTATTTGTATCTATTGACATATTTTAATAGTTAATAAGTGCTAATTTTGTAGTACTTGGTGTGGTACACAAAAAGTTTAATTTTAAAGTGATTTAGGATCACATTTTGAATTTTTTTGAAAGCATACCATGGTAAGGACTGGCATAAACCTCCAGTTTATTTCATTTGTTTCATTATTGCCTTTGGATAATCCTTGATTAAAATACATTTTAGATTCTCTTGCTTAATTTCAAGTATTAAATTTATGCCAATGTATTCAGGCATCACGCTATGTTTACAGGAATTTAATTAGCATGCCAGCTTTGATATTTTGAATATAAAAATATGTATATATAGATAGGGACATATAGATATATATTGGGTCATTTCATATGAAATGTCCCAATATATATGTTTAAAAGAAAAGGTTATTTATTAAAACAACTTTATGAAATCAAAACATTTTTATTCAAAATGGTTACCCTCATTTTCTATACACTATCCCCTGCAAGTAGGATTTTCTATCGCAGAAAATTTCAGGGTTTTGGGATGAAATAAAGTCTGAAAATAAGTCTATTGAATAAGGTGGGTCTGAAAGGACTCTGTAGTCCTCTTAGTTTAGTTTATTCACTGTCTTTTGTGAATCATGAGGTCCGGTTTTGTCAGTGCTAATGTTTCTTGAGTTGCTAAATGACCAAGCTTAAACTCATAAAAGAAAATTACACAAAAACGTTTCCATGGTATTTGATGGCAGAATAAACAATTTTCGTGCAATCGTTGTGATAGTAAATATCATAAAAAAAGAGGATTAATAACAGTTCATTACAATATTTTAATGTAAACAGTAAATAACAGAAGTCCATTAATTCCACTATTAATTTTAGAAATAAAAAAAACGGGCATTTCAAATGACCCAAAATATGTCTATATACCTTATTTCAGGAATGCTGGGGAATATTGCCATAAAAGTATAAAAGTGTTTCTATGATTATGTTGTTATGAAAAGGAGTAAGAAAATTGTCTACACTAAATAATTGTTTGTTTCACTTCCTATGTTCGCTATCAACAACACTTGAATGATACAATTTTTTGCTCAAGCATAAAAGGTTACTGCACTTTGATCTGGTTTTTTTTTTTACAATCTTATTTTATTTTTTCATCTTTAATGTATTTTTTTGTAAAATTGGTTAATTAGAGGTTACTTGTTCATTTTGTTAAAAAAAAATTTTAAAATATGTGTTGCTAATTTGTGATAGGCAAGGCGTCAACTTAGCTCTGGAGGCTGCCTCTCTGACCAAGAAAGCATTGGAGCAGGTTGGAGAGGTGTCAATGGTGGACCAGGAGATAGGACTTCAGGGAGTGTCGACTCTGGTCTGCGGGGATCATCAGACAGGCAATCCACAACTAATCTCTCCGATTCAACTACCGACGGTCAGTTTTCTGAAATAATTTTACTCTGTAGTTAATTCACTCATAACTTATCACCATTTTTTTTTCTGTTACCAAATGTTCAAAGCATTTTTCATTTACTATTTTGATTGAACTTTTATTTTAAGGGGTTACTTTTATTTCAAAATTGTAATGATAAATATTGTTCAAGTGAAAACTGCTTTGTTATCCATCATCAACTTAATATAATTATCTTAACAAATGCTAACACTCTTTGCTTTTATGACCCACAATAGCACATGCAGTTTAGTGTTGAGCTGTTTAACAAAAAATTCATGCTTGGTCGTTTTGTGTTTAAAAAGTTTAGTGTTTTTCATTGAATGGTGTAATTTTAATATTTTGTTTTTAACTGTGTAGAATCTATCAACCTTCTCACTATGTGACTCACCTATTTTCATTTATTACCTCTCTTTATTTATTTGTTTATTTTTTTTCAATTGTTTAAAACGTTTGAAATGACACTAGCATGGCTAGAATAAAAACATCTTTAGAGCCTCTTGAATTCATTCACTGATTATATAAATTTCAAACATAGCTGTAAGATGTACTTCCTAAATTGTTAACAGTAGAAATTAAACCAATCTCACATATTATATAGCAGGATTGAGTTGACTATTATTAAAAAATAAAAAACAACATAGCTTAATATTTTTACAATCTAATATTTATTAAATATGTAAAATTTGTTAAAGATATTGCTGAGGATTAGGGGCTGCTTATAACTGATACATTTTTTTTAATATCAAATATTTAGATTTTACCCATTTTTTCTCACTATTGGTTATAATCAGTTTTATTTTTTAAATCTAAAACATGGAAAAACTGGATGAAGATAAATTCCATCAAAAATAATTATAAATAAATGAAAGACCTACAGAGCAAAAAATATGAAATACAAATCCTACCTTCCTAACAATAAAAAAATTTATATATTTTTTCTGACAAAGGACTTTTCTGCATTCCAAAGTCATATTTATTGAACAAAAAGGAATTAGGAGCTCGAAAGTGTTATGGTAGACATGGTTGAGGAGTGTGTGAATAAAAATGCCTGAGGTGTTCTTACAGTGGCAAACACTTTCACTCTTTTCTCTTGTGTTCTAAAGTATCATATATGTTTAAATACCTAGAGTAGTTGCTCATATTATTGGATTTTAGAATCCCTTGTATGATCCTCTGATCACCATTATGTCCTTGGTGAAACCTCTATTCTTGTTTGTCTCTTATCACACATAAATTTTCTGGAAAATAAAACAATTTTAAGAACTGGCAATCCTCTAGTAGTACTTCATAGGTTTTTGTATATAATATTTTAAAAATAAAATCTACTTTCTTGTAGCTCAACACAACACTGCTGCCTTTACTTTACGAAAGAGAAATTTCTTTTCATAATTTCTTAATAATGAAAATTATTTAGTAGCTGTCCTTATTTGAAATCCATTTAATATTCCTTCTTTTATTTTTATTTTTATATTAATCCACATTAATGTCTTTTTATAGATTTAACACGTTTTGTATGTTTATATTTAATAATTGCAATCTGTCACATCCTTTTTGTAACAAAAAACAATAATTAACATTTTGGTTTTTGGATTTAGGAAATATAAAGTACTTCATGTATATAGATAGATATTCATTAAATGTCACCTCAGAAAAGTAAAAGTTTATTGACCTGAGAAATTACACTTCTTAAATGATATTAAAAAAAAACACATTTCTAACATAGGACTATTTCAACTACTTTAACATCATACTTAATTAAGGGATTGAGAGAGTTTTTTCTAAACTAAAACGTGATATTCGAGAACTAATAAAATTATCTGCTTGACTAGATCTCAGTCTCTTTCAGGGATGAAATCATTATTTCTAAAATGTTTATCACTTGTTTTTAATATTAGATTAATTTTATTCAAAAGTGAAATTGAAATTTTTGAATACCTCAAATGATTATCAAGCCAGCAACCGTCGGCATTTAATATTAAAGTGACAAACAACTTATTAACAGTATAATAGATTCAGTGTGTGTATTTAGTTCTTACCAGTTATTAAATGGATCCGAGAATCTATTATATTTTTGTTTTTCATTTCATTCATTCAACACTTTTTCATAATGAAACGTTCACTTTGTAATATGTTTTTACTTATTAGTTTATTAAACCTATTAATTTATAATTTTATATAGTAATTTAAGAATATCTAATTGATCCGGCATTGCTACAGATTTTTTTTTATGTGCTCATAAAAACATTATTTGTTTTGTTGTTTTTTTATTTATTATTTTTATTTATATGTTTCATCCATTTAGTAAGAGAAAAGAGAAATAGAAGGAATCATTTGTTTAGAAATTTAAAATGTTCTAGGAGCCCCGATAATCCAAGTCGAAGGTACAAATGTGGACTTTGATACTATCTCAGTAGCTTCATCATTCACAACTCCATTCATGTACCAACGTGAGTTGTGCCCACTCCATTCAAAATTATACCCGTTTTATAAATATATATTTATACGTATTTGTATACATAAATATATTCTTATACATATATAAGAGTTAGTATATTATTGAGCGTCTGCAGTGATGCGTTCTTCTAGCTTTGATCATCCAATCTTGTCATGCATATTCATCAATGCCCTTCAGAACCATTTAGCATGTTTACCTGTATTAAAAAAAAAAATGTAGAAAGGCGCATGTTCATTTAGATGAATATTCTAATGCATGAGTTTAATTTTTCTTATGTATTAATCGTCTAAGTATTTATAATTATAGAACTTGGGAATTATCAATTTAACTTTTTTCGTAATTAATCAAAGTTTTGTGCTGTTTGGATAAGCAAGGACAAGTTACATTTTTTTTTTTTTAATTTTAATTTATATTTTTACTTTGGCCGAATTCCTGTAGATTGAGCCAACTGCTTACTGCTATGTCGACATGAACCAGAACTATATATTGTAGTTTGTCTCTTGTTAACTTTAAGGTTAGTTTTTTATTCTTGCAATTTTTTATATTACTCAATTGTGGCCCACTACTCTCTGAAATGCAGTGAGTACATTAAATAAGCTGATCCCACAGTTAAATATCTGAAACGTTTATATAAGGATTGTGTTTAGAAGGTATTTTGTGGAGTGCAAGTTTGATTACGGCAATCGGTGGTATCAGCATTGAACTTAAAGGCTTTCTTATAAACATATTATTTTATCATTTTTAAATATTTTTATTTGAAAAGAAAAGATATGTCCAGGGCCGGGATTCGAACCCGGGTCTCCCATGTTTCCGTCATGGTGCTCTACCACCTAAGCTATCCTGGTTCGTACCCGGGTCATACTCAACCTTTCTCTTCACTGATCCCATATCTAATTGTTATAATTTTTAAATATTTTTATTTGAAAAGAAAAGATTGCATCCCGGGTGAAAGAAGTTCGAATCCCAGCCCTGGACATATCTTTTTTTTCAAATAAAAATATTGAAAATAATAACAATTAATAAAATAAATAAATTATAATAATATTATACTATCCTATTTAAAGTATTTCTCTTATACTTTCTAAAGAACCTCAAATAGTTAATTAACAAAGCTTTGTTGACCAACAGCTAGTTCATTAAAAGGAGAAATACTGTAAATCAAACAGATTACAATTGACCCTAGAAATTATTTTCACCCAACCACTACTCATTGGGTCTCATTTTTCAATAGCTGTATTTGTAAATACAATATTTGTTTCTTATCATTTTTTTTTTATGGTGCCACAGAGTCAGATTATAATATAAAAATTAAGATTAAGTTTTTTTGAACATGTACCAAATGTAACTATAGTTCAATTTGAATTTTTATTTTTTTCATTTTTTGTGGCTTTTATCAAGGAAGGCTTGAGTACTTAAATTGTATTTACTTTATTGTTATTTATTTTAAGTTATTTTCAAATTATTTTTTATTCAGCCATTTCTTATACGGATAAGAGCTAAATGAAATATCTAACTATACCTCTGATTTATTTTTCTCTACTGGTGGCTGACAACTTCGGGCCAAAAAAAAAAATCTACCTATTGTATCTTGATGTTATATTCCCCTTCCTGGTTTGTGAAAACATTGTTTTTTATATATTTAATGATAGGATAAGGGGGGGGGGGGGAATACTAAATCAATGGTGGTTCGACTCTGTTCACTGAAAATTAAAAGGGAAAATTAGCCTCATGCATTAAATAAATGAGGCTATACAACATGCTCTAGGTTAAAATTTTAAGGCTGTTATGTAATGTTTGGGTGTATTTGGTAAATGTTTATTTAAATTTTTCATAAGTAGAAAACTCATACGTATAACTAGTTCTAATTAGTTGCTAAAAAGTTTTACAAGTAATATATTGCTTCTTATTTATATTTTTATGAGCATTCAATCAATAAAAAAAAATATTGTTTCTTTTTCTAATATTTTAGTATGTTGCCTATATACATTATACTGTCAACTTTATTGTGTAGACATATAATTTAAAAAATTTATGATAATAATTTATGAAAAATACAGACATTTTCTGTGACATGTTGAATATTCCTATAAATTAAATGAATTTCAGTGTCGTGAAACAGGCTATAGGGGGTTCCATTGACTCATATGTACATTTTTCCTGATAGGAGTTTTTATGAAGTTTTTGTAAAAAAAAAAAATCAGAAGGCCTTTTTAAAAAATTGTTTTAACAAATTAATTTTATTTTTTTACTCAATTATATTGATAATTAATTTTTAACTATGTTTATATTAATTATTCCTGTCAGTTTTGATTGATATTGTGTATCTGTCAGCAGTTACGACACCTAAGGAGAGCAGTAGCCCGTCTTTGTCACCTCTCAATGCTCATTCCTTTTCCAGATCTTTAGATAATTCAACGCTATCAAGGTAATATATATATATATATATATATATATATATATATATATATATATATATATATATATATATTTATATATATACATACACGCATTTTAACTACAACTTAAGCTTATGTGTTTTTCAACACTCTCGTTAGATTACTCTAATATTATTTTATAATTTGTTATAGTAGTTTATACACCTATATTAATGCTTTCATTCCAAGAACCTTAATAGTTTAGAAATATCCATTTTTATTGGTACTAACAATTAGTAATGGTATGGTAATAATATTTTAAATAAACAAAATTAAAGGTAATTAAAAATTTTCATGAAAAAAATGTATTAAGAAGAAAACACTGCAGATATAAACGAATGTTTAATTTTAGATTGATAAAATGGATTTAACCAAGTAGTTAATCAGGGTTTGAGAAATTTGTAAAAAAAAAAAATGTGAAATGAATAGTATAAAATCCATTTTTGTGAGTCGCTTTTGATGAAAAAGTTGCTGTAACATCGCAGGCTTATACTTATCTTTAATAACCAGTTTCAGTTTTACAGACTTTTTTCTTCTGAATTGATACAGAAACTATTTTGCATGGTTATTTGAATTAAGGGGACCTTAAAAAAAATATTTCTATTCATAACTCCGATTCAAAATTTTTTATGATTTCAATACTTTTCCATACTTTATATTTCATGTATTGGTAAGTGAAAGTATTAATGTATAACCAAAGTTAGTGAAATGTAAATGTTTAAAAAAAACAGTAATTTTTAATCAAAATCTTTATAACTAATATATAAAATTGTCGTGCCATAGTGTTTGTAACAAAACTCCTCCGAAACGACTTGACTGATTCTTATGAAATTTTTTGTGTATATTCAGTAGGTCTGAGAATCGGACGTAAACTATTTTTCATTCCCCAGTGATATGGGTCGGCCATTATTATTGATTACGCGTCGATCGTAGCAGCGACGCTTGATGATGCTGCATTTTTGATATGTTGTATGGGCATGTCTGAGTAGTGTAAATCCAAGTTTGCAACCGAAAAAACGGAGGGAATACTTTTGGTGGCTGAAAAACTTCGAAATTTTCGGAGTTATTTCAGTTTTTGGCCTGTATCTCCTAATCGGTGCGTTAAGGTGACCATTTTTAAAGAAGATTAAATTTTATTTTTTGAAATTTTTCATACCCCTGAGTGATACGTGTCGGCTATTATTATTGATTAGGCGTAATTTGAATCCACCAATTATGGAATGGTACACGTTTGGTCATCAATAATGTCACCGGGAATGTTATTGAAGCAGCAATGTTGACTGGAATCTTTAAAGAAGAAATCGTCCTGTAGCCAAGTATTCCAATGATACCATCAGAACCCTTTCTAAAGACTTCAATACTTGATTACAGACTTTATATCCGCTTGGCTTTTGCTATGACCATCAACATGCCTCAAGGCCAGACAATGTCCATTTGCGGTTTGGACCTAGAACATCCATGTTTCTCCCATGGACAATTATATGTTGCATACTCACGTGTTAGTAAACCATCTAATCTATTTGTATTAGCAAAGGACAGATTAACAAAAGATATTGTGCATCGATTAGCACTCAATTAAATTGAAATAAATAATTATAATTTAAAAAAATATTATATTAGCTATATATATTAGCTATAATTAAAAAACAACCATGATATTCATCATTCATTAATATAATGTTTATATTTTATCAGTTAAGAATTTTGTATATTATTTATCTTCACTATACTATACTCAGTTATAAGATGAATAAAATGTAAAATCAAAAATCTATTTAATTTATTTTTTCCATCATTCATTGTTCCTTTAAAACTATTACAACAGCCACAGCAACGCGTGGCCGGGTCAGCTAGTTTATATTAAAAATATTTGTTTGTGATGCACTTTTATCTATAAATAATATCCATTAATAAAATTTATCTAGATCTGTGGAACAACTGAGTTCTCCCCAACTAGAAGTGGAACCATTACGAAGAGGTAAACTGCGGGGAAGTGGAGGTAGCGCTCCATCATCCTCGACAACTGGAAGGACTGGAGGTACCTGGGGGAGTATCAGTAGGGTCTTCGCAAGGAGCAGGCACAAGAAGCATCCTGCGCCTCCGACTCAAGAAGGTTCTTTTATAACTGTGATTTTAAAGTCTTAAAAACTAGCTGTCTTAAAAACTCTGTCAATTACGTCAGACATTTAGAGGATAACAAATAATTCCCGGATCAGACTAAAATGCTTCTTGTATTCATTGAAGATTGTAGTCAATCTTCAAATTTGAATTGTTGCATACTTTATTGCCTTTTTAACTCACTAAATATTTTAGAAAAGTATACTTCCTATATTAAGAAGTACTTAATTAGAAATTTAAGTGTATTTATGAAGATCAGCTTTAAATAGATGACTTCAAAATGAATTTTAGTGATAGGAAATAGTTGTCGATATTTTTCTAATATCAAAGATTATGCTTAATCTATTGATCAAATATTTACGAAAGAAAATAGTTGGGGGTGCAGTCAAATAAAAACACTAAATAAGTGGTTACTTATTTAATTATGTGCCGACGTTTCGACCCACTTTGTGGGTCATCTTCAGGGCTAAGAAAGAAAAACAGACAGAATAACAGAACTATAAAAATACATTGCAGACTAAGTATATGATAAATGAGAAAAATATATATGTAGAGAGGTAGAAATTTAGAACAGAGGTGAGGGATATATATGAATAAAAAATTACAGAGAAAATGTACAGAACGGTGGTGATACCAAAAAGATTTTTTTACAAAGATAAAAGAAGGAAGTAAACAGAAAGTTATTTAAACAGAAAAAGTATAAACATCAGAAGTGAGAAGTAAAATAATGGAAAAGGTAGTCGAATATATATAAAAAACTATAAAATGTAAGATAATAGTCTCCTGGGGAGTTTACATAAGTAAAATGAAAGAAGGTATAGCCAAAATGATATTAAAGAGTAAATAAAGGAAAAATAACAGTAGCAAGTCAATATATAAATATAGAGTATAACAGTTTTTAAAATGCATACATATAGTATGAAGTGGTATAAATGTATGACAAATATACAAGGAACGTATAGAAATATAAGTAACAACATGGTATGAGCATGTAAAAAGAATAAAATATGATGAAAAAGTGATGATCGAATAATTCACTACCCTTTCTTGACCTCCGTATCATTAAAAATCCAAACCACACCATATCCACAGATTGGTATACAAAACCCACTTATTCTGGCAGACTCCTCAATTACTACTCCCAACATCCGCACCACCAAAAATTTAACGTCGCCAAAAATATCATCCACCGTGGCTTATCCCTCGCTGACCCCTGCTTCCATAAAACTAACACCCACCGAATCAAAGAAATCCTTTTAAAAAACAATTTTCCTCCGTACGTTATCAATAAACTCATCCATGCCTTTAATAACCCACCCACCCCCACCCTATCTCCACATCCGCCATCTACCTCTATATACAGATCCATGCCATATATACCCACCCTCTCTAGTGTTTAAAAGTTTTTAAAATGCATACATATAGTATGAAGTGGTATAAATGTATGACAAATATACAAGGAACGTATAGAAATATAAGTAACAATATGGTATGAGCATGTAAAAAGAATAATATATGATGAAAAAGTGATGTTAAATGCTAATGAAATCTCAAATAATAATAACATATGATGGATGCCAAAAAGCTAATATGAAAGTAATAAGTAACAAAATGAAAATGGGAAGGAATAACCGGGTAAACTAATTTAAGGTTTTTTTAGTAAGTTGAAAATTTCTTGAGTAGAAAGAGGATGAGTTGTTTGAATCGATCTTGAGGTTAACAGTGGAGGAATCTAAATTGATGTGGATAGTTTCAGAGAGTATGCTTTTATCATAGTTGGGAACAGAAGCTAGGATGGATGTATTATCAAAGTCAAAATTGTGTTTAAGGGATAAGGCGTGTTCGGAGAGTTTTGATGCGGTAAGGTTATGGGAGGAAATGGAGTATTTGTGTTGGTAAATACGGTCTTTAAGGAAGTTCTTAGTTTCGCCGATGTAGGAGGAGTTGCAATTAGGAGTAGAGCAGGGGATGCGGTAGACGACATGGGAGCGTTGTTTAAGGGTAATGGGATCTTTTACTTTGGTATAAATATTGGAGAGTTTGTTGCGGGATTCAAAGGTGATGCGTAAATTGGGGATAGATGAACGTAAGGATTTTTGAATGTTATGTGAGAGGGTGGGTATATATGGCATGGATCTGTATATAGAGGTAGATGGCGGATGTGGAGATAGGGTGGGAGTGGGTGGGTTATTAAAGGCATGGATGAGTTTATTGATAACGTACGGAGGAAAATTGTTTTTTAAAAGGATTTCTTTGATTCGGTGGGTGTTAGTTTTATGGAAGCAGGGGTCAGCGAGGGATAAGCCACGGTGGATGATATTTTTGGCGACGTTAATTTTTTGGTGGTGCGGATGTTGGGAGTAGTAATTGAGGAGTCTGCCAGAATAAGTGGGTTTTGTATACCAATCTGTGGATATGGTGTGGTTTGGATTTTTAATGATACGGAGGTCAAGAAAGGGTAGTGAATTATTCGATCATCGAACATCACTTTTTCATCATATTTTATTCTTTTTACATGCTCATACCATGTTGTTACTTATATTTCTATACGTTCCTTGTATATTTGTCATACATTTATACCACTTCATACTATATGTATGCATTTTAAAAACTGTTGTACTCTATATTTATATATTGACTTGCTACTGTTATTTTTCCTTTATTTACTCTTTAATATCATTTTGGCTATACTTTCTTTCATTTTACTTATGTAAACTCCCCAGGAGTCTATTATCTTACATTTTATAGTTTTTTATATATATTCTACTACCTTTTCCATAATTTTACTTCTCACTTCTGATGTTTATACTTTTTCTGTTTAAATAACTTTCTGTTTACTTCCTTCTTTTATCTTTGTAAAAAAATCTTTTTGGCATCACCACCGTTCTGTACATTTTCTCTGTAATTTTTTATTCATATATATCCCTCACCTCTGTTCTAAATTTCTACCTCTCTACATATATATTTTTCTCATTTATCATATACTTAGTCTGCAATGTATTTTTATAGTTCTGTTATTCTGTCTGTTTTTCTTTATTAGCCCTGAAGATGACCCACAAAGTGGGTCGAAACGTCGGCACATAATTAAATAAGTAACCACTTATTTAGTGTTTTTATTTGACTGCACCCCCAACTATTTTCTTCCGTACGTCTAACTTCCAGTCAACCATCCCCTCGCTTCTCATGGATCAAATATTTATTTTAAAATTTAATTTTAAATAATAACAGTTAATTTAGCCACTTGTGCAAACAGATGTAATTAAGAACAATTAGTTTTCAGAAAAATAGCATAGTTAATTACTTTCTCGAAAATTTATGTTTGAATTATTGTATTTATTAACATTAAGTGACCTTTTTTATTTAAAAAGATAAAAGTTCTAATCATGATTTTAACCAACTTCAAAAACATTAAAAATGAGACTTTTATACGCATTTATGTGTACAATCTTGGCAAAAAATCAAATTTATACTTGGTTTGTATGTAAGTTGACTTTGAAATCCAGATTTTGTTCTATTAGTATTGAGATTATTCAATTGTTAGGGCGCCGTAAGGGTAACAGGGATTGCACCCTTGGACAACCTTTCCCAATAGCACTAAACTCTAATAGGCTGCTGCCTTGATCTGACTCAAATAATTTTCTTTGCAGAAAATTACCTGATAAGCTATATAAATTTAAATTATATTTGAATGTTAGAAAACAAATAAAAAATGTAAGTAAGAAATGTAGTCAGTAAGTAAGAAAAAAGGGAAAGTCAGATATAATACCAAATGTTTCTTTTTTGAAACTCTTATATATTGATGAATGAAAAGATAAATGTTAAATTTCAATTGAATGAAATAAATAAGTTCAATAAACAAAATAATCTGATTATAAAACGAAATAAACAATAATTTTAAAATGAGCTCATAGTAACTGAATTATTTAATTGCGCAATTAAAATAAATAAATGTCTAAATACCCTGGGTAATGATTTAATGATGTAATGGAGGATCGGGCATTCCTTGTAATAAATTGAGAAGATCTCGGCTGCTAGACAATCCTGATGAATCTTCAGATGCCAATTCGTAAAGCTATCTGTTGTCATGGAGATGAGTCAGATAAATTTTAGTGAAGTTGACACACGACAGTAATAATGATGCAAATGTAGACCGTATAGGTCAGACACTCAAATAAAAACAAAAAATGAAAGTTTTAAGTATTTTGAAAGGATGTAAACTGGATTGCATTATCTAATAATTCATTAACTCAATGTAACCTATTTCCAGTCATTTTTGCCATATAACTTTATTATGTGGATACGTTTCGACTATATGTCATTTACAATCCATCAAGAACTTCTTTAACATCTAAAAAGAGTTATAAGTCAACTTTCCTCTTTTTTTATTATTCATTGTCATTTGCTAAAATTTTTTTTCTTGGAGGTCCATTGTCCTCCACAATACAATAATGGCTGGCTGCTGTAATGAAGGTCCCCAAGCTACACTCGCCGAGACAACAATAAAATAATTAGCGACTTTGCCTAAACAGCTGTTTCCATTTAATTCACTATTATACAAAAATAAAAAATAAGAACTATTTCATTGCATGATTTATTATTAGTTAGTTTTTATAAAAATAAAAAAAATTAATAAATAATTAAACATTTGAATTAAAAAGTCTAGATATAAATTTAAGAATTATATAACAGACTGAGCAGCTGAAACACTAATGATTCTGGAGAAATAAGCTCAAATAAACAGCAAAATTTATGTTACTCATTAAACATTCATCATAACTTCTTTTTGGTAGTAAGAATCAAAATCTTACAGAGTCCGCCCTTAATAATCCTTTTGGAAGGGAATGAATAAGGAAAAGGATATTGGAAAAATAATGTACACAAATTTAATTGAGTGATGAATCAAACTTAATTACCTTGGTTCTTTTTCTAGTTTGTTTTTTGGCTGAACTTTACTCAGGGTGTTACTTACTGGAAACAATAGTTCACTGGAAAAGTTTAAAGTGGTGGTAACGTCAATAACCATTAAAAAAATGCATGTAGACACAAAAAGGAATAGAAGAAATGGATGATCACTCAACTAAATTAGTCTGAGATATTTTTCAAACACCATGGTCCATTATTTTTCTGCCTCCAGTCAAGATTCTATCTTTAAAATTTGGATTAACTCTGTAAATCTTGACTCCTACTACCAAGATGATGTTATGATCAACATTTCATGATTGTAAACAGTTGATTGATTTGGGATTCACGATGAGCTAAAAACAAATTAACTAATAACCTTAAAAGCTGATAAAAAGAAAGTTTCTGAAAATTTTAGTTTTAGTTTTATAGAGTTAATTTGTTCTGAGGAAGAATGAGACCATTGGAGAATTTATGAGGTTATAAAATGAGAAATTTCAGAGCATGAACTTTGTCATTACAAGTGATAGTATCTCAACGGTTGATATAAGCCTGCAAAGTTGTTGGGCTAAGCGACAAATTTCTTTTATGGTGTGATCTGTGGAAGGAGATAAGTCCAATGACCTTCAAATTTTTTCAAACATTTAATAATATACTAACTGTTCCTAGTGTGTCCTATGAAAATGCCTGTTGAAAAGAAATATTGATATTTATAAATTTACAATAGTTTTGTTTTTTTTAAGAAAACCTCTTTACACTACTAATTAATTAAACTTAAATTTAAAATGTTCAAACAGAGGCAGTGAACGAAACATGCAATCGAAGTTGGTCGCCCTTGACCGAAGAAGGATATGCAGAAAAACTGAGGCTACTTCGAGAGGCAAGTGCTATACCAATGGAGAGGTGGCGAGCTCCGACAGTCCTGGCCTGGCTCGAGATAGCTCTTGGGATGCCGCAGTATGGGCACAAGTGCGCCCAGAATGTCAAATCAGGAAAGGTCAGATGAATAATTAAAACTGTCTTGTATTTTAGAAAATGAGCTGGTCGCTGGAAAAAAAAAATCAATTTTTCTCTCCCTTCTATTCGATACAATCATCAAGATTCATTAATAAGATATATTTATACAAAGTATACTAACAAAGAGTAATTGTGAATGTAAAAAATAAATGTTATAAAATAAAATTTTGCTATGAGATATCTTACTTTTTTCAGAGATCATCTTTTCAAAAATAGCTTTAATAGAGAATAATTTTGTTAAAATCATTGATTCTATAAATAATGGGAAATGGAATTTAAAGAAAGAATACATTAAGGTTAAGTGATATTTTTGATAAAAGCCCAATCAAGTAATGTTAAAATGCTGTCTCCCAACTCTTATTGCATATATTTCATACAATTGTGTACTCTAAAATTAGTGAAATTTTTTTATATATTTATGAGTACTTAATTGAGCTTTTTTGTACTTCGAAAGTTGTCTAAATCTAAAAGCAAGAGTAAAAAATCATTGGTTATGCCGTTCTTCGGAGGGGATATAAAATGGCGGGTTGGTACTCGTTAAAGATCTCTATCCCATTTTAAACCCTGGATATGGAAAATTTAGGTCTCCAACTCTAGCATAGCCCAATTAGCCATAGCAGCATAAAGTGGCATTAAATAAATCTAAAAGCATAAAGCTCTCTAAAGTTTTGCTCCTCTCCTAAAATCATTGCTCAGGTAAATGCTTAGTTCTATGTGGGTAAATACACCATTAGAGATGAAATAAACAAGAATAAAGTTACAATTAATTTAGAAAAATTAAAGGTAACAATGGGGCAGGTCAACAACTTGACAAAATTGAACTTAAATAATAGAGAAAACTAATTTTTGAGGAGGAAAATTGATGAAATAAAAGCCTATTTTTTTTAATTTATTATTGTATCTAGAATGTGGATTGTAATTTTTTTTTTAATTCGCCATTAGTGGTTCAAAAGAAGGATTCTTAAATTGTCACCAAGTGAGTACTGCATTCAGAATGTAGGATAAGGCTCCCTACAAGCTTTTATGCACTTAAAATATGCACTAGAGCACATAAAGACCTACAAATTCTCTGAAACAGTCCAGTATCATTTAGTTCCATTTCAAGAAGTTTGCTGTATGCAGTTCTTCATATATTTTACAATGCCTTACATTTCAGTTCATTCCATTTACTATTTTCAAACTTTTTTAGGTCCTCTTAGAGCTTAGTGACGTGGAGCTAGAGGTCGGATTGGGGGTCCAGCATCCTATGCATAGGAAAAAGCTGCGCTTGGCTATTGAAGAGCATCGCAATCCAGCTATGATGCGTTATCCCTGCATCGGCCAACTCGGACATACTTGGGTAGCATCGGAATGGTTACCCGATTTAGGTCTGCCACAGGTAATTTGGTTTATTTATTTCTCAATCATTTAGAAATACAAATAATGAGTAATGAAATTAATGTTTTGTTCTTTATTTTGTGTTACCAGTATTCGGAAAATTTCGCAACTAATCTAGTCGACGCTCGAATGTTAGATAATCTTAGTAAGAAAGAGCTTGAAAAGTATCTCGGTGTTACAAGGAAATTTCACCAGGCCTCTATAGTTCATGGTATACATCTTCTTCGTATGATGAAATATGATAGACAGGTAATTTGTATCCCTTCATATTTTCAAATTTTGAGATCCATCCTGTATCATGATATATTTTAAATTGCTCCTTATTTCATCTAATTTAATTGAGAAATCATGTTTCCAAGGTTTATAAAATAAATATTATATATGTGATCTTGAATATTTATTATTATTTTTAAGTTTTGACTATTCATTGCTTTAGATTTCTTGTAATATCTTGTAAGATACTTGTGGAAGTTAATGGTGTCAGTGCTACAGCTTATAAATCAGGTCAGCAATGGTTTTGATATTTCAAGGGTAGTGATTTTATTTTTGAGACTATTATCACCTAAATTTGAAGTATTGGAGGCATTACTCAATGAAGATCCAAGTCAAATGGGTGCTTTTTGAACTGAAACCGAGAGAGATTGAAAGGAGATTTTCATTTCAGCAGCTGCTTGAAAGAAAAAGAAGTATATTTTTTGCATCTTATTGAGTCTGAGGATGAGAAGTTGATAATATATGGTAATACCAAAAGGGAAAATACTACACTAAACCCATACAACACCTCAACATAAAAATTATAGCCATGTATTCGTGGTTTGAAAGTCATGTTTCGTATCTGGTGGGATCAAATGTATATTATGAACTGCCAAAACCCTGGTGATTCCATTATGTGGGATCCAGGCAGGAATAAACTGCATTTGATTTATTTGGACCAGTCATTATGAAAAGAAATATTCAACAAAGTTATTATTTTGAAGCTAACGCTCAGTCTCATGTTTCTAATGTTGTGAAAAATTGATTAGACTCATCGATCATTCCTATTTCTGGCTGTTCTGACAAACATAGCATGATTTGGCAGATCACTGATTCACTTCTTTGAAGAAATCAAATATTGGTTCCTCCATACCTGGATCCCTTCAAAAGCTGAGATATTTTGTCAAGATGGAATTCAAAAATTGCCTGAGATTTGGGAAAGTATAGTAGCCAGTGATAAACAATATTTCGATTGATCTGTTTGTTTATGTTGTTTTGAAATGAATGCATTTTATTCAAACACAAAAAATAATAATAATAATTTGTACATAATAATAATAACTTAAGATTATCCATTGTCTAAGTATATAATTCATAATATTATAGAATATTACATTACATTATAATATACATATATATATATATATATATATATATATATATATATATATATATATATATATATATATATATTATTCATATTATTGGATTAGTTTTTTTAATTAAATTTTATATAGTGTTATTATGCATTTATATCTTGTTAGGCCCTCGCAGTCCGCCGTCATCAGTGTGAAAATGTTGATGCTGATCCGTTGGTATGGACTAACCAAAGATTTATTCGATGGGCTCGGAATATAGACTTAGGAGAATATGCTGACAATTTAAAAGGTATACCAAGGCTAACTGTAATCATCGTGTTCTAAAAGCAATGCCAATGCACCACTGTGTTCTTTGAAATTATTTAGTTGCTTCTTCTTTCTTTGGTAGTAATATTCTTGGCAGTACATTACTTTCTGAAATATTAGCAACCATGAAATGTTAATATGAAATGTTGGAAAGTTTGATTGCATCATTGAACAAATAGACTAATAAACTCTTTGAAATGACATGAGAAAACAAAACCTATCTATTATTTATTATTTACTTATTAATATACGAAGGAAGAATTCATTTTAATGCTTCTGGGGCCCAGAAATAAAGAGTGTTAAAAGTAGGAAAAAATTGAAACTAGAATATCTTAAAAAGACTACAAAAAAAAAAAAAAATTGTTTTAATTTATTTGAACTAGAAATTAAAAATATATTAAATTTACAATTTGTTAGTTTTTATCTTAGATTAACCAATGATTTTTTGTAAGCAGCATTAAGTATTTTGTACTTATTCATCCTTTCATGCTTTTTGAATGAGTCCAATTCTTTTTTATTTAAATTATATTTCTTGATCTGTTTAATGAAGTATTTTTTTCATTAATAGAAATGTTTTCTTGAAATAAAAACATCCGGAACTAGGTTTAGGAATCAAATTTTAATTATTTGTAGCTTAACTATTTCCTTTGGATACTGTATTTAAAACTTCAATTATATTTTCAATACAAAACATTATTGTTATTATACCTGAGAATTGTTATTAGATTGTTATACCAGTCTTACTATGTACCATAATTTAAAAAAAACAATTTATTCAAGATTTACTTTGGGCAATACACCTGAATCGATATTTTTTCTTTTAGATTCGGGAGTTCACGGAGCGCTTGTTGTGCTCGAACCATCACTGAATGGTGATACAATGGCAACAGCTCTTGGTATTCCACCATCTCGTAATATGATCAGGAGGCACCTTGCTGCTGAACTGGAAGCATTAGTATTGCCAGCAAGGTAGGCTTCTATCAATCCCTTTCATGAGCTTCAATTGTGTGTTTTGGTTGTGGTGCTAATGATTTTTTTTTTAACAAAGCTCGATTAACTTTTCATTATTTTTATTAAGAAGAGATCAATAGCTTTGCTCAATGAGGTTCTAACCGTTTTTTGTATTTTTATTTTTTTTAATAGCCCTTATAGCAAGCAATTCATTCCTTTATTTATTTTCTTTCCTGTGATAGCTATTTGTAAATCCATTATTCACATATTAAGTGTTTATTTGTTACTAGCTGACAGTTATTACTTGAATAATAAAAAATTTTAAATGCAATTTAAAAAATTGTGTTTAAGTGCTGGATATTTTTCTATTTGGTATCTCCACTCAGAAAGTTTTGAGGAAGTTCTGAAAATTTTATTCATTTTTTGTTTTTTCGGGTATAGATAATAAATTTCAATATTGTCACCTGCTATTTCAAAATATATTTTCTTTTAGACCAGAAAAACCATGCAATAAATTAAACAAGAGTAAATTCATTACATTTTTTTTTATGAAAAGTTGATCATTTCAATGTTTTTATTGTGTAATTTTTATTATTAATAAGGATCATAATGAATTTTGACTTTACTACCTAAATTTTTTCCTTATTGATTAAAATAAAAATCTATTTAGCTTATTATAACTTGAAACCAAGTATTATTAAAAAAGTTTTCGGTGTTTGTGTTTTTTGTTTTTTTTCCTCTATTATTTTGAGGTAACAAAGTAGAAAGTCATAGTGAGTGTCATATACAAAATAGATGGGAAAAATTTCAGAACTACCCCCAAATGTTTCTGGAGGAGCTCTGCTCATTTCTGCTTCCAGGTTGATGGGTTATTGGTCGCAATAAAGGTTATTGTGAAGTAGAGGTACTATCTTCAACTCAATGGTTACAGTCCATAATATTTAGAGAGGTTAAGTATCTTATTTTACAACCTTTATTGGCAAGCATCCTTAGTAATGTTCCAATCCAATCAAATTTGATTAGGTGAAATTACCAGTTGAGGATCCCATGAAAGAATGAAAATCTCTCTTTTATTTAAATGAACTATGCAACAAGAAAAGTTATAAAAATATTCATTATAAAACAAAATGTTGATCTCTTCTTCATCTCGCTTTTGCTATTGGAGTGGTTTTAATTGAATATAATTGGTAATAAAATAAATAATTTTTATTTGTTTAGTGGTGTGGGTTGGTTATAGATTCTCACTTTAGGCAAGTTTTTTTTCTTTCAATTATTTTTTTTTATACCTATTAAGTGTATAATTCATGGGTTTAACGATGTTTGCAGTTTTATTTTATTATGACAAATATACTAGAGTTGATATTTGAACACTGCAATGGATTTGAAGTATGTGTAGAACAAGTATGGTTTCATTAAGGAAAATAAATATAAACCATATTAAGTATAATATTCAGCCATAATGCAAAAAACTAGGAATTATTGTAGATATAATGATGCTGAAGCCTCCTTTGTTTGGTTTTGTTTAATTTTTAGATATGGTAGTCATAATGAATAGTATATTGTGGTTTTTTGTTTAAATTTTATTTTCTTAATTTTAATAATAAGTGAAGAATCAGTATCTTTAAAAAAATACACTCAAGGGAAAAGAAATAATAAATTCAATCTGGACACTCATACTTTAGATTAAATAATGATTTGAATTTTTTTTCTTATCATTTTTATATTTTTTTTTATTAGAAATCATGGGATTCCATCTTCTGTAAATCTGAATATCTTTAAGAACAATTATGATGTTTATAAATCATAATTTATCATAACTGAACATTTTTCAATTTTCAAGTACTTAATACTTTCGATGATTTAGTAAATCTATTTTCTCAATTGCCATCATTATAAACAAAAAAGAAATCATATTTTTTCAACGATGGCTTGGCCATTTTACTTTATTCCAGTTACACAATTTGGTTCTGTTACACAGGATGTCAGTTTCTGATGGATATTTTATAATGCACAATGGTAGAGTGAATATACACATTCTAGATCCTCTAAAATAAATTATTAATTACAAATAGACAACTAGTAAATATGACAAATTGTGCATAATCTGGACTATTTTTAGGTAAAAATAAATTACCAAGCCTTTTTAACCATTTGTCTGCAATTACTAATCTCAGGAGCAATTAAATGACAATTCAAGAGCAATATAACTATTTCTGCTAGTCATTTATTTTATGTTTTTATAAGCTGTATCTACCGATAGTCCAAAGCTTAATTACAGATAAATAATAAATAAAAATAGAACTTAATATATTGAAATAACAATAATAATATAATGATAAAAATTGGTTACAAAAATACATAGCGTGTTAAAAACAATATTGAAATGCCGTACTGTAACCAACTGATCTAAAAACAAAAAGATGGTGCTATGCATATCACTTTTATTCTCAAAAAATATTAATCTCAAGTACTATTTGTAATTAAAGAAGAAGTAATTGTTTTAAGTTATAGAACATTAAACTACATAGCATACTGGTAATGTAATTGAGTATTGTGTTGTGAGTTGAATGATCAAATTCTTGGTTCATATATATGTTTTTTATTTCTATCTAATAATAATTAAATAATACCAAAAAAATTGAATGAATCCAATAAATACTGCAACTATTACTCTGTTATTCAATTACGAATAGGTCATCTGGGGAATCCAGTAGGCAGGAAAAAAGCCTCTTGTATGTAAATTGCGATTTGAACTGTAAGTCAATGTTTCTTGATAATGGAAGCAAATTGTCTCTTGCCACCTAAGGTAAGCAGTGAATAGGCTTTTCTCTACAACTTATATAAAAGTGATCTTAATCTGCAATTCCCAAGTTTGAACTATCCTTTTAAAACTTCTGGTGGCTCTCTAGTGTTGCAAAAAATATATTTCAAATTTTAAAAGTAGTGTGTGTGAACCATTAAGTTGTACTATTTAAAAGAATAAACTAAATTAAAAACAAAACATTGAATTTATAATTTCAAATAGAGCCAAATTTTATAAATAAAAACAATATTGTTTTTATTTTCATTTTAATTTACGGAAAATGATGAATAAAGAAAATACGAGTGCCCGTTAATTTTTGCCCTTGAGTGTAATTGAAATGTGTACCAAATTGAAATATGTATATTTAAAAAATATGTAAAAAATTGACACCAATTCAATTATCTTACAAACGTTTGACAACTATTAAACATGTAAAGTAATTTAGTTTGAGTAGATTTGTCAATAAAGTAAGAAAGATAAAAGAATAAGTAGCCCAAAAGACAATAAACACAATGATCTGATACTGTAACCCATCATAATCATTATGATTAGATGCATTATATTTCAATGCAATCAAATTTATCTTATAAAAAATAAACAAATAAAATATAGCTGGATTTATGATGATAGAACTCATGCATCGTTTTATAATTGGCGATGTCAGTATGAAATATTTTGTTAAGTATTGTAAATGACATAAAGCTGTTCTGAATTCAACTGGCTTTCCTTAATAAGTGAACAAATATAGCTTTATTCAATAAAAGTATTATGTATCTATTTTCTAATATGCCTCATGCCGAAAATAAGAAAAAATGATTGAATCGACAACAGTAGGGTGGCAGCCAATGAAACATTTAAAAGTATGTTTCTTAACCTAATTTGTTTTTAAAAAGTATAACTCACCATTTACTCATAAATGCCCAAGATCATATGATCATAGTGGTTCTTACCCTTTAATTAAATTTTATATAAATGATAAAATAAAGTTTTTGATTTATTTAATCAAACATATTTTTAATACTATAAATTAATTTGTAAATACTATTTTTTTTCTTTATATATGAGTAAAAATTTAAACTCTTAGCATATTTCATACGAACTCATAAATATTTTCTGCATATACCTTCAAAACATTAGGAATAATAGCTTGTTCTATACTTTTCACTCTGGGTACGTGTGCATAGTATTTTCAGGGATGATTTCTTAGGGTTTGGCAAGCAAAACAATGGAGTAAAATTTGAAGAAATGAATACTAATAGAATAGAATAGAATTTAATTCATTCTTATCCGTCTTGTTTGGGATCGAGACATCAGCATTTCTCTTTAATTATTTATGTAATTACAATAATTAATGCAGTACTATATTAAGTCTTATATTAGATGCAAATTAAAAAAATAAAAATGCTAAAATTAACTTTACAATCATATCGCTCCTTTGGAAGAAAATAGGCACAACTAAAAAAAGTGTGATTTTTCAATTATTTCTTAGGCAAACCGAATATGTGGTAAATGTTTAGGTGGTAACATGTTTTCAAAGTAACTCAAATAGTCGGCTACTAGAGAGCAGTTATGTCAGTCTTGAATTATTAATACCTTCTCTAGGATTCAGAGGAACAAGCACATTATCTGATAACTTGTGATTTTGAGGTGTGCCGGTTTTCTTCCAAAAGAGCAATATGTTACATTATGTGAAATCTGCTAGGCTTTGTTAGAGTGTCTTCCAGTATTAATCCTAACTTGAATACTGCTTAAATTTACATCCTAACTTTAACTTAAAATACACCATTACATATGGTTTCAAAAGAAAAATAAATCAAGAGCATTTATTACAATTTTATCTTCAGAAATAAATTACCCCCTTTATTAAAAAATAATATAACAATAAAATTCAATATTTTTGAATATTAGAGTAACCAAAAATAATGTATGTGATGTTATTAATGATGATGATGTTTCTTATAGCATGAATCCAGCTTAATACCAATGATGAACGTGAATTAGAAAACTTTGTCTTTTTTCTTCTTTCCATAAATTAAATATATATTTTTTCAATATCTAATAAAGCTTAATTAATAGGTTTTAAAACTATATAAAGTTTGTCTTGACAATAAAGTACAATAATAATGTTCTGTTTTGTCTCAAATTGCAGACACGAGGTTCTTGCCAATCTTTGAGCATCAAGGTAGATAAAGAGAATAGCCAATTTTATATTGCTATCTCACCCAAAACATTACACAAACACTGACCAACAGAGTTTTTTTATTTAAACTTTATATTTTCGCTGTTTGTCGATACCTTGTCTATTAAAATTCAAATTCAAAACCTGTACATTTCTCAGATATTGTTTTATATGTTTACTGTGTGAATTGGATTTGAAAAACTAAAGATAAGATTTAAGTAAATATATAATGTATAGGAAACTAAAATTAAATATTGAAAAAAAATCTAAAAATGATGTGTAATCGATATATTTCAAATTAAGTCTATCCATGTGCTCTAACTGTTAGGGAATTGTATGGTTGTTGTACTTGTTTTTAAATTGATTCTTCCAATTTTGTAAAATAATTATTTAACATAATCCTGTCTCAATAGTACATATGTTATACACTTTGGTTTATGAAGTGGTATTAATAGTAAACATGATCTCAAGAATAGGTATCCTTTTTATGTTATGAGATATTAATGTAAAGTTAAAGGGGGGGAGGATAGAACACAATTTATATATGGAGTGCAGCAGAGGATTACGCTTACTTCCTGTTTTTACATAAAAGTAACAGGTATTGTAATGGTGGGTATCGCAGTTTGGGATTCACAGTTCAGCATTGTTCTTACTATACTATAGTAAAGGAGTTATTGTTAACTAAAAACTGTTTTTTCTTTTTAGACAATAGTTTAATCTTCGACTTATGTAGTCATTATAATTCATGGCACGATTAGTCTATGACTTAGTTCATGCTAGGAGATTAAGTTTTTTTCTAGAAATTAAGCCACCAAGAAATGTTTAACAGAATAAATTGCCTTCTTTGTAAAGTCATTGTCAGTATGTTGATGTTAAGATTCCAAAAAAATAAATAAACATTATTAATTAATATCCAATCCAATCCAACAGCGGCCCAACAACTCATAGCTGAGTCAAGAGCTCCATTATCAGTCAATGCTATATGTCATTGTCCTGTGTGGCGATCATCCACTTCCGTACTCCAAGCAATGCTCGAGCATCCTGGGCAATCCCATCTCGCCACCGCATGCAGGGTCTTCATTTATGCCTGGGTCCATAAATTTCTATGAGAAGGGTTTTCTTTGTGACTCTTTTTCTTCTATTAATTATCAGGAATCGCAATTGTAGATTTCTAGGATGTCAAATAGCTAAGTCGAAATTTCATATATGAAGAGTATGCTTTGGGGAACATATTTAAGTCCTTGGTAGGTACCTGAGCAGCTAAAATCATTGGATTGAAATTGAAATATCGTGTATCTTAAGTCTTTGAAAAGTGCATTGCCTAGTAGCCTTCACTGGAATCTATTTTGCAACTATGAAAACTTGTCTCTGTGCTGTGGAAACCAAGATTCTTAGCAACATAAGGCTGTGTGACCCCCTCCTAGGTTTTCTCCTATGTAGTAAAATCAGAGATTCTGTCTCCTCGTTTGTACCTAGGCCTAAGAAACTTCTTGGAAGTACATGTTCCTTATGTTTATAAAATATATATATATATATATATATATATATATATATATATATATATATATATATACCAATTATAATTAGACCTTAAAAGAAGTTGACATGACTCAGTATGGATACAGAAATAAATAACATAATTGTAATTTTTAAATGTTTTGATTCTTCTATTCAATTTCTTTAAAAATATGCTAGTTTCCAATGAAACTACTCTGAAAAACAAAATAGTATAACAACCATACACTTTTAGCAGACTGTATTTTCTTTCTATAATGTCTTTTGAATGTTGACGTAGCCTTAGTTTATTTGTATATAGATATAAATATTTACGTATGTGTAAATAATGGAAAATTAGCCGGGAGGAAAGCTGTAGATGGGTTGTAGAATATTTTTAAAAACTATTTTTGTGTCTACTGGTGTGTAATATAATTAATAATATAATATTTTCTTTAGTTTTGTCTTGTCAATTTCAATTTATATATTTGTACATATCATTAAAAAAATATAGATATATATAAATATTTTAAAAAAAGTGAAAAATGTATTGATTTGCTATTTTGTTATTTACTATTACAATACATGGTTCATGAAATAAAACTATGTCGTAACTAAATATTTTTAAAAAAATAAGGATATATAAGTATTGAATATTTTTTAATAGACCAGTACGATCATTTTATAGATTCTAATTGTTGGAAATTAATACTTTGTTTGTAATTGTTTTGTGTTTATAACTTTTCATTACATAATTGCCACAATTATTGTATATCAATTGGTTCTAATAAATAAGTGTATGTGTCTCTAAATGTTTCCTTGTCAACTAAACTAATTACTAGGGTAATTTGAAAAGATTAAATATGCAATGCATTGGTATAAATTGGCGTTATTGTAAATGATTTCCTGATTGTAGTTTTCAATTATCAATATACTATCTTAGCTTTAATTATTTCATAATAAATTATAAAAATTTAAAACCATTTCATTTGTTATTTAGTTTCTCATAAACAAAAGTTATATTTTATGAAGATCATTGCTTTCAATAATTAGGTAGTTTATTCCCACATAACCATTGGGTGTTCTATATAATCCCACATAAACTATCACCTTGGCTATTTTAACGTTTTTAAGGTAGTGTTTCTAGTATATAGTGCTTATTACTGTTAATTATTAATTCAGTAAAAATATAATTATATATATATATACATATACAGTCCCTGGCCAAATTATTAGACACACTGCAAGATTTCATGTAAAATATTAATTACCGAGTGATATTGTACCGTTTTATTGTTTTAAATTGATTTGTTTTTTATTTTTATATTATCCAATCATATAATAAAAACATTGGGCCTTCACTTCAGCTTTTTTACGTGGTGAAAGATCGCCTTTTCTACCCTTAATGAAAATAGTCCAATTATTTTGTTTAAACTTCTTCTTTTAGCGGTGCGACAGATGCTTAAAGCGATCCTTGGCCTGCTCAATCTCCAAGCTCCATCTGCTTCGGTCCTGTGCATGTGAGGATCTTATTCTCAGTTTCTTGAGATCTCCCAGGACGCTATCCTTCCACCTGCCCCTGGGTCTCCCTCAACGCCTCACTCCATCAGGGCAGTTTTCATAAACTTTTCTAACAGTTCTTTCTTCTCCCATTCTCAGCAAGTGACCCAGCCACTTCATCCTCTGTAACCAGGCAAAAGAGGAGATCGTCATGTCATTATAGTGTTCATATAACTCCCTGTTTTTTCTTCTGCGCCATACACCGTTTTCCTGGATGGGCCCTATGATGCGTCTGAGGATACGCCTTTCGAATCTATCCACCAGATGTGCACCCTTCTTGGTTAGAGTCCATGTCTCGCAAGCGTATGTCACTATTGGCCGAATCAGCGATTTATAGACAGTGATCTTAATTTTGAGGTCGACATTTTTGCTTTTCATCAAACTGGCAATGGCAAAGTATGCCCGATTCCCAGCCAAAGAAAAAAAAGAAAAACTGGCTGTCGAGGCATTAGCAAAAATTAGCATAAAACAGTACAGTCTCTTGCATGTACTGAATCCACAAACCCTCATAGGTTGTAGAGTAACAGTTTTTTTGTTACTGATTTTTTGGTAATTTTTTTTTCCAACCACACTCTTTTGTTTTCCAGTTTGTCTTCAATCCGAGTAAATTTCTTGTAAAAAGTTCACATCAACTGAGCCTGCGTGATAATGTAGCTGTTCCCTATTTTTTAATTCCTTTACTTATGTTAATACATTTTGCTCAATTTCTTTTTAAAAAATGCTGTTTTGCATTTTTATAACACGGAAACATATAATTGTATATTAAACTTACTATTACTTCCTTATCACAAATATTAAATAAGTGTGTGTGCTTGTATAAAAAAAGTTTTTTTGGCCAATAACTATTCTGTAACAATGATAGTATTTATTAAAAAATGAAATAATCATTTTTTTTGCTAATATTTGCTCAAAAAACATTTTTACTGTAGATATTTTTAACCAAATCTTAATAGAAAAATATAACAAAAAGTTATTAGTTTATGATTAAATTAATATTCTAATGGGTTATCATTAGAAAATCAATCCTGTTAAAATTTTAGAAAACAAACCAACCAAAAATTAATGAAGAATCCTGTTAAATATATATTAAACAATTTAATGATATGATAGACTGCTGATAAAAGTATTTATTAGTATTGGGAATTAAAAGGTAAATCTAGGGATCAGAGTGGCTCAGTGGTAGAGTGCTGAGTTGGAATGCCAAAGGTCCTGCGTTCAAATCCTGCTCACTGGCAGACTTTTATTTAATCCGGAGATGGATCCTATAGGATCACCTTACCCAGCCTCTATGAAGTGAACACCCAAAAGGGGGGAAAATCTGATGTTTGAACATGATCTAGGACAAATCACCTCCCTGCACAACCATTGTCCAAGAAACAGTATAGTCTCTACCATGTGCTGAACCCCAGACCCTTCATGGGTTTTAGTGGTACAGGATTTTTTGTTTGTTTTTTTAAAGGTAAATCTGATTTTCATTTCCAATTAATCCAATCTAAATTATTTTGCCTGTTTATCATGGAAAATTTAGAGACAAAACTATTTTAGCAGGTATTTTTTTCTAATCTAATACCTATAAGAATTGAAATGTTCTATTACATAAAGTAAGGATCATGACTTGAAACAAAAACAATGTTAAAAAAAACTGGTCTATGTAAGAGGGGATATAACTCATTTAAGGTAAAATAATTTTGTTAAATGTTAGTTTATTTAATTTATTTTTCAATTATATATAGCAAAATAAATGCTGTAATAGGTTGTTGTACTTAATAGTTTAACGAATTAGAAAGAAAACAAAGATTCTTCAGGAGTAAAACAAAATAAGAACTTAAAAGAATAATAATGAAGATTTTTATTGGGTGTTAAGAAGAATAAAAATATTTTTAAATCATTTTCTGTCATGATACATTATACAGATCTCAAAATAATACTAAGTTTTACATGCTTACATGTTAAAGTGCTTTTAGAATTCTTGGTTTATTTGTTTCGATTAAAAGAGGGCAAAGAAAATGAATCAGATAATCAAAAGGTTATATTAACCCTCAGAAACAAATCTGATGTGCCGACTAATTACAGAGCAAGAACTCAAGAAAATAAATAAAAAATCTGACACAGGAATACAAATTTGAGATTATTTTATTGGAATAAATTCTGTGAAGAAGCTTTTATTTTCAACTGTTGGAGAAAATTTCATACCTCTTCCCCCCTCCCAAAAAAATGGAAATATTAAAAACACCTCTAAACCACTTTGAGCTGGACTACATGTTAATTTGTCTGTTGATATAGCATTTTAGTTCTGGTCAAAATTATGTTTCAAGCTAAAATATTTATTCTATTTATTGTAATTAATTTTTCTTGTTTATAGTTGAAATGTAAAGAGATAACCTACATCTCTAAAATATGTTATAACTAAGTGAAATGAAACAATAATAACCTGATGGGTATAAAGTTATAAAATTGTTATTTATTTTTAAGAAATTTTCATTATCAACCTTATTTTTTTAAAACACTGAGTTTGTACATTATTTTTTTTATAAATATCGAGAGAAATGATGTATTTTTTTATAAACTGTATGCAAGCCATCCCTCAGAAATTATTCTCCGACCTATCTACGCTATCCGGAAGCCAAAAATATATTTATAAATTTATGGTTTGTTGTCAAAAAAAAAGGAATAATAAAATGAATACAAAAACAATATTATTTGTATTATAATGTAATTATTGATGAATTAAAGAGATATTAACTGTGGTTATGTTTTTTGTTTTTTTTTATAAATGCTACATATACTACACTATGACACACAAATTCCACAGAATCACTAAATGTGCTGTCTTTATGTGCTATTTATTCACTTCAGATTGTAGTTTGTTGTTTTATTTTTTGTTGTTATTTAATATTGTGTTTTACTTATGGTAGTATAGCTCACTTTTTTAAATTGTTTTTTTTTATGTATAAGTAATTTTATTTAATAGCAGGAACTTTTTGGAATGTTGTAACTGACACAATACTCAAACATAAGAAATTTAAAATTTAATGTACTTCTAATGCACTAAGAATCGTTATGTGTGGCAAATAACCGAGCATATGGCATATGTACACTCTAATACTGATGAGCCGTAACTGCACGAGCATGTGAGATGTTGTTTTAAACGGATTTGCACTTAAAGCACTTGTTTTATGTTGGCTTGGTCTATAATTAGTTGCAAGACTTGAAATAGCAACTACAGTTGCTGATAGTTCGGGCTATGTAAATATATAACAATTATACCTCCTTTTATGTTAATTTGCATTGATGCCAAAGTGTGATTTTGATACCAATTGATTTAACTTGCAGTTGATAAAAATCGTAAATTTGGATATATATTAATTTTTGGAATTATTAATTAATTCGCAATAATTATTCAAATTATGTTTTTATATTTATGATATTTTTAAATCGTAAATGTTTAAGTTGTTTATTAAGTATCTATCATTTGTCAAATTGAATATAAAAGTCTTCTATAAAAATATATATAAATTGTTGCAGGTATTGTATGTATTTTAAAATTATTTAAAAATTAGAGCTCTATTATATAAATAAAAAACTATTATTTCTAACATTTTCTACAAACAACATGGTGAAGATTATATGGGAATCAAGATAAAAATAACTTATTGGTTTGTTCAATATTCCTACTTTTTATTTTTAATATTTTTTGCTGCATTCAGTAAAACTTTAATGAAATTATTATTTTGATTTGATTTAGTATCACTTGCTGAGCCACCAATTTATAATTTTATAGGTGTGCAAGAAATTCATGGAGGTTCTAAGTGGATATTTATTAGGATGTATTGATGTTATTAACTTTTAAATTTTTATTTAAAAAGTTATTAGCCTTAATATTTTGAACGCCACCAATTTGCACTGCATAAATTTGTAATTTTTTACTTTGTTTACTTTAAAAAAAAAAAAGCATTTGCAGATTTTTTAATTTAATGAAATATACTCTAGTAGGCATACAGGAAAGTTATTTGGTCTGCACATAAGTTTTTTTTATTATTGTTTAAAAAGTAAATCAATGCCCTATTGATGTGGAATTAACTAAATATCAAACATCTAACTTATTTGGTATCATACTAAAGCAGATAAATAATTATTAAATACTACGACCGAACTATCTGCAACCATTATACATATCTAATATTCTTTAATCTCACCTACATTCAGTGTTATCTCATTTTAATTGTTTTCTAATTTGTAGTTCTATTGATTACTTTTATTTTTTACTTATTTTTAATTTAACAAAACTGTATTTTTATAAAAAAAAATTTAAATGGCAGGTAGCCTTCTGGGGAATTAGAGATATCTATAAAAAAATTAAATAATCTTATTCCTTCTTTGCATGTATTTGGCATATATTTTAGCATGAAATAATAGTTTAATTGTTTTTATAATTAAGATTATTGCATTGTTCATCTGCTATGTGGTTTCAAATTATTTTATTTTTTAATATTGATTTATCTATTTATAATGTATGTGCAGCATACTTCAAAGTATACATACATGTGTAATTTAATAAATGAACTTCTTTATTTTTTTATTTTTTGTTTTTATAATTCCTGATATAGGCAGATGTTTTTGTGACTAAAATAACTATAGTGCCCTGCTAATATAACACATTTGTATAGATTAAGTGACTCAATATTAATATAAATAACAGAGGAAGAAATATATTTTAGCTTTTGTATCCATTTTTTCCAATGTCTAGGTCTTCCTTACCACTTTAAAAAATGTTCTTCGTGATTTTTATTCATAGGTAATATATTTCATTCTCATAAAAACTTATATTTTGTTATCTGATTGTAATAATGATGAATCAAACAGAAAAAATATATATATCTTTAAATAATTCCAGTGGTTCAACAGATTTACAGATATTTGCTGCACCTGAAAATATTTTAATTTTTGTAAATGAGTCTTTTTTCTGAATTCAAATTTCGAATATATCTTATCATAAGAGTCTTTAATGGTGTAGGATACTTTCTTAATGAATGAGAAATGATTGTTTTTTCTTTTCCTCCAGTAATTATGGCTGTATGCTCACATTTTATCCTCTTAGCAAGACTCCTGCTAAAACCTACTAACTTTCTATCTGCTTTACCCACCTCTATCTAATTTATTAAACCATGTTAGTTTATAATACTAGTGAGTAGCATTTGATACATGGAATTTCTATTATTTTGTTACCTCTCTTACCTTTATTCAATGTTTCAACATTCACTTTAAAATTACTTTTGCTAAAAAATTAGCTTTGGAAGAAAATTATGATTTATTTAATGCAGATTATTTTCCTGGTATGGCTTTTTTCTTAATCGATAACATTTCATAAAAGTTTTGTTGAGAAACATTACGGAAGTTTACGAGCAAAAAGACTTGAACCTCTAAAATATTGTTAAACAAATCATCAGTCTACCAGAAAATCAGATATATTTTTAATCATGACACACGTGGTGTGAAAAAAACAAAAACATTACCTTCTATCAGTAAACAAAAGCCGGCACTATGGGATCGACTGAAAAAGGGTTGGGGCGATTAATTTCTTTGTCCCACCATGGAATAAAGCAACTTCAAATACATACATGCCTTCATCATTCCTTATTAAGAATTTTTTATCATCTGCCTTTATCAGAAGTTTAAGACAAAAATCTTTAAAATTTTATATATTTATCTATTTATTTTATATTTGTGTTATTATTTTTTTAATCATTTATTTATTTTTATACATATATTTTTTTTGTATGAAATGAAAGAAAATTATAAAATATTATTTATTCATTACTGCTGCACACTTTTCATCTTATAATAATTTTTATTTTATTATGTTTTGAAAAATAATGTTATGTAACATTGGGCTTCTGCTTCAATTTATAATTATCCAGACTCCTTTTGATAAGCAGTTATTTTTCAAGTGTGAGAAAACTCTGTCATCAGGTTCTGTCTTATAGAAGGATAAACATTGACTGAAATTTATGAACCTCAAAAATCTTGAGAAAGCAATTACAAATAAACATTGAAGAATATTGATAAAGAGAATGAACTTATTACACGATCATGCTAGGCTGGTTATGGCTGATGCTCATAATGCACTCCAGATTCTTCCCTGACATATCAGTTACAGACTTCCATGTTTTCATCTACCTGGAGACTCACATGTTTCCATTCCGAAATTCCAACCTACTAGGAGATGAAACAAATATCCCCCACAACGCCGCTGTCCTACTACCCGCCAATTTTAATACCTCCTGCAATTTTTAATCAACCCCATGCTTTGTATTCAATCCTTTGATCCTCAGGAAACTCGAGTCTAATATTTTGCCTGTAAAACAAGCCAGGTTAAGTCTGTGATAATACTTTACCCCCAGCAAGCCTAACTCCTTCATAAATGGAATGATTTCCAAATTCCTTCTTGCACAGCAAATGAATCTTACAGCAATGTTGAGAGGTTTCTGCTGGATTCTGGTTATCTTCTGAGGCAGATATGGATATGTTCATGTATATCTATGTATGTACATATGTATACCAAGTCACAGTACCAAGCTGTGGGTGGCTAAGATTAGAGCTGAAATTATCTTCTTTCGTATCTCGACCAACAAAATGGATTTTGCCTTGATAGTATCGTGGTATGAAGAAGAAAATGGTGATAGTATACTTTGGAGAGGGCATTGAAAAGCTTGTCACAGCCCTCAATCTTTATAGAACATGAAGGTCACCATGTGGGGAAATAAGCTTTATTTCTGGGATCTTATACTGATTTTAATCTCAATCTTCTCATGTTTTTTTCTAAAATTGGTGATGTTATCCTCCTTTGGGTCCTTTCCATAATTCATTAAGATATGGAAAGTTCTCCTAATTCATTATATGAAATAATATCACTAATGGTATGTATAATAAATATCATCAACATAGTCCTTCATCCTTTAAATTGTGCAGATTGTGGCCTCATGCTCATCAGTTCTGGAACACTGCAAATGGAATACTGTTAATCAGCTTGATCAATGCCCTGTAGAAATTATTCTAACCTTTCATCTTAAACAATCAACTGTATATTCACTCATAATTCAATTTAAATGATCAATTAATTATAATTGATAGGAAAATAATCAAATGTACATATAGATGTATGAACATAGAAGGCATGTTCTTAATCATAGCTCATATCTCTAAAGATTTGGATAGCATGGCAAGTTGAAACATTCCGTTTTTGAGAAAAAAAGTTTTTTGTTTTTTTTCCTAATGGACTGAATAAATCAGCCATATGCCATACTATAAATAGATAGAATTTTTTAGAAAAGTATTACATTATAAATATTAAGTATTAGACCCCCCCCCATTGTTATCATTGTTATCATCAGATAACTAAATGTTGAATAAGTTGTGTGTCTGAATTTTGCCAAAATTCACATTGTCCAAATCAATGAGATATATGACAAAGGAAAAAAATGTATTTGTTCGAACCATAATATTTACTTAAAGCATTTAATCTACACATTTTTATGTTAGTAAAATTTCTTTTTAATATTTATGAATATTAAATAACTACATGAAAGATGGATCAGAATCACCAGGAAGATGGATCAGGATGACCAGGAAAACATAAAACTCTTCTGGAAAAAGATAAAAGCTTTGAGCAAGTGCAAAGCAGTAAGAAACATGAAGAATGAACAAGGCAAGGTGATCTCGGAAGACAAAGCTATCCTTGATGTCTGGAGGCAGCATTACAGGAAGCAATTCAGTGTTAACGACCACCATCCAACCAGCCCCAGTGGGCCTAAGGAGGAATATGACGAGATGATCGAAGAGGAAGAGATCGAAAGAGCAATAGCTAAAATGAAAACAGGGATAGCACCAGGACGGGATAACATAGTGGCCGAAATGGTAAAACATGGGGCCCTGAACAGGAACGCACTCTACATGCTCTCTTCCAAAAAGCCTGGGATGAAAAAAGGATCCCAACAGACTGGGAAAATAACATCATAATCCCCATCCACGAGAAAGGATGCCAGGCTGAATGTACCAACTACCGACCAATATGCCTATCACCGGTATTCTACAAATTATATACCTCAATCCTGGAAGGTTGGCTTAGACCACTAGTGAAACGCCAAATTGTAGAAGAGCAAGCGGGATTCAGACCAGGAGGACAAACACAGGATCATATCTTCTCACTAAGAAATATCCTCCAGAAATCCTGGGACCGTGACAAGAATATGTATATTGCATTTCTGGATCTTAAATCGGCTTTTGACTCAGTCCCAAGAGAAGAGATATGGGCTCACCTGAGAAACAAGAACATACCAAGGAATTTGGTGGAGGCTATAAAATCCACCTATCAGGACCCTAAAGGAATCATTAGGCTCAATGGCTTGGAGTCTGGCCATTTTGGTATAGCAAGAGGGGTCAAGCAAGAAGACAGTCTGAGCCCTTTGTTGTTCCTTCTGTTCATGGATGAAGTAGCATCCATCTGTAGGAGAAGAACTGAGAGAACATTTCTGGGGCGAAGAAGTCTGTATCCGGTTGTGGTCCAGTTTCTTCTCTATGCGGACGAAGTAGTACTGATTGCTGACTCAGTCGGAAAGCTGCAACAAGCGGTGACGGAATGGTGTGAAGAACTCCAACAAAAAGGAATGACGATCAATGCCAACAAAAGTAAGATCCTGCAAGTGGGTAGGCGGCAGGAAAAAGTTCACATATACTGTGATGAAGAGGAAATGGAAGTGGTGACTGACTTCACTTATCTCGGCACAGTGATAGACAGGACTGGGAAGCTGGACGCGGAAATATCCAATAGGATTAATAAGGCAAGCACAGTCTAATACCAGATTTGTAATACTGTTGTAGGAAAGTGGGAGGTAGGAAGGAACGTCAAACTCCACATCTTCAAGTCAGTAGACCTGCCGGTACTGCTGTCTGAAGCTGAAAGCTGGGTATTGACGGAGAGACAGGAAAGCAGAGTTACCGCATCGGAAATGAGGTACTTGCGAAGAGTGGCGGGAAAGACGAAAAGAGACTGTGTTCGCAACGAGAGGATTCGTCAGGAACTGCAGATTGCTCCGCTAAAAGGACTCCTGGAAATCCGACAACTGAAATGGTTCGGCCACGTGGTCAGGATGAATGATCACCGAGACCCTCTCAAGACGATGGATTACATGCCAGATAAAAAAAGACCTCGAGGACGGCCAAGGATGTCTTATCTCGAGTACATCGAACGCCTCAGCAGAAAAAGAGGAAAAGATCTCCGACAGGCCAGAAACCTAGCAAGAGACCAGGATAGATTCGGCTCCTGGCTGGATGATCCCCTACGCTGAAAGGCATTACAGGGGGAAGCCAAAGAAGAAGAAGACTAACAACATGCTCAACTTTTTATTTGGATAAAACTCAAAGAACGTTAAATTTGTTTGTTTTTCCATCTGAATAATTTTAAACAAGTTAATTCCCCATTTATTCCCTTAAAGTACTTAACTGGTTTCAGTAAAACTTAAACCAAGAAATATTGTCATTTTAAGAATGCTAGTATAATTTTGTTATTATTCATAGGTAGATTAAGCATTTCCAGTAATTTTTCACTTTTTTTTTAATCTCCTTAGATCCTTTTTAATGGGCCTCTTTCATGTTGGGGAGGCTTTTATTTGAAACATATTACATTTTTTTTTTGTTCATAATTTTAAATAAAATCTTTTGTATTTGATTAAATTCAGGTAATAATTCAGACATATAATATTAAATTACAGGTAATTAAAGAAACTTATAAGTAAATAATATAGGAGCTCATATTATGCTGACATTTTTTAAGGGGTTGTAAAATTCTCTGTAATGAAAACTTTTATCATTCCTTTATATAGCAGAGGAGTTTTATTAAATATTTTCTAAAGTAATATATAATAATGAAAAGTTGGCAGCAGTGATAATTGAATGTTTCCCTTTGCCTAACACCCTGCTCACCCCAGAAGGCTCTGTCTACAAACTGAGAGAAAGAATAATAAATAAATGATTAAAATAAGATTTTTTTAAAAATCCATTGAAGTAGAATTGAATATATGTTACGGGCTGTGAAGGAACAGTTTAGAGGGTGGGTTGAGAGCGGGGAGGCGTCCTCCCTCTGTTGGCAGGATCCAAAACAGGGCTCTCCCACCACCACCGATCCAGGAACAGTCTCCGGACAAGGATAGGCGCCCAGCCTTCAGGGTAGATATTTCATGCTTTTTTTGTTTTGTTTCTTAATTTTTTATTTAAATTTAATTATCATTTTATCATGCCATTTCATCAGAGGCAGTAAATATAAGCTTTGTATTATACAGATATGTATGTAAAATTTTGAATTTTGTGTAGATTTGAAGCCGTTAACTTACCAATATCAAGCTTGAAATTTTAATAGTCCTGTCATCAACTCAACTCTCAACCTCAGCACTTAATTTTTTCCAATAAGGTGTAATCTTCCTTTTATGCAAATTTTATGTTAAGATTTACAAAACAATCATTTATTAATTTGTTTAAATTAATCTATTCAAATGAATAAATATTTATTGCCTCGCATTTTTTTTTTTCAGGGATACTGTTCAGCTGTACTAATATCATTTAATGTTTTTTTTAAGCTATTGATAAAACTTTTCAAAATCAATAATATGCAACCCAAGTAATAACTATATATTTAATTTCAGTTTATGTTCATGCATTGAAATCGTATGATATAATTGTTGCCTATTTGAATATTTTTACCCCATTAAAGAATTTTTTTAAATATTACACAGTATATGATACATTAATATATTTAATTATGTTATGCTTTAATTAAATTAGAGTTTAATTCAACATTGATACTAAATCATTGAAACATGATTTTAATTAATTGATTTTAGCTACTCCTCTAAATTTAACATGGTTCACTTGATAGACCTTAATTATACTCTGTACTCAGCAGATCTAAAATCTTGGAGGATCAGAATCACCTCGTTTCTTCTTTTGTCAATAAAAACAGTCAGTTTCCTGTTTACAATATGCTTGAATCCTGGTAAATTATAAGATTTACTTTATTACTTAAGTTATTACTTGTCGTTCCTCCACTACTATCATCATCACAAAATTAGACCTGATAGTAGTTATCATGTCTAATTTCACCACAATCCTGTCAAGTCCTCTTTGACTTGATTATTATTCTAATATTCTTCTTCTTTTTCTTCACTACCTGAAATTTCTGGTAATTAACTGGTGTCACAAAGACTTGAAATAAATCTCTTTGGAGCTTGAGTCTAAGCTTACTTCTGAAAAATATGGTCATACCCTGATATTTATCTTCCACATCATTCACATTTTGCCATGCTTTCATATCCATTCTAAGAGAATCTATAGACTTTAGGTGAGTTGATTTTTATAGCTCCCAAATAAAGTTAAATTTGATGGGTAAGACAGAAAGTGGTAATGAATATTGGAATCTATGATTTTATAAATTTTAATGCATTTGGACTCTTTTCACCTTTGCCAGGAAACATGTTTTATTAAAAAAGTCTAGTAGCTGAAAAGAAATATTTAAAGATGTGATAACATAATATTTAGTTGTGTTACTATGAGCAAGTGGAAGAATTTATCTATTTAGAACCTCAGAACGATCTTGTCCAAGAAATTTAGCACAGGAGTGACAGTTATAATGGCAAACAGATGTTCCTATGGGCTTCTTGGGTATTTCAAAAGGGACGATTTGTGGTGAATGATGCAAGAGGCCTTACCTCTGTGTGGGAATTAAAGAAGAAGATTTAATGAGCGAGCTTTTTAGAAGCTGCTAAGGAATCATAAGTTCTGTTCGTCATAAAATTGTTTTATTTGTGATCTTTTACTTTTTAAAGAGCTTTTTCACTTTTAGGGAACCCCCTTGTTTAATTAGCTTTTTAAGTTATGTATGTTAAAGAATAAGTAATATTTAAAAAAATATGTTTTAATAGAAAACAAAACTAAAAAGTAGGAAATGAGTTTAAAATAAGAATAGAGTTATGAACGAAAAATTAATTTTATCTTAAAAAAAAAGTGGGGTGATGCTAATTGTAATAAATATTTAATTGAGTGATATTAAATATCCTGCCAGTAGTCTTATCCTTGTCCCAATGATTAAGTCATGTATCCCTTAATACACGCCTTAGTACTTGGCACAAGACTAAAAAATTGCTAAGCCTGAAAATCCTGTTAAGGATTATGAGACAAACTTATTAAATTACTGTTTTATCATCAGTCCTTGGGAAGTATGCAAAGTTTCAATTTAATTAATGTTTTGAAACGGCTGAAAATACAAGTTCATAGATATGTTTTCATACATATGTACATACAGGTGAATCGAATTATTGAACAATGTTTTTACAGGAAAATTACCTTTTACTAATTCAAAGTGGAATTAGTGAACTTCTGTTGTTTACTATGTTAATGTTTACTGATTAGTCCTCTACTATACTACCACTACAATCGAATGAGCATTGCTACCAACCCAATGCCATCTAATATGACTACGGAAATATGCTATTTTTGTGTTATTTTTTTAAAGAACATTCAGCAGCCCAAGTGGCAAGAAACATTTTCACCACTTTCAGGGAATATTGACATAAGCAACAAAATTTCATTTAAAAAAACAACCTGCATCGGTTAATCAGAAGGGGCCTTATCTCTTACATGAAAACTTCAGACCTCTTGTTTCACGAAACGAAACGAGCTGGGTTACGAAGTCCTTCCACACCCACCTTATCACTAGACTTAACTCCAACAGATTTTCATTTGTTCAGAAATTCGGACAACTTCCTTCTGGGAAATTTTTTTTTAATGAATCTCTAGTCAAAAACACATTTACAGACTTTATTACATCATAAAACTAACTTTTCAGTCCTGGGATTGAAAATTTGGTAACACGGGAAAAATGTATTGAAAATGAGGGTAAACATTTTGAACAAAAATGTTTTAATTTCATAAAATTGTTTTTACTAAATGAAACAGATTTTTCATACCAATGATCAAAATGAAATTATTCTTTTATATTATTAATTAATATTACAGATATTAGTGACTAACATGAACATGTAACGAAAATTTTCAAGGGACTCTCTACCCTCTCACAACGCTCCCGTTTCCTTTATTAATTCAAAATTTAATGAAATTAGGATTAAGGATTAACCAGTTTTAAGACCATGTTGGCACTAATGTTTTATTGTATTTATCTACTTAAAAAAACGGACAAATTTAATTGATGGTTTGTCATTAAAAAGTTACAACTTTCCTCAGAAGAACATAGTTTACGTGTCTTCGTAATAGTTTTGTGTAGCTAGGATTCATATCGCCTTTGTAGTATTAGAATTGAATAATTTCTCTCTATCTCTAAAAAAAATGTTAGTTTATAGGGATTAACTTGTTTTGTTTTTTCAAGGTATCCCAATCATGTTAAGCAGCTTCTATATATATCATTTTGATTTATATTAAAACTGCTCCTAGTACATTTAAATATACTCACTGAAGGTTTTTGTATGGTTCATTTTATTTTACTAATTGTTCATCCATCACGTGGCTAAACATGTTTTATTGGGCCCTTCTTTTCATCAAATCTAAGTGACTGTCTTATAAGTATTGGGAAAAATCAATAGATGCAAGGGCAAAAGCAAAATTTGTTAGAAGTCAGCTTTGGTCTAACCTCAATAGAAAAATAAAAATTATTAAGTTCTGAGAGTGAGAGAGAGAGAGAGAGGGGGGGGGGAAAGAAGAAAATTGTGTTGGATAAAAAAAAGTTGTAGCCTTATCACAATTTTTTGAAAGAGAGGATGGATTTGATAGGAAGAGGCATATTATCATATATAATCACAAATGTCTTAAAAAACACGAAATACATTTTTAACTTTTTTTATTTTATTCAGTTTGTTTTTCGCTACTTGTTTCTATAATTTATTAAAGGATATTACTTAAACTATAAACCTTATGTTGATGGTTATGTTAACATCATATTTTTCATGAAATTAAGAGGTAATATGCCACTTTATGTGGAGGTTATTTTTATTTCTAAACTTGAACTTAATATTCTTTCTTTTTTGCCTTCATCAGTGACGTCTCTTTTTAGCATGAAACAATAGTACGCCATTATTTTTTATTTTATCTCTCTTCCATGCCCCTGATATGTTGATTGGAATTTCCCCCTTCTTCTTCATTGACTCACCTACGCTCATAGGATAAAATTCTATATGTTAGTCCATGAAATTGAGCTTCAAAATCATGTTATAGCCTAATATTGTGAACCCCTGCTTCATAGTTTTGTATTTTGTGGCTGAAACTGATTTGAGAAGAAATCAATATTATGATATTGATTTGAGTTTACTGAAAAGGATTGAATGGTCCAAGGAATAAAAAGCTTTAGAAAAGTCAAGAACGATAAGCACTGTTAGTTTTTGTTGTCCATAGCGGTATGCATGTCATTGGTGATTTTGGAAGAATGTTCCCCGCGTATTCTTCGCAAAAATGCGAGAACGCGGGGACTTAGGATCAGTGAAAAGAAAAGATATGACCACGACCGAGAATCGTGCTTCATTAGGGCCCAGGATAGCTCAAATGGTAGAATCCCAGACTAGTGATCTGGAAGACCCGGGTTCGAGTCCCAGTCCTGGACATATCTTTTCTTTTCAAATAACAATATCATAATAATGTCACTGATGATCTCGAATGTTACACTATACGAAAAACAGATCATTATTTGTGTTTAAGGCTCACTCAACACATGTACAACATAACTTGTGTGGTACCCTGTTTTGTCTTCATCACTACCCTTAATGACAAAATATGTGTATTAAACATTTATCACAAACCTTGTATTGAAAGGTAAAAAAACATAAAATCTTTTTATACCTTGCATTAGAATTCACTTAAATAACAGCTTGTTATTAATATCTCATTGATAGTATAATTGGCAATGTATTCTGCCATAATTATTGCTAACAATATCTCTTGTATACTTTTTTTTTCAATATCCTACCCAACAATTGAACAGTATCTCTGAAAAAAAAATTCCTCATCAAATAATTATTATTTTTTGTTTATTATGTTCTTCTTTTTTCTTTGCAACCTTCTGGTTTTATTTTGTTATTTTTTAATTATCATTTGACATGTTTAATCTGTTTTTAAGGTTTACTTATAATCTTGTTCAAATCATTCTGAACTTAAACATAATTTTAATGTTGGTATTGTTCCGTAAATATTTTTATAAATTGCACAAGAAAAATAGCATTTATTATCAAGCAGACTATTTTTTCTTTTGAATTAACTTATTTATGGAGGTGATGTGTCATCATATTTACTCATAGCTCAACTTGCTTGGTATAATATATTTTATTTATGATGACGATTTTTTAATTTTGCCTTAGAATTTAGTGATACTTATGGCATAGGACTGGTCATAACTTTCTTTTTGTTAATTCATTTCTTTTAATAGACATTTGTATACATGTGCGTGTGTGTATGGTTGAGTGTGTCTGTGTGTACACATTTGCATTGATAAAATCTTTTTATTTTTCATGCTTGCTTAATTGGTGGATGGCAGACTTATAGTACAGTTCGAAAGAAGGTAAATAGTAATGAAGTTATTTTAATAATTATTAAAATCTGTAAAAAGATATTACTCAATGCTTTAAATAAAAACAATAATAAAATAAACATTATCTTTACTGCTACTTAGAACATGTGGGCTTTAGTTATAATAAAATATGTATGTAAAAAAGAAGTACCATTGTGTATTTTTTTTCTTATATCATTTTAGAAATACTGTGACTTATTTTATATAATTTATTTTCTTTTCCAACAAGTTCAGAGTGTTTTATTTATTTTTTTCAAATTACAGTTCTGTGATATTCTGATCTTACAAGTTACTTTCTTGCTTTTTTTCTACATTGTGTTTTAGATGCACCGACTTGAAATTCATGAAATTTATAATTAAACATCATTACTAAAAAAAAAAAAAAAAAAATGAACAGTTAGTTATTGTACCTATTCTTGATTTTTCAAATAATCACATCTTTAGGGGTCAACCATACATTCTATTAGTATCAATTTTAACCTGCAATATAACCTTTATTCCTTTATTCAAAATTAATTAAAGAAAGTACAGTGAAGTATTTTCAAAGCTTTGGGATTATTCCATTTTTTTTTTTTTTTTTTTTACTATTAAAGGAACAATATTTATAATGAAATATAATTCATATAAAATTTTCAAAGCTGTTGTTTAAATGTCCACATAAAGCCAATGTGAAGAGAAACATTAATGAGCATATATAACAGCATAAGATCCCATCAACAAGTTATTATATGAATACTTTTTTTTTTTTTTTATTACTTTTTGTTGAGAGGTAAGGATTCCTCATTTATAGTAGAATAAACTTTGCTAACAATTAACTTGAAAAACAAAACTACTGCTCATGGTGGAAAAATGACTCACGAGACAGGATCAAGTAGATACCTGTTGTTACTAAATTGAATTATCAATCTAATAAACATGCACTTGATTGAAATGAACAATTTTAAAGAAAAAGGAAATATCTAGCTTAAAAATAAATATTTAAAGTGAAACTTTCTAAAACCTACCGTGCACTTACCCTAAATTTCATTTTATATAATAACAAATGAAAGTAAAAAGTAATAAAATTTAGTACTGATTTATAACAGTATTTTTGTAACATATTTTATGTAATCAGTATTGTTAATTCTAACTATACTGTATATATTGAGCAAGAAGTTTTAATTATATTTATAACAGCACGGCAAAACGACATCCTTACCCAATACTTTTCACAAATTTCTTAGCTCCTTTCCTACAGAATATGGTTAGAATAGGGTTCAAAGGTCGGGAATTTCGTTTTACAAGGTGGAAGAAATGTGAATGGCTTGGAGATTAAAAAGAAAATAGCCAATAAAAAATAATATATTATTCTTTGTAGAAATAAAAAATTATTAATACATTTCAGCTACAGGAAAAATTTCAGTATATTTTTCCTCCATGCATTTTCCAAGTTTTGGTTTTTATATTTCAAATTAATGAATTTGTTAATTGTAAAGCTTAAAGTTATTAGTACTTGATTGAAATGAACAATTTTAAAGAAAAAGGAAATATCTAGCTTAAAAATAAATATTTAAAGTGAAACTTTCTAAAACCTACCGTGCACTTACCCTAAATTTCATTTTATATAATAACAAATGAAAGTAAAAAGTAATAAAATTTAGTACTGATTTATAACAGTATTTTTGTAACATATTTTATGTAATCAGTATTGTTAATTCTAACTATACTGTATATATTGAGCAAGAAGTTTTAATTATATTTATAACAGCACGGCAAAACGACATCCTTACCCAATACTTTTCACAAATTTCTTAGCTCCTTTCCTACAGAATATGGTTAGAATAGGGTTCAAAGGTCGGGAATTTCGTTTTACAAGGTGGAAGAAATGTGAATGGCTTGGAGATTAAAAAGAAAATAGCCAATAAAAAATAATATATTATTCTTTGTAGAAATAAAAAATTATTAATACATTTCAGCTACAGGAAAAATTTCAGTATATTTTTCCTCCATGCATTTTCCAAGTTTTGGTTTTTATATTTCAAATTAATGAATTTGTTAATTGTAAAGCTTAAAGTTATTAGTACTTTATAATGCAAAATTTTAACTATATTTTCAGTTTTCTTCATGGAGGAGCTCACAAGTAAATGTTCCACATATATAAATATTTATATACTTTTGGGATTGATACTATATTTTTTTCTTTTTTGTTTGCAGAGTGATTATTAAAGTTAGAAATTAGACTTAATTTTAACTCTTGATAACTTAAATTTCAAAGAGGTAACTAAAGCTGAGTTGTGTATTTTTGGTTCAAAAAATAAATAGCAGACTGGAATCATGCTTTTGAAAATGCTGAATTACATATTGTCATTCCAAAGGTGAAGTGGCTTATTAAATTTTTTTTGGAATTGTTGAAGATAAGTTTGAATTTAGAATTATAGTTGCAGAAGATAAAATAGCTGATTTCTTAATTAGATCGGTCATATCTAAGATCCTTAATTCGTGGTGTAACAAATTCAGTTAAATTGTTACGCTATTAAAAGAAAAATTCGCTTATTGATTCAATATGTAGGCATCCCACTTTTGGCTTTAGAACGACAATATATAATATTTTTTAATTTGAGGTATTGATACTTAAATAAAGAGAATATGGATTATAGAGTTAAATGATTAATTTGATTGTACATTGTGATTATATCTATAGAATATATTTTTTTTTACCTTGAATACTAAACCTCAATGTAAATACCATACTACTGGACCTCTTTTTGTTTTGACTACCAAAGCCTAAAAATCAATTAAGATTGTATTAGAGGAGACAATGAGAATAAATAATGGTCACTTTTAGGTATGTATTATTTGATAATTAAAAATCATATAGATTTATCTAGAAAGCATGAAAAGTCTAAAAGCTAAAATGAAATTTTTAACACTGTTAATTGCCTCAACAATTTTTTATTTCACTTTAAAATTATTATCATATTTTTCGTTATTATTTTTAGCAGGAAAGGATTGCTTTTAATGTGATTTGGGTAGATTCACTAATAAAATTAAATTAAAAGAAGTAAAGTAAAACTGGTGAAAAGGTTGAAGTTAAATGATGCACTCAACTTTAATAATATTAGTAATTAAAAAAATATTTTAGTGTACAATTATGGAGAAATCAATTATTATTAATAAAATCAAACTTGATAACCACATCTTTGTACTGATACAATGTTACTGAACTTTAATTAAAATGAGAAGCAATTATTTTTACCTCTATAGCTGAAGCTTCAATGATGTATGTTCTGTTAATACTTTCCTACCTGAATACAAACAGAAGGCCACAATCAAAATTTATTTTGTTTAATTCATGTAATACTGTGTTTCGGGAAAGCCCTAAAAAAAGTTACTTCTAACATTTTTAATATCAGTTTAACATGAATTATTTGGTTGATTCAACAAAGTTTAAATTTGATAATGCTGGAGTTAAATATCCTGTTTTGTTTTTTTGTAAATATCCTAAACAAATTTATCACTACTGAGTTGCTTAATCTAATGTTGATTGGTTGAGAGTTGTGAGCTGGTTTGACCCATTTGATTCAATGAGATCAAACGTGTAAATTTGTGTAAAGGTAATCATGTAATTTTCTTTTTATTTATTACTTTGATGTTTTGAGGATTCTTTAAGTTATAGAGATATGAAGTTAGTCTGGAAAGATTATATAAAAATTGAATAGAACATTGTATTGTAATTCTCAATTCACTCTTGGAAGTCCTCTGTTTTAAGGTTCTTCAGCTACCTCATCATGTACTGTGAAGACAATGCTGGAGTTAAAGAGTGGCAAGGGAGTTTTCTTTTTCTGTTCTTTCCTGCTCCTAAAGCTAACAGGATAGCTATTCTAGCCATAATGGGAAAGTTAAGATTTATTCCATGGATCTGTCAGGAAAAGAAAAACATTCAACCCATTCAAAACTGGTTCAGTAGCAGACTTGCGCTTGCTAAGGCAACACCTTAAAACTCTCAGCCATCAAGACAATTCCTCTGTATACATTTACAATTGAAGTGATAGAAAACTCTATATTCTCCTGATTTGGAACCATTAGACTTTTTCATGTATTCGAAATCCGGGATTGTGTTTATGTGGCCTCATTTGGGTGAAGTAAGGGCCTTTAACACAAACTATGAATCAACTAAAAAACCTCAAAACAGAGGATTTCTAAGGAATCTTTCGACTGTGGAAGCAGAGATGAAGGAATCCTGTTGTGTCTCAGTTGGAGTCTTTTAATAGGGACAATATTGTATTACCTGATCAAGGGTATTTTCTTTTATCACTTATGGATGACAAATTTTGGACTAACTTTTGTAATAGTTTGTTGATCCACCTTCAAGAATTTAATTTTTCGGTTAAATTATTTTTGACCAAATATTTTTATTAATTTAGTTTTGCTTATTATTATTTAGAACAATTATTAGTTGTCTATATAAATATCTCGGAGCAGAAAATGTTCTAAGTCGGTGTTGAACATAAAATCTTAATTATTTATTTATTTTAAATCACATCGTAGGTCTTAGAAGGCTGAATAAATAAGATACAAAAATAAAATAATTGGAATAAAAAAGTTGCTAGAAAATTATAACTAAAAAAGTATATTAATAATAAGAACTAAATCATACCAATAAAATAGATAGGATATAAATATATTAATAATAATGCAATATGGACCAAAATGTTGGTTTCTAATAAATAGTTGCTTACTATTTAAGATTCCATTTTTGACCTCTACCAGGACCATTTGCTTCTTCATGATTATTATTTTTTTTGGACTCAGCAAGGATTTCTCAAGAGATAAACAATCATTCTATCAGAGATTTGTGTTATCAAGAGTTTAATTTTACATTAGTGCACCTGTAGCAGTTTTTATCCTTTAGTTCCAAGAAATCTGATTTATTTTTTCTTCTGCATTTCATTGTGTTAAATTCATTGTTATGTAGATTTTTTAAAAAGTATCTTGCATGTTTTTTTAATTATTTAGTTGACTGGTATTTCTTTTCATTATTGTTTTTCAAGCCCTACATATTTTTTAGAGAGCCCAAAATAATATGAGTTTGAGTTTCATTCTTTTATAAAATTAGTTTAGAAGTCTGACTATATTGTGACAAAATTTTCGTGCATGAAATTGTTTCATTAAAAAAGATATAATGGGGTAGTTAATAAAAAATAACCTTTTCCCACGCTTTATGAATTAACTTAATTGTAATAGGATTATTTTTTTTTACTATTCAATGAATATAAATGTGTACTATGGTTAGGTACCCGATTCCTTCAATATCTGGGTTTTGAACTGAAGAACTTTACTGCTCCATTTTGAACATTCCCCAGTTTACCTGATTTAAAGATTAAAGATTCGTTTTTTATAACTTGCTTCATTAAAATAAAATGCAAAAATAATTAGCTTTCTTTTTAGCTTAAAATTCCTGTTCATTTTTTTTATTATAAGTGCAAGATTCATGGAAAAAATTACTCTCAACATACATTAATTAATGTTACTATTAATATATATTATTATATATCAATAGTAACATTAATATATTATTAATATATATTAATGTTATTATAATGCTTAATGCACTTGAAGTGATTAGCCAAAGAATAATTTTTAAAAAATTTTCTAAGTGTTTCCTTATATCAGAAAACGCACTAGAGGATTGAATGCACTGATTAGGAATTATAATGGAAAAACACATACAATTTTCATTTTTGGTTACATTTCCACTCCTGGAGTGTGATGCTGTATGCCCTTACTAGAGGGATTATCCGAATGTAACCATCTTAATGAATTATTTCCAATTCGTACTACTTTTTACATACCAAGAACTGACCTATTAATGCTTTCATTCCTCTTAGTGTAATTGATTTTATAATATATTGGGGAGGCTTCTCACAACTATATCAAGATATATTTTGTCTATTGTAGGGGTCACTATCACGAGCGTTCGGATTGAGACAGCAGAGAGAGGTGACGTCACCAGTTCACGAAGCTGTGTCACCTTCCTCATCAGAGAGCAGCTATGGTGGAAGGCCTGAGTCTCCTCAGTCAGCCATAGTGCGAAGGAGGCCTGCTCACAGGCACAGGCGTGTCAAGTCCATCGGGGACATAGACGCTATCACTGTTACTCCTGTTTAATTAGCGCTATAATAATGTATTTCTTCTATAATCCAAAAAATTTGTATATTACAACTGATTTCTTCTGTTGACTTTGTCAAATGACATGATTTCAAAGAAGACAATTTTAGTACTGATTACTGTTTTTTTTCTTCTGTGTGGCCAGTATATTTGTAAGTGACCATTATTTTGAATGCAGCTAAAAAAAGAAATATAATAATAATTATTGTAACTATGACTTAGAGTGGTTCATATGAGAAATATCTTATTGGATATGCTTATGAAACAATCGAGCTATTTCCTTGTAGATCACTAGATTCCCATTTAATCATTATTACTAAAACTCTAAATTAATATATTTTACTAATTGCAATGTTCTAAACATGAACATCAAACCACCGAAATCACCATTTAAAAGAGTATCGGTATTGAGAAATTTGTATAGCTGATCTCATTTGAAATAGGTTAAGGTTAGTAGATTCACCTTTCTTCCCAGCGGCTATTTTTATTTCTTATTCTACTCTTGGTCCCTCCCGCAAGTTTGCGACAGAAAAAGAATGATATTAATTCAACTTTCATCAAACAATCCTTTATTCTTAAAGCTAGCTGTCAAATAACAAAACAAAAACAAAATGATGCATTTCATTTTCGCCCTTTCTCTATCACCCTTTGATCCATGAGTGAATGTTCCAATATCAGTTTAAATTAAAATCTCCCAGAAGTTGAAGGCATTAGCAATCAATATATTGCTTCTCCTTTTTTTATTTTGTTTCAATTTTGTTAACAAGCTTAGATAATTTATTCTTCTAAATAAATTAAATGGACAGGTATAATTAAGAAAATTATTCTTTTCACCTATTCCGATTAAAGTTCCATGCTTTAAGCGTGAGAATTTTTTTTTCTAAAAAATGAGATTTCATACAAATTTTACTGTAACAGACAGTCTGCTGAAATAAAGGAAAATTGTTTAAATAAAAAAATGGTCCCTTACTTTTGCTTATTATATTTCTTTAATTATGATTTTTTTATGTAGTACACGGAAGTTCTGAGCTCTGGATTTAAAAAAAATAATAGTAACTAAACTTTATTTTGGCATACCTTATATATAATTATAATTACTTTCTATCACATGAATTTTGAAAAACTTATACATAGGTCGGTTAAATTTCAATACATACTAATTAATTTTTGACTTTGGTAAATATAATTTTTAAAGAAAAAAAGTTACGATATGGTTCTAATTATAGAGTGATTAATTTCTTATCATAGAAAAAGCATTTAAAAATGATTATTTAAGAACATTTACTTACTTAATTTAAACTAAATTATGGCTATATAAAATCCTTTAGGATGATTCTTTTGTAATGGAGCTCCTACCAGAGTAAGATGCAACTATTTATAGCATGAGTTATTAATCTTATCTACTAGAAGGTATTATTAAGAAAATTGTCCATGTTTCATTTATTTATTTCAAAGTACAAAACAAGACCAAGCTCATATTTTTCATCTGCTTCAACTGCCGTGGCTTCAATCAAACACATATTTTCATGAAGGATATCTTAGCTAAAAATGAATTTTAAAAATAGGGGCCTTTTAGAGCAGAGACAGTTGATGTGGTTGAACTGGACATACTTGTCCTTGAAGGGTATATGTTTTAACTAATTTTAATTAAATCAATAACTAAATCTTTTATTGAATCTGTAAATCTTCCTCTTTGCCCTCGAAAAAATGGGTTGCAATGAATTTTCACAAATTATTTCAGTTTTTTTATCTCTTACTTGGATATGAACTCAATCATACCTAATTTAAATTTGCAGAACACCTTTATCTCAAATCTACTAGTTTAGGCTCTCAAAATAAAACATATTACAATGACTGCACTGATTATTATTAATTCATTAAAAAAACCAACTAAAAAGCCATTTTTTTTTTACTTGTCCAATTTAATTACATGTCACTTTGTTTGATCATCATTCTAACAACCTTTTAGTAATGTTTAAATAAAATTTCCACCTAAAATAATATCAGTTGGCATTATGTTTCGTTGGCATTTTCATCCAAAAGCAGGAATAACAGGAAAATATATGTATTTAAATTATTATTAAGTATTCTTGCCTCTTAATTTAGTCTAGAAATCATTGAGTAGTGAGTATGGTCCACACAAATTATTTTTTTTAAATTTTGGTTGCTATCCTTACATTGGATAGGGTATAGGGTGTTTCGAATTTTAAGAGACTTTAGATTTGGTTTTGTTTTGGACGTTTCTGGCATTAAAAAAATATTTGTTTTAATAGATAAGAATACTTAATGTATTCTTAATAAAGGGGATGTAGATAATAAATGAATTACTGATAAAATAAACTTTTCACTAAAAAATAATATGTTGTAGGAAACCGCATTCGTCTTAAGCTTAGATTATTCTTTCAGTATTATTGGAGCAATATTATTTTATGTGGTTTATTCAGTGAATAGATAAAATTTTCATAGACAATATTTTTAAAAATATTTAAATAGATAAAAAAATTTAATAAAACTCTTATTAATTTTACTTCCTGTTGAATAATTTTTTATTTGAGGACAGCAAAAAGTTGGAATTGGATATATGCATTCAAACTTTAAAAGAATTAAGGAAACCAAGGAATGGATGCTATATACATACATATTTATTTAATAAATTGCTATACACCTACCCAAAGGTATTTCGAAGTTGCTCCAATCAATTCTGAAACGATTTGAAATGGTACTCAGAAGCAAAGTCCTATATATAAAATATTAGTTTGAAAATGTGGGTCTTTAATAAATTATTATGTAATATAAGTATGTATTTATAATTTTGCTGCATTGCTGATATTTCGTATTTATAATTTTATTAAGAATATATTTATAATTTAATGGGTTTTTTTTAGATTAATAATGATTGTTTAGAAATTATACAAAGTCTGAAAATTTTATTTTTTTAAATTTTCTGTTTTGATTAAGTCCATGCATGAAAGCCGTTGCTAGTCTCTGTTTATCATCTATATTTACACTCTAAGGTTATAATATACCCACCTGATGATCAATATGATGTTATATTGAAGGAAATAATATGGATTCAATAATATAGACCACATAAGGGGAGCTTAAAAGTGACTGACCATTAAAATTTAGCTTTATTAATTGTATTAGCCTAGTTTCTTGTAAAATATGATTCTCTAACACGACAAATCTTATAGTTGTACCTGTTGAATAATGAAGAGTTAAATATGAGTAAATAATTGATATATATTTTATGTACCTGGTTTCGATTATAATGCATTGATTGTGCACTATATATGTGAGCAAATCAAATTCAAATGCTATAACAATATGTCATTTTATGTTTTTATAAGGAAATTTAACCAGACCAGCTGTCTTTTTTTTTTCCAAAGAATGTAACAAAGATTAGTTTTACTGATTGTTTTGTTGTTTGTTTTTAAGTATTGTTTACTATTTAATTTATGTATATTTTTGTGTAAATGTTTTCATTGTAATTTTTGTGATATTTTTGTATAGAATAAAACAAATAAATGTTTTAACTAGGATATTTTCAATAAATTACAAAATCGGTGGAAACAATGTATATACATATATTATTTAATATGTATACATCAAGTATATATATATATATATATATATATATATATATATATATATATATATATATATATATATATATATATTAATTTTATAAATTAATTATAAATACAAAATCCGAGGCTATTCGCTGAATTCCTCTGAATCAAATTTACCCTTTTACTGGGGATTAGACCGGTGTTGGAAATAGCATTGTGGTTTTCTAGAATGTCAAATAACTGCCCAGAGTTTTGTTCCTTGAAAGGTTAGGGAAAAGAAATATAGGTCATCTTGCTCCTGCTAACCCAGAACAGCCATCATTCTTACATCTAGACCAAATTGCAACTTTCCTTGAACCCAAGTATACATCAGTGGGACATTGGTGAATCGTCTCCAAAATCATTGATTGTGGAGGAATGGGCAGCCTGCTGCTGTATCATGTTTCGTAGCAATGAATAGTTGGGCGACCCCTTCCAAATTATCTCTCACAAGCAATATATATGTCGAATTGATGGCCACATCGCTCGACCAAAGATCTACAAGGTCTATACCACCACGAGACAAAAAAAAATTAAAAAGCATATACACACTACAGAACACTCCATAAAGTCACGTACAGTACATAGCTCAGAGCCACCTTCTGTGGAAAGATCCAAGTTTAGAGAATACAGCCAAACAAAACAATCAATTGTGCCAAGGATAGGGGGCTTTGTTGGGCTAATCAGCCATAAGAAAGTTAATTTGATTCAGAGAAACTCAACGAACATCCTTGAATTATGATGTACAATAAGACTCTAAAAGAGTGTAGTAAAAGAAGAAGCAATCTATAACATGTGTGTGTATATATATATATATATATATATTTATTCCTAAAGGGGTATGGCTGGGTGCCCTCTTTCCCTGAGGAAAAGTAGGGGAAGAGAGAGCTAAAACGGAAACCCTCTGGGATTAACAATCCCAGTTTTATCCTGGTCGGGTAAAACCGACCCAAAACCCACATAAAATACTATGAACAGGCTTCTCACAAAAAATATTACCCCAGGTAAAAAAGTCAGGCATTCGGATTCTGGGGGACCAGACAGTGTGAAGTCAGAAACCGGTAAATAGGAGCACCACAAGAACCCACAACAAAATGTTAATCAGGAAAAATTCAGAAAAACTTAAAGTACTATTTCGGCACATATAACGTAAAGTCACTAACTCAGGCTGGAAAATTAAAACAATTGACATCAGAACTTTTCAGCTGAAAATCTCAATAATGGCAGTAAAAGAAACCAGGTACACAGATGCAGAAACTTTTGAGTCGGATGGATACAAAATTCTTAAGGGAAAATACTGTGAAAAAGGCCGACTGGGAACTGGCTTTCTAGTTGATAAAAAATTCAGAAACAGTAGATTTTAAAAGCACTAGTAGCCGACTATCTCACATTACAATGCACATAATTAATGCACTCGCCCCCATTAATGGCGAAATTAACTGAAAACCGGATGAAGTAGAAATCTTCTGGGAAAAACTTGATGAAGAAATTAAGAGAATCCCTCCAAATGATGTGAAAATTCTCCTGGATAACTTTAACGCCCAACTCGGGCGGGAAAAGAAAGACAGGGGGGTCATAGGGGACTATCCCGCGCATCAGAGGATCAACAGGAACGGTCTTAGACTAGTAAAACTCTGAGAAAGCGCGGGACTGAGAATTATATCTACTTTCTACAGGGAAAAACCCAGTAAAAAAAAGATCTGGGAATAACGTGGGGGAATTCCAGTTGGACCATTTGGCAATATCCAAAAGGAATAATCGAGAAATTCAAAATGTCAGAGTAAAAAGAGGAATAAACGTAACATCAGACCATTTTCGATGAGAATTATGTGTGTGTATGTAAGAAGCAGTAACTACTAAATAAAATTATAGCCGTTAGTTAATACAAAAGTGAGGACACATTAATTAAGCCTTTGCCAATTGTATAAACACAACCCAACTGTGTCAGGAAGTAGATTTGCTTGGAACATTTAGACTCCGGTCCAATCCATAACACCATAGGCACCAGTGTTGCATCCCCAAATGTATTTGGGGCATGTGGTTAGGTTAGTTCACTTGGCTTCTATAAATCCCCCTAATCAAGGCTTGGCAGGTGTGTGATCGCTCCATTAGATTCATATAAAAGAGATGAAATTGTTACATCACATAACTATGTACATTTATTTAAAAAGCATTGGTACATCATACAGTTTAACATCAAAATTGATGATTGTTATATGATCGCCCAATGTTTTTTGAGTAGTGTTGTCATTTCATTGTGCTTATTGTCTATTGATAACTGAAGAGGCGTCCTACCTAGCAAGTCCCTAGCATTAAGACGTAAATGAAGCTTTTTTTCTGGATTATAACTGCCAAATAAATTGTAGATTTTAACGTCTCTTGAGACAAAAAATTCCATTACTGCTGTATGACCATTCATGGCGGCAAGATGCACTGGTGAATGTCCGTTAATGTCAACCGCATTGGCACTAGCACCATCGTCTAATAACCATGTGATTTGATCATAGTCACCTTTTGTTGAAGCAACATGGAGTGGCGTCTGCTTTTCATTATCCTCCGCATCAATCATTATAAAAGTGTAATGGCTATAGTAATAACTTGACTTAGCGTTGTGCAGAATAGTTCTTCCTCTCCCATCTCTCCAATTTATGTGAGAGTATGCTTGAGCAAAAGAAAAACTGTGGTACTTGAATAAAAGATCCAGAGACGTCTCATGGTTGCTGTCCAAAGCATTGATATCCACATTTCTGCATGAAAACAAGTGATCAATTATCGCCTTCTTTCCATACATGGCAGCAACATGTAAAAGGGTCCTATTGTTTTCATACACACCTTCTACATCGCAATTATCCTTCAATAATACATCCACAACTTCCCAACTTTTGCTTACTGTTGCTACTGTGAGAGGACTCTGTCCATTGCCATTCATAACACCCTTGTCAACTCGTTTATTCAAAAGCTTCTGAACAGTAATGTAGTCATTTTTGCGAGCTGCGAAATGTAATGGGGTGTCTCCATCGTCGTCAGATGCCGTGATTTCTGTAATTTTGTTATTTATAAGATGTTCAGTTAAATCACTTAAACCATTCATTATCGCTATGTGGAGTAAAGTCCTATTTCTGTCATACCTATCTTCCACGAAGTAGCCTCTAATCGACAGCTTCGTAACTGCATTCCAACTGTTCTTTATCACTGCCAATTTGAGAGGAGTGCGATTTTCCTTATCCAAATCGTATCCATTTGCCCCTTCCCAAAGAAGTAAATCTACAATTGTGCCATCGTTCTCGCCAGCAGCAAAGTGTAACGGCGTTTGTCCGTTAATGTCTAACGGATCAATATTTATTAATTTATGATTTAGCAACTTTTTGGCTACTCCATAACACCCATGCATTGCAGCCAAATGAAGGATTGATCTGTTGTAAGTGTCTGTCCAATTGGCCTCAAAAGAGTCATCTAACAAATCCATAGCATCAAACCTCTTCTTGATTGCATACACGAGGGGCGTGAAGTGATTGACGTCTTGCTCATTCCTATCAGCTTTGAATTTTAAGAGCGTATTTACCATATTGTAATGCCCTTTGATCACTGCGATGTGCAATGGAGTTTGTGAGTTTATATCTTGACCATTTATATCCAGCTTGTATCGCTCTAAAATATATTGCAACGTTTCTTGATCACCACTGATTGTGACTAGATGTATAAGATTTCTCTTTTCCTTATCTACCGTGCTCCAATCAGCTCCGTTGCTTACTAATCCGTTAATTATCTTTTGTCTGTAATAGCTGAAGATATTACTTTGGGCAACCGCGAGTTGTAATGGGGTATTCAGATTAATGTCCTTAGCATTGATATCCATTTTGCTATTCTCAAGTAAATAGTCAATTATTTCATGCTGACCATCAGTTGCTGCGTAATGGAGCAGAGTTCTGTTATAATTGTCACTCCAGTGAATGTCGGTTTCGTTTTTCAACAGTTGACGGACCGAACCCCAATCCTTGTTGTTGAGAGCAGTAGTTAAAGGCTTAATGTGATCCTTATCGTATATATCTTTCCGTGCGCCGTGCTCCAAAAGGATTCGCACGTTATCAGTTCGATTAGCGATCGTTGCCAGATGAAGTGGGGTGCGATCATCAAGGTCTCTGGCATCGAGATCTTTGCTACTTATTTCGAGCAGGTAAAGGAGAGTGGGAGCATTTGCGTGCCATGCTGCCAAATGAAGTAGGGTTCTATTTTCAAGATCTCGACATTTTGAACTAACCTCGTTTTGATATAATTTACCAACATATTCCCAAAACCCAGCATTCGCTAATCTGAGTGAAAAACAGTCTTTCAAATTTAATTCAGAATTATAGATATTAATGAAGATCCCAACCATATTCCAATTTTTCATAGTTAAAGCAATGTCTAATGGCGTTTGGCCTTTTGAGTCTTTATTATTCATGTTCTTTTTTAAACACTCTGTAAAAGTTGAAACAATACCATGTTCCATATCCAATACTGCTAAGTGTAAGATTGTTCTTTTCTCTTCATCAATGTCGTTAGTAAAAGATTGGCCACACACAACACTCAGTAACCGCCTTACAATGTCCCAATTGTGGTGTTTAGCTGCATACATCAATGGCGTTTGTTGATAGCAATCTGTCGCCTTAGGATTAGCTCCTTTTGCCAACAGATAATCTACAACTGAATTGTGTCCACTGATTGCTGCTATATGAAGAGGTGTCTTTTCTTCATTATCTCGGTAGTCGATGTTTCCTGGAACTCTTTCGTCAGTCAAATATCTCATGATTTCCGGCTGACCTCCTTCGGCGGCCAAGTGCAGAGGTATCCGCCCCTCAATGTCTTGTACGTATATATTTACCCTCATTCCTTCCGTAAGGTATTTCACAAGTTCTTCTCTGAATTCAAGAGCTGCCAGATGGAGAAGAGTTCGTCCTTGAGCATCAGTCCAATTTAGGTTTACATCTTTTTTTAAAAATGAAGAAACCATGACCCAGTTCCGGTTGACCGCAGCAATTTGTAAAGGAGTCATATTGTTCTTGTCAAAACTATTCACATCAGCACCTAGCAATATTAGTGTTTTGGCGATTACAGTCTTTCCTAGAACTGCTGCCAGGTGAAGAGGAGTTTGCATGTTTTGATCTTTGGGGTCTACAATCTCTTCATTGCTAGCTATATGTTCCAAGAAACTGCTACAATCCCCAATAACAGCAGAATGCAACATAGTCCGGTTCATTTTATTTCTCCCTCTAACATTCGCACCCTTCTTGACGAAATATTCTGCAGTGTTGCAATTTCCGTTATACAAAGCCACATCTATTGGACGAGATCCAGTCCAGCCTTGAGAATCGATATAAACTCCTCTGTCGATTAAAAAGTCTATAGCACTGTGGTCTTTATTTCTTCCTGCTATGTGAATTAGTGTGTCATTTTGCAGATCAACGTAAAACAGATCCACCCCGCTTTCCAACATTATGTTAGCCGTTGTCATTTCGGATTTCCGAATGGCGTTGAACAGTGGTGTAAAACCGTCTTTATCGATTACATTAAAATCCGCTCCAATATTGATCAGTGTTTTCAAAGCTACAAAATCGTTAGTGGAAGTGGCTAGATGGGCCAATGTACCTCCTTTCGACGTTACGTAATTCTTGTTCGCACCTAATGTAATTAGTAAGTTTGCTGTTTTTGTGTTATTGTTCTTGACAGCGATATAAAGAGGAGTCTCGTTGTGATCGTTCTCAGATTCGATATTTAGCCCAAGCTCTACTAAAAGATGTATCGACTCGAAGCTGTTATAAGCAGCCGCGATGTGGAGCAAAGTATCTCCAATTGTTGTTCTAAAACTGGTGTTAGCACCTTTCTCGATCAACAGTGCAACAGAGACAATATTGTCGTTTTGAACTGCGCGGCAAAGCGCGGTCTGTACGTCGGTATCCTTAACGTCCACGTAAATTCCCATGTCGAGTAGCGATCCAATCGCTAGGACGTTCCCTTTGATAGACGCTGCATGGAGCAATCTCAAGCCGCTGTTTAATGTAATGTACAAATCTGCTCCTTTGAACAACAAGAGCTCCATGGCAGCCCGTTTCCCTGTCGACGCTGCTGAGTACAGCGGTGGTAAACCGTTCTTATCTACTTCGTCAACGGGGATACAAAGATTCACCAAGGAATCTATAGCCTTTATGTCTCCTCGGCGAGCAGCTATGTGCAGTAGGCTTTCTCCTGATTCCGAATCATGGCGAGCCGCTCCCTTGTTTAATAAGAACCAAATCAAATCTTGACTCCCACCATTAGCAGCAAGATACAGCGGTGTCAATCCTTCACTGTTTTTCGAGTTTATGGAAGCTCCGTGCCTGATCAAATAGCGGGCAGCAGTTAGAGATCGTCTATTAACTGCAACGAGTAGCAAAGCATTGCCCGAACTGGTTTTAACGTTTGCATCAGCTCCCCTCTTAATTAAGAAATCCATCAAGGAATCATATCCGCGCTCAGCAGCCAAGAAAAACGGAGGTATTCCTTCATAGTTCTCTACATCAATATCCAAACCTTGTTCTAGTAGCCCCGAAACTGCGTCAGTGCTGTGTTCTATCACCGCTAGATGAAGTAGTGTATTTCCAGTTTTCGATCTGGTGTGGAGGTCTGCACCTCTCTTCAATAATAATCGAACCGTTTCTTTTGCATTAGACCGCACTGCGTGATACAATGGTGTCAATGAATCTAAGTCCTTTTGGTCCACCATTGCTCCAGCATCTAGTAGCTTCTTGACTAGAAGCAGTTCTCCTCTTCTAGCTGCTAAATGTAGTAGAGTTTCTCCTCTGGAATTGGTTATATGTGCTACTTCCCTTGCTGAGTTATCGTCGATGGCGCCCAACTCCAACAGCAAATTGACTGTATCGATTTGGTCCACAATCCATGCAGATGTAATAGCTTTACTCCCAGTTTGAGCCAAATCGAGTCCCGCCTCCTTCAACCAAGTAATTAAAGAATCGTCACCTCTTTCAGCGGCTGTGATCAGTACATCATATATCCGACTGAGGGAAAGAGCTAGTTGCTTCAAGATATGATCTCCTTCGATCTTGGAAGTCGATTTGACCGAATCATACACAAAGGAAGGCTCGAACCGGAAGTTTTCAAGCCATTCCTCTGAGGTCGTGTCGTAACATGGAACAGTATTCATGATAAATGTTTTGGCCAAATCCAAATGTCCAGAAGACAAGGCCCAGATAGTTTGTAACAGACAATATTGGCATAATGTTATCGGCGGTAGTGAAACCCTTGTCCGATTCCTTATTGAACTCGAGACGAAATCGGATCCCTGAGAAACGAAATCTTGTTTTGAGTCATCTAACAATTGCATGAATTCCTTCTGGATGTAATATTGCTCATCGTAACGGTGCGTTGTTTGTGAATTGGTATCCATTGCCTGTAACAAAAATAATCTGTATTATATGTTAATAAGTTTAACCTCCCTTTTTGTTGAACTATTTATTGACCTTATGAGCGATCGGCGTTAGCTCGAAATATTAAAAAGTTTTTGTATTAATGTGCTTGATAAGCCTAGTTAACGATTATTAGAGCATTATTCAACCAATTTTTCAAAATGAATTTAATTTTGATTGTATGATTTTTCAAATAAAATTAAGACACTGAGGTGAATAAAGATAAGTACGATAGGAATTCTTATTAATGAAAAACGTAGGGTCAGGCCGGGCGCATATTGAGATGCAGTCAAACTCTGGGTAGGGTAGGTTAGGTAGGATTGTGTAGCAAAAAGTTTTATGATACATAAATTTGAAAGAACGAGCGCTAGTTGAAAGGAATGACAGGGCAGAACAGTTCAGTGCATGTGTGGTACCATGGGTAGATACTGGATTTTCCTGTATCTGAGTACATGTGATACGCATACTTTTCTGTATCTTATATTTTTGTAGTTGAATACAGTTATCCCGACTCTTACTCTTCTAATACGCTACACAGAAGCCCCTTTCTTGGGGCATCAGTTTTCGTTACAATTTTTAAAGGAAAAAGAGTTATTCGCCGAAATAGTAACTTACACAAGGTATCAAATGATTAAAATCATGTTTTTGATTGGTTAATTGTTTTTTTTAATGCCATGGCATTGAACAAAAAAAAAAATAGTTGTTAACCCTACCTCAAACTTTTGCTATTCACGTTCCAAGACACGTCTAATTTGGATTGTCGTACAAAATTTGTCTCTCCGTCACCGCACGCTAAACTCTTTAAAACGCTATAGCTGTTATAATCCTCGTCATATTCCGGTACTATTTTTAAATTTTGTGAAACTAATTTTTTTCTTTAAAACCATGTAAAATTTGTTACTGTTGAAAGTAAAAAAGTGGTGAAAAAATTTATTAATTTCTTCTATTAATTTTTTTTGCAACCGATTTCAATCATCTATATCGATTGCCTTACTTTATGGTATGAAAATGCAGAAAACGGAATTTTCATTTCAAATTATTAAATTAAGAACAAATTTCACAGCCAACATATAGACTTATAATAATAATTTTAAAAAACTAAATGAAAAATAATTAAACGATTTGTTTATTCATTCTATTATTTTTTTCAGTACATTAGTCTCTGTTAGCTGAGAAATTTATTATTGCTATATTCCAACAAAATGTATTTTGTTAGGTTCACTTTTGTTTATCTTATTTTAAAGCTATTTTTTTACCAAATTTATATTTGAAAAGTAGATGTGAAAATATATTAAGTTTCTACAATTATAGTGAGATAGTAAAATTTTCAAGCTCAAAAATTATAGAAAAATTTATTTATTTAAATATATATATATATATATATATATATATATATATATATATATATATATATATATATATATATATATATATAAGTTAAGAGTATATAAGAAAGATTTTGGTGTAATAATAAGGTCTAATATTAAAGATATTTTTGTTCTATTATCGATAAAAACACATGTATGATTATTACGCGAGTTGATTGAAATAAAGGTTAGTTTACTACTAATAGCTCGAGTGTGTCTATTCCATACTTTTCCCTATGTTTAAATGTAAGTGTTCAGTCTAATCATAACTGGTGCCGAAACCCGGGACTTTTTCAAAAATACCTACGCGTGTTTCGAAGTGAAGAAAAAAGAAAAAAGTTTTATTTTTCGGAAATTATAAAATTGAACAAAACATGCCAGAACAGGAAGAAATAAAGAAATTGGAATACCAATTGGCCCAGGTATCGGTGGAGAAGGCGAACTTAGAGGCACAGTTGAAGAAGGCTAACGAAACAACTCAGTTGGAGCTCGTCAAGATACGGACCCAGAATTCTTCATTTATACACGAAGTAATAAGCCAGTTAGAGCCATTTAATGGTGTAATAGGTGACCTGGATCATTTTATCAAAGGGGCAGATCAAATCAAGGTACTTATTGACTCTAGAAAAGAGAATGGTACGCTCCAGGAGTTGGACGTGGCACTCCTAGAGGCATCGCTTGTGGGACGTATCTCGAGAAGAGTCCTTAACGCCATTCAGGGAGACACGACACAGTCCATCCTTGGGAGGTACTGAAGGCGCGCCTAAAAAAATTATACGGTGGAGGAAGATGGACCCCGGAAGAGGACATTTTTTATATGTTAAAAGAAAATAGGAAACAGGGCCAAAAGGAAGGGGAGTTTGCTGAGAAACTCCTGGTACTATACAATAGACTCGTGGAGAAGATGGTTGAGTCATTCGGTCAAGCTGAAGGGGCACAAAGAACGTCTTTTGTGCGAGGAATTTTGAAGGTCCAACTCAACCACTATATAGACCGGCCGGGCTCATTACCTCGGGATCGTGACTTCGTGGAGTGCGCACATGACCTTATTGACGCACACGAACGAAATGAAGTGCTGTTTGAGAGACCGGAAGGAGAGTGGACCGAAGTGAAGGGGCCCAGGAGGAGACCAAAGAGTCCACCCAGGAGAAACGTTGGCGGAAGATCTTTCGAAAGGAGACCCAACAGAGCCCCGGAAGAAAGGAGAAAGAAACAGGAGCGGCGGTGCTATGAATGTAATAAACCAGGACATGTAGCATACCAGTGTAGCCTCACTAGATGCTACGAGTACGGAAGAAAAGGGCACTTCGCAAGGGAGTGTCCGAAACGCGTCTCAAAAACAGGCAGGGGAGACCAACAATACGAGTCGATGGAGGTCAATAATCAGGGATGGAGAGGCCTGCGGAACCACAGAATGGATGGAGGACGCGATTCCAGCGGAGACTCATCAGAGGAAGGAAGCATGAGATCTGAGCGCAGCAGTCTGACGGTGAGTAGACACGAGGTAAGAGGGGAGAATACGGGGAGGGAAGGGCCCTCCGGGGCGGGCATACTACCGAGGAAATCGCGAGCGGATTGAGGGTGCGGTACGTGGGGGGGCAACCAGCGTGAAGTGATTTTAGTTAATAATAGCGTAGAGAAAGAGTTATGGACAAGGTTGCCCGTGGCGAGTCTAAAAGCATCAAGAGTGAAATAGTTGATACAGGGAGTACTAATTCATTAATTAGCCGGGAAGGGGCTGTAAAAATGGGTATTTGGAGGGGGAGAAAAACGTGTTGTTGCACTATATCCACGGTAAGCGGGACCTGTAAAACCCTGGGCGAGATAAAATTCAATTTGAACGAGCTAGCGGGAAGCAAGTCGGAAATCAATATACACGTGATCGAAAGGTTGATGCCGGGATATGACCTTATAAAAGGGTGTGACATCTTACGGGAAGCGGGTTTAACTATGGAAGTAAATCGGAAAACATGGCGATATCGGATAGGGGACCGCAAGTACAAACCATTAACAAATAAGCGAACTGGTATTGAGATCGGGGTCGTAGGCTACAGTAAGAATAAGATAGAGCAGGTAATCCAGGGAAATTTGGACCTATTCTATCGAGAGGGGGAATATTTGCCGACTACGGGGAAAACCGTGCATAGAATAATTCTGAAACAGGAAACCCCGGTGTATGTTAAGGATAGGCGGTATCCTCAAGCTTTAAGGGATATAATAAGGGATCAACTAGGGGATCTCTTGAAACAGGGGATAATTCGACATAGCAGTTCCCCGTTCAATAGTCCCTTATGGGTAGTGGAAAAGAAAGGTGGACCTGTGAAGCAATATCGCGTAGTCGTTGATTTTAGGAAGTTAAATGAGGCGACGAAGGATGAACGATACCCCCTTCCGCGTGTTGATGATATATTGGATCGTTTATCAGGATCAACGGTCTTCAGCACGTTGGATTTAAAGAGTGGATACCACCAAGTAAAAATGGCTGAGGAGAACATTCATAAAACTTCATTTTCATGGGAGAGGTGACACTACGAATTCGTGAGAATGCCGTTCGGATTGAAGGGGGCTCCACTGACGTTTCAGCGACTAATGGATGAATTTCAACGGGGGCTGGGAGAAAACTTTTCACAAGTTTATATGGACGATCTAATCGTCTTTAGTCAGGACGAGGAGGAACATGTAAAGCATCTCGCGAAAGTAATGGATAGGGTTCGAGAATTTGGACTCAAATTATCTCGGGATAAATCAAAATTCGGGCTAAAGGAGATCAAATTTTTGGGGCACATCGTTTCAAGGGAGGAAGTGCAACCGAATCCGGACAGGGTAAAAGCTATTCAAGAAGCACCGCTCCCTACGAATGTTCGCGGAATAAGACGGTTCCTCGGCATGATTAATTACTACCGGAAATATATCCCAGGAATAGCGGAACTGACGCATCCCCTAACCGATATTTTGAAGAAGGGCAAACGGTTTTTGTTGGGCACTGAACAAATCGATAGTATTCGTAAATGCAAGGAAGTCCTGACGACCGGGCCATTATTAGCTTTCCCTGATTTTCGGAAGAGCTTTAGAATCACTACAGACGCAAGCGACGTTGCTATCGGAGCTGTTTTATCTCAAAATCTCGAAGGCGACGAAAAACCATTGGCATTCGCGAGTAAGCTAAATGATGCGGAGCGGCGGTATAGTGCCATCGAACGAGAGCTCTTAGAAGTGGTTTGGGCAACGGAATACTTTCGACCGTATGGATATGGACGCCGATTCGAACTCTTCACGGACCACAAACCGTTGGCGCATCTAGGAACTTTAAAGGAATCCTCTGCGCGAATTTCCCGCTGGAAGGAACGGCTTGCGGTGTATGATTTTCGGGTGATGCACAAAAAGGGTGTGGAAAATGCAGTTGCTGATTGGTTGTCGCGGGAATTAGTAGTCAACGCGATGGATGACGAGGTTGCCCCCACAGAATCATCAGATAGCGGTCCGGAAATTCCTTTGGTCAGTCAAAATTCAGAAGAGAGTGCAGGTTCTACAGACCGACCGTTAGAATTACCTGAGTCTGACGATATTATAAATAATAAGAAGCGTCAATTAGTTATTAAGACAAAGCAGGGTCTCGGAATCAAAACACACGCTAGTGAGTACGAGGGATTGTTTACTATACTAATTCGTATCCCAGCGACAACAGACGAAAGCGAGCTAGAGCGGCTTTTCACCGAATATAACATACCCGGTAGGAGTCTACACATATACGTCGGTAATCGCGTGGTCATGGAAAAGTTACTACGCTTATGGCGGCAGGAGAGGATAGGTATAGGCTACCCCATTGTTCGTTGCTTGAGGCAAGTGGAAACGGTAATCAACCCTAACATTCAAAGACAGATCGTGGCCGATCACCACGTGGGAAAAACGAGCCACCGAGGAATGGAGGAAACACTGCGCGCTCTTAAAGGACTATACTTCTGGCGGAAAATGGCTCAAACAGTGCAGGATTGTATCGCGCAATGTACGGTATGCCAGCGGGCGAAATATGATCGCCAACCCCCTGGAGCGGAACAGATGATTACTCCAACGGCGTTTGAGCCCCTGCGGTCGGTTCAGGTCGACTTATACTCCAGCGAGGGACAGACTTGGGTAACCATGATTGATACTTTTAGCAAATTGGCGATGGCATACCCTGTGGAAAAGAAAACACCAGGAGCGATGTGGGAAGTGGTATTACAATGGTGTGCGGCGTATGGGGTCCCAGAGGAAATAGTGTCAGACTGTGGCAGGGAGTTTAATAATGCCTTCATTCGGGAGGAGAGTGCGATGCTAGGGGTTACTTGGCGGTTAAACACTCCCCACCACATTAAGGGCAGGGGCGCCGTGGAACGCCTCCACAATACGTTAGGAGAACACCTTCGATTGTTTAAGCTGGGTCGTAACTTAGATCCATACGAAGCCATGCCAAGGGCGGTCATTGAGTATAATATTCATTCACGAACGCCATTCATATGGCGACGGGGCTAACACCAGTAGAGATTGTATTCGGTCAACGGCGTCGCGACAGGGGGGACCTTTTAACCGTCCACAATAATGAACTGGGTGTGAAAATTCGTAACAGGCGCGAGGAACGTCAAAAACGTTGGGGTAAAGTGCGCGAAAAATTAATTCGCGACAAACAAACTAGGATTGCGAAGGCCAATGATCGGCAGGTGGTTTATCCGAAAGGGCCGTTGGCGTTAGGGACGTTGGTATACCGGCGGCTGCGAACAGCGCGAAACAAGACAGATCCGAGGTACGAGGGACCATACAAGGTTATTACAATCCGGGAACACAATCTGTTTACAATTCGGGACGTTCACTGCCCATTTAAGGTCCGAACAGTACATTTGGAAGAACTTAGGGTACCTCACAAAGTGTCTCACCACCAGTCAGAGGGCGGCGATCAGCAGTGAAACCTTGTGTGTATAATGCTAAGTTGTTTTGTTTTTGTTTGATGTATATGTTTTTTTGTTTTTTTTCAGGACGATCATATAGGGTATATATGTATCATTAATAGACATTGTTTTAGTAGTAAGTCATCATTTTCCTTTTTGTGGTTTTGTTTAACTTTTGTATGAGCTTCAGGACAATTCTTGTTTATTATTGTTTATAGTTAGTACGTAAGATCAATCTAATTTGTATGTATTGTTTTTTTTGTTTTGTTTTATTAATATAGTTCCTCCAGTCGAAGGAACTGGAGGGGGGCAGTTAAGAGTATATAAGAAAGATTTTGGTGTAATAATAAGGTCTAATATTAAAGATATTTTTGTTCTATTATCGATAAAAACACATGTATGATTATTACGCGAGTTGATTGAAATAAAGGTTAGTTTACTACTAATAGCTCGAGTGTGTCTATTCCATACTTTTCCCTATGTTTAAATGTAAGTGTTCAGTCTAATCATAACTTATATATATATATATATATATATATATATATATATATATATATATATATATATATATATAAGTTTCAAAGTATTCAACTGAGTATCTGTACCCGGTACATTTCGACCGTATCTGATACTTGTATCAACTACTTTTCAGTATCAGCCACAAATTATCTGATAGATACAACCTCCATCCCCAATGTGTGAACCTGCTTCACGCAGTGTTTGTGACACAGATTACTGCGAATGTGTCAAGCAGTTTTTGTTAAAATTTATTATATTTCATATCATTTTGTTTCAATATTATTTGCAAATCACATAATATGGCCATCATAATATTCATAACATCACTATGGAAGAAAGATTACTTGAAGCCGTTCGTCCATACAATGACGAACGGCTTCAACGATAGTGAATGCAAAAGTAAAAGTTCATCCATTTGTTCTTCTGAATCAGACTCGGAAATTAGGTCAAGTTCGTTTAGTTCGTCCATTTGTACGTTCGACGACCGATTATATATAAAGGTGACAAGAAACTGCGTTTCAATGTGCGGTCATATGAGTATCGCAGCTTTTTAACTGCTCTAATATGCCCTGCCTAACCTACACTACCCTGCGTTGAACTGTGTCTCAATGTGCGTCCGGCCTTAGTGTTCTATGGCAAAGAAATTATCTAAAAACCATGAAAATTGTGTTATTAAAATTTACTCTGTAACTTATTGTTGGGAAGCCAAAGTCTTAAAATCTTAAAATTTGTGGAACATTGGGTTTGATTTATGGTCAATGAAGTAAAGTAGCTGATTTAGTAAATGAATTTGGATTTTTAATAATTGACGTCACATATACGGCAAGGTTTTTACAGTACTGTGAAGGATATATAAAACTTAAAATGTAAAAAAAAACCTAAAATAGCAGAACTTACAAATACACTACTTCTTTGGACTGATAGTAAAATAAATAAATAAATAAAGATCAGTGTTAAAAATGTATGGATTGTTTTTAGAACTATTTTTATATTTCACGTTGCCTTACCGACGATATGAGTATGAATATCTTCAGATAGAATAATATTAACATCTTGCCTTCTCTCTTTCAACTTCCTTTACGATGATATCTGAAAAGGACAAACATTTAGATAAAATTAAAAATTTACAAATATATGCAAGATACTAAAAATTAAATTGATTTTGAATATAACTTGTTTAATATTCATTTTACCGTCTTTGAGTTTTTTATGTAAAGTATCAAGGTATTGTTTCAGAACTTAGATTACAGGGAAACAATCGAGACAATATTTTTAAAAATAGCTGATTGTAAGAAAAAATACAGAAAATAAATATAAAAAAGTACACGTGGTGAAGTGAAAAAAAGATGATAAAAATAAAATACATACCAGAAAAATGTTCTTAATAAAGATCGCAGTGGATACAGGGTATTCCACCAAATATGTTAATAATAAAGAAAACTAAATCCTCAGAAGATAAATAAATACATGTTAAGCCGGAGGGGAAAATTTTCAAACAAAAAGAATTAATTATTTTTATTTAGAAGAGACCGAGGTACGTGCCAGGATAGCTCAAGTGGCAGGTTTGAATCCCGGTCCTTGACAAATCTTTTCTCTTCAACATAAAAATATTTAAAAATTGTAATAATTATAAAACAATAAAATAAAATATACATTTACTCGCATTTAACACATTTAGCCAAGTATGAATAATTTTATTATAGAAAGATCTATCCAAAGTGCAAATATATAAATAAAAAAGTAAAATCTAGATGCAAAGGTCGGGGGGGGGGGGGTGTTGGGAAGAGTAGCAGGTCTATTTTGGTTCTGAATTCTACTACTGCGACGTAAAGTTATATAACAGAACTTCTATAACTTTACTTCGCAGTACTAGAATTCAGAACCAAAATAGACCTGCTACTCTTTCCACCGCATCCCGACCTCTGCCTCTAGATTTTACTTCTTCCATTTAATATTTAACGTTAGGTTCTCAACTACAGTCAGATTTATTGCTCATTTAGTTTGTTACAGTTATGTTTCCTTTAGAGGTATTTATGAATTTCTTATTATAAATGAATGAATAATAAAAAAGTTTGGTTCAAAAAATAACTTGGCCAATAGGTTTATTATTTTTTCTGCTTATCGACAGTTAGAATCATCGGATTGACATTTTTATGATATTATTATTATTTTATATTGTATATAAAATTATATTGTAAACTTATATAATATTAATATCATTTTTGCTTTAGATTTGAATTTCATTTAGGAAATTCCTTTATAATATATACCTAATTCCATTTATGATTTCAGTCTAGGAAATTTCAGCAATATTTATTTATGTGGAGCACCAATCGCAATATATGTGGTCGTATAAACAAAATAATACAACCACATACAGTGCGAGGGATAAAAATTGCAACATTAATAAAATACAGTACCTGTGTTAATTCTACGTAATGGACGAGAATTTACACCGAGCGGATTAGCGGAAAAAATAAGGAGACAAATTTAAACTGGAGCGACTGACCACGAACGAGAACATGCAGGTAAACTACGTAGGCTAGTGAGTCATAATCCCTCAGAGTACACAAATAAGTTCTTAATTCTTGAAAGATAGAATATAAATGTCTAGTCATAACAAACCCTAACCAAAACAATCACAACAAAATAAAAATAACAAACGTTCAATAAACCAAGACAAAATAAGGCTTTCTCTTAACAGAATAAAATAAATGCCTAAATCAATTAAAAATTATACAGTGGAAGGGAATGAATTGTCAACGCCAATACAAAAAAAAGAAAGGGTCAAGATAAGTCGATCGTCGCCGGAAGTTTTAGCGAGTACTAAAATAAGTCGGACAGGAGAGACAGTGTCATCAGAAATGGGAGAAGAAATTAATAGAATGGATTATGGAGAAATGATGAAACAATTTTTAGCGATGATAGACTCAAAGGGACTGGCGACAAAAAAAGATATATCAGAGCTCTTCACAGAAATTAAAAACTAAAAGACGAAAATTTAAATTTGAAGAACGAACTGGAGAAAATGAAGACCAAAAATCAAGAAAATGATAAGAGGCTAGAAGCAATAGAAAACCAGTTGAGAAGAAACAATTTAATATTTAAAGGATTTGACGGAAAAGAAAATGTTGAAGAAATAACCTTTTGTAAAGAAGTGCTGAATGTTGAAGTGGAAGGGAAGATAGAGGACACCTTTACAGTAGGAAAGGAAGGAAAAGGACGTACGGCTAAGAAGGTAATGTTTACCACCAGTAGAGTAGTTACAGACATATTAAGGAATACGAGGAAACTAAAGGGGACCGGCTTTTACATAGATAGGGATTACACCTGGAAAGTAAGAAATAGAAGAAGCAGGATGTTCTGGATCAGAAAAGAAATCATGAGAAAGGGTGAACATTTAAAATGCCTGGTCAGAAAGAACACTCTGATTCTGAATGAGAAGTAATATCATTGGAATGATGAAAGCGATGTTTCAGGAGAAGAAGAAGACATTAACTACTTGAGGGGTCTACTGGGAGAAGATCTGTGGTCGCACTGCTTTTACGCCAGGGGACCAGGCCAATCAACAAGCGAGGAACGAAGAGGTGAAGGCACCACTTAGTAAATAGGAATATTCCGTCTGCCGGGTAAATTCTAATTTAGCTGCAAGACTGTATGAATCTAATAAAACGATTAAATTATTAGGGTACAATATAGCGGGGATAAAAAATAAGAGAGATAATGTTGCTTTTTTTCAATTATGTATGTAAGTATGACATATTTTGCCTGTTTGAAACCCATTTAGAAGTTGATAATTGTAACGTGCACATTGAGAATTATTTTTTTTATTACTGTCTGTACTGCGAGCCAGCCAGCAGAACTAGTAAGTATGGTAGAGCTAGCGGCGGTAAAATATTCGGATATAAAAAATGGTTAGAGGAAAAATTATGTAAATATGTAACGGTAGAAAATCAGACTCTAATACAGTTAGGAAGGGAAGGAATCAGTACACATTGTTCCACTATATATTAATGCTAGGTATTGGGTAGAAGAATTTGAAAGGCTACAAAATTTAATTTTTAGTAAGGATAAACTACAATACCTGTTGGTAGGGGATGTAAATGCGAGGATAGGAGAAATACAGAGTTCATACTGGGATGATAATAACCGAGAAGGAGAATTAGTAAAGAATAGGAAATCAAAAGACAAGAAAGTAACTAAGCAAGGAAGAAAACTGTTGGAACTGTGCGATGATAATGGGCTAATTATACTGAATGGTAGATCAGAGGGGGGCAGAGAGGGAGAATTTACATACATCAGTAATGCCGGTTGTTCCACTATAGATTTAGGTATAATTTCAATAGGGAAATAGTAAAAGATTTCGAAGTAGGAAAACAAATATTTTCGGACCTCATGCCACTAGTCATGAGCATTGGAATAAAAATGGCGATAAAGGATGAACAATGCTGTCAGCTAATCCCGAAAATGATTTGGTATAAGGAGAGGTCAGCGGAGTATAGGGAAAAGTTAGAAATAAAAACAGATGCATTTTTGAAAGAAAGAAAGCTAATAGGGCTGGCAGACTTTGAGGAGATGAATGAGCTAATTAAAAAATGCTATGTAATAAGAAGTAGGGGTGACTTTCAGATTAATAAAAAACACCCTTGGTATGACTACTAGTGTCATAATAAGAGGAAAATAATATTTAAACTGTTAAACTTGTACAGAAATACCAACTCCCGCTTGATCAGAAAGGCATATTTAAATAATGTAAAAAATTATAAGGAACTCTGTAAGGGGAAAAAAGAAAACTACTTCAGGGAGATAGGTGACAAGTTCGAGAGGGCGAGGGATTCCAAGGATTTCTGGGACTTGACTAATACATTTAAGCCAAAAAATTACTTCCGAATTGGAAATATTCAACCACGGAAATGGAAAGAGATTTTAAAAAACAGTATAACCTTCATCTTTGTACTGAACTTTTTTCATATGCGGCTCCTTGGGTAAAGGATGGGTATTTAGATAATCAATTCAGTTATGATGAAGTGGTCGCAGCCGTAAATAAGTTAAAAGACAATAAAGCACCTACCGAATACCAAGTGAATTTCATAAAAATTCTCCTGAATGCTTTACGAAAGCTCTACTGCAGCTGATCAATTTCTGTTTTGATGAAGGTAAAGTTCCAGAGAGTTTCGGAAAATCAATCATCTTCCCTCTCCATATAAAAGGTGAGCTTGGCGAAGTGACAAATTACAGGGGTATTTCTTTTTTAGATTCCATTTCGAAGATATAATCTGGGATGCTAGCAGTAAGACTTACAAACTGGTTGGAAGAAAGAAAAGTATTGATAGAAGGCCAAGCAGGTTTCAGAAATGGTCGCTCAGTTGTTGACAATTTGTTTATTTAAAGCAATTTAATAGAGTGCATTTGGCATTTAGGGAAAAATAAAATCTATTGTTTTTTTGTCGACTTCAAGGCAGCGTTTGACTCTGTGGACAGGAATGCGTTAATTTGTCAACTAAGTTCACTAACGCTATAAAAAGTCTTTACGAAAACACGAAGGCCGTGGTCTGGACAAAAGATGGAGTTACGGAGTTATTCAAGACAGGGATGGGGGTCAAGCAGGGTTGTGTACTGAGTCCATACCTGTTTACTTTTTTCATAAATGATTTAGCGGAGAATCTCGGGGGTGGAGTCATAGTGGGGCATAAGAAAGTGAACATGTTGGCTTATGCTGACGATATTGTCCTAATATCAGATAATCCGGTTGGTTTGCAGTACATGATAGGCAAATTAGAAATCTATTGTAAAACATGGAATTTGTTTGTAAATCTGAACAAATCAAAAATTATAGTATTTAAGAAGAATAATAGAGGCAAAATGTGTACAAAAAAAGAGAAATGGTTCCTAAATAATGAGCAAATTGAATGTGTGAAATCATACAAATATCTAGGGGTGGCGATGTGCAATAACTTAAAAATGAAATATGACATTAAAGAAAAAGTAAGTAAGTCAAAAGTAGGGATTGATATGATGTGGAGAGAACTGTTCAATAATCCAGAAGTGCCAATTTACAGTCACAATTTCAAGTATTCGAGTCAACAATTAAAAATGTCATAACCTATGGATGTCAAGTTTGGGGCCACAAATACTTTGAGGAAATAGAAAAAGTTGAAAGATATTTCATTAAAAAAAATTTTAAATTACCGGTTAATACCCCAAATTACTTTGTGTACTTAGAAATGAATAGAAAATTAGTACACATGTACACACTAAAAATGCAATTCAATTATATTTTAAAAATACTAGATTATAAAGAAAATAGGCTATGTACAGTTATAGCAAGAGAAATAATAAAACAAAACATGTCATGGTTTAAAGAGTGGGGGGAAATTGCAAAAAAAAAAAATTATAGACTGGATTTAACTTTAAACTCCGTGGGTACTTGGGAAGGAGAAATGTTCAAAATGTTAGAGCTGTACAAAGATTATTTTATCCAAGTTTGCCATGCAAAAGCAGCAGAGGGCACACACCACGGCCTCTATAGCTCATTAAATAAAACAATAGATTACCATAGACATTTTAAAGTAACAAAAAAATTAGCGTAGGTATGAAATGCAGAGGGGAACTTCTGAATCTAAATTACAAACCATTTGAAATTGATTCGCAAAATATACAGCTAGGCTGACTGTGTAATTTGAATGAAATTGAAAACAGTTGTCACTTCCTGGCAGTGTGTCCCGTCTTAAAATTGTATAGAAAAAAATTCTTAAAATATGAGCTGATCTCAAAACAAAAATTAATAGATATTCTGAATGGAGAGAATTTTATAGGTTTATATAATTTTGTAAGTAATGCAGGTCGTTATAGAAAATTTTTATTTTCAGAATTTAATTATTAATGTCAAAAAGAAATTTAATTTATTTTTTAGTTTTGTTGTTGTTTAGTAGTTTAATCAAACTCCCGGCAGACGGTATAAAGTACCATGCTGTGGTTGCTAATGTTGAAAATAAAATTGAAAAGAAACCACTGTAAATAATTTAATAATAAAGAGCACTTTATATCTATATCTATCTATCTACAGTGCGAGGGACAGAGAGAGTTTTCATCATTAGTACGGGAACCCTAGGCAAATTGTAAATAGTGTAATTATGGTATGAATGAAAGCAGCTATTTTACTTTTAGACTTTATTTCTATCATCTTTTTTGCATTTTTTATTTATTTATTACCGCATGTATATATTTTTATTACATTCATTTATTTATTTTATTTTATTTCATTTTTTAAATATTTTTATTTGAAAAGAAAATAATTTTCATTTTTAAAAGAAAATACAAATGCATTTTTTATTTGTTTTATGGAATGATTGTAAGCTATTTAGCGCTATTACTTATTTCCCACTAGTAGCGGATTGTAATGTTTCAATAAAATGTGTGTTTCACTCTCTCTGAAGCGTTCATATAGGTGATACCTCTAGATATCAAAGATTGACTTGTTCACGTTTTTCGCTAGTTTAATCAAACAATGCCTTATGCTCCCGAAATTTCAAGTGCATAACGGACTAAAACCATGAAAAATAAGGCGGCTAAGTGCCGTGTTAGACAAAATAGTTTGATAGAATCTGCGAAATATGTGAAAAAGTCAATATTTTTCAATTGTGGAGTAATTCGCTTTTGATCCTGAACGCCTCATTGTATTATGAGTTTTGATATATTGCACATTATATTCGATGAACCGTATATAGTTTGAAATGGTTTTGAAAAAAAAAATGGAAATCGATTATTACATTAAATGGGCACCAGGCAATTGGAAATGATAATAAGTTTGTAGTATAAAGAAAAAAAAATGATTAATTGTGTTATTTGCTAACTATCTTTTCAATATTAAAAGCAAAACAAAATTATTTTATTTTATGTTAATTATATTTATTTTATATTGATTGAACATGCATTAGTGTAGTTGTCATGCATCCTAAAAACTTACTTGATGAACTATTGAGAATCAATGTTAGTGCACTCACTTGCTTATTGCCCCTGAGAACTGTAAGCACACGTGCTACTTTGTGCTGGAGTGAAGGAAGTTTTTATCACTTACAGATAAATCTTATCTGCCTTTTTATATTTTTATCTCTTACTTAGATTTATTCCTGTGAATAAATCATACGAACTATATTGCAACTATCCAATTAAAATATTTTGTTGGACTGAACACTGAAAGGGCATTTATCAAAACCTTATAGATTTTAAGTGTTAATTAACTCGTATTTAAAACTAATAAGCTTCCCCAGCGTGTTATTAATATCTATTTTTAGTGTGTTTTTTTTATTTAATAATAATAGTTTAATAATTTTAATTATTAAACGCAAACTATCATAAATTCCTGATTACAAAACTATTAAAATAAAGGAAGATTTGCCTAAGGATGTAAGAGAGACGAGTAAATACCTTTTGCAATATAAAGTTCGAGGTTCACGGGTACTAATGAAATATGACAAGCTCCTTATAGATGGAAAACTTCACACATTGTAAGAACTGGTTTGTTATCTCTTGGTTTTGTTACTTGTTAGAAAATAACAAAACCAAGAGAAAATGTAGTGAAGAAAGCTCACCAGAAGTTCAGCTAAATATAAATGATAAGGAGCAAACAGAAAAAACCCGTTAAGAAGTCACAGAAAAATAAACCAAAGAAACAAAGAGGCAACATCCTGGGTAGATACTGGCCCAAAACGAATCAAAATGCAAACAACTCTTCAAAGGATGGCAGTAGAGATAGTTTAAGCAGTGGGCAGAAACCATAGCGCAAGTAAAGAAGAGATAGCTCTTTATAGGGACGATCAATGCGAGGACTCTGTTAAGTGAAGGCAGATTAATGGAATTAGAAAATGCCTTAAATAAAGTCAATTGGGACATAATAGGGATTTCAGAAATAAGAAGGAAAAACATTACGATTATAGACAGAGTCAGTGGGATACTTCATGCACACCTCTTCTGAAAATGGCTAATATGAAGTGGGATCTTTGATATCAAAACACTAAAAGGAAATATTTTAGAATTTAAAGAAATTATTCAAAGAATAGCTCTAGTCAAACTAATTTTTGAGAAGAAAACCCTAAGCATTGTTCAAGTCCACGCTCCAACTGCTGATTCGACAGAAGATAGAATACTCTTCAATAACAAACTCGAAGAAGTAGTGAGCAGTTTCAAAAGAATAAATAAAGTAATAATCGTCCTCTGGGACTTCAATAGTTTGTGGGACAAGGAAATGTGGAAGAAGAAAGCATTATAGGCCCTTTTATCTATGCTAGAAGAAATGAAGGTGGAACTAAACTAATAAACTTTTCACCTTCTGAATACATTCTTCAAAGACAAACCCCAAAATAAAGGGACCCGGGAATCACAAAAAAGCCAAAAGTTTGAAATAGATTATATTCTCTGTAGCAATATGAAGATTACAAAGAACCTAAGAATTATAAATAAATTCGTGTTTATTTCATACCATAGATTAATAAGAATTGTACTGTCTATAGATAAATTCAAAAAATAAAGTCCGTTTTATGCTAAACCTAAAATTACAACCTTAATAAATAGTGACGACCAAGAGGTCTTAACTTAATATAAACTTAGAACTTAATATCAACAGACTGGAACAAGATTCAGACATTAACTGTATTAGACCAACCAACATAATACAACTGAAGTATAATAATCTGATCGAGGCTTTCACAACTCCTCCTCTTACATTAATAAGCTTTCAACTAACACTCTGTCACTCATCGCCAAGAGAAGAAATGTGATAGGAAAAGAGAACATAACAAATCAACTTTCTGATATAAATAACCTAATTAGGAAAAATATTAAAGAAGATTTAAGAAACTATCGTGAAAGTTTTATAAAAAAACATATTGGAATCAACAAAGTCAGTTGAGAAAATAAGGACCGAACTCTCATATGGTAAACACTGGCTCCCTTTTTTAACAAATACACACGGTCAAAATACAACTATTAGAAAAAACTTAATCCTAGAAGCCAAAGACTGCTTTAAGAAACTTTACGATAGTGATAATAAAGATGAAGATGAAATAGACCACTTTCAACGCTACAGCCACTCTCATGAAACGATTCCAAGCATATTCATAGATGAAATACAGTCAGTATTGCAGAAATTAAAATCCAAGAAAAGTCCAGCTCCAGATGGAATAACCAACGATTTACTAAGAACTCAGAAAGGAGAAGTCATTGCCAAGCAACATTGCGAGGTATTCAACCTCATCCTGGAACATGGAATCATCCCAGCAGAATGGAAATGCACCAAAATAATCTTGCTACATAAAAAAATAATCTTGCTAATATCAAAAGTCTTTACATGAGTCCTGAAAACAATATCATATTCATTAACATTAGATCAGGCAGGCTTTTCTGTAACAGACTACATACATTTTATGAGATAACTAGTGGAGAAAGCCAGAGAATATAATATCCCAATTTATATATGTTTTATAGACTTCCGAAAGGCCTTTGACACTGTAAAACACAGAAGCATGATAAAAAGCCTTGGAAGAGATAGGCGTGGAAGACTGTTACATCCGTATAATAAAGGAGCTAGATAGGAACAACCAATCCTACATTGTACCAGAAAGAAACGGACCACTATTTCAAGTCAGAAGAGGCGTCAGACAAGGTCTTTCACCTGATCTGTTTAACTGCACTCTGGAAAAAGCTCTCAGAGGCCTAAAATGGAGAAATAAAGCGACGACTGCAGTTTTCTGAAACATATATTCAAGATATCAAAAAATGGACAAGCGATATTTTCAGTGAAGAAATAAAAATTAATCAGAATTTGGTTTAATATGTTTGTGAATTTAAAAGATGTAGGAAAAACTTAGATTTGAATATGGGTAAGAAAGAAACAAGGCGGACAAGGTGGGAGTGAGTTTCAAAATGTGGTGAAACTGGCAAGAAAGGAAAGCTCCTATGTATTGGTAAGGTGGGAACGATCTTGTACCCCGGGATCGGATAGAGGATTTGAATTGTAAGAGACTATTGATGTATGAGGGATATTGTGAGTTAATGGTTTGGTGGAAGAATGAACCTAGGAAATAGAGTCTAAGGATGGAGGGGAAGAGCCACTTTATCTCGTCATTGAAGTGGAACACACAACTCCAAATTGGCCTCATAATAGTCATGTATATGAGTCTTTTGTAATTAATTGGGAGCTTAGAGCGTTTTTCTAAGAAGTGTTCCAATAATATGAAACTGAAATTTTCATTCTAGTATGAAAATTACTAGTTAATCGTTTGTCAAGATGTAATGCTAAGTATCGGATTTGTTCTACATGAGTCTGAGGGATATTAAAGGATGCTTGAGGACAGGAAGCCATCGGTTTCCAAGGTAGGGTAAAGGTTATTTGACGGGATTTTTGCGAGAATTTATTTTTATCTTTCAGTTTTGACAAATTTCTTCAAGTTCAGTGATATGTGATTGAAGGGTATCAGATGCAATAAGTGGATTGGTGTTAACTGATAATACGCATGAACCATTAGCATAGTGAGAATATTGTTAGGATGGGTTGGGATGTGAGCTGTATGTGGATTGGGTCGAGAATACCATTTTTGATCATAGTTTTCATTAAATGTCTCTCTTCTTTTTCAGTTTGCTCCTGTTCATAAATCCTCATGGTTCTTTTCACTTTTTCCTGTTTTGCGTTTCCTGAGGGAAAAGCAATAAAAAAGAGCTTTTTAAAGACATTTTTTATTTTAACTAAAAATGTCTGAAGTCAATAATTTACCAAGTATGACTGTATCATTAAGCTTTAAGATTGTGTAAGTGAAGCTGAATATGAGACTTTCATAAAATTTTGCGGCGTCAATTCTCGTTCTATTCTCCTGCTTCTTCATTTAATATACTTTTTTAACTGCACTGAAGTAAATAAGCAAACACATAAACAATTTATGAGACCAATATTTGACCAAACAATATTTACTAGCTTAAAAACCGTATTCCTGAAACTGGACCAATGCAGCTGCTTTATGAGAGGACGATGAATACTCTTACTAAGTTTGTTTTTATAAGTTATAAAGGTTATCAAAGGGGTAGAAGGTCAACGTATCACTATAGCATGAAATTTTATATTTTATTACATTTCAATTTATGGATGAGTAAACTATATTTATTATTATGGACAGCTAATAATAATACTATTGACTTTTAATAAATAATGTAACACAGCTATCAAATTTATTAAAATTACTTCATTTTTGACAGCACAGCACAAGTAGTGTAAATGAACTGTAAAATCTGAAAAAAAAAGAAAAGGAATTGGTAAAATTAAAAAATATTTAATAATAATATGTAAGTTTGATAGTAGTACTATTAGATGTCAATCCATTAATTATTTGCTTTGTTTATATGTTTCTATAGAATTTAATATTTACAAATAGTCACAACATATCTTTGATGAGCGGTCATAAGGGCTTAAGTCAAAATGAGTCCATAATAGACTAAGAATCAGGAATGATCAGACAAGAAATAAATGTATGCTTCAAATAGAATTACTACTATATTGTTTGTAAATTACTACTATATTAAATACTCTTTCAAGTTTCCACGGCCACTATTTATATAAAAAAACTTCATTTGTTTCTTCTGGTTTATACCGTGTCGGTGAATTTTCTGCCAACGTTTCGCCAGACATGCTGCTGACTTCCTCAAGGCTTAATTGAGACTGCCTATGGCAACAGAACATACACAAGAAACAAATGAAGTTTTTTGTACTACTATATTGTTTTATAAAAATAAAATTACAAATAATATCAATAATTAGATTTTACATAATGTTTTGAGCTTTGCTGTTGCTCTCCTGAAAAATTCAAAATTTTGACTTAAGCCCTTATGACCGCACATCAGAGATATAATCTTTATAATAGGATTATATTCATGTGGTTTTTCTTACTTCCTTTTTAATTATTTTCTTTATGTCTTGTCATTATTTCATTGTACGCTATGTTTATTATAACATAAGCACATGTTATAAGTTTTATGAACTATTTACATTTCATTTATATAGAATTTGAACACCTCAGAATAATCGTCATATTGTCAAAGATTAAATATTGAAGGAATTTAGAGCGGTTTGCTCACGAGTAGTGGGGAATTTAAGACCCCGGGTTCGAATCCTGCTGTAATAGATATATTTTTTACTCTGTTAACAGCCATATATGAACCCAACGAGATCTGTAGGCCCACCTGGGGCTTATCTTGCCTCTATGAATTGAATACCCTTAATCGGGGGAAGGGACCTGGTGGTTGAGGGTGATTTAGTACAAATCACCGCTCTTCACAATCGTTAGCTTAGAAACAACACAGTATCCACCATGTACTGAACCCTTGACCCTTGATGGGTTGTAGTGGGACGTTGTTTTTTTTTTGGTTTGTTTTTTAAGGCATGATAAATCTAAGTTAATTTTTAAGTATTTTTATTTTAAAGATAAAAGATTTTAAAAGGCCGGGATTCGAACCCGGGTCGTCCTCCTCTCCGTGGCAGCGCTCTTACCATTTGAGCTACCAGGCGTCGCCTCCCACCTAAGACTAATTCGTTCTCTTCACCGATCCCATATCCCTATGTTTTGCGATGTATACACGAGGAAGAATGTTCATTGAACATTACGTAATTTAGGATCTTGTCCCGGAGATCTCCCACGGAGAGGCGAACGACCCCGGTTCGAACCCCGGCTGGGGCAAATCTTTTCTCTTCAAAATAAAAATATTAAAAAATTAAAACAATTATTAAAAACTAGTTAATCTGCATTGTCATGTCATTCATCCAATGTGAATAAAAAAATTCTCCCCTGATTTCCAACATGATCCTTTTTTATATCGACTTCTTTTATATTGTGAACTAAAAAAAAGTTAGGTCAAACGAAATAAATATTTCTATTTATCGATATTTTTCAAAATATCTTGATAATTCTACATCACATACTATCGCTTGATTTTTTTCTTCGATTCTAATATTTTATTTTATTCTTTATAACGCGTAGGCATAATAATCATACTTTAAGCTTTCTAAGTTATCTTAAATTATCTTTAATACTCCTTGGGAGAAGTTTTAGGTCTTGACTCACGGAAATCAAAGTTTCCAAGTTGACCGGGTACATCTTGACAGCGACCAACGTGAGGGGTCTTTGAGCTCTAAGCATCATCATCTGCGCAGTAAACCTGTACTTCTTGTCAGCGATGTACCATTCGCTCGAGTAGGCAGAGAAACGTATCTCAAAACTCTGGAAAGTGAACGCTGAATGTTATATAATAATAATGATAATAATGTTGGATAATACATAATATATTTCAGTAACATAACAAAAAAAACTCGTTTTCTAAGACTCCCGGTCTTATAATTCTTCAACCTGTCCCCTTCTCTTGGCCGTTAGGACCGTCAAACTACTGGAGTCATCATGAGCATTTCAATTTAGCTCCGATTATGATAATTCTATCTTTAGTCGTTTCACTTCAGAGCCATACAAGACAAATTGCAATTTTGAATCTGTAGACCCTCCTAGTGTCAACTCGGCCTCCTAGATTGTGAAAATATTATGATCTCAGCCAAATCACCTTACTGCCTAACCTTTGACTTATAAACAGCAAAAAGTCTCTAGAACGTAATGAGCCCAAAACCCCTCGTAGGTTATAGTAGTTGAGGTTTTAATTGAAATAATCATTACTACTGCAACTTCGAAAAAGTAAAAACAAAATGCACTTTCCTAAATAAATCTTACCACTCTTTCAACATAAGATGATGTGAAACAGATCAATGCTATTTCAACCAACGAGTGAAAGAAGAATAGGATAAGATTGACGGTGAACATCGCGTCAGAAGAAGCCTGAAAAGAAGATAAATAAAATTATATATTTCTATCGATTGTATCTTCAAATATAAATAATATGTTTTATAATATACAGTGAATTATTAAATTTGATTGATAGAAATTCTATAATTCATATCCATATCATCGAATATGTGTTCAGCTATTTTTTTTTTAATGAATTATACAACATGAATAACTTTATTCACTTATTATGCAAGTGAAGTGGGGGACCGGCACATTTCATTTATGTTCAACATGAAATATAATTATTCCAGTGTTCTTTGAACTGTTTCAGTGCAATGTTTCCGCCAAACATTCATTAAGCTTTGGAAAAGTGCTTGCTAACTTCTGACTGCTCTCTTTATCGAATTTAGTTGAAATAAAACTTTGTTCTCCGAGAAAGCAAGTAAGCGGAAGTACATGGTGCATGCTGCTCCGACTGTAAATAAAAACAGGAACACTAATGGGTCACTTAATAAGAAGTGCTACTTATCTGGCGAGGGATCAGATACCTTCAATGGAAACAAAAAGAGAAAACTCGGAGAAGGTTGAAGGGAGAAGAAACATAAAATTTTTTTAGAGAGAAGAAGAGTTGAAGACTCGGACTACACTTAGAGCAGAGGGTGCTAATCCAAATCATCTTTGCGAGCAACTTTGGAAATGTACCATAACTCCGGATATATCCCTACATTCGATTTAGAACAACTATAAATATTTACTTGAAGCAAAATCGAAAATATTGAAAAGCAAACATTGAAAGTTAATGAGTTATTATCATTGTATTTACTATTATTCTTACATGTAAACATAGATATTATAATGATACTAACCGACGCACATTGCAACCATTATAATGAATTTAACACATAATTTCGGACACAAACCGAAGATTACGAGATTTAGATGATTTCCTACCTGATAACACATATATTTATGAAAAAATATATTTATATCATATACAGATAAGTTTTAAATCCATTACACAAGTATTTTATTGCAATGTTATTTATCTTAAATATAACATATAATATAATAATTTAACATATAATATAATAACATATAACATATGTTACTAGTCATCAAATGAATGTATTCATCTATTAATTGAAAAGAATGATTTCAGTAATACATTTTCGAGTAATTATTACTCGACAAGATTTTAACTCAATCAATATTATCGTTTATATATTATTTTCTGGAATATTGAAATGCTCACATAAGTATTATTTAAAAGGTTATAAAAAAGAAATCTGGAAAATCAGGTGTATCATGATCTGAAGAAAAAAAATATGACGGTCGTTGTATGACAACTTATTTTTCTGTCTGCCAAAATTTTTAGGAATCAGTCAATTTTATGAAACTCTTATGGACCATCACAAGGTGAATAAAAACTTACTCTTATAAGATGGTGGAACTTAAAATCTTGTTTTTCAGCACCTTGGGTTATATTCGAAAAACCTACATCAGACCCGATCAGATACGGCCTCTATCGATTTAATTTTAAAAAATCTGAGACGTAAAGGCATCGAAAAGCAAAAAAAAAAATAATGATAAACTTGTGAGAGGTATAGACTTAAAACATAATAAACACATGAGGTTTATAATCTACAACTACTTCTCCGATCCCAAAATAAAATAACGGCGCTGTATGGCTACATTACCCACATAACACAAATACCATTTCATTTATTTACCCTTGGAAACATACACATAATAACATCTTTTGATTATGTCGACCTGAACCTCCCGATTAAAAAAAACAAAAACACATGAGACAAACGGTTTGAACTGTAAAATAAAACGTTCAAATTGCGTTTTCAGAATTGTTTACGCTTCAATTCATTAGCTTTTTCTTTTATAATATGTGTTACAATCCAATAGTATCTAGAAATACATGCCTTAAATAAATTTTGGTTAAAACAATGAATTATATTTTAGTAGTTTAATAATAATTAAATTAATAATTCATTTTCTAGATGTAGACATATTAGCTTTTGCTGAAAAACCTTTTCAATTGAGGTGGTGTTCTATAGAGTTTTCTTTTAAAAAAAACAACTCCGTCAATATACTTTATTATTGTTTGATTGATAACTAATTAGATAATGGCTACAGATTGAGCTATTTAATAAATTATTAAAATAACTTAGAATATGTAAAAACAAAATTAAAACTGATTAATTAAATTGATTAATGATTTTAATAAAGGTTTAAGTTAGTATTGTATAATAAAAATTACTTCCTATTGTAACAGTCTTCTAAAATTTTGAACTTAATTGAAATCTATAATTATTTCTTCTTTCTCCGTCACTTTCAATAACTTCTCCATGCCACATTTTTCAAATAAAATGTATCAGTTCATGGAAATGAATATGGAGAATTTAAAAAATTTGATAGTATCTGTGTTTATACACTTAAATTTGTTGCAATATCTTGGTCATGTATTTTTCCAGATACTGTTTATGAAATTTCGTGGCAGAAAATGCCAATCCCCCTCATGGCCTAATAATTATTTTATGTATCTTTGGAGATTTGGCTTTTCTGTTATGATTAATAAAATTTCCTTTTCATTATTGCTTTGTATTAATTCATCCTTTTAACAATTATTTTTAGTGTTATTAATGCTACTTTTAAGCTCCAGGATATTCAGTCTTATTTTGTTTATGAACTTTTATCTTTTTCTTTTTTTATAACAGATTATGGCTTCAAAAATTGTGGAACGTACATACCATGAAAATGAAATGAAGCAACAAATGAAATGAAAAGGGGGGAAATGAAGGAATAAAATTGGTATCATGCAAATCTATTTACAAAAAAATATATACACAACTAACAAATCATATACAGAAGAAATTAAGGAAAAAGAAATTTAAACTAAACTTAAAAAAATATAGAAAAGATCAAAGATTTGAGAAAAATGATACTTATCGTTAGGATTGATACAAAATAATAATTTTTCATTTATTTTGATTTTATTTTTTATTAATTGTTATAATTTTTAAATATTTTTATTTGAAAAGAAAAGATATGTCCAGGGCCGGGATTCGAACCCGGGTCGCCCACGTCTCTGGCATGGTGCTCTGCCAACTGAGCTAACCTGTCTCGCATCCCGGTCAGACACGTCCTTTCTTTTCACTGATCCCATATCACCGTGTTCTCGCAATTTGCGATGTATACAAGGGGAAGAATGTTCATTGAAGATTACTTTAATTATAAGATCTTGTTGACTAACGTCATTATATATTATTATAATTTATTTTTATTTTATTTTTTATTAATTGTTATAATTTTTAAATATTTTTATTTGAAAAGAAAAGATATGTCCCGGCCCGGGATAATAATTTTTCATGCTTGAAAAGCATAGTAAAAAAATAAGAAAATAATTTAGAGAAAGGCACGTGCTTAAATAAATTGAGACATGATTATGAATGATTCAGATAACTACCATTGCCATAAAATACTTACAAAACGGATTTAAAACTTTTCTGTAAAATATATTAATATATGTTGATCAGATAGGCTGTCCATGGAAGGAACAGATAAAATAAAAATGTAAAGAGAGTAAGGTTATCGAATGTTTTCCTGCTTTTTATCTGTTCACATCAGTGTTATACTATATTAACGAATTATATAACTTTAAACAAGGATTTACTTACGAATAGTAAATGTAGGCTAGCAGTTATCAGATCCGTCATTACCATACCGAGTATGATTGTGACGAAAACGTTATAAACGTCCTTGAGAATATCACCATACCTGAAATTGCGATCATTAGTTGTACAATGTTTTCATAGCTAAAATATTAAATAATAATAAAGATGTTCACCGAAGCAGTTTAATGTAGTCTTCCAAAATCTTTTTTAATTCTTCGTTCAAGAACCCATTATAGTTTTCGAGATTTCCTGGACCACTTTTGGAAACGTCTTCCTTAGTCAGAGTGGTGAGATGGTGGTTGAGGACGGAGAAATGAGCGCAGAGACCAGAAAGCAGTTGAACCAAGAAGCACTCATAAGGACAGAGGGACAGGCCGAACCAAACCATAAGTATCGACTCGTAAGTGACAACAACTTCGTAATAAGGGGTCTCGGAATAAGGAAATGGATACCAACCAGCGATGATCTTCTTCCTTCCGGTTCCATCGAGGTTTGTGTTGAACCCAGGCATGGCTATCCACGTAACCACTGTGATCGTGTTTGCGAAGAAAGCCAAGAAGCAGAATATGTTGGACCTCTTTGTGATACTCCGGTATATTTCTTTTGCTTTAGGCATTTTGTGCGGAGGGACGCAGGTGAGGAAGTCCTCGCGGAGCAAATCGAACAGTTTGGACATCTCTTCGATGCGGAACCAGAATACACCCATTTTAGTTATGGCTTGGAAGGTAGGCATGGTGTTGAGAATGAGGTATATGACCATCTGGAGGTTCAGCTGGATGTAAAAGACGCAAAGGACCTGGGATATGAGGTATGGCGAGACTATGACGAGGGTGAATACTATATAAAACAGAAGCCTGTAGCTCTTCTTAGATGAGCTTCGGTAAGTGTTAAGGGCGTGCCATAAGCTGAAGACTTTGAGGTGTATCACGCTGAGTCCTTCCAGGAGCTCTGAATGGGATAAAGGCCGCCAGTTTCTCGGCTTGACTGTGTCTTTTAAGACCTTCACAGGAGGCATTGCAAAAATATCTGAAAACAGTGGGGAAAATTAAAAAAAAATATATATATTGAAGAAGAACCCATGAAGTGTCTTGGTTGATATGGTTGAGTCTGTACTGTTTCTAATACAATGGTTGTAAACGGAGGTGTCTTGTCCGAGATGACCAAGTTTTACCCCAATCAAGAGTACCAATTTATAGCGGCTGGGTCAGCCCCAGGGCGATTTGCAAATTCTACAAGTTTCTTCCATGAATACTAACAGTTTAAATAATTTATCTATCTCAGCCGGGTTCGAACCAGGGATCTTTCGAACAGCTGCTCAGCGGTCTACACACTGAGCCACCCCGCTCCCATTAACCGTTTCTAAATTAATAAAAATCTAACAAACAAATGTCAATGTTAACAGAAATTAAAATAATTGATCCTATGATAATAAACCTGGTTAACAGCACTCCTCAAACACTGCAAGTACCGTATTTCTTACCACAATAACCACCCGGTATTGTAGTTTAACACGTAACTACCAATTATTTTTTTAATGATATATTCCATTCCTAAATGAAAAGGAATAAGACAAAAGTAATTGTCATGTTTTAAAACTTGAACGGACCTCAAGTTTTTCGGAAATGCTATATCCGATTTGAAAAATACTAAATGCTTCTGATATGCACATTATAACTTAAATTAACCGAATTTTTTAATATATTTCATTTTTTTTAATTTTTTTTTTATGTTTCAATTTATAACTAGAACGAAAATTACAATGGATTTCCCACTCCCCCTTAAATTATACAAAAATAAAATAAAATGAATTTAATAAAAAATAAAATAATGAATCGCTTAAATATAATATTTATATACAATATTAAATAAAATATAGTATGCAAATAAAACAAGATAATAAATCGGTTTTTGTCTAGTTTTGAGAGCTAACTTCATGAGTTTTTGGCATTTTTATTTACTTATAATGTGTAGAACCATTAAAATCTGACTAAATGGTTTCTAAACCCACGTTATATATTTTATATATATATATATATATATATATATATATATATATATATATATATATATATATATAAAATACATTATTATACATTGCAATATATAATTGCTCCCACCAAATTAAAAAAAAAAAAATTTTAAATGGATAAAAAAATGTAAACCAGGCAGTAGCATTGTTATGCACTATTACTAAAAAAAAATAAGAGAAATAGACAGTGTAGTATTCCAAGACTTAATATATGTTAACTTCAGTATTATAATTCTTCAGATGGGACAGAACAGTCTTATAAATGATGGATAATGGTTATCACCTATTAATGAAGAAAGTGCTAAAACGTTTTTAATTATAACCTAAACTAACCCTTTAAAATGTAAAATTTTGGCAACAAGAAAACAAAATTATTGTAAAAAGCCAAGGGCGGATTTAGGAGGAGCAAGGGGCCATGTGCCCCCAGATAGTTTTTTTGTGTACTGTGGAGAATCCATTATATTACATAATTATAAGCAAATCACATGACCATAGTTGTTAAAATAACAGAAATAACATGAGAAACTATTGTTTTGATATTTTAATAAACCTTTGAAATATTTCTATAGATGCTACAAGTTTATTCGTAAGTTATTGTTGATTTGTTTTCCCGTCTGCCCGTTGTGCCCCCCCCCCCCAGAGAAAAATCCTGGATCCGCCCTTGTAAAAGGCCAAGATACCTACGTGTCAGCACTTGCAGCTAAACAGAGTCTTAGCGGAACTTACACAGACTTATATCCAATAGCGTTTTTATCATTGATTATCAATCGAAGGACCCGTTTTATTAATTCAAATTATTAAGAAAAGCAATTTCCTTCGTGCAGGAGGAATAATTGAGGCTATGAAGGGGGTAAGCTCAGAAGGTTGTAATCAAAGACTAACATTTCTCATGAATAATTTCAAGCGATAATCGTGCATGAGCTCCGTTACATAGGTTATATTTGTACTTCCAGGGCTGCCAACTGTATAATAATTCAAAAATTATAGCTTAGATATATCGATATGTGACCCAATTACGTCATATCCTTTGTTAAGTAAACTGTTTCCTTGGAAACCAGAGGAAAATTATCGTGAAAAATTAATATTTCAGATGATCCTTTAAGGTTCACTCGGACACCATTTAGTTAAGGGTGTGAGACATACTTTCGCAGGAGATGTTACTGCAAATAATAAATTCATTTTAAACTTATCATGGCCGTCTCAAAATCGAAAAAAACAAATGAAGTTTTGATCAGGTTAAGGAAGTTTGAAGTTTCTATATAAAATTATTCGTAAATAATTTACAAATGCATTAATTTTTCATATTTATGAACGTTATGAAAACGTAAGGTAAATTTCTCGAAAGCTGTCCTATCGATTTTAATCAAAATATAAAAAATATTTATATGTAAACGCTTTTTAAAATAGTCTGCTAGGGCTTGAATTCCGAATTCTCAGAATATTTTCGTTTAATGTATCTTAATTTTTTTAAATAATTAGCCGTATTTTTTGTGTGTAAAATAATTTATACGAAATATTTCATTTAAGGAAAAATATATTTTCTGATTGTAAATAGATTACCAGATCTATTCTCTATCTAAGAGAAATAATATAGATTTTTAATTGGAAAGCTAAGTTATGGTGGATGATACAAAGTTGTAGAAGGTAATGGAGAGTTGTAAAATTATGAAATCTAATAACTAATTAACAAAAAAAAAGTACCAACATAATTTAAACGTCAATAGGGATCAGTAAAAGCAAATCTTTTTTTAGTTTACTTCAACTGAAAACATTGCATTCAGTCATTTTTTTTTTAATGTAGATTAGAATTTTTATTCGATTCCCTCTTGTTTTACTGTTTTTAATCTATATATATAAAATGCTTTGTCCTGAATGACTGACTGACGGATCAACGCACAGCCTAAATCGCTGATCGTAGATACCTGAAATTTGGAGGGTGTGTTCTTTGTATGACGTAGGCATCCGATAAGAAAGGATTTTGCGAAATTCTACCCCTAAGCGGGTGAAAAATGGGGCAAAGTTTCTTACTTGCCAAATCTAAATATTTTCGCTGAACAAAGTTTCTTACTCACAAAATTTAAATATTTTCGCTGAACAAAAAAAATCAATTAACATAGGCCTGCTTTGGGCTTTTGTGTGTCTCATGAGTTGTTACTCCGACGCTTGAAAGAGTTTAGCTTTCCCGCCACTCTATGTCGTCTGATCCAAAGCTATCTTAGCAAAAGATCATTCGTCGTACGAGTCGGTAACAGTTACTCGACTTCTAGCACCACCACCTGTGGAGTACCTCAAGGCTCTGTATTGGGGCCACTGATGTTTGTGATTTTCACAGCACCCGTGGTCGCAATGAAGCACCCAGGAGCAATGGTAGCAGCATATGCGGACGATATTGGGATTTACGCTACCAGCATCAGCATTCCACATGCTTTTAACAAGGCACAAAAGGCGACGAAACCATAGTGAATGAGCTGAAACTGATTGGCATCAGGAGGAATCCGTCTAAGACGGGTGCCACCGTGATGTCATTTCAGAGTGTGAGTAAGAAACCTCTACCGAAGACTTTTACAGTGGACTGCGAGGATGGAAGATTATCCACTTCAATCCTCTACCTTGGCGTCAACTTTGATAGGCACCTCACCTTCTCAAAGCACGTTCAGGCAAGATTGAAGTTGGCACGACAGAAATCCCACATGCTATAACATCTGCTCTTGTCGCCGCAGCTCTCACTGTGGTTGAAATTACAAATCTACAAATCCATCATAAAACCTACGTTGCTCTATGTTGCACCACTACTGAGACACCTCTACAAAACAACGCTGAAGCGCCTGCAGCATTACCAGAATTCCATCCTTAGGAAGATCGTAAGTGGCACATCGCTCGAGGGGGCACTTAACACCACCATCCGGGAGGAGCTTCGGCTTCCCTCGGTGCCCGAGTACATAGGTCGGAGGCACATCAAATTTTTTGATGGACTGAAGACCTGTGCGAACCCCCTATTTAGAGACTTAAAACCACCCCCCAGACCTGGGAGATGGCTGGGCAGTGTCCCCTTGGTCGATGTACTTACATTTGATCTAGGGATGGGATAAGTACTCCCTTGTCCTTATCCTTCCTTCCTTTTCCTTCTTCCTTCCTCCCCTTTCTTCTTTCTATAACTGTCACTTGATCCCGCTAAACGGTCCCTCACCGTTTTGTATTGTATAATGTCAGCGGCCTCGTGCCGGTTCGAGTAAAAACAGCCTTCAGCGGACTCAGCCCGATGTAACACCTTAAAATACCGAAAGGTAACAGAAGGTTTTTATTTATATAGAAGCCATAGTTTTTACGACCTATTTGTAATCATAATTCATATCATAAAGGAGGTTCTGAAAAAAAAAAAAAAAAAAAGAAAGGCCTGCTCTGACAGACGTAAGAAATAAGACATTTGCCAATGAGCATTTGAAAAAATCTAGTTTATATTGGGCAGCATAATATCGTATGGTCGAACGACCAACGACCCCGTCATAAGAGAAAAAAAACTTCTCGCTGCTGCCGTACAACAATTGAAACCGTTATACTAAGTAATCCTTATCAATAAATTAAATAACATTACATACTAATCCTTTACTGCCACGAACAACAGTAAACTTCTGTCCTTACAGTTTGTTAATCAGTATCGATGTATGTTTCACGGATAATCTCAAGACTAGGGAAGGACACAGGCTACTTTTTATCAACACACCACACAGGCGAAGTTTATATAAATCTGTAACCTGATTGACTAACACACCCAGTGGTCAACGCACAGCAGAAACCACTGAACTTAGCATCTTGAAATTCGCAGATAGGTTCTTTGCATAGCTTAAATGAGCCCTAAAAAAGGAATTTGGACAATTCCACCCCCAAGGGTTTCCCCCTTAATATAATAGGGGCTCAAAGATTGTATGGAATCCGTCAGTTTTGAAGTTAGAAATCTGAAATTTCGGATGTACGAGTAACTTATAGTTAAAAAAAAAAATTATTTACTTAAAATGATCAGTCACGAAACTGTATGTGGCAAACCAAATTCCACGCAAGGGAAGCCGTGGGCAAAAGCTAGTTACCGATATATCGCACTATTATTTCTAAAGTGACTTAAGTCAATAAATTACATTTTTGGAAAAATGAGAAAAACTATTAGTGAACGTGGGGAAAAAAACTTTTCACATAACCTAGGTATTTATCATTTCCAAATACAGGCGGTAGGAAAATCTGATCCAACATCAACATCGCATAATGTCGATGCCAAGCCTTCAATGCTTGCGCTTTTTTAGCTGTAACGATTTTTATGTAGTTAAAAGTTACAGAGGACTGAATTATTTTGAATTGTAACACTTTTGATTTTCATTGTTAGAAATGACACTTTAGTGTATGAAATCAAAAGGGATACCTTTGTAAAATTTGAGTTATAAAATTGTGAAACTTTCACCTTTCTATCTAATACCAAAAGAAATAGATAAAATTTTGATTGATTAATTTAAAAGAAAACAAAGTTGCATTGAAAATCCGACATCAAATACATAAATGAAAAAAAAGTTTTTATTTTTTAAATTTTGTTTTAGCTCACAATGTTTTGTTTTTAATTTTTTTTTCTTCAATAAAAAAATTATATTTTTTAATTGTAGTAATTAAAATGAACATTTTTTTAGCTTGTAGTAGGATTGTGGAATTGTGTTGTTATTAACAAGTTATGCCTTTCCTTTTCTCTTCCGTTAATGGGATTTTCTCTTTCTAAGCCCCTGAATGTTTCCGTTTTCATGATTTCCGCTAACTATGCTTCTTGAAAGGTACGACGTCATAGGAAGCTTTGTAGTAGAAGGCTAAATGGAGGTGTTTTTCAACTCCAAGAACCTTTATTTCATGCCATTTGATTTCCATTCCATTAGCATCCGTCGTAAAATTACTACCTCATGTGTCTTGTAGCATTTGTTGGTAATGAATTATTAACTGTTTGTGAATATGCTGAATTATCGTATTTGTTTTTTTGCTGATTTTCAAAATATAAAGCAAAAACCTTTTTTTAAATGCAACACCGAAGAAAGCTATTCAAAACTAATTTAATTTAATGTCTCGATTGAGAAATGGGCATTTTCTCTGTATCAATGCACAATACGTTTTGTGGGAGGGTGTTCTGAAGATCAAAAGATTCACCAGCCTTATTTCCACATTCGAAATTCCAACAGTTTTTTCCCACTTTGTATTGAAATATTTCAAAAATTAAAAATCGTAGATACATAATATAAGCAAAACAATTGTTCCTCATTTCATCCTCTTTCTAATAAGCTAGAATAGAAAGTTATACGTCAAGCTGTCACTAAGTTAGAAAGGTAGGTACGGGAAAAAGCACCTTAGGTTAACTTTTTTCAAACTTCGATTCAATCGAATATCTTGAATACTGAAGATCGTAAGCTATACTGTAACCAAAAGAAATGTTCAGAATTTCATCCTATTTCGATTGATTCATAAATGATGGTCACACGATCCGTTTTTAAATACAAAAAGAGAAGAAAAAAACACATTTCATCAAAAGTGGCATAACTCGAAATGACTAGCTTAATTTATCAACAGTGACATTATTCGTATTAAGATGCAGGCTGTTTTGTTGCCAGAATTAGCTGAATCGACACAATTCAAAATAAAACGTCTTCTCGGACTTTGAAGTGGTAACGTCACATCTCAAAATAATGAACTTATGAAGTTTTTAATGCACTTTGGTTCAATAGAAGATTCAAGTCTCAACTTAAAATGTGTCCCTCGTGCCCAAGGAGAGTGAATAACATTAGGACACTAAGAATGACAAAAGTGCCTTCTGTCAGACAAGCTCTGAAGCTAGGGTTGATACAGTTTTATCTGTGATAAAGAGATATTTGCGCACTTATTTCATGGGCATAACTAAAAAAAATAATTTTTTTGAGATGTGTCACTTTAAACACATTAGTGCGATATGTTCCGACCAAGAAAAAGAAGCTTACTTAGCAGCCTTCTCATTTCATTCTTTAGGTTTCAAGAGATGTAAAATTCGAAATCGGATTGCTTTAAAACCAACCTTTGCAGTGTAGAGTGGTAAATTGAAAATTACTGGGGAAAAGTCATATCCATAATAATTTTGTTCCCTCTCATTTAGGTTAGTTTCTAATTATTATAAATGTCATTGAATCTAAATCTGCCATAATATTCTAGAACAATTATCGGTTGACTGAATCAATTTAATGGAGAACATAAAAAATCTCCTGAATAATGTCAATACCAGGTAACTCTTCTATGGTCCCTTCTAGATTAACCCAGATTGATTGTACATTGTTGTACACCATTAGATATCTTCTGATTCAAGCCTGACCTTGCCCATGAGTCATATTACCACTCAAGGACCAAGCAGAACATGCCCCTCTTCTTATATTTAAATATAGTTAGTACAACTACCTTGTATCTTTTACCAACCTATCTTCTTGTTATTTCTCTTTTCAAACCATTATTATTCCTAAATAAATCTCCAAGGGCAAATATCTCTCAAAATGAACATTCCTCTTCAACTCTCCCAGTTGAAGCATTTTGCATGCAGCTTGGAAGGCGAACATCCCCCAGTCATGTTAGGAAACGAATACCCTTCACTAAAGAGTATCAATACTGAGCTGCTAAGGGATAATACCCTAATTGGCTGGTCACGAATAATGTTGGATCCCATGGTACATCAATTGTCTTTTCTTAATATCTCGAACATAACTATCTAATCTTCTGGACACACATTGTTCAAGGCCTATTAAGACATATCACCCTAATCCCAACTGTCGGTAACCAACCTACAACTACATCGATCCACGTCTCTGAATTGGCATTAGGTAAATCCTGCTTGGAGCAGAGTAATAAAAAAACACTATAAACATCCGCACCTCCGTTTTCTCAAACAAGGAGCCTAGTGATTCACAAGTAAGGTTAGTAAACAGAGAAAGCACTCTGCATAGAGTGATATCTCAATTGTTTTTTTTTTATAATACATTTCGAAAATAGATGCTATGAAAACCAGATTAATTAATATTATCTGAGCTTAAAATTAAAAGAAAGGAATTTGCTGGTAAGATCTTAAACAGGTACATAAATCTTTTTCAATAACAGATAAAATTAAAAACACCCGTTCTAGCCAGTGAAAAATTTAAAACAAGCATATTATAACAAAATACTTTATTTTAAAACAAAGATTAAGTTTTTAAACTAATTCTGAGATTTTCCAAAAGTTTCATACCCATAGTCAACAAAAACAAAGAAAGAGGCATACAGACTTCAGTCTGTAAGTCTCAACATTAATGACTTCAAAGAAAATATACACATTCTTATTACATTAAAATTACATCATCTGTCTTTTATTTTTATGTTTTTATTCAAATAAATAAATTTATACATTTGCTTAAAGAAAGAGGTCACTTCTAACTTTTTTTTCCATTTTTAAAAACAAATAAATATTATTTTAACAAGTATTTTATACTTAAAATAAACAAACAAATTATAACAAAAACAAACGATTTTTTCAAAAAGTGGAATGGATAAATGAACTTGTTTTCCTCTCTTTGCCAACTCTGATTAATTAAACTAAAAGATTTATTAGACCAATTTATTCATGTAACTTCCGAGAGGTAAATAGAACTATATTTATCAGCAACTCAATGAACCTTATGTTAAGAATTCTTAATAGAATTTTTTTTTAATAGGCTAATGTAACTCAATACTTAATAAGGACCACATTGTTTCTAAGTTATCACTTAAGCAAGCAGGTGATAAGGCCAGGATCATGCTCGCCTACCAGAATTTTCTCTCCAATCAACACATTGTGATTGGGACAGAGGCTGAGTGAGCCCCTGAATAATCTCCGATTTTAAAATATTATCTGCCAAAGTCAGACTATTAAGATAAGATAAATAAAATATTATCTGTCAAATGTAGGGCTCAAAAAGGAGCACTGGCACTTGATCAATAAGCTATCCCTCATAATTGTATTACAACTTTATATTTATTGATATCATTTTGTCTTTATAATTCTATATCGGATGCATACATATTAAAACTGTTTAACAGCAAAGTTTTTTAAAAGTGCCATTTACAAAATTTTACAGGAAAGATGAATTATTTTATTATTACAAAACATTCATTTTTAAGGCTTCTTGGGCTGGTGTGTATTTGGTTCCTTAGAACATCCATAGTAAATTTTTAGACCATTCCAATTTGTTTTTAAAAGGCATTAATGGAAATTGATATGGGTGTTGTTTATGTCTCTTAATAAATTGAAACATTAATTTTGAATTGTAGGAGTTCAAGCATTAAAAAAAAAAAAAGAAAATATATCAAACATATCGAATAATAAAAAAATGTTTATGTTAGATATTAATAACTTATGGTACAATCCTACATTCAATCCATTCCACTTTTTCCATTTAGTTCTCAATAACAACAATACAACATTCAAAACAAAATCTTAACTGGCCTGATAACATCAGTTTCAACATTTAAGATACAAATCGAGTGTTTACTATTCCAAACAATACTCAAATGGGAATGGAACAAATACACTTCCGAAATTCTTAAACTATCTTTCATATATATACATACATAAAATCACAAATACATACAAGTGATAATAAGTGATCTTATTATTATATTATGATATATGAAAATAAAACAAATTATGTAATTTTAGATAATACTGTTTAATTAGTTTTTCATAATCTTAGTCCAACACAGAGTAATAATAAAAAAAAAGTCATACTTTTTAACGATATTGCAGTGGTGTAAGGGGCAAAAAAATAATAAATAATCCATCATTAAGTGATTGGTTTCTATGAAGTTCAAAACTAGTTAACGTTATTGAAACTAAATATATCGATAATAAAATTCAAAGATGATAGGAACATAAAGTCGTTAGGCCAGACATATTTTCGAATAAAAAATACATGTTTCTGAGCTATAACTACAATATTCAGAGGATTTGTAAATAGTACTGCTTTCAAGAAAGACAAACCTATTATATAAAAAAATGACAGTAATAAATTATTAATAAATGGCTATCCGGAGCCGATATGGTAATATTTTCATAATTAAACTGGAATGTACAATTTGCAACCACTCTCAAACAAACAATTCTAAATAAATTAAATGTAAATTTAAGGCCAAAACTAAAAGGTTCATAACTACTAGACTAACTTTCTTCATAGGATATTAAATTGAATAATTTATTAAAATCTTAATCTACAAGATTAAATTGAGTGACATAAAAAAAAAAAAAATTAAAAGAGAGAAATATTATCCTTAAAAAGACTTTTAAATAGTCTTTTATGCTTAGATTTATGCCAAGAAACCCAATTAGATTGTATGTAATTGTATGATAGATTTCATTTGCAATTTTTTTTATTTATTATCTTTAATGGATTTGAATTTCTTAGATCAAGAAGTTACCTGGGCCTGTAACTAATAAAAATTACCCCTGCTACTTTTTTTTTGTTCAAAATTATAAATAATTCAATTTTTACCAAAATTAAACAACAGATGCATTAGATATGCATGGAAATAGGTATCAAACTAATTCAATCAAATAGAGAATAGAAAAATACTATAATTTTTGTTCAGTTTTCATTTAATGCTCAGTATCTAGAAAACCACCGAAAAACTTTGTGAATAAATTTTTTTAAATATAGTAAATTTTAAATTTCGAACACTAACAGAGCTCTAAATATTCACTGATTCCAGTGATAAAGGTTAAAACAAACATTTTCTTTTAGTTTTATAGATTAAGATCACTCAATGTAAATTGAGAAAACTTTTAAGTTTTCCCCAGGGTAAAGTGAATCTTCAACTCTTGGATAATTTAATGTATATAATAACTTAATATCTATTTTCTGAAGAGATTTCATTTATATGTTGCAAAGTTTAATTAAAAATTTAATTTATTTTTTTCAGCTAATGAGTTATTTTTACTCATTTTGCTAGAAGAGCTCTTTTAAAAAAAATAACATGTAAATCTATCTGACATTATTGGATTTCTTCATTCTTTCAATTTTTATGGCTTAATGCAGGAGACTAACAGGAAAGGAATGAAAACAGTTTACCTAACTTACTTAGAAAGGGAGCAGAGTGGCTCAGTGGTAGAGCACTGAGTTGCCATGCCGGAAATCCTGGTTCAAATCCCGCTGCAGGCCATGACTTTTATTTAGTCTGTTTGCAGCGGGAGATGGATCATATAGGATCTAGGACCCTCCTGGGACCCACCCAGCCTCTATAAAATATTATAAAAATAGGGTACCCAAAATAAGGGGGGAAAATCTGGCGGTTGAGCGTGACCTAGGACAAGTCCTTGCAGAACCGTTGTCCATGAAAATGTAGTCTCTAGCATGTACTGAACCCCAGACCCTTCATGGGTTGTAGTGGTACAGGTTAAGTTAAGAACTTACTTAGAAACTTCAAATAAGATCTCAAGCTATAAATATTTACATCGGTATCTCATACAAAATCTCCAATGAGCATTAATTCCTTAAATAACAGGAATTAACATCACAATAGTAAAAAATTAACAAAGATCTTAATTTAGACGAAATATACGATTCTGTCCTATGTAATCCAAGAAAAATTACTTGTGCTTTTTCAACACATCACCACATTGCTACATTAAAACTCGAATGCTACAAAAGCTTAAAATACCATCAATTTATGGCATGAATTAATACACTGATTTCCAAAATAAGTTTCTTTGAGAATTCATTTCATCAAATGTTACTTTTGATCCGTTTGTGTGGGTGTTTGAAATTTTAAGACTACTACTATACCAATGAAAAAATAAATCACAACCTTTCAAGTTCTAAATAATCATTATTTAAAAAAATAAAATTATTTTATAAACAAAATTATATAGGATGACAACAATCTACACATTAAGGACAACAATCTAAGATCATTTTCACAAGTAGTTTGCGCTAATAAGGGGTATTTAGTATACAAATCTGGAGATGAAGTTAAACCGTATCAGATCAAGATCCTCTGGGTTGAGAGGCAAGTAGGGCCTCTCACTTATCGCTACCTAGATCGCACTTTCCAGGCATCCATCGGCCTTGATTGAAGGCTTAAGAGGATCTTTTGGCCCCAGAGCTTGAACCAAATGAATCCTACAATTGTGAGCAAAGCTGTTTCCAGATAATAACCATCAAGCTGTATTTCACAACTACCTCCAGCTTTCTCGCATTCCTGAAAAAATGTATAATGTAATACACAATATATACTTACAATACACATGCCTTGTTTATAATATAATATGATAAAAACACAAAAAAATTATTACACAATGTTTTATTCTTTCTACATAATTATTTTGAAAAATATGTTGATGGAGAAGATTTACCTCATCGCTAAGATCAAGTATGTGGAGTATACATTTTAAAGCACTATATTATATCTCAATGTTTTTTTTTTTATTATTTGTTTTTTTTAGGGAATTTTACTAGCTATCAATTGATAATTAGAAGCAAACCATCAAATTTTAAAACTGTTTATTTTATTTTTTAACAGTTTATATTATTCCTCTATCTTTATAAATGGTCGGATTATAGGCATATTAAAGCTCTAAGCAGACGTACTAAACCTGCACAACAAATGGCTTAGAAACAGAACAGTCCTTATGAGTACTGAACCTAAGGCCCTTCATATATTCTACCAGTAAAGGTTTTAATTTGTTAGCCTGATATGGAGATTAGTCAGTTAGAGTTAAAATGTCTAGCCATCTCTGTTATTGATGTCTCAGGCAGACATCCAGTTTTATCTCTTTAAATGAAAAGAGGGAGCGGGTTAGCACAGTGTGTAGAGCAGTGATTTGCTATTCTGAAGGTCCCAAGTTCACATTTGGCTGCGGTAGATAAATCATTTCATCTGTTAACAGCCAGGAATGGACCCTGTGGGACCTGCAGACCCTCTGGCTCCCCCAGCCTAGTTGCTACCCTTAAGAGGAGGAAAACCCTGACATTGAGCATGACCTCAGAAGTATCACCTCCCTCCACATCTGTTGTCTTAAAAACACTACAGCCTCTTCCATTTACTAAACTCAAAAACCTTCTCATATGTCACAGTCAATAATCATCAGTTAAAATGTCTATAGATTGCAATGATTAATTCATTTTTAATATTATATGTATGTATTTTTATATATATATATATATATATATATATATATATATATATATATATATATATACATACATATATATGTATGTATAAATACAAGATTGACCTACTATCTTCAACATCTGGGAGCTGCAATCATTGTTCAGAGTTACGTTGGAACATGATTTAAAAGTAATAAAATCGACAAGGGCAAGAGCAGTAGTAGTTGTCCATGTACCACCAAGATTGTTCAGAGTGTTCAATAGGGTCATGTAAGTACCACCGACAACAGGATCTGATATCACAGCAAAGAAGGCCATCCACTGAACAAACATCGTAGTTACAGTTACCTAAAAATATATTTTAAATGATGTTACTAATAAAAGAAACATTATAGTGAAAGAATTGAATAATTTGTTTCTAACTTGGATAATTTAAACTAATGATGTTTAAAATGGTCATGGCATATTTTAAAATGATTAATTGATGAGTACAGTTTAAGAAGTCTTTATAAAAATTACCTGTTGAAGAGCAAGAAGAACAAGCAATATTGTAATATAATAAGAAGGGATGTGGCTTCCAACCAACATGGCAGGTGTAATAAAGACAAAGATGGCAGCAATGATATTGAACACCAGCCTAAACAAAATAATATTTAAATAAACTACTATGATCATGAAAGCAGACAAAAACACTAATATTTTTTATAAAATGGTATTATAATAGTCTTAGTCCAGAAAAACCGATTTTTTTCTCTTCCAACATGGTAAGAGAGGTATAGGAATCTTGCTAAAAAATAACTTATCAAAATTTTTTCTTTAGTCGGTGAAACTATAAATGTTTATATATTTTTCTTAAGTGCTGATTAAACAATACATGGTTCAATATGCGCAAATTTTAATTTGATACAGGATCATTTTTCGATACACTTATTTAGTATTTCAGTAGGTGAACTGATTTATAATTAAGTATAACTAGTAAATGAATATTGTTGAATTATGTATTTAGTTTACAATATAGTTATAGATTCATGTATAAAAAATTCCTAAAGCATTAAAAGCACAAACACAAAATTCAAAAACAAACAGATACAAAATTCTCAAAATAAGAAAAGCACCAAATTAAGCTAAAAAGTTCATTCATTTAAATTAATACACTAATTTTGAAATATGCATTAGCTTATTATTTTTTATATGAGACCTGTATAAACCTCCTCAGTGGATACTTATTACACCTTTTTGCAAAGAAAAAAAATCAGTCAAAATCTGTTGTTGTCCATTGCATAAAGATTTTAATGTAATTACAACCTCTTATAGGAGCCATGTTCATAACCTAATTTGTTTACAATTTTTTCACAAGATATAAAACAATATCTTATAAATATTTAATAATAGTATTAATACAAAAATGAAACAACTAATTCGAAATTGGAACAAATAATTTTTCAACAGTTAATTGTAAATTCAACACAACACTTGAGCATTATGTAAATATGCAAAATTAGAAAACTATTAATTTCAAAAATAAATAGAACATTAGATTATCATGATAAATCAATGTAACTTACCGGTAAGGAAAGACTTTAAGTAGCAAATTCAATGGCCGACGCCTTGATGAAACTTTGGAGACAACAAGCGGCAATATTATCTGTAATGGAAGAAGAGGAACAGCTAACAAGGCCAGTTTCTCTTTAGGGACACCGCCGTCAGTCAATTTTAACCCAGTCACACTATCACATGCTGCAAATCCTACCTGTAACATAAATAATTTTACATATTTTAAATTGATAGTTTAACCAAATAAAGCATCAAGTTTGAAATTAACACATGGGATATTAAATAAATGTAATTTTCTTGTTTGTATTACTTCCATCTTGCTGCATCTTATCTGTTGTTGCCACACTAATGCTACTGATGCTAAATTTAGCGTTTCTTTTTTTGCACTTTTCTTAAATTTGCAATTAATAAAAATGACTTATTTTAATTAAAATAAAAGAGCAATAGAACAATAAAAAATAAGTGAATGAGACTAATATCAACATATCACTTTACTTTTTTTTAATCTTTTCGGACAACTGTGCAGCATATTCAAAATTGCTGTTGTTACAAAATAATTTTAGGAGATTTTAGGAATATTGACGGGCTAATTGAGTTCAGTTAAGCATTAGCTCAAAATGCCTATGCTCAGTGACATGGACCATACAAAGTATTATAAATCTCGGGCCCGCAAACCTATATCATTAGGAGATAATATGGTAAGCTATCCTATTACTATTGAGGCAAAACCTGTCCATAGGTAACTTTCCAAGCTTAAAATTGAATAAGTGTTTGTTCAGTTTACATTGGCCAGTGTATAGCCCTAAAATTTTATTTAAAGTAATCCTACCCTATGAAGCAAGACTTGCTTTTGCTTTGTTTTAGATTATATAAAGTAAATGAAAGCAATGCTTTCAGCTACAAGCTCATTAGTCCATAGGCCAAAAAATATCGTCAAACAAGTTCTAATGTCCACGGATAGTGCTATCCCAGAATATTCTTGTCCTCTATGTCAGGAAAGGCACCATTTGTAAAGATCCTCCCGTTTTCGCTCTCTAGAGCCCAACCAACGCTTTAATAAAGTAAAGCAGCTTAAGGTTTGTTCTGATTGTTATTCGTCTGACCATTATGTTGGTGAATGCACCTCTCTTAAGGTGGTATTATCACTGCCATAAACGACATCACTCACTCTTACATTTCCCTACATCAACAAACGGACGAAAGGTGGGTCCGACAGTCAATCTTCAGACCAGATTCCCTATCCAGAGACCAACGGTAAGCTGAAAACAAGTGCGTTAACCGAAGAAAAATTAGATATCAAAACCGACAATAACGAATCTCTGAAAGGCTCGGTTTTATCCTCCTCATTCGAGACCGATGAGCGTCTTCTGATTCTTCCTAAGCTTCAATTGGACATAAAGCAGGAGTTTTTGAATGTTAGACGCTTTCCTTTTGGTATACCCTTGGAGCTTGGATCTCTAAATTACTATCTTCTGATTGAGCCTAAGCTTTAATTGTATATTAGACACGTGCTTCCTAATTTCCGACGCTTACAATTTGTTTAGTCCTCAGACTTGTGTCAAATGTTTTTGCAGGTAGTAGTGCATCCAAATGCCCTACCTTACCAACAATTTCTATTTTGCAACGGTGCTTCTCAACCCATTGAGAAGTATCAATTGAATATATTCCGGCCTTCCGGGAAAAATTGGGCCCAGGTAGTAGCACATCCAAATGACCTACTTTGCCCATTATTTCTATATCGGAACTTTCCAATGGACTTTTCAATCCATTGAGAAGTATCGATTGAATCGACTCTGGCCTTCCGGAATAAATTTCGTCCAGATGGTAGTGCATCTAAATGCCCTACCTTACCAACAATTTTTATATTGTTGCGGTACTTCTCAACCCATTGAGCATTATCTCCAAGGGATACTCAGGGTGGGCGGTCACTTCAGCAACAGTCCTTTGCCCAGCAATGGAACACTTGTATTATTTCTGACAGTTATAAAACCGTTATTACTTCCTAAGTAAAGTAATGTAAAGATGGTACATACCGATATCGTTCGGAGAATTTTGTTCCTCCAATTGCCAATCTCCCACTGTCCAGATTTGAGCAAGGATGTCCGTATGTTGTTAATCGCATAGATTATTGTGGTCATTTTATTTTAAAAGAGTATAACAAAGCCCAAGGAATTAGGCAAAATTCTTACATTCGCTTGTTGTTGTGTTTGAGCAGCAGAGCAGTACATCTGGAGCTTGTGGTAAAACTAATTTCCGACGCATTAATCACTTACCTCCCAACCTATCCAATACAAAATTTAAAATAAAAAAATCCAATACACAAAATTCTCAAATTGCAAATTGTACCTTTAGGCTTGTCAACCATTCATTTGAATACAGAGCAGTCAAAAAGTACAAAAAATACAAGAGTGCACTAATGCAGCAATAACAATGTCAATGTTCAGGTAGTTCAGGTAAGGCATATCAAAAAGTAAGTGACATTGTTCAATAAAGTCACAATTTTTAATTAAATTATGTAAAGTATAATAAAATTATAATGATTACCTTAGAAGTAAGAAGAACCAGAGAGAGAAGCTGAATAGAAGGCAACTTAAGTATCTGTAAGAGTTGTTTATAGCTGTGAATGATCGTTACCACAGTCGGAGTATTAGATGAATGCTCTTGAACCTCTCGCTTTATGAAAGCTACAAGAGCAGTTACTATTAGGTACACAATGCCCCAGAAGTAGAAGAAACCTTTAAAATATATTTAAATATTAATAACAAAAATTTAAAAACAGAAATTGTATACTATATATATGTATTATGTTTATTTTGACTAATGTATCATCTTTATTTTACAATTATTATGTATTATGTTTATTTTGACTAATGTATCATCTTTATTTTACAATTATTATGTATTATGTTTATTTTGACTAATGTATCATCTTTATTTTACAATTATTATGTATTATGTTTATTTTGACTAATGTATCACGTTTATTTTAAAAACTATTATGTATCCAATTTATAATTTATCAATATGTCAATATTGTTTGTTTTGACCGGAGTTCAAAACTTAAGGTAGGGTGGAGTTACAGGTGGCACCCAAGTAAACAATTCTTAAAATAATAGTTAATTCCTAGAATTGTTATGCACTTTTAGATGCAGCTGCAGTTGGCAGGTGGCTACCAAGTAAACAATTCTAGAAATTAACGTCATCAATAACAGATCCTTTTTAAGCCTGGAGCGGAGGCTCCTCGCTCTCTTGATTTTCGTCACTTGACCGACTAGTTACTCTTATATTGTGTTAGCTTACTGTTTATTTGTACATCATTCAAAATAAAGTTTCTTTTTAAAAACTTGGTGATCTATTAGTAACTTTTAACTATATATATTGATCACAAATATTAGAGTTGTGATCAATGAGTATTGATTACATTTCATGAATTATTGTAAGGCAACTGATTAATTCTAAGGATCAATTCTTCAAAATCTTGGCATGAGTATGAGACCAACCTATTCTTGAAACTACGCCAAAAGGAATTTAAGAACTGAGTGGAACTCGATAATCACGAATATATATTTTCAACAACAGTCAAGGTAAACCAAACAGAAACCGATACATATATATTTATTGTTTTTTCCCACATCATGTTTTAATAGAAAATATGTTTTGTCTTTTCTTTTTCTAAATAGTGGGGAGTGATTAATGTCTTTTCTTTTTTTTTTAAATAGTAGGGAGTGATTTACCTCAAGTTCTATTTAAATTTTAGAACATTGAAACAATGATAAAATAAAGAAAATAATTATGACATATTAAATACCATAATTAATAATTATATATTAATAAAAATTTAAAAAAACTGTATCACTACAACCTGTGAATGGGTCGGGGGTTCAATACATGGTAGATACTGTACTGTTTCAAGGACTGTTGTGCAGGGAGATGATTTGTCCTAGATCACGCTCACCCGCCAGATTTTTCCCCCTCAGTTTGGTTACCCACTTTATAGAGGCTGGGTGAGGCCCAGGAGGGTCCTAGATCTTATATGATCCATCTCCAGCCGCTATCAGGCCAAATAAAAGTCTTGCCTGCAGAGGGATTTGAACTAGGATTTTCAGCATGGCAACTTAGTGATCTACCACTGAGCCACTACGGATCCCAAAATTATTAAATAAAAAATCATTATATCTATTACTAACATGAGCCAGTAAAAATAGGAAGAAAGGAATATTGTTAATGAAGAATCGCAAGTCACCAGGTTGGTACAAGAGGTGCTAAAATATGGTGGCAACGAGATATGGAAAGTAATTTAGGAGTTAATTTGGAATATGTGGATGGAAGAAAATATGATCCAAGACTGGACCAAAGCAGCAACATTTACAATAAACACAAAAGGTACAAGCTGTTATGAAATAAAAAAAAAGAAACGCGACTGCACCATCAAGTCTTCGGAAAGGAATTTTTAGTAACGGAAAATAGGAATAACAATGTCAACAGTTGCAAGACTATATAAGTATTGTTTTGATAAGACGATTGAAGGTCATATTTTAAAGTTTAATAAATTATTTTAACCTAGCTTCCTCTTCAATTCCCGATAATCCTCCGATGTGTCTGAAAATAAGATGGCCACTTGACCTTCATAGTTGAACTAGTGATTACTACCAGTGGGTAGTTTCTCTACTTGTCATTATCTCATGTCATTATGTATGTAGCCTATTTAATTGTTGTATTATTGTAATGCAGTTGTAAATATCAATAAATAATAAATAATAAAAAATAAAATAAATCTGATAATGTATTTTATATGTATTCATTACATTTCAAACTATCTTTATCTTTTATACCTCAACTTGAAATAGACATTTATTTGTACATGGGGCAATTGAATTTCATTTGAGCCTGTATAAGACTCAATTGAATTGGAATAGATGATACAAGAACATTTTTTTCTTTATCTTATAGATTTCGTTTTTGCTTAGCTTAGAGAAATTTATTGACCTCTACCCGGGCCATTTTCTTCCACAATTTTTATTTTAGTTTAACCAAAACAGGTTCAGTGAGATTCTTTCTGGTGAATACTGTCTGTCTATGCTCAATAATGAATAACTGATTCACTCGTTTGCCCTGAAGATGGTCTGAAAATTTAACCGAAATGTTGGGACGCAATAAAGAATAAAGAATACTTCTTGGTTTTTTGTAAGTACGTTGACTGCAACCGAGACAAATTCCTCATTAATATACTTAATAATATCTTCCATTCAAAATTACCTGGCATAGTAATGATGCCTTGTGGTTTTGGGTCACTTCTAATATAAGTATTACAGAATTCAACACTTTCCAAAGCCATAAATATGACATATCCAAAAAAATAGCCAGCAATCTGTCCTGCACTATTGCATGTGGAGGCATATTCAATGTTTTCCCTAAAAAAATATGTATAAATAAATTTAAAGAATAAATAAAACATTCGATATCAAGGGATAAACATGGACATCGAAAATAGAACATAGTCTTACCTTCTTAATAAAGTCAGGGCCCAACCATCCACAACAATATCCTGAGTAGCCACAAGAAAATTCAATAAGAAAAATACAGCCGATAATAGAGCAACTTGTGGTTCATCGGTACCTTCAATTCCAAGCCAACTTTCCAAATGGTAAGATAAAAATACAAGAAAACAACCAATCGCAAGCTGAATAGGAACCAGCCAAGTTTTTCGCCTTCCAAATCGGGTCAAATAAATGGAATCCACAATCGGAGCCCAAAAAAGTTTGAGACTAAAAGGCCACGTTGCAAAACTAAATGCAGCCTGAAAAAGAAGTAAGGAAAATTAAATAGATTTTAATACATCTGAATTGACTTATACAATTAAATAAACTTAGACAAGTAAAGATACTAAACGTCTCAAAATCCATGAGTGAAGGAAAGTGAGGAGGAGGTAGGGAAATCAAGTTTTTTATAACTAGAAAATGATTTCAATTTTATAAAAAAATTTAAGAGCATACATTTCTTATAAGATGTCCTTATTAATTTTAACCATATAATACATATAGCCTCTTCAAAGAAATAAGCTGGAAAAAAATCATTTTTATTCTGTGCTACACTACCATCGTAAACTAAAAGGCCTACAAGGAGGTAACTCCAACCATTGATCTGAAAATACCATTTTTTTGTATACATTAAACAATCCTAAATCTATTAAGTTCAGAACATTTACTTCCTCCTCACCTTTAAAATGCATAAAAATGTGTCTTAATACCACTTGTAAAATTTAAAAATGGTATGAAATGACACTGAAGAAAACTCTGGTCATGAAAATTATTCTGATACAGATATAAAAAGTTTGATAAACAAAGTGAAAACATTAAATAAATATATAGAGAACCATAAATCTGAAATTTGCAATAAATGATTTATCTGCCTCAGTATCGAACCCATAACCTGCAGTTTAGTAACTCGGCACTCTACACACTGAGCCTCCCCTGATCCACTGCAATATCGACAAACTAAATTATTTTTAGTGCTTGTTTACTGAGATTGTATCAAAAACAGTAATGCTAAACATTTATAATGGGAGCTGAGTGGCCCAGTGGTAGAGCAGTGAGTTGCCATGCCGAAAATCCTGGTTCAAATCCCGCTGCAGGCCAGTACTTTTACTTAGTCTGTTTTCAGCTGGAGATGGATCATATAGGATCCAGGACCCTCCTTGGGCTCACCCACCCTCTATAAAATATTATAAAAATTGGGTACTCAAAATAAAGGGGAAAAATCTGGCGGTTGAGCGTGACCTAGGACAAATCACCTCCTTTCAGAACCGTTGTCCATAAAACAGTACAGTCGGTACCATGTGCCAACCTGTTCACGGGTTGTAGTGGTACAGGTTTTTTTTTTTTTTAAACATTTATAAGCATAAATTTCCATAACCTCCTTCTGTAAACCGTCAACTAAAAAACATCTATACTATGATGATGATTTCTATACTATGATTCTATATAGAAGATATCTGTTTCTTTTCCCACCACATATAACTACCCAATCAAAGTCAACTGAAATCAGTGAGATCACTTTTAATGTAGCAGGAATGTCAAAATATAAATAAATAAATTGTAGCAAATACTGTATCGTTTCATTTAAATGTCGATTTTTTTTATTTTAAAAATTCAAAGTGGAATTAGTGGACTTCTGTTTACTAAGTTTATGTTTACAGATGGTAATGAGCTGTTATAGATTCTCTCTTTTTTGATACTATTTCCTATCACTAAAATTGAACAAACATTTTGTGGTATGCCATCAAATATGGCCATGGAAGCAACCGTTTTTCGTGTAATTTCTTTTTTTATGAGTTTAAATTAGGCCACTCGGCAGACCAAGCTGCAAGAAACATCAGTTAATCACCCTTGGGGAAGGGTGCTGTAATGAATGGACCAATCCCCCATGCCAAAACCAAATTTGCATTAAAAAAAATTATTTGTTTCTGCGAGGACAATGACACGAATAATTCATTTCTCATTTCAACCCAGAGGTGAAGCCATCACATCCACAAAACTTATTTTAAAAAAACAACCTGTGCATGATTAATTGGAAGGGATTTGTACTCTTACATGACAACGCCAGACATTATGCTTAACTACAGACAGTGAAGAAACTAGACCCGCCACCAGACTTATCCTCAACAAATTTCCATCTGTTAAATTTGGACAACTTCCTTAAGGCTAAAATTTTTGAAAAGTGATTCTCAAGTTAAAAACGCATTTTTAGACTTTATTTCATCTCAAAATCCTGAACTTTTCAGTTCTACGGTTAAAAATTTGAAATCACGCTGCAAAAATATATAGAAAATAAGGGTAATTTTTCTTATTTCATAAAGTTGTTTCACTAAATAACCTTTCCTTAGAAAACAGACATCTCCAATGAAATGGTCCAATAAAATATATGAAAAAAAAATTAAAACTATTTTTTTTTTTTATACTAAAATATTTATTGAATTCCAAAGGTAGGTCATTCTCAGTTGAATAAAACCAGATAGAAAACAAAATGACTATAATGTAAATACTTGAAGTTAATGGGCAGTTGAAGAACCACATTAACAATTTTTTTTTTAATACAACTGATTATTGGTTTTTCGTATTAGCATACATTTTAAATCGATAAGAAAATGAGATCAATAAGATTTTTAAAAAAATATCTTCTTGCATCATCCCTTCAAAATAAATTGAGTCTCATACAGGTTTAATCCAATTGCCCCATATTTAAATAAGTGTAAATTTCAAGTTAAGATCTAAAAGATAAAGATAATTTGAAATACCATATATACCTAAAAAATACATTATCAGATTGCAAAATCATTCATTAAACTTTAAAATCAATTAGACAGTCAATGACTGTAATTGTAACATGACCTTCAATCGTCTTATCAATACAATACTTTTACAGCCATTTGTTTATACTTCTGCTTCTTTGAACACTAAATTTAAACCGTGTTAAATTCAATATTGATATTATGTTGGGAATTGCCCTTATTTATGACAGAATACTGTTCAATTAACAAATAAATTCTATATATTATATTTTTCTCATATTTATGTATGTTAAAATTACCAAAACATCTGGATAAAGATTATAAAACCACTAATACATATGATATCCATATGGTTCTTTCACCATTTCTTTTTTTTCTCTCTCTCTCTCTTTATGTTTTTATCCACACCTGTCAAATAAAAATAATTGACAATGAGCAGATTGACTGACAGTAAAATACAGAATGACATGAAAGGTATGAAGAAGAACAGTACCCAGCGGTACCTCTCCTGTTTCATGATTTAGTTTCTTACTATGGAAATAGACACCATTTCTTTAAAAAATGTATAAATATTCTTTGTTTACCTGTTGTTTAAAGGAAGCGCCACGGTTCTGTAGGATCATTGGCAATGCTGCAGCCAGGCCAAGAGGAATCCCCTGGAGGAGATAAAGCAAGAGCAGAAGGGCGATATTCCATTCGTCTCCTCTTATGTTAGAGATATCCACCATTAGTGGAGATTGGGATTCTGGAGACTGCTGCTGTCTACGTCTTACCTCAGACATTACAAGTTGCTTTTAAGAATGTCAAATACAATACATATGATGGGTAGGCCTAAAAACAATCAATTATCGAACACTGTTATTGCATCTGATACCATACTATAACCACATAACAGGATAACTAGCTTTGAAAGAAAAAATAAAAAAACTAAAGGATTTTTTTCAAATTTGAATAAAAAAATAAATAAATATCTGAAAATCACAGGCATTAATTACCTCAAATAAAGAAAAGAATGCTTACAAAAACAGTAATTTTTTTTCTAACATGCATTTCCAGTTAAAAAAATTACTAAACAAGGAGATTTAACTCATTATGACAAGTCAAACTCCCACAGTCCACGTTACTGAATGAAGTTCCACTAGTAACCGTCAGAGAGCAGGACATTTGATTTTTAAATTCACCTAAATATAGACTTCTGGTAAAATTTAATATTTATGTATCCCGTAAATATCAGTTTTTAGGGAAATATAAGACAATAGTCATTAATAAATCTATCAGCAATAATATCTCACCGATTGAAACTAAAAAAATTGGAGTTATTGCAACCCTGCTTTGTTTCAAGTTTGTAAAATAACCTAGACATTTCAGTAAAACTGCCGGATCTAAGTTAGATATAAATTTTCCATTTTAATATTATTTTAGTGATTGATATTGTTTACTTTTGGATTATTTCCATTAATTAGGTCGGCATAACCACGGAAATCATAATTGTTTTATGAATCTATTTTGGTGACCGGCTGTCTGAGTAACAGTTTACTTATCGGTATAGTTTTGTTATCCATGTTTTTTAAACTATTTTCATGATAAACATAAAATAGGTAAGGCCTATTCAAAAATAATTTCCTATTTTCTAGTGTTTCAACAATAGAGGTTGCATTACAATGACTACTGAAAAAGGTTCTCCTCCAATGACAAATAATCCCCTAGAACAGTTTGTGATTCTTGCTAAATCTGTTCATGGAGCAGCAACAGTTGAACTAGTAAGGCAAGTCTTATCGGCACCTGGAGTTCATGTTTTCGGTGAACTACTTGATATGCCAAGCATTAAAGATGTGAGTACATCATTCTAAATTTTCATTTTTATTTTATTGTCCCAAAACCTGTAAAAAATACTTAATTTCAGTTGGAAAACTCATCAAATGCCAATTCTTATAATACACTCAATCTTTTTGCGTATGGAACATACCGTCAATACCTCGAAGCCAGAAATAATTTTCTTGAATTGACAGATTTGGAGAAAAAGAAGCTTCAACACCTTACAATTGTTACATTAGCTACTAAAATGAAGGTAAAGAATTCCTTTTATTTATAGTTTTTAATTTAAACTATATAAGAATAATTATAAAGCAATTATTACAAGTACTTATTTGATTGTATTTTAGTGCATTCCCTATTCTGTACTCTTACAAGAACTGGATATAAAAAATGTTAGAGATTTGGAAGACCTAATCATTGAAGCGATCTATGCAGGTAAGTGACCATAAGACTGTTTGGGATCAGTTCTGCAGGTTGTTGCTTCGAGTTAAGATAAAACTTGTTTTAACATTCACTTCCCTTCCTGTCATATCTTTTCAAAAATAGAAATAATCGTGAATTTTAGAATGATAAAAAAGAGTGTAAATATGGGATATGTGTATATTTCGGTAATCATTTAATCAAGAAATAAACATTTCAACTAATATTTTGATGTACAGATGATATATGTTTGTTAAAACGTTCATTTTATTCTTTTTTTTTAAAGAAATCATTAGTGAAATATGGCTTTTCCCATAATTACACTCTTTTTTCCACACTATAACTCACGATTATTTTTATTGTCTTAAAATTAATGAAAAGTTAGAACTTGTGTGACAGGTTGACAGGTTGTTGACTTATCTCGAAGCAACAACCTGGGGAAGTGTTTTATTTGTGAGTGGTGTTAATATAATAATCTACTTTGAGTCTTTTATCTGTTCCTAACACAAATCCTTCATTGTTTTTATAATTTTGTCAAATATAATTATTTTGAAAGTGGTGTAGGTCCAGTTTCCACAAACGTAATTTTAAGTTCATAATCTTTACTACATAATTTTTCTACATTGAGCTTCTTTTTTTTTTTAATTATGTATTATAAACAATTCCTTCATAAGCATAAATTTATTTAACATTTACCATGCTTAATCAAATATACAAAGCAATACCCTACATATTTACATGTAAAATAAAATGAGCTTAAGATACTTTAAAAGAAGACAATTCAATTATTGTTGATTTTTGGATGAATGTTGTAGAATGAAGAATCATTGGGTATGTAATAATTTTTAACTTTTCTATTTTAAAAATTTAATCAAAGTCTGGTTTAATAATTTTTGGATATCCTTAATCACTTTCCAATAAAATCTTTCTTGAATAAAAATATTTTAGAAAAATGTGAAAGTTGATATTATAACTCAGACTTGATATGATATGTTTACTCAATTTTTTTAAATTATTATATTTTAATATTAAAGAAAATTTTGATGTAATTCTTTTGTTTTGCCAATTAACATTTTTTTGGAAATAACAAAATACTCCAATATACTTTTTCATTCATATGAAAATATTAATTCAAAGAGTTAAGCTGTTTAACATTTCAACTAAAAAGTTAACTTGCTGAAAACATCCCAAAAATGACATCCAGCATTTTTCATAACACCATTGATACATAACAGTGATTAATTAGTCAAAGTAGAGACAATTGAAAGTTAACCAATTTTCATGCAGCTATCTTTAAATTGTTTTATTTATTTCTAGATATAATCCATGGAAAATTAGATCAAAAGAATTCGCAATTAGAAGTTGATTACGCAATTGGGAGAGACACAAGAGACTCTGATTTGGGTGTTATAATTAGTACTCTGCAAGAATGGTGCGATTCCTGTGAGGCTGTTTTGAGTGCTGTTGAAAAACAAATGCAGCAAGCAAATATAGAGAAAAATATAGCCATTAAGCATAGGGAAGCTATTGACACTGAGGTTAGTATGACTTCTAGTTATGTTGTATTAATTTAATCAATGTTAAAAATGATTATAATTAACAAAAAAAAAGGCATTTTTTAAAACTTCATCATCATGAGTCAAGGCCTCCTGTAACAGGATTCACAGTAATATCAGGTTTAACGGGAAGGGATTATCAACCCAAGCTCTGCCTCTAGTCATGGGGAGGGGCCTTACCCTCACCTCTGTATTGATTAAATTACAGTTACAGAATACTTTTATAACATACTATTACATCAGATTAATTTTGTAAATATTAATCTGACAAAATTCTTTTAGGTTGTCAACATAAAAAAGACACTTAAAAGTCAGTCTCAAGAAGTAGAAGAGGCCATGGCAACTGACTCCCGAGAAGCTATTGCACATGGCGACAAAATGAAGAAATCTATGAAATCGAAAATGATAAGAGGGAGCGCGAAACTGTGGCAAAAGTGATACGATCTTGTCAAAAACAAACACTCCTGAAGGAGTCTTAGATTGCAACTGTCCTCTCTTTCTCTCTCTTTCTTGTCATATTCATTTAACATCGTTACCAAACTTTATTATTGTTTCCTCTTCCATCCACTTTCCTCAGCCAAATGAAAAAGACATTAAACTTTACCATTGAGGGGAGTGTTTTGAAGTTTCCTTACGTTTTGTTTTTCTATATTTTTTCCTCTGTACTATTGAAGGAAAACTTTGATTAAAAGTTATTGTACCTAGTTTTTTGTGAAGGACCGAAACTCGATGCGATTATACGACAAATTGTTCTAAAAAAAATTGAAAAGGTTGTATGAGAAATTAACTGTGTAATTTAGTTTTTGTATTATTAAAAATACTTTTTATACAGATTAAAAAATAATGATGTGTTTATGCCTCCCAGATCAATTAGAATTAACCTATAAGGTTACATTGATATTATCCTAAATTTAATTGAAAATTAACATCTCGGTTTTCTTTTTCAGAATACTTACTTCATTTCTTTGTCATTGACATCGTCTATTAAAAATTTAATAGTTTATTACAAAAATTATAAATTAATTCTATCTATTAAACAAGATTTTAATTCCAACCATTACTGAAAAGAAAACTTGGTGCAGTGATTTCATATATGATATATTGTGTAAGTAATAAATCCATTGATCTAAAAAATATAAAGTTGATTAATTTGTGTAAAAAATATAATTGTACATTTAAAAAAGTTAATTTGCTATTGAGAGTTTATTTGAATCTTCAAATGAAAGCTCCGAAGCTGAAGTATCAACTGTAATAGTTCCTTTTAATAGTATTATAAAGTAAAATAGTTTTAGAACATTTGACAACAGAGGTGTCTTAAGGAACTTTCCATTATGATGTTAAATTATTTTTTTTTAATTCACAATTTTTAAATATAGATGGTTTGACATTATTTATAAGATAAGATTCAGGTGGGTTTAAGGAAAAGTTTTAGATATTGTTAAATATATGCTCGAAGGAAAAAAAAACTGACCCTTTTTAATCGCACGATAATTAAAATTATCGCAAAACTTTGAATATTGGGACACTATAAATTTAAATTCATTATAATTATTTACTATAAAGTATTACTGCTTTAATTAGATTTATCTTACATTCACTCAAGAGATATAGAAATCACCTGACTGATCATTTCTATAGCAGATTGGAGTTTTTCTGTAAATTAATTTTTTAAGTTATTTATGTAATTGAAATATGACTGTTCTCATTGATTTTCACTTATCCAATTTGTTTTCTTTCATACAAAAGATAAAAATATCACAAACCATAGGACTTATTAATACTCAAATTTTAAAGAAAATACAGAGCTGACAACAAAGGGTCCGGTGTAGGTTATAACCAGGACCAACGGATTTGGTCTACTGTGTAATATGTAAATTTAATATGTCTTTGTTCAAATAAGGTTTAAAGTTACGGTTCCCATTTTGGTAAAGTTAGATATTGTATTATAAAAATTCACCTCATAAATATTCAATAAGATTTGTATCTGATAAATACCACTCATCATGTTGAATTTTCCATTTATTGGTTCAATGTGTCCATTGTTTGCTTATAATTGTTTATATAAAAATGCTTGAAACATAGTCAAAGTAACCCTATTATTAGTAGACTTGTAACCATGCTTGTTTTTACCCTGGTTTTCCTTTTTAAGAAAAGAAGTCCATGTTTTGTTTTTTTATAATTTTTGTGATTTCTTCAGCTCACTTCCACACTCAATTTTCTTAGGCGCTGATCTATCTAATGAATGATTAACATTTCTTTCTTTTTTCCATTAATAATAAAATTCTTATTGAATTAAAAACTATGTTTTTCTACAGGGTTGCTCTGGAAATTTGTTTTTTTTTAATAGAAATTACCTCGGACAAGAGAGTTCTGACTGATATATCACTAAACCAGTGTTCATAAAATCAATATTTAGGTTAGTTCTTCTTTAGAAATTGTAGATGTACTACCAACACTGTTCATAAAATTTAGCATTCACTTTTTAAATTTCTATAACGAGTGCCATATATTTGTTTCTCACAGGGCATCACTCTCTTACTGAATATTCAACAAGTTAAGCCTATGAGCAGAAGTGTTATAAGTACAACGGTCACTCCTAATCAAATGTCTATAAAAACAAATTATACTTATTCTATTCCGTTTTTGTTTATAACTGATTATCCTAATGATTTGTTATCTTCGATACACTCAGTTATAATTTAAATTCAACTTTGAATATTCAAGAATTAATGTGTTTGATTTAAATATAAAGAATTAGTGAATTTTATTCCTATTACTCTATTAAATAAGTTGAAGGTCTCCGGAACAATTATTAAAATTATCCCTGATTGATGATGGAATAAATAGTCAGTATAATATACTATTTATCCCAATAGTCGAGTTTTGGCCCAAACTCCTCATAAGGCTACACCTACATTGGATCCGGTGTGATACGATGAGACGTCGCTAGCAAACCAAATGACTGAAATATATCGAGAGTTATAACATTTGGTTCTTTAAATTTATAAAATTAAAATTATTTTTAATACATTTACATTTTACTATAATGTATAGTAAAATATGTAAACCCCAGCATCGTATGTGATAGAATCACGTCGCACCGAATCGGATCCAATGTAGGTGTAGCCTAAGCCAGCTTAAGGGCTACCTGCTTCGGAGGGACATTATGAATCTTCAGTTCTTAATGGGTAGAGAGAGAACTGAAGAAATATTGATAATGAATAATAGGAGAAAAGTCAGATATCAGTTGTTGAAAAATATGTTACACTGATGCCACTCAAATTATTTATTCCTACTTCTGCTCGCTTAAGAGATATGCAAAACCCCAGATGATCCTTTTCCATTAAGTCAGGCCCTTACCGTATTATGCATTATTATTGTTTTAGTTTCATCTCAGACTACTGAAAGTAGACATCATTAATAATATTAAATAATAAATTAAAGCAGTAATAATTCATAGGAATAGAATTTTATGGTGGAATACAAATCCAATCATGTAGGTTTGGGAGCAGGGCCAAAATTGATAATGATAATGTACTGTTTATTTATCTTTTTTAGTAATAATAGTATTTTTTTTAAATATAAGTGTTAGCAAATTGTGATCTAGGATTGGCTGAATGTTTGCTTGTTCTAACCTTAACCCTTTATAGATAGATTTTTCTCAATCGTATGATTTTTGTTTGACAAAATTAAGAACTTTTGTAAGTTTATATACATTTATATATTAATGATATCACAACACAAGAGAATGATTGTAAAATTGTTGAAAATGATTTATTATTTAAGAGAAACATTTTGATTCACTTCTAATCTCATTTTCACAATAGGTAAAGAGAGTGACATGTATTTTAACTGTGTGTTTATATAAAATTACTGTACATTGTAAATTTTTTAAATACTCATCTTTTTTTTCTGTTATGATTAATTTTTTTTTAATCTATTGCTTCTGATTTATTTATTTGATGTTAATATATGTACATACATAGCTGTTTTTTTTAAATGTTTATTCATTTCACTAGAAATTAAAACAACAATTGAAAAATAACTGTATTTTACTACAATATCAGTTAAACATGTATTAAAGATTTCAAACAACAAATACATTTAAAAAATTGACTAACAACACATTTAAATTAAACATTGCAGATTAAAAAATTAAAATGAATTTTTTGATAATACAATTAGTGCATCTGTACATAAAATAGTAGTAATGATACTTGTTGATCAAGTATTCCATCCAATGGCGACATGAGCTACCAGGAGGTAGGCCATAGTGATTGTTACACTTCCAATCATTGTAGGAAATCCAATTCTGGAAAAAAAACACAAAAAGGAATAAAATATGATTAAAAAGTTAAACTACGTGTTTATTGAAAACATAAATAACACAGGCCAATGATGAAAAAACTTTTGTACTGAAAATACCTTATTCTTATAGTTTTTAGGGTGCTGAATCCAAATATGATATTTTAAAAAAATTTTTAGTTAAATTTATTAAATTAAGCGATTTTTAAAGAATTGAACTGCTTTAATGTTTAAAATAAATAACTGAAATACTAGGTTTATTGGTGTGGATGAAGTTGGTAGCACTGCTGAAACACATTTGCTGGCCAAAAAAAGTTGATTCTTTTTTCTGTTAACAGCTGATGTTTTGTTTACTGTCAACCTAACCTCACTTTCACATTTCCTGTACATGTGCTCAGTACAATGTCTAATTGCGGTTGTAAAAACTCTGCTGACAGTTTTTGCTAGTTTGTGATTAAAAAACACCAAAGAAGCATTACAGACTTTGTCAAAAAGGTTTATCTATCATACTTTGGAACTAAACTTGGTGATGAGGATAAATCTTGGGCCCTGCATAAGGTATGTTATGTATGTGTCGAAGATCTAAGAAAATGGTCAAAAAAGGAGTAAAACCCCTTTAAATTTGCTGTTCCTATGATATGGAGGGAGCCTAGAAATCATTCCAATGATTGCTACTTTTGCAGTGTTGATATTACTGGTCATAACTCAAAAAACAAGAAGGTAATAAGCTACCCTAACCTTCCGACCAATAGGGCATGGTGTAGATTAACCGGTCCCTGAACCACCAGATGATTTAAATTATATTCCAACGGAATTATTTTCTGATGTACAATCGGAGTTAGATGAACAAGATGATGAATTCCAATGTTTTACAGAAAATGTAGATCCTAAAATGTTTACTCAAATCGAGCTTAACGACTTGGTCAGGGATCTTGGCTTAACGAAGGAAAAGCCGAATTGCTTGGCTCTAGACTAAAAGAAAAGAACTTGTTGGCGGTTGGAACCAGCATGTGTACAGGAAAAAGCTACACAAGAAGCTTCAAAAAAAAAAGAGAAAGAAAGTATAGACCAATTCCAGTTGACAAGTAAAACCTGTATTAGCACATTATATGATTCTTTTAAGTAGCCACTGTAAATACTAACCATGCTTATGATGTAACATAGTGTTTCATTAATTCCCCCGTATACCGTATAGGGGTTTATACTATATAATACAAAGCATATTGCTGGAAAACTATGGGTGATACAAAAAAACTAAGGCTAGATTTAGATTTAGCACATAAAAATCTATAAAGATCAACTTATTTTATTTTATTTGTTATTCATTTTTAAATATTATAAAGATAAATATCCTATATAAAGATCAACTATTAAAGTTAAAAAAATTTTGTTGGCCTGTGTAATTAACCAAATAAAAATTGCTGAATTCAACTTCAAAAATCCTGAAAATAAAATTCTTAATTTAATGATTAATGATTGTTTGAAATTTAACAATTAAAAACATTACAAATTAGATGATCTGTTAATTATTGAAAAAAAACATTGTTGAGTATATTGTGTCAACTGAATTATTGTTAGTAGAAATATAATAAATGGGAGTCCCCATAGCAATATTTTTTATGATTGCCATATTTTATTCAAAATATGTCCAATTTTTAATCTTATTAATGAGTTAAGCTTTCAATAGCAAAATTTGATGTTGACGTTCTAATTTAGTTCATATATGAGCTAAAAATGTGATGTTACTAATTGTATAAACAAGCTTTTACTTGTATTGTCTTCTTGAAAAATTGGACTCGTGTAGTACCCTTATGTAAAAAGTTTACTGAAAATTTTTTTAACTTACTTAAGAAATTGCAAGAAAGTAAATCTATAGCCGTGCTGTTCAGCTACACCAGCACAGACAACATTGGCAGAGGCTCCTATAAGTGTTCCGTTTCCTGTGGAAAAATGAAAAGCAAATTATTGATACATCATATTACATGTCTACTGATAAATGGTTTGGACATCAAATTTAACCACTGTAGTTGGTTTTATGTAAATTCAGCTTGGGGCCCACAATACATTGAATATTTAATTTTGTATTAAGAGAAAAACAAACTAATAGAATATAGTACCATTTATATCATCTTCAACCTACTTCGGTACTTTTTTGAAGAATATGTACACCAGTCAAACTATGCGATTCTAAGAAATGTCTCAAATTATGGAATTTGAGTAAGTTAAAATACAGTTTAATGGAAGTTAACAACAGTTCTTAATTGAATAAAAACTTTATCATTTCAATAACTAAATGATTCTCTACAAGTTAAGTTATACCCTCGCAGAATATATAGTTGCGACATCGATAATTTTTTTAATTTAATAAATAATGGTCCTATTTAGATGTGAGTAATGAAGGGTATATATCGAATATACAAGATTATTATAAGTTAAATTTTTAAAACAAAAATTCTTGTGGTTTGGAACTCTTTTTGAAAGTGGCCCTACAAATGAATATATCATTAAATGGAAGTTGTAAATCACCACTTATGATTATAAACCTAAGCATAGAGCAAACAAAAACCAAATATAGCGTTAATATAATCAAGCCAGAACAAGACTTGAACATTACAATTATCAGAATAAAACAATCCATAAACTGGTAACGATTCAAATGCTACATAGCCAGCTCTCAAGCAAACAAATCACTAATGTCAACAATTAACCACATCTGGCAGCTCTTACTCCAACAAATACTTAAATAAAACATGTAATTTTGTAAAGGCAACTATTAGTTTTTTACTTGATAAGATTCAAATAAATTTTAATTCAATCAAAATCTGGTCCTTGATAATACAATGAAAATAATAAATGGAGTAATTTCTGTTTTAAAAACATGTTTCGATATACCTCCTAGGCATGCCCCCAATGCCAGAGCCCAGACCAAAGGTTGAAGAGGGAGCTGGAGCTCTATATTCTGGCTTAGGGACGTTACAATCCGTACCATCATTGTTGTTAAAGGTATGTTGTCGACAAACGATGAGGCGAGGGCAGACACCCATAAAATTAGCACAATAGCAACAGTTAAGCGATATTTTTCACCAACGCTTAGTATAACCAGCTCCGTTTGGCGTCCGATAAAATCAATCAGACCAAGCCTTGACAAAGCCTGTTAAAATAGAAGCATATAGATTAGTTAAAATGATCCAAAAATATTAGACATGTGCCATTTATAATGAACAATTAAAAATGATTTGACTAATTATATATAATTAAGAACTTGGTATTTTTTTAATATGTTTTATAGTATATTCAGAACTCATAGTATCCCTCTATGTCCTTTCTTGATCTTTTTTTTAATCTACGGCAATATGGGGCAAGGATGCTTTCAGGATAAATGTGTAGTTTTATTACAGTCCATATACTTTTTTTTATATATATTTTGTAAGCCTTGGCATAGACCTTCTAAATACTAGTAAATTAATTCATTAATCTCATTAAAAATAGACCTTATTGGAGTGTGTGCTTGATCATAATATTTAAACATAAATGTCTAGAGAAGGTAAAAAAACTAAAAATCTAGCTTCAAAAATAAAGATTTAATAGTTCTAAATATTATAAACTAGTTATTATATAATCTAATGCTTCAAATGATATGAACTGAAAAGAGCAGTTGACAAACTAAATCATAAACAAACATAAAAATTAACTTTTAATCTAAATATACAGTTAGGAAGAAAATAGTTGGGGGTGCAGTCAAATAAAAACACTAAATAAGTGGTTACTTATTTAATTTTAGGTAACCACTTATTTAGTGTTTTTATTTGACTGCACCCCCAACTATTTTCTTCCTTACTCTATCTTCCAGTCAACCATCCCCTCGCTTTTCATAAATATACAGTTAGGTAACATTTAGCAAAGCTTACTTCCATCAAAATAAAAAGAGCTGCGAAGAATATTAGAGTACTCCATTCAACTCTTGCAAGCAAGCTTTCAAGATCATGGATGTCAGCAAGTAGAAGGAGTAGCATAACCCCAAGCAGTGCAGTCCATCCGAGGCTGAGGTTAAGGTCCGGAACAGAATGGAGGAAGAATAATACCAACATGAAAGCAAGAGTTATAGTTGACTTTATGAGAAGCGCCATATTCCTTATTGGGAACTATAAAAAGTAAAATATATATTACTTTAACTGATCTTACTTATAAAAGATAATATGATATACATTATTCATATATTAGCTTGAATAGATAATAAATTAATAGTGTGTTGACAATTTTTCATTCAGTCAATCATAATAATAAGAAATAGTTATCTCTCACATAACATTTTAAGTTATATCAGTAATTTGAGGATGAACAATAAATACAAAAAGTAAATCTTATCAAACGCCAATTTGAAATACTCACACATAAATTAACTAAGTAAAATATATACATTAATATAAAAAATAAAGACATGAATAAGCTTAAAATATATCTAAATTTCTGAGAATCATTTTTCAATCTGATTTTCTTTTTTTATATCCTTATGCACATTAACAATATCAGTAAGGTGTAGACAATTTGTATTTGGGATTACTATAGTGGTACTTTACTTGAAGTTAAGAATTAATTTTCATCAAAAATTAGTTTAATACATAAAGCAAAACTGTTGTAAATAAGACTTATATTCTGTTGTAAATTACATACTAAATTTTTATTAAAATCAGCAGCCCAGTAATAGTGCTTAGCTCTGAACAAAATGTTTTAAACAAAAATTAAATACTATCAAATTCTTTATAAATTTGTTATTAAATATTTAAGTTAATGGTGATTACATATTACATTTTGGCTAAAACAATAAGCAGGAAAGTGGTACTTTACTTGAAGCATTTAACAAATTTTGATCCAAGTATGAACAAATTCTTTTTAAAATTAATATTGAAGGCTTTTATGTTAATAAAACTAATGTATTAAATTCAACTACAAGCAATTAGAATGGAAGTGGTAGTATAAACCATTTTATATCTATGGAAATAACAGTAAAAGTTGATGAACCATAAGTGAAACTTTACTTCAGCCTCTAATTTTTTTTTTACTTTTTACCATGTGGCTAAGAAGATACAAGAATCATGCTAAAGATCGTTAATCAAAATTTTTCTTTAGTAATTACTTTTTTTTTGTATTATGTAATTAGTCCTAATTTATTAATGAAGAGGTGTTTGCAGATTACATTTTCAAGTTAAATCAGTATCGCTTTTTGAGCCACAAATGTATATTTTAACTTACATACAAGAAACTCATGTATCACACTCCTCCAACTCATGATATTTTTAAAATAAACATAAACCCATGAAGTCCTATCCTCCATGACAAGAAAATATAAATCTGCAGGATGAACATCGACTTTATTAATCTAATAATTTAATTATTAGCATCAAAAAACCTGCAATTATAATTAGAGGTAAAAACTGATTATTGAAATTTAACAATACTCATCACTGAATAATTATGTCCTCAACATTGACCTATAAGTTTGGCAAACCCATTACATTTAGATATTTCAACGAATACTGAAAGTTTATAATCTCAGAATAGTTATGTATTTTCAAAATATTAATACTATACAATCATGTTGTTTATAATTTTACCGAACTTTAAATTTATAACATTGTAAATTAAGGGTACCAAAGCCAAAAATTCCACTATACTATACCTGAGGATGATTATTATTATAATTAGAATTATTAACCATTAACTCATTCATAAAATTTAATCTATGATACTAAAGACTATCTAGAATTAACTATAAATCCATAGTTAAGAATAATTAATTTTGTACCTTTTTTTCCAATTCTTGTAGTTTATCTTCATAATTTTCGACAGAATCACTAGAAATAATTTTTAATAAATAAACAAGTATATTAAATAAAATTGAGGAGAAACTAACAAATGCAAATAATTACTTATCATCAGATATTTTTCTTTTAAGATCACCAATTAGCTTTCTGACTTTTTTGAAAATAGTCTCTTTCACGTAGAATTCGTCCTTGGTGTATGATGAGAGAGATGCAGCAGTCCGTTGCCATATCTCTATTTCATGTTTCAGTTCTGATAAACATATTAGACAACATTGGAATGATTTTGATACCAGTCAATTAGCATTTTAGAATATCACAACAACGAAGAGATACTTTTGTACCTTCAAATCTTGTTGGATCTTCATGACCTCTGCGTTTCAAATTTCTGAATACATATCTGAGATGGAAGTGAACATACACCATGACTAACAACAGGCCAATTCCCATATGAAATGTAAACACACTGAAATTTATACCCTATAAATGAATAAAAAATATATACATATCTTGTAGAATTTATCTCTCTATTGTATACAATTTTTTTCCAATGTACAATAAATTTATAAGGAAAATATACAATATAACAATTATAGAACAATGGGAGTTCAAGTGTTTGAGCAATTGTAAAATTGGAGCATTCGAGCAATTTCGTTTAATGGTTTTTCATCATTCGAGGTAAATGCAAACTTTAAATTGAGGTTCAATCATTAGTTTTGATTAAATATTAGGAAGATATGACATATTATTTAAAGATTCTTTACTTGTGATAATCCCAAACTATAACATATAACATTATTTAACAACATTTAATATAATGGAAATATTTATTTAATCGAATAACAAATGATGTGATCCTTTGGACTAGTAGTTAACATATTGTTTATCTTCCCCAGAGAATTTTATTCATGAATTAACAATTGCTTGCCATATTTTATTAGCAATAATAAATTAATAATTTAAAAACAGTTATCAATAATAACTAAACTTACAGCCTCTTTCACATCTTTATTAGTAGCTATAATGACATTTGGGGGATCACCAATTGGTGTAAGCGCGCCACCAATATTTGAGTACATGACCACAGCCATCAGAATCGGCACAGGATTCAGTTCAATAACTTCACATAGCCTATTTAAAATATAATTTTAATATATTTTTATCAAAAACATAGACACATAGATTATATATCACAATAAATATCTATCAGGAAAATAGCACATAAGGTTTTATTGTCTTATATCATTGTGGTTTATTGTTTTATATCAAAATTGAATATGAAAACTTTAAATATTAAGTCTGAGCCTTAATACCAATACACCAAATGGTACTTTTAAAAGAATAAAATGAAAGAGAAAAAGTAAGAAAGAGAAGATGATAGTAACAGAAGAACAAATCATAATTTTTAACACCTTTGTTTTTTATGTTTCAAAATTGAATAATTGTTCCACTGGTTTTCGCTTCAAGTTGAGACACAACAAGTTTTAACTTTTCATCCCTTTCCCTTTGAATATTTTCCAAAAATACTAGTTATCATCAGCTTTGGTATGGAAAAGAGACTGTATTTATGGGAAATTTGTATAATGTGCTAATGAACTTCAAGTAAAGTGTCTCTTCCGGTGAGCACATAATAGCCAAAAAGGAAGGTGCACAACTATATATTATACCAATATATCCAAACTTTGATTTTCTGAGATTAACTGTTTTTGGGTTATATGAGAGACTTTCAAGCATAAGGACCAGTCACATCAAAATAGTTTCGTGGATGGCCAAAATAGATATATTCATTTAAATCTGGAATTAGCTTAGGCCTGGAAACTTAAAACTTTGAATTCATACAACTATTATCCTTTTGTTTGTTCTAGATTGGGTGTAAAATGTGGTTACTAACTTTGAAGAAGAACAATGTCTAAAGATCTTTAAAAAAAATAGTATTGCACAAGATATTCAGTCCGAAAAAGGATTTGTCCACTGGAGATTTCAGGAGGTCACAGAATGCAGAATTACTGATTAAATATTAATCTATTTAAAACTTATGTAATTGCTGAGGTTAACACAGGCTTATAAATTTGTTGAACATTATTAAGAACAAATCCCTATAAGTTAATCAGTGCTGAGCAGACCAGTAAATGTCCAAGGGATGTAGATAGGAGGATCATAAAAGGGCGGTCTTGCATATTTGGGTTTGATTGTTCCCTGGGCATTCATGTTTTATTTATTTTATGTTATTAATGTTTTGATATTTAATGGAGTGGAGTGGTTCAATGGTAGAGCACTGAGTTGCCATGCCGGAAATCCTGGTTCAAAACCCGCTGCGGACAAGACTTTTATTTAGTCAGTTTGTAGCCGGAGATGGATCATATAGGATCTAGGACCTTCCTGGGGCTCACCTAGCCTCTATAAAATATTATAAAAATAGGTTACCCGAAATAAGGGGGAAAATCTGACGGTTGAGCGTGACCTAGGACAAGTCACCTTGCAAAACCATTGTCCATGAAACAGTACAGTCTCTACCATGTACTGAACTCCAGACTCGTTCATGGGTTGTAGTGGTACAGGTTTTTTTGTTCCCTGGACATTACTTTGTAAACAGCTATTGGTGATATGGGCATCAAGCCTCCAGTTTCACTAAGCCTTTTATTATTATTATTAAATAACATTAATTTGGTTTACCTTATAGTTATTGGTGTCATAAATAGTGCAGTTGTGACATTATCCAAAAACGATGATATCACTGCTGTAAAAGCACACAAGGTATTAATCAAAGGCCAAACTTTTCCATTTGTTATCTGAAATTCATCATATAATGTATTGTTACAACTGTTTCAATTTCAAGATTAATATATTCAATTATTGATCAATGTCATAAGTTAAATATTAGTTACTATTTAATGAATGTTATAACTCTACTATATTTATTTTCATTTAATTCATTTAGACTTTGATGCTATGCATTTACAAATAGGAAGCACTAAATTCGGTTATTGATCCAACTAATAAATATTGCCCTAGTCCATCCTATAAATAAAACCTCAACCCCCCTATATCTCAAAGACTACCGGCCAATCTCCATAATTCCCATCCTTTCCAAACCTCTCGAAAGAATAGTCCAGTCTCAAATTTCAAATTTTCTCGAACAGTCTGAACTCCTTGATCCGCTTCAATCAGGCTTTCATCCTGGTTTTTCCACTCAATCTGCCCTTACCAAAATCACTACTGACATACATAAAGCCATGGACAACAAACAACTAACCGTGCTAATCCTACTAAACTTTTCAACAGCTTTCGATTCCTTGGACCATTCTATCCTTTTTTCCAAACTAAAGTCATTGTTCTTTTCCAACAGCTCTATTCTATGGTTCCAATCCTTCCTCTCTGACAGGTCCCAAGCGGTTTCTATGCCCAACCGACCACTTTCCTCTTTCCTCACTCTATCCTCAGGTGTGGCACAGGGCTCAAGCATCTCTCCTCTCTTTTTCGACTGTTACATCAACGATCTTCCTAAATCTGTTCACCACTGTTCCTACCATCTATATGCTGACGACTTCCAAATCTATTTATCCTTTCCTCCTTCTGAGCTATCATTTGCGTTCACCAGTATTCAGCAAGACCTAGATAGGATTATTGCCTGGGAAAAGCTGAACAAACTGGAATTGAACGCAATGGAAACCCAGGCCATTGTTCAAGGTTCCAACTCCCTCCTTACTACTATCCCCACCCTCCCAACATTAATCCTAAACGACCACCCCATCAGTTTAAACTCCTCCATTAAAAACCTAGGCATTATCCTTGACCAAAACCTTTCCTGGAAACCCCATGTCACCCAAATAGCCCGACGATCAATTAGTTCCCTGAAATTATTTCATCAATCTCGGCATCTCCTTACACAAGCAGCCCGGAAGCTTCTCGTATCATCCCTGATCTTCCCCCACTTTGACTACCGGGTGTCACATCACTATCATAAGTTAAAGTGGCTCTTCCCTCCCATTCGTAGACAATATTTCCTTAGTGTTTTTCTATACCAATCCATTAACTCGCAACACCCTTCATATATCTATAGTCTCCTCCAATTCAAATCCTCTGTCCAGTACCACAAAACAAGATCCCGTCTTTCCGATCTCTACATTCCATTCCACAGAATTAAGGCATTCGAGCGTTCCTTCCTCGCCCGCTCCACCACTGTGTGGAACTCAATCCCTCCTTTCATCCGCCATTCTTCTTCACTGGATTTATTTAAATCACTGCTTTTCCATCACCTCTTGGCATCCTAAAAAGACGCTCTCCAGGCAGGTCAATCTTCTGCTTGAATAAATTAGTATTGAATACTCGATCTCGTTACCAACGTGTTTTGTTTATTTTTCCAACAACTAAGAAGATACAGACTTTGTAAATACTTTATCGCATGCTATGCCATTCACTTATTTTATTTAGCAATTTCGTTGTTAACTATTGTATTAATGTTATTTATTATTATTTTGTTAATATCAATACCTATATTTATTTTCGACAATTAGTTAAAATCCTGTCAAGTTTCGTACTTATTTATTTATATATATATTTTTTTTCTATTTCTATTTTTATTATGTTTTGTCAATCTTGATTACTTCATGATTTGTATTATTGTGTAGCCTTCTGGCCAGATGAATATTATGTTTATTTTATTTGTTCATTATTGTTATTCATTATTATTATATTCTATGTGTTATTCAGAATAAAGTTTGTTTTCTATTCTATTCTATTCTATTGTATAATTTTTACATTTCACCTTAAAGCACTTTCAGAAACTGGGACAAGGATCTGAGAATGGTTAAGGGAAACAACATTCTTATCAAGCTGACCAATGACGACCATTCCAAAAAGAACAAGGAACACTAAAGTAGCTAGAGAATTTGAGATGAAGATGATTTCAAAGGCCCCATTGATTATCACTCCACCCTAATTTTCCATTTTTTATTTAAAAAATAGTGATTTTTTGCTTAAGTTCCTAAGGGTACACATTAAAGAGTAAAATGTCAAACACCAAGAAATATAAAAAATATTGTACATTTTTATAAACATAAGCCAATTATAAATCTACTGAAAATGTTTATTTCCTTTTAACTAAATTGTAAGTAATTCATATTATAATTTTTAAAAGATACTTTATATAATTATATCATAATTTTTTAATAATACTGAATTTACTAACAATGTTTACTGTAGTGATTACGCACAGCTTAAAAACTGTAAAATGCGTTCCTCGTCTCCTCCCCCCCTCAAACAAATTTTCCACATTCATAGTGTTACGGTCCGAGAGAAAGGCCCGGAAGGATTAGGATGGCTGAAGGGATTATAAGATTAGAAAGATCTCGCCCTGGCGAGGCGGTCCTCGTTCTTCCGAGAAGTGCCCCACCCCGACCTACCTTGCCTATATAAAAAGGCCAGCTGTTTCGGCCGAGTTAGTATCAGTACCAGGCAGTCTGTAATAAGTGCTAAGTTAGTATCAGTCTGTAATAAGTGCTAAGTTAGTATCAGTCTGTAATAAGTGCTAAGTTAGTATCAGTCTGTAATAAGTGCTAAGTGAGTAACAGTGACAGCGATAATTAGTGGCCGTGTAATAAGTGTAATAAACTGTGTGTCAGTTTGTCATATTTGGAGAGTTTTACGGTCGGTGGACTTTAATTAGCGAACTGTAAGTGTTAGTTTGTAGTTAAAACCTACAGTGTAATTTTGTTGTATTTGTACAAATTTAGGTAAATAGTTAAGTTATTTAGTCGTAATAATATCTTATAGTATTTGTATATTATTTTAGTAATTAGATAACAGTTAGGCCTAGGTTATAATCTGTTGAATATTGTTATTGTAAATTAGTATTAGTTTAATAATTTAATTGTTTTAAATAATTTCCTTGTAGTCTTTTTAATTTGTTAATAAATATTAGTATCTTGAATTAAGTAATAGTTTAGTTCATTTTACACCCAGTAGCCCGTAACAATAGTTAGATTTCGACATAATCCAGTGAAATTTAGGATTAACAGAATTCTAACTATTTCCGTCTTATCTAGCTACTCCTCATTTATTTCATACCCAACATTGGTTCCATGCACAATTAAGTCAGGAGAGTTTACAATTGGATTACCGTTAGTAGTAAATCAACTAATTTCTAGTTTGATAACTTGTACTATAAGAAGTATTTAAAATTGTTATTTATAATTATTTCACTATTTACTAGTTTTTATTTAGCACTACAGAAAAAAACAATATCTTTTTTATTTTATATTCATCAGCTCTAATTAATTTTGTTTTCTTTTTTCAAATAAGAGCTTATATTTATTTATTCCATGACTTTGTGAATAAAATAGAAAAGCCACAAACTTTTTCCTCTATTAGCTTTCTGTATCATCAGTTTTGACATGGAGTAATTCAATAATATTTACCTTGCATGCCAAAACAGCTAAATAATCAAAAACACCAGTTTCGGAAAACACAGTGACAAGTAGCATCATGGAAAAGAGTAAAAGAAGTGTTTCGACATCAACCCAGGTCACCATTTCTCCTAAAGAAGGTCTCTAAAATTAAAATGTTATTTATTTAATTAGTAATACAAATGGTTAGAAACTTTAATTATGAATGAACATATTGCAATTATATAAAACACTGAAAGATTGTTACTAACAGCATCAAAGGTGGCTAGGATAGCGATGGATGCCGTTGAAGCGACCATTGCTGCTAGTGTTCGATGAACAATCTGAAACAGGTTACGATTATGAATGATTACTGAACAAAGTTCTTGACTACATTATTAACCACTAATTTGAAAGTGTAAAAAAAAATTATAAGTTGTTAATCATATAATTATTTATAGAAAAATATGACTACTCCAATAATAATTATCAAAATAATATACTTTCAAATATTTATTTATTAATTTAAATATATTTGAGAATCAGACAAATTTATTTTACTTTAAATAAGGATTTATCTAGTTTCTTACGATTTATTATATTTTATTTCATTGTCAAACACCTGAGGCATAACTTATTTATATATTACACTTTTATTTAAGAAAGTTTAATGTTTCAGTTTTGTATCAAATCATCTTTATACCATATTTTAGTTAGAATAAATATTTAATATTTTAGTAATTAAATATAATTTATCAAATCAATTAGGAATTAATATTGTTTATAAATAAAAAAGCTTGTATTTCCTAAATGTACCATTCACACCCCCCGATGATCTAAACAAGGTTATTTTCCAATTTATCACACAAGATTGATTTTCGATATCTGGCCAAAAGTGGATCAATATTTATTAAATTATATAACTAGATTATCTTGCCCTCAAAAACAACATTAAAAAAAAGTGTTTTTGGCAAATACTGGAGATCCTTTCCAAATTAAGATTTAATAGCCTTTGGTTGAATTTTTCTAAAATTGACTTTCAGTTGCAGTTGGAATTTTATTGTTTCTTTATTGTTCATTGGCAGTTGGATAGTACTTTATTTCTTGTTCACAATGTGGGTAAACTATTGTATTTATGAATCCCTGGTAGACAATGAGTTCACAGCCTTAACATAAATTTGAAAAATAGATAATTCAGTTAAATTTAATATTATGCATCTAATGTATGTTCCTTGGATATTGAACAATAGCCTTTGAATAAAATATAATTAACACCTTAAACATAAATAACCAAACTTAATTTTATCTTAAAAATAATCACTTGTACCTCTTAGCCTTTCATCCCCTCAAATGAAAACAAAAATTAAAATACAAAAGTATAAATTGCAGCTTTAAATATATTTTAAAATAATTATTATTACTATGGGGTGTAACGTAGCAGGCCTCCAAGTGGTGCACCCACTTGCCAACTTTCGAGCCTCCATATGACACAAGCGATTAACACAAAAAAAGGAAACGGCCCTTAAAAGGGCCTGGACAATCACCTCCACACCCTTTTTTGGAATTAGGGAGGCTTGAGCAACTCAAAACATACTGAGCTTAAGATCAATGGTTTTAAATTTAATGCCGATATAAATATTATTGTCGAAACTGACCCCTCCACCTACACCACAAATTTTTACGAAATGCCCAACTATATCCTGTTTGTCTTAAAAAGATCTTGACAAGTTGCCTCTGGCATCATTACTTTTGTAAAAAACTCTATTGGAAACAAAAAATCCATTATACACGAAATGAATGACCGTGACAAACTCGAAGCAATTTGCATAGATGTCTGGAAAAATGAAAACCACTTTAAAATTAACCACCGTGTTGGCCCATGCAAGCCCCTTCTCTAGATCTTCATTGGCCTTGTGTGACCCGATGGATGGTTCCAGATACCATCCCATGCACTTACGGATCCATATGAAAAGCCAATCATCTGAAGCAAACAAAAAACTCACTCACTGGAATTTCAAAAAAGCTCGTTGGAATAGGTTCACCAAATTAACCGATCAATATGCTACTGAGGATCTGGTGGTGGATGGGAACCCTGACGCCTCAGCATAACTCTTTGTGAGAGGATTACTGTGCACGCCCAGTGAGAGTATACCTGAATAAGGACAAGTAAAGAAATGTTCACGGTTCTGGAGCCAAACTCTTGACGTCCTCAAGAGGGAAAGGAATGCAGCGAGACGCTGTGCAGAAAACTCCAACGATATGAAACACTATATCCTACTGAGGAGGACCCAAGCTAAACTGAAGCGAGCTGTCACATTGTTCAAAAGATCTGCCTATAGTTCTTCGTCTCTAAATTGGACTTCCGGAAAGAGGGCCTTAAGGCACACCAGTTTATTTCCCACTTAAACAATGACAGGTCTCTCCGTCACTGAGAACCGAACTCTTCCCAGGAAGAGTGGTCTTCCACATCGATTCCCAGGCAGCAATAACTGCACTTGCTAGCAATGCCTCTACTGACTGCTTCAGAACCATTCAATGTTGCACTAGACTGGCGGAACTCATTTTATCCGGTTGGACAGTAACCCTAAAATGTGTGCCTAGCAACGTAGGAATTACTGGCAACGAAAGAGCCGATATTAAGGCCAAGCAGGGAGCTGAGTCAGCCCAACCTGACATTCCGCTCACTCTTAACACAGCCAATAGGATAGGATAGGATCATGGTGTGGGGCGATCAACGACAGAGTTATTACGCCCTTGCTTTCGAACTACAGCTGGGTTATTATCAGTGACTAATAGTTTAAGTTCTTCAAATTGGGTCAAGACACCATTGCAATTCCAAGAAATAATCGACATAATAATGTATTAAATAAATAAGTCAGCTGAGTGTTAGAGGGTGGATATGAGATATTATAATAAATCATAATTTGGGACAGATGATGTTCAAATATTTAACAATAAGAAATAAGTATATATAAATTAAACGAAAATCAAACAGAAGTTTATATATACATTAATGGTAGAATAAATAATAAACAAATAGTACGGGGATAAATATTTATAAATTAAACGAATACCAAATAAAAGTGTATAAACATTCATACTAGAATAAATAATACATAAATAATAGAGACATAAATATATATAAATAAAAATAAAAGTATATGTTCATTGTCAAATAAAAATAAGTATCTGACCCAAATAAAAAAAATATGAATGCAAGGGTTCTCAAATCCATCAATCGAAAAAGCCAGATAAATAGAAAATCTTATGAAACTAAAATCGATAAAATAAATTAAAGATCGAATTTTTGTTAAGTTATTGTAATTATGCTTAGTCGTAACGAAGGTGAATAAAAATTCAATATTTATAAGGTCATATATGTATGACCGCTGAGATTTCATATTACACTGAAGGTGAGTCATTGCTGTTAAAAGGAAATCGAAAAGAAGGTCACTAAACATTTGAAGGTTATTAATTATATTAAGGTTTATTTTTTTTTCTTTGTAGGTTTTCTATTTCCTTTGACTCTAGTGAAACCATCTTCGTCAATAAGTGGGCCTGTATCGTCCTCAAATATAGGCATTATTGTGCTGTCTGAAGAGGATGTAGGGTTGGTGTCAGGGATTGATACACCCACTTCGTCTCGGCAAAATCTGGGAGACGAACATGTGGATGCCCCCTCAGAGGGGGGAGGATTGGGGGTGACAGGCCGTAGGAGTGGAGCAGTCGCCGAGCGGCTCCTCGTGCGACCTCGGGAAGGTTCGGGGCAGGCAATATTTTTATCAGTTTTAAGTGTACTTTTAATTGAACAATTAATTTTTTTATGTTCGATATTTATATTTTCTTTTTTAATTTCTCCAAAGAAGAAGGGAACATCGACTTGAATGCCGATTTCCTTTGTTTCTGTTTTTTGTATTTTCTCTTTAACTATATAGGCAAAAGATTTGTTTTGGGAGTTCGGGAATCTCTCTTTATATATCTTTTTCTGGCATCACTTAGGGATATTTTATTATTTATTTGAATAGATTTAATTTCTTTATGCATTTGGAAAATCGGGCATGAGCGATCAAGGGCATTATGTGAACTAGAAAGAACAATTAATACAATTAGGTGCCTCTTCGCATTTATTCCCATCGTTGTGTCTGGCCTTTCCGCATTGTATACAGACAGGCGTCTTATTACATTTAATGGCAGTGTGGTTAAAGCTTAAACATTTGAAACAGCGAAGGGGATTAGGGATTTAAGGCTGGACAGGTATATTCTGGTAGTCTACTTTGATTGTCTTGGGTGCTATAGGTGATGGAAATGTTACAATGTAGTTGTGTGTAGCTATTTCGGTGCCACTTTTAAAAATTTAAATTCTTGCGATATTATGAATTTTTTATTTAATTCTTTTTGTATTTCTTCGATTTCTAAATATTGGAAATCATAGACCTTTAAGATACCTTTACTATAGTTTAAAGTGTCGTGGGGGGTTACTTTAATAGGAAATTGTCCTCCAAAATCATTACAGGATAGTAAGGATTCGGATTGAGGTCCCTTAAATGTTTCAACTAATAGTAAGCCGTCCCTTAATTTTTTAATGTATTTAACTTCTCCTACTAGGCCCGTTATAAATTTATTGATGAAAAAAGGGGACACTTTCGTAAACCCCTCGTCATCATCTCTTTCTATAATTATAAATGTGGGACTGATTTTTTTTTTTTCTTGTATAAACATCCTATTCGGTGGGGCTTTCATCCTTCCTCTAGGACGTTTTCTTTTAGCCAAAGGGCTAAGTGGATCATCTGGGTCTCCCATATTTTAGGAGATTAGTAACACATTAATAGTGCTGAATATATCAAATAAAAATTAGAAGAAAATAAAATAAAATGGAAAAGAAGAAAACCAAAAACCAAAAAACAAATAGAATAAACAAATATCGATAGAAAATTAAATAATAATAACATTAAAATAAACCTATTCTTCTTAAATTGTAAAAATAGAAATTAAAAATGTAATTTTTAAGGATGTAATTTGTAATTTTAAAAATGTAATTTGTAAGGATGGCTCTTTTTACAGCCAGGATGGCACAGTTGGTAGAGTCCCAGATTAGCGATCTGGAAGACCTGGGTTCGAGTCCCGGTCCTGGACATATCTTTTCTTTTCAAATAAAAATTAATAAAATCAACAACTAATATAATAAAATAAAAATGTAATTGTTATGAATTAGTAATCTTAGCTGTTTGGTAATCCCTCAAAGCTCTGAGCAACGTCCGTCCTCTTCGGAAACCTAAACACAGCTCCGAGCTTGATATATATCCCCATCATCAGCGCTACAAACGCAACTCTTAAGACCCTGAGCACTGGCAAAAAGTGGGAGAGTCCTGCCACCGCTTGACCAATCCCAAGGGAGCTAGAAAGAAGAGAATCTGTGGCACGGTTCTGCTTGGCCACGGGACATGATTACTTGCAAGTCCATCTCCACCGCCAATGAAACCTGCCCATTATGCAATCTTGCAAGAATGGACAGCAAACACCTATTGAACTGCCAGGCTCTATAGTGCCCGGCTGAAGACATCGTAAATCGCTACTGCCAGGCTCGACATCGAATGGTTGAGGAACCACATACGGGCATTGGATAAAGAAAGAAAAGAAAGAATAAAATAATAAATTGTTAAAATATACAAAATATGTTTTATTGTTAAATATAAATCACGATTATTAATGAGAGTACTGGGAGCAGAGTGGCTCAGTGGTAGAGCACTGAGTTGCCCTGCTGAAAATCCTGGTTCAATTCCCGCTGCTAGCAATACTTTTATTTAATCTGTTAGCAGCCGGGGATGGATTGTGTAGGACCCTCCTGGGGGTTACCCAGCCTCTATAAAGTGGGTACCCAAAATAAGGGGGGAAATCTAGCGGTTAAGCATGATCTAGGACAAATCCCCTCCCTGCACAACCATTGTCCATGAAACAGTACAGTCTCTACCATTTACTGAACGCCATACCCGTTTACAGGTTGTAGTGGTACAGGTTTATTTTTTAATGAAAGTAATAATAAAACAAAAACTAATTAATTTGTGAGAATAAACTCTTTATTATTTTTAATTTTGATTTAGTTTCTCACCTCAAATATAATTAAAATATATAATACGAGTAAGACCCCTGCAGCGTAGAGTACTCCATCCTTTGGATCTATAGGTGACAACTGATAGGAAAGGGAGACAGGAAACGACCTGTTGATGTTTGTTTTTATCACTATCCTTAAGATCATATCTTTCACAAGGCTGCAAAAAAATAAATAAAAAGCAATAAAATAAAACAAATATAAAACAATATTAAATACCTTCCAGTAATTTACTTTACTATAAGTAAGGTAGTTAAAAGTGTCACTGAGAAATAAATGCTTTCCGACTTATGCATACTCTCATAAAAAGTTACTATTACCAAACTTTCAGATCTCTATTGTCCTCCACTATCTCATTATCAATAGTACAGTGAAGAACCAAATTATTCTAACTTATATGATATATTGATAATTATAAAAAATAAACATAAAAAGATACTTTCAAAAGGGCTAGATGTGTTTATGAAAACTGAAATATTTATAAGTAATAAATTAAGATATTTGAATATAAATAAATTTCTGAAAAAAATGTATACAAAAAGTTATGCGCGTTTGACAATAAAAAAACATAGTGGAGGTGAATTTTAAATTATCATTCTAATCAACCAAAACTGCAAATGCTTTTTATAAATGCTATCATTTAAGAATGATACATTTAAAATAAGTTAAAAATGAAAGTTATAAATTTTTGGAAAACAACAACAAAGGAAGAGAGAGTTGTTGGCTCAGGAAAGAGAGACTTGGTCGAAGCTCTATAAGCAGAATCCCCACACTGGATTGCGGTAGAAGAGGGAAAGATTATGATGATGATGATATTATATAACAATTTAAACAGTTTTAATTAGTTTTTAGGTTCTTTAAATTACATGCTGTGTTGGATTCAGAAAAGTGGGTACCATCAACTACATTAAAATATAAAAATAAATTAATGAGCAGGGATTGGAGGAATCTCTTAATGTCTTGAAACCTTTAACGGCTTCAGACAAGGTGACAGTTTTGTCTGTCTCTTGTTTAAAATGGTGCAGTTATGAAGTCAAGTGTTCATATTGGAGACACTCTATTTAACAGATCAACCCGAATCCTTGGTTTAGTAGATCATCTAGATGTAATGGGAAGATTAGTGTCTATAAATGAAGCTTTTCTCGACCTTGAAGAAGCGACACAAACTGATTACTGTCCTACTGTAAATTAGGAGAAAACAAAGTTTATAGGAGCAATTCTACAAGGAGTGGGCCAATTGGATGTCTAAATTGATATTGGAGACTTCGCATTTGAGAGGGTAGATGAATTTATCGATATAGACTCTCAGATGAATCGAGACAATAATATGGACCAAGGAATAAACAGAAGGTTGGTGGCTGTAAACAAATTCTATTTCAGGGTTTAAAGCACTTGAAGATTAAAAGCCTTTCACAGGACATCAAACTCCAGTTCTATAAAACCCAGGTAAGGTCTGTTCTCATCTCTGCCTCTGAGTCCTGGAATATTTCATGAACTCAGGAACTTATGCTTCTCAGAGACAGATCCTTGGACAAATTCCAGGTTGTTTAGGGGACAGAGAACAAATACAGAAGTAGTTAACACATATGTAATGAAATATTGTCGGATATAAAAAGCCCGGAAGGCTCCTCTAGGCAAGACATGTTGCTAGAATGTATAGCATATAAAGTATGTAAATTTCTAAAACAAGATGTATACTTTTCTTCACACTCATGCTCTGAAACGGGTAATTCAAACAAATTTTGAAAAAAAAAAATTTAAATGAGATAAAATGTTTGTCAATTTATGAAAAAAAAATATAATGAATCTTACATTTTTACATCTTTGGACATTAATGTATGGCAAACTTAATAAATGTAAACTTACGACGCATTTATAGCTTCTAAATGGAAAACATGACTCCTTTTAACTTCGGGCACAAAATCAATTAGACTCTCAGACACTATAGGGACACTCCAAATGTCAGTTATTTTCTGGAAACATTAAGTAAAAGTTAAAAAATATTAATATTAATAATAATCATAATTTAAATAATTAAATCTAGGATGAAACCATGAAAACAATAAACTTTACTTTTTTGAAAGATATTGATTTCTCTGAGGTTGTATCATTCGTTTGAACCACTTCGATCCATAAAGATGACCAGTGCTGTGACATGTTTCCATAATAAGAGGGGAGGAGAGATCCTCCAAGTTCAACATGTATACTCTTCATTGTTGGTACTTCCAGGATCCAAAAAGCTATGATCGTTGAGTAAAAATATCGTTTATATAATATATTTTTGTTGGGAACAAGAGGTAGCTACTAAGCAAAACACTGATCAAGGAGTGTGCAGCTACTAAAAGGCAATTCCATTTTTAATGTCATTTTTTTTAGTAATCCCCGATTTCCAACAAAAATAAACCATATAGATAGCCTAATTTAAATATCGAATAGTAGGCACCCTGAACATGGCAACTGGCTCTTAAATTTGAGATTTATATACAATATAAACTGCCTTAAATGATAGTATTTACATAATAAATAAGATTTGGGTTAAAATTAAAAAGTTTTTAGCATTTAGATCTAGCTGTTCTTTTCTTTCCCTAAACGTTATTATGTTATTTGATCATTCGTACAATAAGGATGATTTCCAATCTTTTAAGCTTCCTCTTCCATTTCAAGAGGGGCTTAATAAGTTCTATAATTCAAAGTGATTTTTAGAAGATCTTGTACTTATTTAAAAAAATATATCAAAACCTGATTTTTAAAAAATATTAACTGAGCATGATAAAGACCAAAGAAATAGTGTTATAAAAAAATCAGGTAAATGATTATAACTCATCATGGCGTGGATGACTGAATAGGTTTTACGCCTCAAATTTAAAACAATCAACTCAATAGCTATAAAATACCCATTTTAAAACAAAGGCATAAAGTTACTCAAGACTAATTTTACTTCATGATTATGAATTTTCAGTGCTGAAGGTGTCTAAATTTGGGGAAACTTTGAAATATGAGATAAGTAATTACTTAACTATTAATAATTAGATGGTAATTATTAACATTTCATTGGAAAGGAGAAGAAAAATGTTCACGCTAATTTAAAATAAATTAAATTTATGATCATAATATCAAGTTGTAAATAAAAAATACTAAAATAATTTAGTTGTGGGGATAATAGGTCAAAGGATAATAATGTTAATGAAAAGGATACTTCGAGTTTTCTCTTTGGGCACTGAAATCTGGTGAATTGTTCCTGAACTACGCTCACTTTTAGCCATTAAAATAATCTGAAAATAAATTAATTAATAGCCTCAAAGATATCAAATTACATTCATTATGAAGTACTATTAGTAACTTACAGTTATACTAAGCCATATGCTAATGAGACAAATCAATTTGATATATTTCTTCCATTTACTAACAGTCGGTTTGGAAAGTAACTGTTTTACATTATCAACATTTCCACTAAAAAACATAAATACGAAAAAAAATAATTATTGAGATAAAAAAAAATATCTTGTTATGTAAAAGATAGATAAGTAACTTGCATAAAACTGTAAGCGGACGGAGATGATTCTTCTGTTAAAGGCCAACCTTCGGAAAATGTTAAAGTTTCTCTTCTGTATACAGATGGAGTAGTTGGCACTGAGTGCGATTTTCTGGAAGAAAAATAAATAATAATTCCAAGCATCAGAAATATTCAAAGGCACGGTTAGGGAGGGAAAATGAGACATTTGCATTGGGTTGCAAATTTTGAGAACATTTTATTATTAGGTTAAATAAAAAATATTTGTACCACCTTTTTGGTCTTATTAACCTTAATTCTATCAATCAAATCAATTACTGTTATGACATGATGACATGTAGCAATACCAAGCTTCTGTGTTACCAACAATTGTGGTGCAGCTCAAAGATATCATCAATTTTATTTGAAATGCATTCTTAAAATTAACTAATTTTTTAGATCTCTATCATGACAAAGACTGGATTTTTATTTGATAAAGAACTCTAGAAGTAATATACAGTAAAAATTCATTAAAGGCTAAAATCCTTGATTTTAAAATGTAAATGAGATACTTTTCTGTTAGCCGGAGGCTACTGTAAATGAATTATAATTAGAATGAATCGCGACTAAACTAGAACTGTTATTTGAGGGAGAAACCAGTTCGATAAGTGCACCTTATAGACCTTTTTGTCAAACCACACTTACTTACAACAATATAGTTACTTGGTCTGAGAGGCAGTGTAAGCCAATAGAGTGTTGAGGTATAACCTTGTGACTGCCGTGGCACTGGTTAGAAACTAACCTGGGTAAGTTGAAATTTATTTTGAGTTGTATCCACAGACTGAAAGGTTGGTATAATCAATACTGTTTGCTTCAACAGAAGCAAGAAATACGGTACAACTCAGATAAATATAAAAATATTATTTCCTTCAAATTAACTCTATTTTCCAAACGTTTCTCATTTTATGTACTCTATTATAAAATTGCTATTCATAATTCTGTTCCTATTTTAAAATGGAATTTTTTTTTACTTTTATTAGGAATATGTGTTGTTGCTATTATTTTACAAACTTGTTCCTTTTTTACTGTTCCTCTATTTAATAATTCTATTTTATGCTTCCTGATGATATTCCTTGAAATTTGACTGAACTAATAGGATATGTGTGAGTAAAGAACTGTATCAATTTCAGTAAAATTATCCCTTAAACATACATTATACATCCATGAAGCATTTATACATCCATATTTGGGCATCAAATGCTAAATTAAACAATTCGTAATTATATGTAATTTAAAAACCCATATGAGCTCAATTTTACTGCTTCCCCTAAGAATTCTTACTGATTAAAGTACTTACACACTTCTATTTGGAGCTGAAGACTTCACTTCTTCAATTATATATTTTTCATTTTCTCCTGATAGTTCTTCTTTCGATCTTTTTAAAGTAATAAATAAAAAAACTTAATATTAAAAAACAATATATATTACAGATAAAGTATTGAATAGAACAAAAAAAAACTCTACTAACAATTGCGAACTACAAGGCTGTGGCTCTAAATAGTTGACCACTTTCTCTTCTATAGTCATTTTCAAATAATTAAGCTTCGCAGTTTAATTATTAATTTATTTTGTCTAGTAAGAGCTTAATTACTTTTTAAAAAGTACTACTTCACTCAACAGGACACTGTACATAAAATCAACTCATTCTTTATCAGTGAACAAAATAAAAACAATGCTTACATAAGTGTAAAAACTATCAATTCATTGAAAGGTATTTACTGTTATTAATTATGTGATTAAAATTAATTAAAATTACACCAATTGATATATTATGTCCATGATAGTGAAAACAAAAATAATTAGTTAATATAAAGTGATAAAAGATTAAAATATTCAAATATTATTTAATAAAAATACAACTCATGATTTCAGAGAGATGGAAGCCACTGATTAAGGACTTTGTACTAGAAACTAATCCTCTTAGCCAAGATATTGTTTGCAAACAATCCAACAAAATAAATCTAATAAACTTAATCATAATCAAAGCCTTAATTATGGTAAATATGCACATTCATATGAACTTTAAAAATGATTAAATTTCCAAATTTGGACTTAAACAATCATAAGTTGAAACACAAAAATAGAGTAATTTTTCAGATTCAAGTCTATAATATATATATTTTTAATTTTATATAAAATGGAGGTATTTGATTTATATATTTTAACAACATTATATTCACTATTTATCTACTTTTCTTGACTATTAATAAAATAAGTTTTACTGTCAGTAATAAGTAAATATGAGAACGATATAGTCTTGAAATGTCCCCAAAAGAATGCTTAACAAATATATGACTCAATCTCAAGAACTATAAATAAAACTTTTTTAAAAAATTTGTACATATATTTATATACTGGTTCAAATTAATAATATAATAACAAGTCACTTTATCATTCAAAAAGAGAGACTGGGAGAAGCTGGTGTAGGAGGCCAGGACTCGTCATCGAGTTGTAGCACCGTAGAGCAGTAGTAGTAATTTAAATATTAGCATCTACTATTGATTATTATAAAAATATTTGAGGTTTTTACATCACTTAGGCTTATATAATTAATGGGGACTAGGGTAACTCAGCCTGTAAGGTACCGGGCCACTCATCTTAAGGTACCAGATTTGAGACCAGCTGTGGCAGGTAAATTATTTATTCAGAAATTAACTTGGCCTTGTGGGACTGAGAGATTCTCCTGGGGCTCACACACAAGTCTCTATTTAGTGAGTATCCATAATTAGAGGTCTGGCAATCTAGCATGATCTCAGCAAAATAGTTGTTTTGTAAGTACAGAAATCGATTTTAAGAAGCAATTTTACAAGTATATTTTGCATAACTGTTGGTACAGAAATAGTTTAGTCCCTACCATCTGATAAACCCACGTGGATTGTACTTGGAACCTTTGTGGATTGTAGTAGTACGGGTTTTATATATATATAACTTCTGTACTTTTTATTTTTGCTTGTATTTTTCCTTCTTTTATTTATTTCTCATTATTATATAGTTCCACTGTGTAACTCCTGCTAACCGGCCACACATTAATTGTAATCTGAAATAATTAGCCTATTCAAAAGAAAAAAGGTTAATGTAACTCATGGTCAAAGGAATGAATTAATTTTTATAAAAATGTATTTACAATTGTTATCTCCTTTCCAAAATTTTGCTACATTCAGAAGGTGAAGACACTTTAATTGAAAAAAAAAATTTTAGAAGTCCTTGCTTCTACTTCCTTAAAATATTGGTTAGATGTAAGGAAACTTGACTATTTCAAAAAATGAATGGATTCCAGAGCATTACTATTGCATTATGTATGCCAAGAGGATTTCATTGAAAACTTAGACAATAATCTTGAATTGTTTTTGATTGATGAGGAAATCACTATAAAGAGAAAACATAGAACAAAATGGGGAGGATAAGAGTGGTGCTCATTAGGAGGAAAGACGGTCTCATCTCGAAGCCAGAAATGCAGAGCAACTGCTATAAACATTCCAGTTATGAAAAAATGGCAAATATTGCTTTTGTGAATGGTTAAAAACAAAAGAATATTCAATATTTGCTACCGTTGTAAATTTTTTGTGAAGATACTGTAGACCATAACTTTTTAAAATTAAATTATTGTCTGTACATAAAAAAAATATCTATTTCCAATTTGGGTCGGCTCAGGGAACAAACCTCGTAGTATTAGCCACCTGCTGTATATTCCTCTGTACTGACGCAATATAATATCATAAATTCTGGGATTTTGAGCCTTGGGCTCATCAAGCCTCAACAAAATGGGTACCCATAATTAGGGGAAAAACCTGATGGCTAAATTTGACCTCAACCAAATCATCTACCAGCATAACTGTTGGTTAAGAAACAGTACATACCATGTCCTGAATGCAATAGTCATCTGGGATTGTAATGGTATATTTTTTTTTCTTTAAATACATAATAGTTAAAACTCATCCATACAAAATTGTTATCAAATATTAATTTATTTTTAAAAATATGTACAAACAAGTTAATAATAAATCACAATAATTGATAACTTATCACAATAATTTTAAAAAAAATCATAATCTCAATAAAAAATTAAATCTGTACAATAATTATAGATAATGTAAAGTAACTTATAAATATGTGTCCCGAAAAACTGCCTTGCTGAATGCATCTTTGCTTCATGTTTGCTGGGTTTTTTCTTTCGCCCTGTGCTTCTTGAGGCATGCCATTGAGCAAAAACGTTTTTCACTGTACTCAAACGGAACTTTACCAGTGATGTCAATTGCGCAGTCGTAACAACGAGATAACACAATTCCTTTTCTCCCAGCAGCTGAAAGGACCCGCCTTTCTGCAGCCAGAGCTCTCTAGAAACAGTTTTCATCAGTATCAATAAATAAAATATGCAATCTTTAATGAGAAAAAAATCCCCATTTCCCAAAAATTTGAATACATATTATTATATAATATTATCAGAAGATTAAAAAGAATAGAACTTTGGACCTCTAAAACAAGCAAATTTATATCAATTCCTATTATTATCAGAACTGAAAAACTTTAATACAAATTACAGATAGCATATCTGTAACATTCTAAAAAAAGAATGTTACCATATATCTGTTACCATCTCAATTTTCCTGCACTATAAACTTCATTTTGTTTATAATAACCTTGATGTTGGTAATTAGGTCTTGTAGTGTCAGTTATAACCTTGTTTAAAAAAGGCAACAACCCTGGGGAATGGAAATTAGTTTAGGGTAAGGAATTTATTTTAACTTCATTAAAATTATAAAATTTACAGTCAAGCCCCATTTCGCCAGATTTTTTGTAATCTTAATTCACATGAATTTGATTCTTTCAAACTAATTGGACAACTTACCAGTTGAAAAGTTTTCTATCCAATGGTATCTACTTTTGAAAAACTATTAGAGGATGGGACATATTTCATGGAAATAGGCAAATTTTTATTGAAAATGTCGATTATTAAAACCTATTTGACAGAATAGGTAAGCTATTAAAAAAATTGAATTTACATGATTGTAGTTGTAATAATAATAAGTAGTTCTTTGATTACCTGTTTAATTTAATATGTACAACACATACATTTTTATTTGGACTCCTTAGATTCTGGAATTTTGCATAAAACTATTTACAGAAAAAATATCCCTTTCTATTGAGTAATGAGTTTTAAACACTAAAATATACTTTTAATAAACAATTTTGTATATTTTAACAATTTTTTGTAATATGTAAGTGTATAAATTAATGTAAATCTTTAATTCAGATGTACTTTTTATATTATAAGTAATTATTTACCAAAATCTTTTGTACCTCATAATGCTTATAACATATATTATTAAGAAAAAAAAATGCAATAAAAATTAAAACTGCGGATAAATTTTAGAGGGTAAGAAAACAGAAAAACCAGCTAAGTAGTGGGGTATGAAAGTATTCATATATCAAACCTAGAACAAAAGCAACACAATTCAAGAAATGTGTTGTTTAACAGAAAAAAAAAAAAATTGTTAAAAACAGATTAACTTCATGGTTTTTGATATACAAGGCAAGTTGCTCTTCTGGTTCACAGCAGTCTAACTATTAAAATTTTTGGTATTGGCAATTTTGAGTTAAACCTGTTTGATTCAGATATTACAGTATTTTGGATTATTTTATAATTCAACTCTATTTTGCTCTATCATAGTTTCAGAATGGTCACTTAAGAATTACTTAATTAGAAATTTACTAATACAGCCCAGTTTTGTTAGTTATCATACAATAGTTTTTATCCATAAAAACTTTTGAAAATTACAATCTGAGTTGGTACCACCTCAAACTTTTCCACATCTAAGCTATTACAACTAGGTATTTTACTCTCAGTCTAAATGAAAATTGATATATTGTTACAGGTGATATTATTAATATACATTTAGATATATATATATATATATATATATATATATATATATATATATATATATATCTAAATGTATATATATATATATAAATAAATGTGTGTATATATGTGTACACTATAGTTGTTTGTCACCATAAATAAACTCCTTATAAGGTATGCATACAATTAATATTAATATTTTTTTTACGATATCACCCACCCACCTTTTCCCTATCACTCAATTTCAAAAACCGTTTCTTTTCATCATCATCTCTCTTATTTGTTTCTGCTGCAATCCTCCGCTCCTTATCTTTCAGTCGCTTTGCTTTTTTAGCTAGTCTTTTTTTCTCAGCAATCTCTGCTTCCAACTCCTCTGTCAGAGCGTCAGGAATATGAGACTAAAAGTAAATTTACAACCTTATTGAAGTAAATAGACAAAAAAATAAAACAAAATAGAAATTATTTAGCTGAAATTTTACTGAAACTAACCTTAGAGTAATCGTACATTTCAGGAAAATCACCCCTAAATCTCCTAAAAGCGTTCCTGGTGGTCTTGTCAGACGCATGGTCATACGGTGTCTGGGCTTTCTTGTCACGTATATTAGGATCTGCTCCATGCAACATCAATACCCTGGAAAAATAAATTTTAAATATCAATTTATTTCCTGTAATTGTGGTATTATTATTAATCTAAGTGACAAAAATAAAATTCTTCATTAGGATTCAAATGTAATCTTTCTTGAAAATATTGGTTATGCAACAAAGCCCTAAATAATATAATATTTATTTAACATTAATATAATATGGATTTTATTGAAACTAGTGGATTTATGTGACTATGTCGAGTTATCTCAACTTATAAGTAAGTTACAGAAAATTGAAATTATTATACAATAGACATCATTTTCTTTGTCACGAAAGGAATTCACACAGTAGCAATAAATTTTATATTATGAAAAATTGTAATGACCTTACAGCATCTCCCTTGCCAGCCATTGACATGTTATGCAATATGGTTTCACCTAGAATATTTTTCTGATTTAATGCTGCGGAAAGTTCTTCAGACGTGACCGTCGGCTTCCTATTTTCTAAAGAATCCTGTAATTTCTCAAAACTGTCTTCCAAGCATGAAGATTGTATGGCATTCCATAACTCTTGGACATCTTCCCTCATTACTTCTATTAAAAAAAATATATAAGTAAATTAAAAATTATTCATACACAGTTAGTAGAAAGTATCTTCAGAAAAGCAGAAGGCTGATTGGAATATGTAATATAATCAAATTAAAATTGAGAATTTCTTTATATCATCAATATCTTTTTGATTACACACGATATTTTGGGATAAATAATATACACGTTCATTATTTATTATATACGCACACACAAACATGAATATATATAATTTTTTTTTTTGGTTGGCAACATAGACAATGGAGATCTTGGGCCAAGTTATGTGGGCATCTTTTCATATTCTTGTAGACATATAGGGCTTGCAAGAGCTTAGACAGCCTGAAAGGGATCACCCAAACTCACATTGCTGGAAGCATTCTCATCCATGGGGTGCAATGGAAGGCAACCCCATTCCTCCACAACCAACCCCTTTGGGGCTGATTTACTAGTTATTCTATACACTCGGGTTTAGGTAGTGCCAAATCGGTCTAGATCCAAGGATTATGCCTCTTCAGGGTCAGCAGGTACATGAAGACCTCTTTCTCTGAAACACACTGTCCATGGACAAAATTCCGGATGGCAAGTTGACATCGTGAAAAACAACAACACTATTCCCGATAGATATATAGTTAAAGGGTAGCTGCAGGTGTCTTTCCTAGAATAATGGATAAGCTTCCAGGTGTCCTTCTTAGAATCTAGATAAGCATAATCATTCCTATATATCCCCCCTCCTCTAATATATATAGATCATTATCATTATTATAAGTAAGCAATTAGGCTAGTTACTATGTCATTGTCATTCTTCAATAAAGTTTCTTTTTAAAAAGTGATTTAGTGTTGGAGATTATTTAATTATATACATAGCAACAAATTATTTAGTACAGTTGTTTATTATTTGATACTTCATTTTGATCTCCATCTGGACCATTTTCTCCTTCATATAATTTATATGTTCAACCAATGACTATTCAATATTTTATATTAAATTTAATAATATTATTCTTATAATACTTATATTGAGTCATTTCATATGACATGTTTGTTTTCAAAGGAAAGGATATTCAGTAAAACAACTTTGTGAAATCAAAACATTTTTGTTCAAAATATTTACCCTGATTATTTTCGATATATTTTTCCAAAGTGTTATCAAATTTTCAATCCCAGGACTGAAAAATTCAGGGTTTTGAGATGAGATAAAGTCTGAAAAAACGTTTTTGACTTGAGAATCATCACCAAAATTTTACCTTTTAGGAAGTTGTCCAAATTTCTTGACAGATAGAAATCTGTTGGAGAGGTCTGTCGAATAAGGTGGATGCGGGTGGACTTCAGTTTAGCTTCTTTACTGACTGTCATGAAACATTAATCTATTCATGCAGACAAGTTTTTGTTGCATTATATAAATATCCTTGCAGTACGATGTGGATGGTTTCCTTAGGAAATGAATTAATCTGTGTAACTAGCTGACAATTTCTCAAACCAACATTCATTCAATTGTAATGATAGAAAATAATATTAAAAAAGAGCAGATTGAAAACAGTTCATTAAAATCTGTAAACATAATCATAGTAAACAAAAGATAGAAAGATACAAAACTAAAGAAGTTCACTAATTTAAATTTGATTTTTAAAAACAATAAAAAATAGACATTTCAAATGAAACTACCCAATATATCAGTAATGTTTGTTTATTTGATAATATTTTATTATCAAATAATTTATTATAATATAATTTTAATGAAATCTAAGTTTACGTATTTATTTTTATTAAATAAAATCAAACCTTTATCATCCTCTGGGACTTCACGTTTTTTTTTCTTTGGCTTTCCCTTCTTAACTCTGTCCTTAACATGTTGGGGTACTGTATCGTCGTACTCCTTCAAAGAATCAACAAATGATAGCTCTTCATCAACAAAAGCTAGATCTATTTTTGAAATAATTATTATTAATTACAATATTTAAAATAAAATAAAAGTGACATACTACACAAAAAACAAATAAAATTTTTAAAACTGTACTTGCATTGATTTCCAATATCTGCATATGTTTGTAACAAAATAAAATTATAAAAATGTAAATAAAATTGAATAAGTAATAAAAAAAAACATAAATTTTTTATATGTTTATATGTGTTATGATTATACTTAAAAATTTTAAATGAACTACATAAATGTCATTAATCTGGAGTTTAAATTAAATTAAAATTAAATCTAATTAAATAAAAATTATACATTGCATCCTTATATACTATTGTTATAAATTTCTTTTGTTTATGCATATAATTATTTTTATTATTATTTTACTGTATAATTTTATGTTTATAGTTAAATTGCTAGAAGGAAGGTATTTGTAGTAAAGCATTGTGTAGAATATTCAATTCAAAAGACAACACCGCTGAATAATTTAAGAGGATATAAATGCATAAATGGGGAACATGAACCCTGTTAATATAATTAAAGTGATAGCATAGCAATGGGTGAGTTTAGCCTGTAAAGCTATTCGGCTAAGTAAAGAATAAATTCTTAAAAAGTTAATAAGCGCGGAGCATACTTATAAACATCCAGGGAGTAGAACAAGAGGGAAAAATATTGGGAGGACTGCGACTTTGGTTTAATTAACAGCGATTGGTGATATAGAACTTTCGGGTGTACTGAGCCTTTTATTATTATTGTATGCTTATAGTTATTTGTGTTATTACAAATTAATTAGAAAATTAAAGTGCCCAGTTTAGAAATTTTATGAGATATTATTTTTAATTTATTATTTTTATAAATGTTTTTTTTTAATAGTTATATTTGTTTTGTTTGTTTTTCTCTCTTAGCCCTGAAGATGGCCTACAACGTAGGTCGAAACGTCGGCACTATAATAAATAAGTTTTACTTATTTGGTGTTATTTATGCACCCCCACACTAATTCCATCCTTCAAATAATTTTAAGGATTATTACTGCATAAAACTTAAAGGTGTAGAGTCTTAATAACCACTCCGAGATTAACATTTACCCATATTTTTATTAAATTAACTCACATGCAAACAAGTAGTTGAATAACAAATATTTAAGTCTTGATAAAATGACAAAATGGACTTGTACCACTTTCAAAAATAACAGCTCATATTTTGCATGAAATAATCAAAAACATTTTATTTTTTTTATGGTACATAATTAGGTAAGCATCCATTCTAAAATTTTAGTATTTAGCTGTAAAGATTATGAACTTCCATCAGTTTTTTTCATTGCTTGGTTTTTATATTTCTCCTTAGTTTTCTCAAAAACTCACTAGCCAGTATTGTTCATAAGTAATTTTGAAACCACCATTGAAATAAATTAAGTTGCTTAGATTGAAGCAAAAAATAGTTTTAAGTTAATTTTTTTATTGATTATGCACTACCAATCCCGATATAGGCCTGGATTAGCTAGATTGTTGTAGTTATAATGAAGCATAAATATAAAAAAATATTTATACACCCAAAAAACAAAATAAATGTTTAAACTTATTATATTAATGGAGATTATTATTATTTTAAGTTAAATATACCTCCCTCGCTGCCAGAAGTTGAGATGGCTGCGAGCTGCTGAACTATATCTGGAAGTTCCCGGATAGGCGACGGCCTTTCTTTAGCTCTATCAATATTGTTTTTTCTTGGACTTCCTTTTGGGCTGTTTTCGGGGCACTTCAGCCATTTCTTCTCTGAAGGTTCAGTGGTTTCTTTAACTGGTGATGAGAAAGTAGTACGGAACATTTCATTAGAATCTGAAAAAAATAAATAATGTGTTAGTAAGTATATATTATGACTGTCAACTAAAGTACCACTTCTGGTCACAAAAAAAAAAAGGTGTGAAACGGAGACCATATAACAATCCCAAATACAAAATTTCAACATCTACAGCTACCCATTTTGGAGTAAGCAAGACACCAATAAACATACATACATAAGTAAAAACAAAGTAGTCAAAATAGAATCAGTGAAGGTAAAAATGGATATTTTTATTTAAAATAAAAATATCAATATAAAAATTTAACATTTTTAACTAAAAGCTCAAAATTGTTGAGATCATGATACTTTCTGTAAATAATAAGTTATAATATTTAATATGTTTTAATAGTGAAACACTTTCCGGAGAAAGTTTAATAATAGAAGAAATTTGGTAAACAATTCAGGTTTATTTATTTTACATATTTTCCAGGAACACAGTCAAAATGACAATAAATTTGTCAAACTGCAGCTATTTTAATTTCTATGTCTAATTAAAATAATAAATCTTAAAAATTACCATAAACAAAAGCAGTCGACAGAAGAGAGTGGACCCTCTTGACTTCATTGAATGTCGCTCTTCTGGTCGGAAAAGGAATGGTCCTGACTCTCGGGTCACTTTTGAGCAAAGGCGGGTGTGCACCGCCAAACAAGATTCCTGTGTTACCTCTTCCTACCGCCCGGTAGAATATCATGTCACATTTAACTATGTCTGGAGCCCAAGCTTTCATCAAATCTTGAATATGCTAAAATGAACTCAAGTTAATCTAATAGTTGAAAATACAACTTATTCTTCCATAATATATAGATATTATTCAAGATCTAAAAATTATTAACCAACACCTACATGAATAATTTATTTTACTTCAGACGATTATTGTAGGCAAAAACAAAATCCTTAAATATTAACAAAAAATGTCTAATCTTATTGAAATTTTAGATTCAATGGTTAACAGGAAAGCATTAGTGAAGAAATATCCTACACCTACAAGATTGATTATATGAAGATGGATGAGAAACTCTCAGTACAAGAAAGCCGATCCACAAATGCCAACATAGTGTCTCTTAGGAACTCTGCCAATGTTATGTTGCTACCCCTATGACCAGTGTTGCTACCCCTAGTGATGCTAGTTGAACCACTGCCAGTCCCAAACCTGTATAAAGGAGGAGGGTTGAGCGTGAGGGATAGACTTCCTCACCTCTATAAAAAAAAGGTAAAGTCTAGAATCTGCCAGAAAAGAAAAAATGGTGAAGGTTAAAAATATGAAGATATTCCCCAGAGGGACCCCTTCGGATATGGGGGGGTCCCAACTAACACCATGGATGAGAGGGAAGAGGAGAAGGAGGAAGGAGGACCATCAAAAACATGGACATAAAATCGGTAACTGGAATGTGCACAGTATATTAAAGCTGGGAGCAATTAGAACATTGGAAACAGTGCTGGAGCAGTATGAGGTAGATTTGGTAGCTCTAAAAGAAATACAATGGGGTGATACTGAAGTCCTATCTCTTGAGAAGTATCTATTAATAAATAGTGGCTCTAAAGAGAACCGGAGAGGCACGAGGTATATGATAAAGAAAAGTATCCAACATGCACTGCTGGGGTAGACTAGTACTATTCCAATACAGCCCTTCAATTGTTCTCCTTTCTCACCATTGTTTCTTATTAACCATTGTTTCTTACTAACATTTTCATTTTTGTTACACTATACCGTATTTTATTAGTCGATTTATTACTTACTTTATATATTACATATTGTATTTTTTATTTTCATTACTTACTGTATGTTTATTTTTTCATTACCTCTGAATTTTTATAGTTATTTCTTACTGTATCTTTTATTTTATTATATTACTTACTGTAGTTTTTATTTATTTTTTATTGTTATGGTTATTAATGCTCCACATAATCATCCTTGCTCTTTATTGATATATATCTCATGTTCTCTCCCCGTCCTCACCTTTATTGTTCACCACTCAGATACTTGATACTTATGTATTTGTACTTTAATATTTACCCATTTTAATTTTTATCTTTATTACCTAATTGTCTAATTTTTTACACTTTCTGTTTTATTCTTTAGTATGTATTTTACTACCTTCCTGTAACTTGGTTATTAATACTATACAATCATACATTTTAACATTTGTATTCACGATGCATAGCAATTTTTTAATTTCCAATTGTCTATATTTTGCATATTTAGCCCTGAAGAAGACCTGCAATGTAGGTCGAAACATTGGCTACTTAGTAAACATTTCTCCACATCTAAGAGAAATTTATTGACCTCTACCCGGACCATTTTCTTCCACACAAGTTTTTAAGTATAATTTTATATAGCTTGTCGGTTATAAAATGTAATTTAGTATTTTTTTCTGAGTTCCTTGAGAAGCTGTATTAAAAAAAAAAAAACTTTCAATAAAACATAACATGTTCATTTTTAAATGAATTTTTACTGTATTTTTTGGGGGGGAAACTCTAGTAAACAGTACTAACAAGCATATTTTCCTTTTTAAACATGTATATAATCTTGATATGACGATTAAAAAGGCAGATATCCTTATTACAAACAAGTGGTATCTGTGAGTCTGTGAGATACGCACAACTGCCCCTGTTGGTCAAGGAGGAGTGTCTATTGAAAGGTTAACATAAGTGACTTTTTTTAAATTGAATGAATGTTATTGTTTTCTTATGAATGTATGTTATTATTGTTATTGTGAGGACTCCCTAAAAATAGGGGGCCAATGTAATTTGACAAATTCTTCTAAAAGTATTAAGTATTATCACTTCAGTTATGCATAAACTCATAAAGCCTTTAATGGAAATCTGTTTAAAATTTATTCGAACTAATAATGGGGCTTACATTTAAGTCGAGAATCAATAGTAGCAAACAAAGAAGAAACCCTAGAGATAGTTCCTACTAACTCTGCCCAAGTAGTTGTAACGGATGAGGGAATTTTACCTAGACACAGGCGCTAAACTAGTAGTTTTTTAGAAATAGAATATAGTCTTCTAGATGGAGCAATTCTGAGATAGTCTAAATTAGGTTTTTAATTTAGGGCAAAATCCCTTTGCACTGCTTCACAGTCCTCGACTGTGTTTCAATAAATGCTTTTCTATCCACTTCCAGTTTTGCACATGGTTAACAACTTCAAACCCATTTATAACTTTATGATTGCTCTACAGTAAAAAGACAGTCTGTGACAACTGCTCTATACTTGTGTATTGTACAATTTTTACGAAGTATTTACTAGGCTTAAAGGATTTCTGAGATTGTACAAATGGCATAATCAGTTATAGCAATACAATGCAATGAATATTGTAACCCAGTGATTCCCAAAGTGTGCCGTGGTGCCGTCATAAGGGTGCCACAAAATATTCAATTAATTAATTTTGGTTTAGCAAAGCGGTTGAAATTAGATATTTTATATTATCTTGATGAAAATAGTAAGTATCTGTTATTAATTGTTTACTGTTAAATGGGTAATCGCTTTTAAAAAGGAAAGTTTTCCAATTTTTCAAGAAAGTAAAAAATGTAGAAAAAAAATCTGATGTTTAAAGGGTGTCGTGGAAAAAATCCTATTATTTAGGGAGCCACAAACCGAAAAAGCTTGGGAACCTCTGATATAACCCATATTATGACAGCAAATTAATCAAGAAACTTTAGAATTAAATTATAGTATTCGTAAATAGAATTTCGTAATACTAGAAGATGGATATTCTACCCACTTTTTGAAGTTTTTTACAAACAGTTTCAACCAGACAATATCTAAAGAAACATTACTCTGAAGAAAGATAACATACCTGTAAATGAGACTGTTCATTATATCGTCTCAGACTTGCTCCAGCAGATTTAGGATGTGAACCTTTTCCATCTTTAGAACTTTGTGTGCCTCCTTGCTTCGAGCGTACAGTATAACTGTGATATGTTTTGTGCAGGACAGGCTCAGTTCCTAAAAAAATTATTCACAATTTAATGTTGATATTTACAAAAATCAGATGTTTTGGATCAGAAAACAACACTTAACGTGAAAAAGTAAGGTATCTTTTTAAGCCAAGATTAATTCTAGAATTGTGATATGTTTTACACTTACCTTTAAACAGAGCAGCAGCAAAATGACCTCCACCCATCATAACTATTAGCCATGTAGTGCGATTAGGAAGCTTTTTAATCAAATCAACTAAATAATCATCAGAAGCCGCTTCTTCCTGACAATTATTTTTAAGAAGAACGATTTCATTGATATAAAATTATAAACCAACAACACAACATTATCCATAATACAAATATTATCACCTTCTTGTTAAGCAGAAGACACCTATGAACTGAAATAACTTGCCCTGAAAAATTATTAAACAATACTCTTGATCTCCTAGCAATGAGATGCGTTATTCGTGCATCTTCTTTTGAAGATTCCACATCAGTTGAACTGAGGTCAGTTTCAGTATCACTATCACTTTCTGAACCAGAGATACTAGAAACATCATCTGTAAAACAAATCACATGCATGTCCACATTCCAGAAAATATATTAAAATAACCAGAAGATTCAATTAAAAAAATATGTCATGACCACAAGATTAATAGTGATTATCTAGTTTAATTATATTAAACAAACCTGCCAATTGGGCAAATTTATCTTCAGATATTGTTTTCCTTTGGGCAAGATGTTGTTTCAGATTATATCTATGCCAGTCTAGCTTATAATGTGCTCTTTGCTGATGCTTATCGAGAAATCCAGCAGAACAGTAGGAGCAATACAATGTGTCAGAAATAGCTAAATCACCCAGGAAATCAGCAGGAGATACTTCAGAGACACCTGAATTACAAATATATTTTTTAAAGTGACATCAATACAAATTGTTGACAGGATTGCACTGAATTTGACAAATAACCTGATATTGGTACTGGATCTGAGGAAGGCCTGCATTTCATTAAAGGAGAGACTGATATGCCTTCTAATAAACTTGAAAACTCATTAGTATTGTATACAAAACATGTTTTGGTATCCATATTGCAGAGTACCCAAGATATCAATAAGTTACGTAAGTAGACAACCAGTGTTTTAAAAAATGTGATTATGGCTAATTGAAATAATAAAAAACTCTGGGAACTGTCCACTAAGTCTTATTTACAAAATAGTAATTCACAATTTTAAAAGGCTATAATTAACGAGAACACGTTATAAATAGGTTGCTAAACTGTTATAAATGTACCAAAGAGTTATGAGTAGTAAAAAAAATGAATAAAACAAAAAGATTAATCATTCAAGGGACTTAAGGCGATATGTTTATCTCCACGATTTAATTAATATTAATACTTATAATTATCAGGACTACTCAATGGATTTTCTTTCGATTCTTTTGAATAGTTACCGCAACTAAATATTGTAATCCAAATGCTTTCTCCAAAACTAATTCGAAAAAACAAATAAAACATCTAAGTTGGATTAATATTACCAAATACACAGATAATTGTAGTTTGTTTGTTCACATAACGCCATTTTATGCTACTATGGCTTACCGGACGACTATGTTATACAATATAGAATATTCATGTAGGAAAGAAATTCGTTGACTGGTAGATACTATAATAGGATGTAAATAGTCAAGAAAACACAGCAAATAAGTGAAACTTATTGTATTTTATATGTGCCGACGTTTCGACCTACTGTGTAGGTCATCTTCAGGGCTATGAGAAAACAGACAAAAACAGAATAGACTGTAAAAATACATAAGATAGAGATACAGAAAACATAACAAAATGTAGAGATATAGAAAAATTGAGCGAAAAAAGTGTATTTGCTGTGTTTTCTTGACTCCACCCCCAACTATTTACATCCTAATATAGAATATTGTGCACGTTCTTTTTAGAATAATCTGTACATCCTACGCTAACAGGCTTACTTATATTTTGGTTTAATACTGATAGATGACTATAAATTTCCCAGAACAATCTAGATACTCATTTGAAACTTAATTTAAATTAAATTAAACCTAAGCCTAAAAAAATAATCGGATTAACATTATAGAAAATATAACAAACAACTATTGTTGGTAAGGAAAGTAGTGTGAGTGAACTCGCCAGATATTTTTTTAATAAAGAAAATCCCTATTATTTAAATAACAGCAATAGCTTCATCTTACATAAATTGAAGTTTTATGTACGATTGTTTTAACACTTTCCGTCGTTCATTATTAACCTAAACTAATTATAACTAATAAGAATTAAATATGAAACTATCTATTTATCGAAACTGGAGGTTATCGAAGGGAGACCTTTTGTGAATTATTACCTTTAAATTTTATAATAACGATATTTAAAGTAAAAAAAGTGATGAAATTAGTTTATTGAGCGTTAACAATGTTTAATTATGTGCAGAAGAATTTGATCCACACCGAATTCTTTACCTGTGGACTCGTGGAGTGAGTGTAGCAGGCAGAAGTGCATGCAAGAATTACTGCGGGAATAAATATTATTATATGACCCATAATCAAGACATTTATCATACCAGCGGCGATCTGTGGGAGTGTGACATGGGCGCTCACGTAGCAAGCAGAGAGCTAGATCAGTAGATGGGAAAGAAAAATCCTAAGAAAGATACTTGGTCAAGTACGGGGTAACGAACAATGGTGGATAAGGAAGGTCGAGATTGCTTGGCCATGTGGAGAGTATGAATCAAACAGACTCCCCCAAAAAATGCTCAGGACGAAGGAGGAAACAAGGAATAATCCATGGTTCCGGTTGATTGAGGACGTGGAGCCGGATCTGAGAAGCATGGGAGTGAGAAGGTGAAATAAGAAAACGACGAACCGAGAGGTGTGGAGGAAGCTCGTCAGGGAGTCCTAAGCCCGCAAGGACTGTTGCGCTGAGCTATAGTTAGTAGACAAAGTTATGTGTATGTTTTTCATTGAATGTACTTATAAAAAAAAGTTTTGGGTCTTTGATCCCCCCTCTTTCTCTTAGAAGTGCTTGCTTGACTTCTCTGTCTTGTAACTTTGATGCAAACCAAATATTCAGAAGTACTTAAGTATAGTTTACTACTTGGTTTGGGGATAATACATAAAAATTATCATTCTAAAAAGTTCAATTCTTTCATGTTTAGATTGCACTATTTTTTTTTCTTTCTATGTAATAAGTATATTTTTTCTTTTATTTATAAAATACTTCGATATTGATGTTAATACAATACTGTAAAGTCAAAGGGTTGATTTTTTAATGTTTTTTCTCACGTAAAGATATTGTAGATAAGTAATGCATGTATAGATATTGAAGTAGTAGAGGTGACATATGACATATAAGGTTGTGTTGTGGTTATCAGTGGTTGAATGTTTAGAATTACCTTATCTACACATCCAGTGTTCAGTTTTGAGAACTCAAGTTAATACAGATGCAAGCTATGACATTCTCATTTAATTTATTAATTTGACTGTAATTTATATCATAAAAGGTAATGTTTCTTCTAGGAAAATTATTTTCTTCCATTATTTTTTATTGGGACTGTTAGAGACATTATTAACCTATTGATTTTATGAGATCGGATGAACAATGATAGTAAACAATCAAGTGAAATCAAATTTTGATGTTTATGATCATTCTTTAGCCATTGAATTCTATTCCAATGTTCTACACAATGTTAGTAAAAATTCAGAGTTTCCAATTCAACGGCTTATTGGTCACAGAGGTCAAGCACCTCCAGAGGTAAGGAGAGTTGCAACCAATGTGATGGATTTAAAGATGTTTTTCACAAGATATCCTTCCATATTTAGAGTGACTGAAAATGATTGTGTTAGGCTTGTTACAACTGTTGCAGATTGTAGGAAGACTGTAGAAGAAGTTAAAGAAGAAACTGCTAGCAACTCAAATGAAGCTGTACATTTCTATGTAAATGTTATGAAAAATAAATTTTCTACCGGTGATAAGTTTTTAACACTAAATAGCCTTATTGGCCACAGAAGTAGAGCACCACTTGTTGTACAAAACTGTGCAAAAAATATAAATGAATTGTATTCGTTTCTAAGCAATCATCCCAAAAGTTTTACGTTATTACCTGGCAAACTTGTTACACTGGCAAAGAACGAGCCCTCAGTTACTGATTCCAAGAACCATTTATTAAAGCCTAAATATAACGAAAATGATTGTACCTTAGCAGTCGACTATTATTCTAAGATTTTGAGTACCACAGGCCCGAATTATTCGATCCTTAGTCTAATTGGTCATAGAGGTCAAGCCCCTCCAGAGGTCCAGAGGGTAGCTTTTACTGATAAAGATTTAAAATCATTTCTTTCAAGATTTCCCAAAATATTTAGTGTTACCGGTAATTTTGTTACACTTACAAAGATTTCTCCAGCTGTTGTTTCTCAAACCAAAAAATGTAATTTACAATCTGGAACCTACCCAGAAAACAGTAGTTCTGATAATGCTGTACAGTTTTATGCTAATATTCTGAAAGAAAAAGGTTATTGTGGTATAGAATTTCCTATCCAGAAGCTTACTGGGTACAGAAATAAAGCACCTTTAGATGTTCAGAACTGTGCTAGAAATCCATGTGAATTGTATAAATTATTTTCTAATTACCCCAATGTATTCACTCTTAAAACAAAAAACAGTGTCATTCTCATTGAATCTCCTCGTGGCAACTTGGTTAATAAGAAACAAAATCTCTCATTAACATCAGAAGTTAACTATGAGTCTACTAAAGCTGTAGAGTATTATGCGAACATTCTTCGTCTCCAGACCCCAAACTCTGATATTCCAATTACTTCATTGATGGTATATTTAGATCAGGCTCCACTTGATGTTCGCAACAAAGCAAGAAATAAAAAAGAGCTAATTCAATTTTTCTTAAAACATTCAGATATATTTGTAGTTGTCCAAAACCAATATGTTAAACTCGCTGATACTCAAATTCAATCAAATAATACTCTTCAGAACACCAAGTTGAAACCGGTTGAATGTATTCGAAGTTTAATTGCGGATAAAACGGAAAGAACATTCCGGTATTTCCCAACTTTAGGACACTGGGAGAACCCAGGATTTTCAGGTGATTGGGAACACCATGTCTTAGATAATACTGCTCTAATTACTGAAGAGGATGAGTGCCTTGAGGCCTGTGAAGTTATAAAAAAAGAAAAAATCATTGCCTTTGACTGTGAAGGCTACAATCTTGGGCATGGAATCATTTCATTGATTCAGATAGCTTTGATTAATGGTACAGTGTACATTTTCGATATTTATGGATTACCACGCATGATATCTTTGGGTTTGAAAGAAATAATTGAATCTGATAAAATTCTCAAAGTAATAAATCACTGTCGAAATGATTGTTTGAATTTAAAGATGCAATATAATGTGAACCTAAACTATATTTTTGATGTATCTATTGCCTATCATGTAATTGAAACCAAACTAATGTCACTGTCCAATTTTAAACCTGCTGGCCTTAATCAGATGTGTGAAAAATACTGTGTGCCTACTAATTCATGTAAGGATGATATGAAATTTGTTTACATTAGTCAGCCAAATTATTGGCTGACAAGGCCTCTTAATATTAAGATGGTTTCTTATGCTGCTTTTGATGTAGCTTCATTAGTTCCATATTTATACTTTGAATTTTTGAAAAGGATGGACCACGAAAGAGAATCAGCTGTTTGGAGACTTAGTCAAAGAATGTGCAGTACCTGACATTTCCCAAAACTACGCATAAATTATCTTAAAGTAATTGTTTTATTTTTATAGTTTGATTATTGAAATAAATCATTAGAGTATAGTAATAAACTAGGTTTGTCGACTTTCTTTTATCATTTATTTGTTTGAAGAACTTAAAAGATAATGTTTTGACCTTCTTATGCTGGATGGGATGCCTCAATATCTGGTATGAAGTTACTAAAAATACCTCAAATTTGTATATAAAGTGGTTCCTGAATTAAGTTTACAAAAAGAGAAAAAACTTAATTAAAGCTGCATTGGAGTTTTAGTAATATTATTGTTATATTTTCTATATTATTTCTTTTTATTACATGATTATTTAAGTGCCTTATTTAGTTTGCCTCTTTATGAGATTACATATATATATAGTTATATATATAGGTACAAAGGACATTTTTGTGCCTACTCCAAAATATAGTATTTCTTGAAACCATTGATAATAACGAATAAAATTTTTATTTTATCATCATAATTGTATTGACGAAAGAAACATGAACTTTAAAATTATGTAGGAGAGAAATTCGTTGTGATTCTAGTATTATGAAGAGAAGATATAGAAGAGAAGTTCTGTTTATTGAATGAAAATTATGTGTTCATTTAAATGACAATGTGAATTTTATGTGATATCATAAAACAAACAAAAAAAACTTATGTATCAACTGAAAATTTCTCTTCCACCAAATGTTTAAGCTTAAAGAAGCCAGAATAAATAAAAAGTTAGAGTTTATACTGATATATTTTTATACGTACATTCTTAAATAATTATTTTTTCTATTAAAAGAATAAAACAATTTATATATACATGTATACGATAGATACATATGTATTTATATAATAAATTTGTGTAAATTGTTTAATATTTTCAAGATCTGTATGATTCTGTAAAAAAGAAATCAAAAAAATTGGAAATAAAAACTACTTATTACAATGAAGATATGTATGAACCCTGATTCAATATTTTGTTTTTAAATTAAATATTTAGTGAGTCAAAAGTAACATTAAATTTTTAAGTTCAAAGTTGGTATGGTCCAAGCATTAAAAGATTTTTTTTTTATTGATTGTGCTAAGAGAACACTTGAGATCATCATTCAGAGAACTAGTTTCCATTCTCCTTCAATCAAGTTTTTTGGGGTAGAATAAAAGCTACAAATGATCTCTCCATAGAAATGGTGCATGCCCTCCAGTACCCTCTTTAGCACCTAATTACTCCAATGTGTTGGAAGAAATAACCCATACTATTTCTTTAAAATGTGGTGTATAATTTAATTTTTTAACAGTTTTATTATTTAATTTTTTTTTCTTATCCTCAATTGAGATTACATATGATAAAAGTAATTAGTGTTACTGCAATGAACAGGACTTAATTATTATTTACTATTCTACTTATTGTTATTTATGTTTTTAAATATTATTCAGGACTTTATTATTATTCTATAATTATTCCAGGGGTTAGGGTTTTTAGTAAAGCCAAAAATGTGTTGTTTTTTACAGTTATTTAACAATATTTTATCATCTAATTGATCTCAATTGTCGAGTAAGCTTGCCTGAGAAATCTTTGTTTAATAATTAATAATAACTGAAAAAACAACTGGAGGGAGAAGCACCAGCTCCATGTTTGCAATTCTCATTTTTATCTATCATTTATATAAAACAAAATTATCTTATTAATAACAACACTCTTTATTTATGAGAGGTTTGGAAATAAATATATATGTTTATTTATTTATGCAGTGACTGGCAAAAACTTCCACCCACTTCATTTTTTCATGTTTTCATCTAAAAATATTTCTGCTTTGGATTGGTCCATTTTTTTTTTAATGAATAAATATTTACTTTTGTTATTTATTTTCAATTAGGAATATCAATATAGAGGTCAATATATACAGTCCCTTAATCCTTAATTCAATGAAAGGTCTGTAGATTCCAATGTTCACTTTCTATGGAACTTAAATGTTTATGCAGTGTCATTTGTTCAGTTCCATTGCTGTCAGCAAATTTCTTAGTTCCCCGCTTTTAATTTTTTTAATTTAAAAGGACTGTGGATTCCAATATTCACTTCCTACGGAATTTAAATGTTTATTCAGTGCCGTTTCTTGCAGCAAATTTCTTAATTTCCCGCTTTTAATTTTTAAAATTTTAAAAATGCCTCTTCCTGCTGAGGATGTTGTGCTTGGTGTGGCACTTATTGATGATGGACATTCCATTAGATATACATGTATGTTATGTATATCTAATCGAATGGCATCCGAGTTCCCTATGGAACTTTACAAGACGCCATAGAAGGGCCTGTTCTGGTCGGTCTAGGGTAACATAACAACAGGATGACCGTTTTTTTACTTTAAGAATTTTACGAAACCGGCACCTAACCTTTTTTCAAGCGTATTATCAGCTCAAAGAGGTATGCAAATTTCTGAAAGTACTTCTCGGAGAAGATTAAATGATCATGGATTAATTGCTTTTCCCCAGTAAGAGGACCATAGTTGACCAGACCTCAATGAGTTACAGGGCTGGCTTTTGCTCGAGAACACAGCCATTGGACTATGGAGGAATGGAGTGCTGTACTTTTTCAGATGAATCAAGATTTGCTCTACGATCTCCAGACTGGTGCGGAGAAAAAGAAATGAAAGATATCCAGCCTGTAATTTTACCCAGAGCCAACCTTTTTAACGTGCAAAAGTCAGCCGTGTAACTCTGTGAGTTCTGGTCCTCTTACTGGGGTAAAATCCGTGCTCATTTAATCTTCTTCGAGCTGATGAATCGCTTGAACAAAGGTTAGGTGCGGTTTTCGTAAAATTCTTAAAGTCAAAAAACGGTCATCCTGTGGTTCTGTTACCCTTGGCCGTCCAGAACCGGGCCTTCTATGGCGTCTCGTAAAGTTTCATAGGGAACTCCAATGGCATTAGCTGTATACCTAATGGAACAACCATCATCAATCCACACCAAGCGCAACATCCTCAGCACGAAGAGGCATTTTTAAAATTGAAAAAAGTAAAAACCGGATACTAAGACATTTGCTCCAAGAAACGGCACTGAACAAATGACACTGAATATACATTTAAATTCCGTAGAAAGTGAATATTGTTATCTACAGTCCTTTCATTGAATTAAGTTTTAAGGGTTATTATTGTCTATAATGACAATCCTGATTGAAAAAAAAAATACATATTTATTCATTAAACCAATCCAAAGCAGAATTATTTTTAGATGAAATCATGAAAAAATCAAGTGGGTAGAATTTTTTGCCTGTCAGTGTATATTACATTAGATTGGTGGTTTAAATAAATTATATGTAAGATATTATCTGAAATTATTTAACTTTAAAAAAAAACTAAATTTCATATAAGTAATACAAAGCATGAAATTTATTTTTACATACTAAAAATTTTGATAATATAAAATGCAAAATATACAGGAAAATCAAATTATATAAAGAAGCTCAATCTTGAAATGACATAAAATGGATGAAATATTGTAAAAAAAAAAAAGAAGAAGATAATCAACATACATTGTTACTGTTTATTCTAGAAATGTCTAATAAGAAATGTCGTCAAATTAATATTGATTAAAGTGTAATAAGACCACAGAAATTTTTTTAATTTGTCGAAAAAGGTGGACATTGATGAACATAATGAAATGAAAAATTGTATGTGGCACACTTCATGCTGCAGTGTGCCTGATGAAAGATTGAAATTCAGCTTAAAGTATAAAATACCCTTTTTTTTATTAAAAAGATACTCTCCTAAAAACTTTTCATTTTGGTACACCCTACCTTGCCGTTCGCCAAAAGGAGTTTTGCCCTAGATGCATACCTCTCCCACCAATCTTCTGTATTTATCATAAGTTTATCATTCAGTTTTATGAATATGTTCTTAAATATATATTTTTTAGTTAACATCTATGTGTATATCTCATTATTTCCGTTAAAACTGTTGTTTGTATGGTTAAGTCATCCCTAATTAAGCCAAAGCCGATCCTCCACATCTACCTCAGTTCTATTTTTGATATTATAACTAATACCGTTAGTTTAATTCTATACATTTTATACCATCTGTTCTACAAATAAGTGTCATTTGTAATTTAATTTACATATATCCTCAACTCAAGGGCTCAAGGAGGTGTGACGTGTCTGTTAAGCTAAACAGCCGGTCCGAGATGGGGGTCAGGATCTCCGGTGATGGACGGGCCACCAAATTGACGGTAGATGTCCTTCAGCTCCTAAAAAAGGTAAGCAGGGCTTACATCCAGTATAAGATGGTTCAGGATTGTTGGATTTCCTATAAGTCGAAATGTCCACAGAAAAGAAAACAGAATTTTACATTAAATCTCAAATGAAAACTTTATATCAACTACATTCATTATACCATAGGGTCTGAAGTGTGTTTTTTTTATCTCTTGATAGGAGCGCATTTTTTATTTGTCGAAGTTTTACTATTGATAAGCGCTGTCGAATTAACATCTGTGACCATTACAATTCTCTCTACCGCAGTCCTATTATATCAAGCATTTGGTTGGCTTTAATAAGCATCTAGAACAGGTTTTTCATCGTGGGTATTCAGGTAGCGCTGATAGTGTGATGCTATTTGGCATTAGTTGTCTACTCTACGAGCATAGTGCAATGGCGGAATCATTGAATGGACTTTTTGTCTCTACGTCTTGATTTTGCTTGAATTCCCTGGGGAGTGGTTGTTTCTTTAGATCTTCGACATATGACTGTAATATCCGGTTTTCTTAATATGATCACTCATCTGGTATATAGAACAGAATAAAAAAGTAACTACTAAGTTGACTAACTAGTATATTGACATTCTGGAACTAAGTCCCTAAAGAATAACAGATATGAACAGAAAAAGAAACATAATATTTATCTAGCCAGAAGGCTCAAAAAATCATAAAGCGTGTAAAAACTGACAGAAAACTATTTAAACAAAAGTAATAATAAGTAAATAAACAGTCCAAATCTTGACAAGATATTAAGCAATTAAAAGATTAAATGAATAGATAAATCCATAGCTTTTGTTAAATGCAGGAGCTAGCATGCAATAATTTCTTTACATGATGTACAGCTTCTTAAAAAACAAAATTAAAAGAAGTAAATAGCACAATGAATTATTCTATACATTACATTCTAAGCAAATGACTGACCTGCTTAGTGAGCATCTTTTTGGGAAGCTAGGAGGTGTTGGAAAAGCTAGGATTTAAATGACGATAGTGAGGGACTATGAGAGATGTTAGGAGGGATTGAGCTCCTCACTGCGGTGGAGCGGGCGAGAAGAGAACATTTGAATGCTTTAGTTCTGTGTGAAGGTATGTAGAGATCGAAAAGGCGGGATCTTGTTTTATGGTGTTGAACTGAGGATTTGAATTGGAGGAGACTGTATATTTATGAAGGGTGTTGAGAGTAAATGGATTGATATAAGAATGAACAGAGGAAATATTGTCTTCGGAAGGGAGGGAACAGCCACTTCAACTCATCATAAAGGTAGGGCTCGCACGATCGCCTAGGAGTACCAAGCACAAATCTTAGAGAACCTTTCATTATTCTCTTTAGTCTGTCTTCAAGGATTTGAGAAAGGCCTTCATATACAACGTTGCAATAGTCAAAGTGGGGGAAGATGAGAGAAGCTTACGGGAAGATTGTGTAAGGAGATGACGAGAACGATGGAATAACTTCAGAGAACTGATTGACCGTCAGGATATCTGGGCGATGTGGGATTTCCAAGATAGGTTTTGGTCGATCGTGATGCCTAGGTTTTTCACAGAGGAGGTGAACGTGATAGGACGATCGTTTAGGATTAATGTTGGGAGGGAATTGGAATCTAAAACAATGGCCTGAGTTTTCATTGGGTTCAATTCCAGTTTGTTCAGCTTTGCCCAGGCACTGATCCTATCTAGGTCTTCCTGAATACTGACGAGCGCAATTAATAGCTCAGAAGGAGGAAAGGTCAAATATATTTGGAAGTCGTAAGCATATGTATATAGATGGTGGGAACAGTGATGAACAGATTTAGGAAGATCATTGATATAGCAGTTAAACAGAAGAGGAGAGTTGCTTGAGCGCTCTGCCACGCCTGAGGAAATTGGAAAGGGGATGATTAGGTAGCTCGAGATCTATCAGAGAGGAAAGATAGGAACCATCGGATAGAACTGTTAGAAAAGGACAGTGATTTGAGTTTACTGAAAAGGATATAATGGTCCAAGGAATCAAAAGCTTTAGAAAAGTCGAGAAGAATAAGCACTGCTAGTTTTTTGTCTTTCATAGCGTTATATATGTCATTGCTGATTTTGGTAAGTGCAGATTATGGAGAAACCGGGACGGAAGCCTGATTGAAGTGGGTCAAGAAGGTTGGAATGTTCGAGGAAATTTGACATCTGTGAACTGAACTATTCTTTCTAGAGAGCTGGAGAGAATTGAGATTGGATTGTAGTCTTTGAATGAGACAGGGTTAGAGGATTTGTTGATAGGGTGGACTATAGCTTTTTTCCAAGAGGTAGAGAATACTGCGTTTTTCAGTGAAAAACTATAGGCTGGGTTCACGTGACCTAACTATGGATAATTTAAAAAAAATTATGATTCTTATTTTTTAAAGACACAGTCCTGGATATAAAGAAAGGAACACCATCTTATAAATACATGTGTTTGGAAATATTTTTTAGCACCTTCTTTTCCTTTGCGGTTCCTAAGCTGGGTATATCCTCCTTTAGCTGAATAAATAAGTTTTGACAAGGATAATTCAAATTGGTTGTACATGTCCCTTTAGTACGGAAGTATTTATTTTGTTGGTTTTAATATTGTCTTATTAAAAACTTTAAATAATAATATTAATTAATTTTTTTTGTAGTTTTCTTTTATGATAATTTATTGCAAATTATCGAGAAAACTTGTAAAATTTATGAGACTATTGTAAATTTGAAAGTGATTTATTTTACGACATAAGAAACAAATTATATGCTGATGTAACCTTGTTACTCTTGTACATCTTTGTACTAAATTAACTTTTGTTTCTATGCATAATGTCCTAGAATAGGGCATCAATTTGTAGGAGGTTACGTTCAAACGCAGGTTACCGTTGTGTTATTGTTCTAGTATTAATAACTAATGTGTTCAAGTTGGTAAACAAATATGGGTTGTAATTTAAGCAGCTGTTGTGATAAGGAAGAAGGCGAATTGGATGTTGCAGATGAACGTACTCGTCTTCTCAGCGATCCAGTCTCCATCTCATCATCAGCTCCTGGAGTACAGAATGAAGATTTACTAGTCCAGGGATCCAATTCCTCGCCCAAGAGCACAGATGAGCAGTCGGTGCTCAACAAAATACTTCAAGTGACAGCAACAAATGTGATAGACGTTGCTGCTTTAGCCCCTAGCACAATAGAACAAAATGAATATTTAGAAAGGAGAAGTCATTACAATTCAAAATTATCTCCCGTTTCTTGGCAGACTGGCATCAAATCCCAGTGTTATTTGGTAGATATACCAATTCCTGAAAAAATTTTCAATTCTAATCCAATATCAACAGAGAATGCCCTGTTGATAAAGAGGGCAGCTTCTAAAATTAAAACAGCTCTAAGTGAGCTTAACGTTTATCATAGTGAAGATTTAATAGTGCCTTTTGCTATCCCATAAGCTTTTGATGATGATTTATTGTAACATAAAATACAATGATGGGCTATATTAATATTTAATGGGATAATTAAATTAGCATGATAATGTTTGTTCTATACTAGGGAGATAACTTGTTTCGTTTATATATTATTTATATTATATGCATACAGGGAGATTATTTAAATTAAAATGGTGTCATATTACATTAACAACCACTACATTTTATCTTTTATGTTAATTATTTTATTCATATATAATGGTTGTAAATATTAATTTGGATCTGCATTATGTATTTATCTGTGTATTTGGTATCTGTTCTGCAGGTTGTCACTTCGAGTTATGTCACAAGTTTTAACTTTTCATTTGTTTCCTTTTTAATATTTTCCTAATATCCAAGTTATCATGCATGAGGTTTAGTATGGAAAAGAGAATGTAATTATAGGAAATGTGTAGACTTCGGTGATCATTTCATCTAGAAATGAACAATTTCAAGAAACGTATATCATCTATGCTTTGAAATGTTGGTTATAACTTTTATTTCTTAATGAAATGACACCAAAATCTACTCTTTACTCATAATTACATTCTCTTTTCCATAATAAAGCTATCGACAACTTGTATTTTTGGAAAATATTAAAAATAACGAATAAACAGTTAAAACTTTTTGTAACTCAGCTCGAAGCGAGTACCTGCTGGACAGAAAACCTAGATTTAATTTATCATTTTAACAACCAATTGCAAAATTATTTTAAGACATAACTGCATCTGTATTTAAAAAATTCCCATATTTCCTATGGGAATACCTTTTTTTATTTTAATGCTAAATTGAATGGTATCTGTGATGCACATAATTTGTGATGATATATATCTGATGTACATAAATTTATTTATAATTGCTTTGTAAAATGTTTTGCTTTCTTTTTATATGATCATGATAACTATTAAATACAATTCATGACTCAGATATTGTCTTGCACATTTTTTTTATTACTTGAGGAATAAATGTATTTTAAGGATATTCCTTTGGTGTGTCATTGGATTTTTAATTTTCAGTTCCTAATCCTATTGTGTGCTATTTTTCCTACATTTACCTGATATTATTATCATCACTTCCATCAGGAAAAATTTCCTATTTCATAAACTTAGTAATAATTTGTTGTCTATTTTTATTACGAATTTATTAAAGATTTATGGATTAATTATTAATTAATAAATGGACTTACATTAGGACCTTAAGCACATTTAATATCTAATCATAAGATATAACGTTTGGTTGAAACACATTAATTTGAGATAAAATTTATTGAAATGATTTCCTGAAAAGCAATGATTGAGATACTTAATAATAAGCAAAGTCCATTTTACATTTTTTTTTTTATCTTCAACAAATTTTCTTACACCTCTAATACTTTAGTACAAAAACATTTAAACAAAATGGATAGAATTTCATTATACGTATCGCTCCTTATAAAGAACAATGTCATAACTCAAATAAGGTAATTTATTAATAGAGGTTTTTAAATATTTTTATTTGAAAAGAATAGGTATTTGGAAGGTTCTATGTTTTAGAGGTATTTGGAAGTTTGTGAGTTAAAAAAAAAAAAAAAAAAAATGGGTATTGGTAAAGCTAAGCATTCCAATTGTTTGTAATGATGGTATTGAATTCTTTTATTAACCATTATTTTAAAAGCTTGAAACATACTTGATTTTAACTTATGTCATTATTCCATAAGTCAATCCAAACATGATACTCAAAATGTGACATTATTTTTTAAAAAATGGAATAACTGATAAGTCGTTCCTGAATTAAAAAGCTTTAGCTAATACAATTGATACCGATGGCTTAATTCAAATCTACCAATTTTCATGTTATGGCCTTGTTCTTTTGAAAAAGGGAGATGTAACTCAATGCATAAATCAATGGATTATTTTAAGTCAACGCAACTCAAACTTTTCCAATCAGACTGTCATGATATTCAGATTAATTTGAAAGAGACATGAAATGACTAAGTTACTTTAATTGATTAACTATAAATTTACATTGACTATTTTGGGATTAAGAAGCCGAAAATTATTGATAGTGATCTGTACAGATTGCTGTCATTTTCCTGAGTCTCCAACCAAGTTTAGTAGCAGCTTACTCAAGCAAGGGCCTCTGATAAATTGATTTGCATTGCAGTCCCAAACACTGAGCTTTCTAGTTGTTAAACTACATTTTGATATATTAGGACCAGACACAAGAGACACTATAGTATGAAACTTAAGCTATATTTCAGATTATCTACAAAAACGTGACATAGAAAAACATAACATAACATAGGAGGTTACACACACACTATATCTCAGGCTTGAGCGGATGGTTGTCATGGATACACAAATCGATTATCCAACACTAGTAAGTGCCTCCAGTGCGAATTGTCAGTAAAGAAAGAAATTTTCCAACGTTTCATTCGCTCCAAGAGAAACAGTGATTTATTGGAAGTACTTCTGATTGAAATACTGTGGTATGTTTTCTTGGTGAACGATTACCAGCACTCAAGGTGTGGGGCTATCGCCGTATACACATAATACCATGAGTGTAACTTGTGAGAAACGAAATCATATTCCACTGAGTACAGAGGTCCCTCGAGTTAGTAGAGAGAATCTAAAAAACTATATTTGCATACTTTTGACATGTGTAGCGAAATGAAAAATACCATCTACGGCAGTTAATCATACAGGGCGGACACGATTGTAGGAACGAGGTGTCCATGTCCCATGGTTGAAAAACCTCAGGCAATGGACAGTATTAACATCCTTAGACTTGTTTGGTGCATCGGTCAGTAAAATTAGGTGTGTTGTTATAATCGCTACAATCCAACGAGGATAGGTGCATTTAGAAGAAGATGCTTACCAAGGGAGATTGATATACCATTCTTTGACTTGTCTTTATCTAGATCCTGGCACCAGTGCCAGTGGCTGTTAGAGAGCCATCCTTATAGCAGTAAATTCTATTGTAGGGTTTGTGCAAAAGTGCTCTTGTTCCCAATTTTTCCCAGCTTCCTCGTAATCCCTCTTGATACACTTCGAGCCCTTATTTCTTGACGCCAAACGTAGTGGCATACTCTCGCAGATGAGATCTAATGGCATCTCTCCAGTACATACACTGCTTCTTGTAACACAGTCGCAAGCTACTTCTTTTGTAGTTGTTTGAGATGCATATCCACGCAGGAGATTCATATCTCAAGATAACCAGTTAAACTTTCTTTTAGATGGATTTAGGAGTAGGTTATCTACGAATAGCCTTCTAATCTCAAAAGTTCATTCAGTGAAATCACTCGGAGATATCCAAGGTGTGGGATAATATCAAGCTTTCTCTTGAATATTGTTATGGTTAATTATTTTGAAAACTGTAACTTAATAACACATGTTCTCTCTCTTGCCCCATCTCGATGTAGCTACATATGTTGTATTATTTTTTCTCAGAAATTAAACTGCGTTACAAATAAAGTGTGGTTTACTTTAATAAGATACCCAACCTAATTTTAACAAATATTACTCCAAAATGTTAGAACCCACTGACTGTCAGATCTTACTTGTCCGATCCAAGAAATACGTCCGCGTCGATCTCACTTCCGGTTTGTAATTGATTTCCTGCAAAACCTGTACCACTACAGCCCACATCGGCTATTTGCTGAAACTTAATCTATTTGCTATTTATCAATAACCACAATTGATAGGTTAGAAAATGAAAATGAAATTGGGCTTGATAAATAATAAAAAATAATATAGAACTGTTTGGCTACCGTTAGGTATAAACTTGACTATATTTCTTATTTACTTACACGATGTCTCCTCAGTGATATATTGGTGTGCAATGAAATATCTTTATGATCATGACATAATATGCGTTTTATGCACCATTTACAGTGGGATAAGTGTTTTTATTTCAGGAATATTATTGCAATAATTTATGGATGCGGAAAGATGGCAAAATCTACAATTTCCCAATATTGTGACTTGATTTCATAACTATATTAATTTTATGAACTTTTTTACATATTTGAATTTTTCTTTATTAGAAATGTTCGGACGCTATAAATTATTTGTTTTATTTATTATTCTATTAGTAAATTAAAAATAATAATAAAAGGAGCCTGTCAACAAACGCGAAACCGCTTCCCCCCAGCCTAAGGAAAATATTAGGGATAGAAAGAAGAATTGAGGGCCCAAAGAAGACACAGGAAAGCTATAGGTTGAGATCTAATAAGGAAATATACAAAGAAGTGAATGATTTGGAAACGGACCTAAGAATAAGAAGATTAAGGTTCTGTGGACATTTGGTGAGGATGCACCCAAAGAGATCGAATAGAAAATGAGAGGATACAAGAGTGCTGGGGGGTACATCAAACCGATGAAGGAAGAAACTGAGAAGTTGAAAATAGCAGGCCAATTGTTTCGATAGGGAAGATTATGGGAAGACACTCGAAGAAATTAAGGTCCTTGTGGAAAAGAGAGATGCGAGAAAAGGAATAGCGTGGCCCGAGGAAAGAAGGAAAGAACAATCGGAATTAATGAGGAAAAGGAAAATGAAGTAAAAATTATGATTCACGCGTGGTCTTTAAGGCAGTCCCTTGAAAAAAAAATTAAAAATGATAATCAATTTATTAACTAAAAAGGAGGTGAAATTGGTTTTGAATTTTAGTCTTGTATTAAATCTTTGGTATTTAGTTTTTAATTATTCAAATCAAAAGTGCCACTTGTAACGTGTCATTGTTTTGAAAATTATCGCAATCGCAATACTCTCTTTTACAATACAGAATACCACACAATAATATTCATACAACATACAATATTTATGTAACTGTAAGCGCAAGTAACATATCTGCTGTTGACGTCTTTGGCTTACTAATGTATACTATTAATCACCGACTCAAAAAGTGATTCTGAACCAAATTAAAATCTGAATCACTATTAGTGATTACAGGACGCTTTAAAATATATAAAAAATAACTAAAGAATTACTTTTATCACTATTAAAAATTGTTCAGAGATTTTTAAATGTATTTATATATTGAAATCTGAACATAAAAATTGGTTGACGAGTTCCTGTACTTCCTTTAATATATAATAAAATACTGCATAGGTGATTTTTATTACCATTAGGTGGTGATAAAAGAAAGTTAAAGAGTCAAGTAAAGTATGGGATTTGGGTTAACAACAATATCTAGAATTTAAAGGATTTTTTTCATTAATTTGAAACTGGTAAATGTTTAATTTGAAAATAATTCATTATTAGAAAGAGATAATGTTTGATAAAAATCTATTATGAACAATAGATATTCAAAATCATACTTACCGCGATCATATAGTGGCCTATGACAGAGGTCCATAACTAGATGTTGTACCAACCCCAAATATGAATTTTTTTCTTTCTGTAGTTCACCATTTATTAGCCATGCGAGAGATGCATTAATGTCAATACAGGCACCACGATGGAACTTCTAAATAAGTATATAAGTATGTATACATGTTCATTGGAATCTGTTAATCGAAATTTTTCGCGATTATAATACTTGCTTCTCCATGTAGAAGGAAGCAAAAAGTTGAATGGATACTAATTTCTAAATAAATAAAAGCAAATTTCAAGATTGTACGTTGTCAAAACAGTTTACCGAAACTACGTAATAAGCGTAATCAAATTGTTAGAGCAGACCAGATTACTCTTTTACTGGTTATAAATAGAGGGCGGTCCATGACAAGGTGCTATATCAGCATCATGTATCTTGTTCGTATCTTCTTAGGGATATGTTTGCTACATGGTGAGTTATACACGTATGCTTTATTATTTTCAGGAAAAGAAGTGTATATATGTGTGTATATATATATATGAGGAAAAACTACTCGGAACTCTTAGGTTTCTCAAGTAACATTCAACATTAATGGCCAGAAAAATTTTTACCTTTCTTAATGAAACAAAAAGAATTATTACCTAAAATTTGTCAAACTGTATTTCGATACCACTAACCTGTTTTAGGAACTATGAGTGTTTAATAATACTGAGTCCCAAAATCCGTAACTTTTGGTAATTATATATTTTCTGTTGGTTTCATTAGTAATGCTTTTTTTTTAGATTTGCCCCGGAGCAAAACTATAATCCAGGCTTATTGTTTTGTCATTTTAAACGATGTTTTATTTTTGCCTGTAAGTGTAATGAATGATTTAAGGTAATACGATAATTATACTACATAAGGACTAATAATAACTAGTAAGCTTGTTATTTCTTTTTATTACTCGATGATGCAAAATAATGAAATCTCCTATATACAACAGAATAGTACATGCCTTGAAGTAAAATGAGCATTTACTCAGTTAAAGCAAGTAAGTTCTGTACTTAGCAATGTTCTTTGCCCTTTTTATGAAAGTTTGGATAATCGAGTAAAAGTTTAATGTTATTGCATAGACTGAACAGAAAACGTTTTTATTTGAATTTTTAATATGTATCTTTAAGTAGTAATATCTTTAATATGTATTAGTGAGCCCGAGCTCTTGTCACCTTCTTTTATTCTCATCCTGGGCAAACATCTTCAGGTTGACCTCCACTTCCTTCAAATACCAAGCATTGTCTTGTTCTTCCACACTTTGTTGGTCTTTAAAACGTAAACACCAACATTTATAAAAATAAGAACCATCCAACTGTTGCATATAGGTGTGAAATGTTCCCGCCAACTTTGAGGATGGCAACACACATTAAGGTATTGAGCAGAATAATCGTTTCGAAAAAGGTCGAGACTACAGGAGTACAAAAGAGGTTATACAGTTCAGAGCAACAATCGATTAATATAATTGAAGTGATAGTATTCTGATGATTGAGATGGACTTGTAAAGTTCATGGGCTAAGTAAACAACGAATTCTTAAAAACTTATTCAGCATTGGGCCGAACTTGCGTAGACCAAGGCATAGGTGGGAGGGTTGCGTTATGGGCGATGTTACGGGGTTTGGATTTTTTTTACTATTAACAATTTTACTAAAGTTATATACTAAATTATTAAAATTAAGTATTAATAACTGTATTGTTCAATTTTATTATTACATCAGTCTTTTTCTTGCTATAAATTAACTTCTATGCATCGTATACGATCGGCGATTAATTATTCAGCTTTATTTTTTCAAAGAAAATATTAAATACTATGCATGACCTTTCGTTACATGCATTTAAAAAAATATATTTTTGATAGACCGTCAGCTACGGAACGTTTCGATTGTCATTAAATTTCATTAGGTATTTTGGAAAAAATTATTAGGAAAAGTGCATTGTAAAGGTATTACATAATATTCAGTATTATGTAAAACTTCTTTGCAGTTGCATTATTGTTTAGTTATTTTACAGAGAAAATAAACTTGTTTCTCGACCGAGTTTCCTTATTTATTTTGTAAGAATCATAATTTATTGAAATTTACAACTGTTAATTACTTAGGAACCTTTCCGTCTAAAATTGTAAGGTGAATGAATAAACGTTTTAGAAAGAATATTTTTAAAACTGCAATAGTCCTAAATTAATATTTTCGTTCCTAAAATAAACCAAATAAATATAGCATTACCCTATCACTGATTTATTTACTTTTTTTTTTTTATGGAGCATTATTTCAAATAAATAAAAGAAAACAAATGGCCATATGAATCACTTATGGATGGTGTAAGGTTGTTCGAAAACAGTTTCCATAGAATTTTATTGGTGTGGATGTTGTTTAGCAGTTTATGAATAAATTGAAAGGAATAATATTTCTTCATTATGTATGTTATAAATTAAAACATAAAGATGATTACAAACCATTTTTTTATTTTGTGCCGATGTTTCGGATTTAACCACAGAACACCATGAAGGCTGAGAAAAAACAAGATAAAAAGCTCACTTTGTTTTTATTCAGACCTAAAATTAAAATCTTGACATACAATAAAAACTAAATTTGAGTTGATATTGTGTAAATTCTTCTTTAGCAACGAATATTGAAAAGCTATAAGACAGTGGTTCTTTTTTATTTCGGAAATAAAACCAGAGTGATATCAATCATGAAACATCACAAGTTAATTGAACAATTATTTATCATAAAATCCTAAATCAAAATATTTTACGTCAACTATAGATTTGTATCTAGCTTACTGTTATTTAAATACAGATGGTTAAATTCGATCTATTCCAAACAGGGAAAGACTAAGGTTAGTTTCTTAACTGAGTGATGGCATTGTAAATCCATCAGACCCTTTATAAACTTATTAACGGAAACAATCTGGTCCTATCTATATTCAACGTTTCTATGGAATGGTTGGGTCGATGGATAGATGAATATCTATACATATTATAAAACAGCGTCTGTCTGTTCGCGATAAACTCAAAAACTACTGCACTGATTTTCATGCGGTTTTCACTATTAGATAGAGTGATTCATGAGGAAGGTTTAGGTATATAAATTGTCAAGGTTTTGTTTTGTAAATTAGTTGGAATTTAACGATAATTGTTGGAAGTGTTGGAAAAAATCCGACCAACAGGGAACTTTCATCGAAGACACTGCCTAATCCCTTCTATCAATCTATACATATAGATTTATATAATCCATACATATAAAATAAAGTCCTCCGCCAATGCGGTATTTGGAAAGCTATTTAGACGGATACAGTATTAATCCTTATCAACTCAAATACTTTAGTTATCTTAAGCCTTTTATGCACATTATTAGAATATTTATATAACTTAAATGAGTATCTTAAAATTAACGCGCATGAAAATAAATTCGTACATACAGAAATATTTTATTTTGTTCTTATGTTTATAATATCTACACAATAAAATACTTCATGCAGTGTAGACATTATGTTACATTTAAATCTAATCCACGTATTCGACGCATCAAATTGGTGTGATCCTAGGGCAGATAAAACATGTAGGCATAATATGGCCCTTGCGAAGCCGGGTCCGCTAGTAATTTCATAAAAACCTACATATTCTTATATATTTTTAAATCCAACAACTACTGGAAAATTGAATTATTAGTTCAACTGACTGTAAAGATAAACAAATAATTCACTGGGATACCATTATTCATTTTTATTTCCTACTTTTTTATATGACCTACCTTTGAATTAAATATGTCTTCTCAACGCACATCGCTATATATCGGCAGATTCGATTAGTGAATTCCAGCAATGAAAATATTCAATGGTTATGGGACCTAAATCCGAGTTACCTCTAACTCTGTAGTCGTTCAGTTTTCTCGTATAATTATCCTAGTTGATTTTTTGGTTGCTAACGAAGCAAATAACGATTCCTGAATAATATAGTTGTCTTTTTCAAAACATATGCATTTTCAATCCCTTGTGTCATTAAAATCCAATAAGGATCTTGATAGAGACCGTACTATGTCTAAACGAACGTTTGTGCAGGGATGTGATTTTGCCGAGGTCACACTCAAACGCCAGGTTTTTTTCCCAATGAAGGGAACCCAATTTATATTAGGTAGGTGAGTCCCAGAAGGGCTGTAGGCCTCACAGGGTCTATCCATGGATGTTAATAGATCAAATAATTTATCTGCAACAGTCGGATTGGAATGGAGTCAGCTCTCGATACACTGAGCTACTCCTGTAGCTTAAAAAACTTTATAACTAGCAAAGAAAAATGTTTTCAATAAGTATAATCGTAGACGGACAGCACATTTTTTGTATTCCCATTATAATTTTTCGGATTTGTCTCTTCATGCTCATTTCCTTCGTAGGTTATGTCTTAAAGTAAATTGTTTGTACAAATCAATCATAAATTAAAAGATTTGAAGGTAAAAGGTGACAAATCAAAGAAGGGTCCCTGAAAAAAATAAATAATCAACATAGAACATTACAACATGAGCTCATAACGATCCGTTCTTTTTTCAGGTTTGGTTATTGGATGCTGTTTTGCTGAAGAATGTGGCCCAACTGGTATCTTCCGCCCAAATGATGACTGTTCCAAATTTGATCTTTGCATGGCAGGAAGTTGGATTACGTTCGCTTGCCAAGGAGGTGCCATCTTCGACACGTCTTTGAACGTGTGCAAGAAGGGTACGGGCTGCTCCGGATGTGACAAGAAAATATATGATCCTAATAATTGCAGAGGATACTTCACCTGCGAAGGTTCAAAAAGAGTTTGGAGTACTTGCACTCAGGGACAAATATTCGATTCCGTGAGCGGGAAGTGTGTCGAAATGCAGCCTTGGTGAGTTATATTTTATTTCTACAGTAACATCTACTACGGGTAATTAACTGATAAATTGAATTGGTTTTATGGTACTAAAAGTCTTGGAATAACGATTTTTCGTAATTTAGAATATGCTTTCAGTATAGAATAACGTGCGTGCCCCTGGATGTTGTGGTCTTTTTACTCTGTTACTGCATCTTGCATTACCTAAATAAAACCTTTATATAAATTTTATGAAACATGAATGGGAACAATTCGTTTTCAACGATGAGCAATTGAATGCGCAATCTCATTGCAGAAAAAAAAAAGTAATCAAGTTCATTAATTTATTTAAAAAAAAAAAACTCAACCACTAAAACCTAAGAAGGGATTTGGATTCAGTACATTTTAGAGACTACTTAAAAATTATTAAGACAACCGTTGTGCAGGGAGGTGGTTTGTCCGAAATTAACGTCAACCGCCAGATTTTTCCCTCATTGAGAGGACCTACTTTTCAGTATTTTCTAGAACATGTGAGAGTACCAGGAGGGTCTGCAGATCCACTGGGTCCATCTATGGCAGTTATAATATTAAATAAATTATTTGTCACAGCCGGATTCTTAGGCTAGGTCTTCAAAACAGCAAATACGCGTTAAATAGTTAAGCACCGTCGTTCCCTGTTAACTAATTAAAAATATTAAAATTATTACAGATTAAAAAATACTGTATTGAAGGGTCTTAGAAAATCAATAAACAGTCATACTAACAAAATAATTTAAAGTGGCCGTTTCTCGAAGTAGTAAAGGTATTATTAGGATGTATTTATTATTAATTTTTAGTTATAGTAGAGACTAGATCAGGTTAGTCCAGGGGAGCCACTCCCCCCCCCCTACTTACTATTTACTACTATTAGCACGTTGACTCGTAGGGAGCGGAGTGGCTCTGTTGTAGAGCACTGAGTTGCCATGCCGGAAATCCTGATTCAAATCCCGCTGGAGGCCATGACTTTTATTTAGTCTGTTTGCAGCGGGAGATGGATCGTATAGGATCTAGGACCCTTCTGGGGCCCACCCAGCCTCTATAAAATATTATAAAAATGGGGTACCCAAAATAAGGGGGGAGGGGAATGGCGGTTGAGCGTGACCTAGGACAAGTCACCTCCTTGCAGAACCGTTGTCCATGAAACACTACAGCTTCTACCATGTATAAACCCTTCATAGGTTGTACTGGTACAGGTTTTTTTTTTTAGCCCGTTCACTGCCACGGAAATTTTCAGAAATCTGGCCTAAAATGACTATTTGATTTAATCACATTATATTATTAAAAACTCCAATACTGATATATTTCAAGTTTAATCACAGCTGCACAAAAATGGCAAGTAAACATAGGACGAGATAACTCGCAGTTAGCGTCCTAGAAAAGAACGCCATCTACGAGTTATCTCTTAGTTGGCAGTCAACGTTTTAGTATATATTTACTATTCTATTCAATATAACTTTAGATTTGTTCTAATACTATTAGCATGTATTAGTTCATAAAAATAAATGTCTTTAAAAAATCCAAATGAATTTATATTACAGGGAAAAATGTTCCGGACCAACCTCAGAGAGTCCAAGTGAAGCAACACCTGCAACAGCTGGACATACAGTTTCATCAAAGTTAATGACTCCTAAAGCGACATTTAAAACTGAATTACCACAGCCTATAACAAGAAATTCATCTTTGATAGTGAATTTGTTTGAGTCAGAAACTCCAACGGATCCACCTACACCTGGAACAACCCTTTCACCACCAACGAATCCATTAACACCTGGAACAACCCTTCCATCACCAACGAATCTACCTACACCTGGAACAAGCCTTTCACCAGCAACTAATCCACCTACACCTGTAACAACCCTTCCGCCACCAACGAATCCACCAACAACTGGAACAACCCTTCCACCACCAACGAATCCACCAACACCTGGAACAACCCTTCCATCTCCAACTAATCCACCTACACCTGGAACAACCCTTCCAGCACCAACGAATCCACCAACAACTGGAACAACCCTTCCACCAACAACGAATCCACCAACGCCTGGAACAACCCTTCCATCACCAACGAATCCACCTACACCTGGAACAACCCTTTCACCAGCAACAGATCCACCCACACCTGGAACAACTTTGTCACCAGCAACGGATCCACCTACACCCGGAACAACCGTTCCACCACCAACGGATCCACCAACTCCGGGAACAACCCTTCCACCTCCAACTAATCCACCAACACCTGGAACAACTCTCCCACCTCCAACTAATACACCCACACCTGGAACAACCCTTCCCCCACCAACAAATCCACCAACACCCGGAACAACTCTTCCACCTCCAACTAATCCACCCACACCTGGAACAACCCTTCCCCCACCAACGAATCCACCAACTCCTGGAACAACCCTTCCACCTCCAACGAATCCACCAACACCCGGAACAACTCTCCCACCGCCGACTAATCCACCTACACCTGGAACAACCCTTCCACCACCAACGAATCCACCAACACCTGGAACAACCCTCCCATCACCAACGAATCCACCTACACCTGGAACAACTCTTTCACCAGCAACGGATCCATCTACACCTGGAACAACCCTTCCCACACCAACAAATCCACCCACACCCGGAACAACTCTCCCACCTCCAACTAATCCACCCACACCTGGAACAACCCTTCCCCCACCAACAAATCCACCCACACCCGGAACAACTCTCCCACCTCCAACTAATCCACCCACACCCGGAACAACTCTCCCACCTCCAACATTAGCGCCTACACCACCACCACTTACTACACCTTGTAGATGGGGACAACTAGCCCCGAATGTTTACAACTGCAAGCTTTACTTCAAGTGTGATATTTTCCAAAAATGGATATCTGAAGAGTGTTTTCTTTTTTCATTTTTCGATTCAGTTTCCAAAAGATGTGTCTTTAGGAATGCTCGATGTGCCCGAATCGAACCTGATTCATCACCAGGAACTCGAACTCTTCCACCTCCAACGGATCCTCCTACACATGGAACAACAATTCTGCCTCCAACGGATCCACCTACTCCTGGAACAACTCATTCACCTCCTACGTCTCCTCCTACGACTGGAACAACATATCCACCTCCAACTATAGCCCCTACTCCGCCACCTCTTACTACACCTTGTAGGTGGGGACAATTGGTTCCTAATATTTACAACTGTAAGCTATACTTTAGATGCGATATGTTCCAAAAGTGGGTGTCTGAGCAGTGTTTTATTTTTTCTTATTTTGACACTGTCTCTCAAAAATGCGTAAGTAGAAACGCAAGGTGTGCCGGAAGGGGTTAACTTTTTTGTAAATAGTATAATCTTAATTAAGGTTGACCAACAAAAGTATTTGGGCATGTTGATAATCTCGTCTATATGGTATAATTGCTTCAGAGCAATTTATCTTTTTAAATATTTTTAATGATATGATTATGTTATACATTGTATTGTATTATATTATATTATAATATACTACTTAAGCCATGTAATAATTATAAATGTATTTCCAATGTTTAACCAGAATTATAAAAAAAACATATGTCAGTACAGATATGAATCCATCCTTTAGTAGTCGTTATTCAGTGTAAACTATTTCAGATGGTTGTTATAAATCTTAATACCTAAAATAAACACAACTTTACATTACATAAATCTGCTTTAGGAAAAAAATCCCCTTTAAATTATTTTTGAGTATGTATGTATATGTAATTATTATAAATTACTTATAAGTCTTCTGCATACAAATGAGATTTAGGTAACTCATGAATTCCTTTCTAAGCTTATAAATTATTTGAAGTGAGTACAGCCTAACCAACAAAACGCAATGGCATCTAGTAACTAGATTTCTATTTTCGACTATTTTGTCTTCCAAATCCAGCTTTAAAATACAACAATTAAACAATAAAATACTTAGTGCATCCTCAAAATCGAGATAGAGGAAGGGAAACTTAAAAAAAAAAAAGTGTTTGTAACATGATCGCAGAACTGCTTTAGAAAGATGGTAAATTTGTACCACAACTTTATTTGATAAAAATGTAGTTTCTTAGAGTTTTGATAAACTTTATTATATCCATAATATGTTTACGAATCGGCTAATGAATCATAAAAAAATAATATAAGTCCTGAATTACATTGTGAAAACAGATAAGACAAAATTGTTTTAAGGGCGCGTTAAAAGAAGATACACAGTTTTTGTAGTTGTGTATGTAAATGTGTAGTTTTGATGATTTCCATCCTAAAACCTTTAGCCCCATTTACTGTGCTGGGTCAGCGACTCTGGATTTGTAGCTAACCCACCTTATAAAATTCCATCATTTGGTTTTGCATCACTTTTTCTCAACAACTGCGGCAGGATTGTGGCAAAGATTTTAGAGACTGCATAATGAGGAATTTCAGATGAACTTTTAACAAAATTCATTATAGTTTTCAACTTTTTCTTCAATTTGTCATAATCATCAGGGGCGCAACAACCCAGTCAGAGCCTCTTTAAGCAGCTTTCGCAATCCCTCTCTATCTTGAGCACCCGCGATCCAATTACACTGGCCAAGCAGATTGCTAGAATCCTCCGCGTCTTCGTCTCACAACCGAAGTTCGGTCTCCCGATACATCTCAATCCATACAGTTGTTCGGTCATCAACTTTTTTAGAACTCTTTCATCGCTCATCCTGGCAACAAGTTCATTCCATCCAAGCCTCCCAATGCACTAATACATGACTCTTATACAATCTTATCTTTGAACTCCAAGTGAGGCGATGACTTCTGAAAAAGTGTCTTAACCCGAAGAAGCTTTTTATGAGCATAGATAGACAAATTCTTCGACCTTTAATTTCTCAGACAAATTAAATCTTTGTTCTATTGTGGAATCTTTATTTTCATTTCTGCCACTTTTAGAAAGCTTAGAGACCACTTGTTTAAAAATATAACTACATAAAATATGCCTGTGTATTAAAATACAGTTATGTACGTAACAAAAATATTCTTCACTTCTCTTTTTACAATAGTCACGATTTTTTTCCACTCACTTATTGAGTTGTAGTCTACCAATTCCGTTTCTGTTAGTTATCTCATCTCAAATAAATATTTTGTATTTCCTTTTACCACTATACTTTCAAAAAAAATCATTACTTTAGTAAGTAATAAACTTTTTATAAAATATATTATGCTTCTTTTAAAAAAGTCGAAAGTCGCTTTCGTGCCTTGGTTTCAACTAAATTCCACAAGCTTCACAATACACATCACAATACAAAAGGGGACTTCACAAGTGAAATGGATACCTTCAAGTTTATTATATAAGGGTGTTTTTTTGTTTGATTTATTGGTATCACATATCTCATACTGGTGTTTTTTATTTTATTTCATTTTTATCTTATAATTAAAAAGATATAAAGCACAGTAAAAAAAAAAAAAAAATTAAATGGGAAAAGATTCGTTTCAACATTCGCTTAACAATGGAAAATGGTGGGATATATATATTTTAATTTTTATAGATACATTTTATTTAACAAATACACTAAAATTATAAAGGTTTAATGTCTTATATATACACTTTAGAGGACTTACGTGTAGTCCTGGATATATTAGATATAATAAGTATAATACATTATTATAATGTATAATTATCAACCATAATGAAATGCTTATCTTGACATTTTCAGTAGATGGCTCACAAAGTCATACCACGTTGAGGGAGATGGGATTCATCCTCGTTTATTAATGGTTAAAAACCAAAAATAGTCCTTAAATTTCGATCGGTGATTGGGCGCCATTATTGAAAATATTAATATAACTCACATACTGTAACTTTTCAATGACAATACTGTAATGATTTACAACCAGTCTTCATCCTGACTTATATGTTCATAACAGACGAATTTGTAAATAGAGTATAGATGTTATGTTAGATAAATTAATAATCAATGGAAACACTTAAAAATATTTATAGTTCTTTTGTAGTAATGTAACTTGTAAAACAACAAACAATGAAAGTATGGGGTTCAATGCGTTATTGGGACCTTTTCTAAGCCAACGGTTATGCAAGGAAGCTTCAGATAGTTGTAGCGACTGCAATTTTTGTATGCCAAGAAAGGTGATTTGGTCAAAATCACGCCCAACCCCCTGGTCTTATTTCATATTAAGGATAACCACTTTCCAGATTTCAATGTCGATTAGCAGCTATTACTAGAATAAATAGCTTATCTGTTACAACCAACCTCGAACTCAGGAACTAGTTCCTTGCAGTCAACGTACTGATCTACTCCTCTTACAGATAAATACATACATATAACAATACCTATATTTTGACGTAGTTTCTAGGATTTATTGTTCTTTAATGCGTAACACAGAAAAACATACTTTTAATAAATTTACAGTATGTAATTATTGGAGGATCACAAATTAAATTGAAAAAATTAACTTTTATTCATATTACTACATATGCTTTAATAAAGTTAAAAAATATATGAAAGTTAAAAAAAGTATGATTTTATATTAATATAATTATAATTATTGATTCATTGTTGCCATTATTTATATATTGTTATTTGTTAATATAGGTACGTATATATGTATACATAGTGAATACATTTGTTATTGAACGATGATCTTTATTATTTACATTAAATAAAGGAATTGTGATCGCCTCAGAGAGATATATTAAATATTAAAAAATTAAATTATATTAAATTAAATATTAAAAAATGTGATGAACTAGCCTAGTTCCATGTTAAGAGAACAGGTTGCGCCAGGGGAGGGTGTAAGAGTACTCATCTCACTTTTTCAACAAATATCGCTATCAAGAATAGAATGTATCAAAGAAGTCTCCAAAGAATGTAATTTTAATGTGTTTTTTTGTTTTTTTGTATTTTACATATCACTTTCTGAGTGACACCTAGCCTAAATAATGATTTTATCATTTAATGAATATACTTTATCAATGTAAGTAGAATGTGTTGTAGTTTAAGGAAGTAGATGCATCATTAGCAATTACATCTCCATAAATTTATCAAGTTCTCATATGTTAAAACAAAAAAAATTGCTTTATTCCTTTATAAACAAAAAACCATGATATTTCAAGGTTTACTTTATATACGCATAAATATTTACATGATGATATTCTTATTTACATATATATTACTTAATCAATTCTGAATTCCATCTGTACAATTAACATCCCTGAAAGAAAAAAAAAGATTAATAATAAATATCTATATTTTTAAAATAGTATTTCATTATCCAAGGATCGAGAAAAAAAGTTTTGTTTGTAATAATATTGATAAAATTACTTATGATTTTTCTATCTCACAAATTTATTTGAATAAAAGTTACAGGTATTTTATAACACCAACATTTCAAAGAATAAATTTAAATAACTGTACCACAACAACCCATGAAGAGTCTTGGGTTTTGTGCATGGTAGCGACTGTACTCTAAGACAACCTTTGTGCTAGGGGGTGATTTGTCCGAGAAAGTGCTCACAATCCGGGTTTCCCCCCATTAAGGATTACCTCTTGAGAGTGATGACCTTCCGCTTGAATAAAATATGGCGTCTCTAATCTCAGCGCACATCACTGTACAATGAAATTAGTGTTGAGTCTAGGGACTTACCCCCTTACATATGTGGTCGTCCAGTTTTATCATAAACCTAGCCTGGTTAAAACTATGATTCAGGTTTTCCCCCAATTTAGGGTGACCCTTTTATAGAGGCTGGGTGAGCACCAGGAAGAGCCCTCAGATGACATAGAGTCCGTCCGTGGCTGTTAACAGATTTAATGATCTGACACAGCACTGCAGTGGCGGATTAAAGGTCCAGAGCGCCCTAGGCAATAACTTTATCGGCGCCCCTGTACCGGCCATAAATGGCCATCTTAATTTTAACTGATTGTCAGCATCATAGCATCATGCTTGTATTATATTATAGATCAGCATTTAGTTCTTTCTTTCTTTGTCGATATGTTATTTTTTTTATTTATTTAAAAATTCTGAGCTCGCGCGCCCCTTGTAACTACGCGCCCCTAGGCACGTGCCTAGTTTGCCTTACGGATAATCCGCCACTGCACAGCAGGATTTGAACCTGGCCTTTCAGCACAGCAACTAAACTCTCGACTCACAGAGCTAATCCAACTTTATTCGTACCATTCTCTAAGTATTTTCTCAGAGGAGTTCATTTAATTACTGATGTACGTACTTAATCGCTTCTAAAAGTTTACAACTGCCAAAGAATCTAGTTTTTATTCGGATAACAGGATAATGATCCCATCACTCTCCTTATAAGTAGGCTTGTTCCTGGCATACACACAATTAATAACCTTTATAACAGAAGTATCTTTAAATACATTACATCCTATTAATCGCCCAAAATAAAGCCCACAATACAAGAAATATGTATAGGAACAAATATGCAAGGCACCATTAGCACCAATCCAATTTGATAGTTAAGGCGCATACGCTACTGATTGGCCGACACTGTCATAAGATAAATCAGGATGACTAAGTCTTGGTGCATCTCAGGAAACTAACTATAGAAAAAAAAAAAAGGTCATATTTAGTTGACATTTACATTTTGATTAACTTTTTGATTTCATTTTCAAAAGGTTTTGCCAAGATATACTTGATAGATTCAAAGAAAAACCCCTTAATTCTCTTAAATACTGCCGAATTAATAGACGGTCATAGTTTATTCGATCCAATCAACATCAGGGCAGAGTAAATATCTTCATTTCAGAATTCACTGATCATATTTTTGTCGTAAACTGCTCAGAACATTTTATTCTCCGATCCTTGGTATAGTGCAAACATTCTAGAGTACCTGCTACCTACTTCCGCTTTATGATGAGAGTGCAGTGCCTCTCGAGAACCTGGGGTTCTTGGCTCACCCAGGGCTGGTCGAGCAAAACCACCCTACAAATGTAATCGTTCTTGGAAATTTTACCTTCAGCGGTGTATGTTATGTTGAACTTCATACCTGAAACAACCTGTAAGAAAACTCTTGTATAAATAGTTTTTAAATAAGTTATAAGTACTCTAATATTACGCAAAAAGATTAGATTGCTTATAACTATAATAATTGCCTGTACGATCTGAGGCAATTATTAAAAATCTCTATCCTACTTAAACCCGAATAGGCAAAATTTAGAGCTCCCACTGTAGCATCGTCCGATTAGCCATAGCAGCATAAAGTGACCTTAAATGAATAAACAAACGAATAATATTCATTACTTAGGAGTTTATAATTCATGTCCTTGCGTCTTCAACTAAAAGCTGAAACACGATTCCAGCTCTAATACTCCATCTTTTTCTATATTTAAATCCTCCCTATCAGTAAATCTCCAATCAAATATGGCTAATTTAAAATATGTTCGATAGTACAATACTCGTGGCATTCATTTGTAAGTAGTGAAATAGCCTTGGATGACCTCGAAGAAATCTATCGAATATAGTTATAATGTAATGGTAATTACATTATTCATTAATTTAAATAAAGCCTATGGTTAGAACATACAGCATTTAGTAAAAAAAAACATACACTTAACGAGATAAAGGTGGGTTTGAATGGCTTAATATTAATAGGACAGGCTGTGTGTTGTACGTGAATAAGTTTACGTAATCTGGTGCACTTCGGTCACACTGTAGATGCTCGATCGGATAATCATCGGTGGCGTTGGCTGGCTCACAACTGGTTATTACGTCAGCATGAAATGAATCCCAGTGTATTGTAATCTCGTAATGCTTATACAATGGTGGACCAAGTAAGAATTGTAGCCAAGCTTTTACCGCCGACTTTTTAACCACTCTGTTCAGATACGCAGATTTATGAATCATGTTCTTCTTTATGTTAACATCAGACGCCTAATCATCGTCCAATTGACGTGGCAGCTGTTGCACCATTGTATCCACATCCACGGTTACATTAATGACTTGTCCGATGATGCCTAAGTACACCCTACGTGTCTGCATTACAATCCTCACTTACTGTAATGAATTCTTTGACCCTTTAGCTATTAAGTGGTATAATTAAATTTTGGATGGAGACGATCTATATGTACTCGCAACACCAATCTGTATCCCCCGATTTTGTTATCATTCGTTTGTTTGTTTTTTGTCTCCCACTATAGAAGCAATTTTAAAGACGTATTCACGTCAAAAATTTCTGTTGCCTTAAATGAAGAATGCCCCAGCTTGCTATAGGTAAAATACATCAGAACCAGGATAGATAAATTAATTGTTGATACGATATAAACCTTCCCTTAAATTCTACTAAAAATATATTTATAGTGTGAATGATAGGATTCTATTCTCAAAAGCATTTTCCGAAGATGCTGTTTTTTTCAAAGGTATCTACACTAATTTTCCAAAACTCCAAAAGAAGCTAGGGCTTTTGAGTTTGAGACAAGTCTTAGAAAGAATAAATAATCGATCTACTGAGACACCTCGGGTATGGAAAAGTTGGTGCAAAGTTCCACATAATGCTGGATATTAACTTACGTATACATTCATTGTAATTAAGACAGCAACAAAAAGTAAAGTCTTAGATGGGCCTTTGTTTTTTTTAATAGCAGCTTTGCTCCATCTTGTTTTACAATACTACCCAATCAAAAAGATTTCATAAAACTTTCACATTTTTGGCTTAAATTATCATTATAAAACTCAGTTTGGGACATATTTTTAGTAAGCTGAAAAAAATGCATTCAACTAATCCAACCAATTTAAGGGGGGGGGGACATGAGTGAAATATTAAAGCAATAAATGAATAACTTAATCATACCTGTAGTTTCACAGAAAGGATCTTCACGACTGTTTTAGGTTCAACATTTGATTCAGTATTTATTTTATCAACTGCTTTGTTTAAGAAATATTTGATGTCTTTGTCTTCTGGGTTTCCATCAAATGGGCGTCCTGGACCAGCCTGTAAAATGTGAAAATAAATGTTTTACTTATTCCGAAACATGTCACTTTAGTTTATTATTGTCAGTATTAGTAGAACATTTTTCATCTGCCCACTCTCAATAGATGAAGCCATTTCAGAAATGTAAGTTTGATTTTTATTTAGGAGCGTTGATAAAATACTCTTTGCGCTTTTTTAGTTCAATATTGTTCATCATCCAACAAACCTCCGAAAGTAGAAAGGTCCAAAAATCGTCCTTAAGATTTTCTCTATATGCGAGTATAAAAAAGTGAAGATCGTTTGTGGCATCCGTATTTAGGATCCGCGATACGTCGCTTCGTGTGGCTATACGAGATTTCCAAATAACTAGAAATAGTTTATAATTTATTTTTATTAATTGTTATTTTGATGGTGATTATTTTTCTTTAGAAGAGAAAATATTTGTCTTGGCCGGGATTCAAATCCGGGTCGTTTGCATCTCAAGTGCGGTGCTCTAAACCATTGAGCATACCATGTCTATTTGACCATGGAAGAAGGTTGACTTCCAGGATTCTATATAAAATTAATTTTAGATTTATTTGACATCAAGTGATGAATTGACTTGTGAATTTTTAAAGGATGTTGTGAAGAACAACAAATATTGAAAATGACAAATAAATTGTCGAAACGTCTAAACCTTTGTTAATTTTTTAACAAAAATTGTCTGACTGGAAAAAGGTTTTTTTTCTTCATTATTGAATTATGTGAATCGAGAAGTTAGTCCAGTATATAGGAAAGATCTTATAAAGAAAACGTATTAATAACATGAAGGGGAAAATTGTCTGAGAGGAGTGAAAAAGATTGGCTAATTTATTTTTTCTAGTTTTTCCTCCCTACCCACTTTATAAGTTTATTACAGTTTCTTTAGATTTATCTCTAAACATATTCATATAATTTTATATAACTTATATATTATATAAAATAATATAATACAAACATAAGTTAATTATTTAGGAATATTTTATAGTTAACCATAATGTATCCATACCGCCTTCACAATTTAATTATAACGACCTTTTAATTATCATTCCTTTATCATTCATCGTTTCTTCTTATTTTCTGCTTTATCACTTTCTCCTACGATCTATATCTTAAGATAGAATGTCCAATGCGTTTTTAGTTTTATTTATTACTTTTTTATTTTTAAGTTTTATTGTGTCGTTCTCTTTTATTTTAACGCCTAATTACTCTATTATTTTATTTTTATTATGATAGTAAACTTTTTATATAAATATTATTTTTATTAATATATATCCAATTAGTTTTATATATTTTTCTTTTATTTTTTATCTTGTTTCTTTCAATTATATTATCTTTAAATTTTTTTAGTTTCTTGTTTATTGGGCCCTGATGAAGACCTTCAATGTGGGTCGAAACGTTGGATTTCTTGTAAATATAAATAGAATTTATTTTTGTCCTCAACCGGTAGGATTATTCATTCATAATTTTTTTTTAAGTGACTAATTTTTTTTTTGAGGAAAATATGTTCAAACTGAATCTTCTATAGAGTTATATTAGTTTTATCCGTTCGTGAGAATCAGTCAATAATTGTCTTATAGCGACGTTTTAAGAATTTATTCTTCACATATGTATGCCAAATTGATGAAATTGTTTTTAATTTCATACTATCAATCTGTAGACATGTACAATATTAATATGTATCCGGCGAATAATATTCAAGTTTCGAAATCTGCAATCTTTGGTTTGTTTTTTTATGGTGTTTTTCAGTTGGTGTGAATTAAGATAGTTTCGCCAATATAAAGTTAAATAATTTTACTGAATCTCAGAGCCCTTATAAGCAGCCCAGAAAATTAGATACCACTATAAATTACATATATTATAAAATATGTACATAAATATGATGTAATAATAGCGTAATGATGACAAGAGCAAAAGTCTCTGGGAGCAACAAACCTGCTTCGTGCCTCCTGGCACCAACAACGTGACCCAGAGCAACAACATAACAACAAGAGCAGAAGACATCTCGACTCGTCAAAGATAGTGCATTAACTGTCGTTGGGCGTACCTATAACTCATTAAAAAATAAAGCCATTAATGGTGGGGGAAACCGATTATTTTTTTTACTTTTATAAATTTTAATACATACATACTTATATACGTAAAATACTAATTTGGCAATCCTATATACAGTCTGAAACTTCCCTTTTTTTCACCGACTCGATCATCGGAGATCAGCTTGGTATCATTTTATATGTGTTTAGTGACCCTTAAGAAACGATTTTATAATAAATAAATGAGTATCGAAAAAAAATATCAATACCATTCGAAAACATTAGTTCCATATTTCGAAAAATCAGGTATCGATATTTTTTCTTAACGTCCTTCATTAAATGATGTAGACATCTTGGAAAAATATTGAACTTTTAAAAGAAATATACCAATATTTTTCTAATATAGTTTCAACTCAGTTTATCGTAATATCGTAATGAGATTTGGAAGCCGATTTTTTTTTTTAAATAAAAATAATTTTTCAAATGAAAAAAAAATTAACAAAGTCAAAAAAATTAAGTTAAAAACATTAGTCATTTTTAATTGAATAGTGATTTTCTTTCTTTTTTATGTTGAGCAATTAGGTTCATTTGTATTTAGCTCTAAGCTGTAGAATATTTTTAGTAATATATGGTGATATGCACATCTCCTTCAATGAATTTCTCCCTTTTTTTCTTTTTGTTTAAAAAACATTTTTTTTTAACGTTATTAATTATTTTTCAATAATTCAAATTAATACAAAGAAAATCAACCTGAAATACAAATTAAATCAATATATTAAGCAATTTAAAACAAATAAATCCATCAAAATCAAATTAATACAAAGAAAAACATCCATAAATACTACTATCACCTTATTTTTTTAAAATTTATAAATTCAATTGGAAATCTTCAAATTAAATGTTTAGGCTCTGTGGTGAAGACCATCCTGCTAGCTACAGGGGTTGCGTCGTATATAAAAACCTCTATAGACAGAGATCGCACAATACTGCATAAAAAAAAAAACAGAACAGAAGACCTTAAATGTTGTTCCTGAACCTGCCAGTTTATCGGATTTCCCAGAACTGCCACAAACATCCATCAGCGAGCAGCATCCCACTACTTCAACGATCACCGATTTACAGGAAGAGATAAAGCCGCCTTCTCAAGCCTACACCAAGACTCTACAGCAGCCGCAACGTCAGACTCCTCAGAACACCCAATCTAAACCCCTAACCTCTCAACCCAAGCCACAGATCCTCAAAGCACAGTCCCAACCTCCACGACATCCTATTCCTCCTCACCACTTACCCCTCCGTGTTAAACTTCCTCCAGAACACCCACTTCCAGTTCCATCACAACCTTCTCTCCACGTAAACCCCACATTACATAGACCAACGAAAATTGATCTACCTCCTCGTCCCCAACGCCGGGCTCAGCACCCAGTCAACACCCCTACTGATTTTCCATCTCAACCTCCTCATCCATATCCATTCCAAATCCATAATCCCACCGACATACATTCCATCCTATCTTCCTTCCTGATAGACCTACAACAAACTATCAAACCGCTCATCACCCTCCTCACTAGACTCCTCACAGAAATTCCATTTAACTTCCCGCGATGAATGTGAAGCCCCTAGCTGTCCTCTTATGGAATGCGAACGGACTATACAACCACCGAGACGAACTAGACATATTTCTGCATGACAATCAGATTGACATTGCCCTACTGACTGAAACTCACTTCACTAAACGTTCATATTTTTATATACGTGACTATATCACTTATAGATCTGACCACCCAGACAACACTTCCCACGCCGGTTCTGGCATCCTTATCCATAAAACGATTCCACATTCCCTTATTCCCTCAACTCCAAATGAGGCTATTCAAGCAACCTCTATCATCATATCAACTCGTCCCTTCCATCTTACATTATCAGCTGTATACTGTCCTCCTGGCAATTCTCTATCCAATAACCAACTAGAATCATTATTCCAATCCCTCGGATCACGCTTTATTGCTGGAGGAGACTATAATGCTAAACACCAACGATGGGGCTGTCGAACATCCAACTCTCGTGGCAATATCCTGTCTCATGTCTGTACTTCTCGTAGTTATTCAATCCTCTCTCCCCCGAATCCTACCTATTGGCCAACTTCCCTGAAAAAACGCCCTGATATCCTGGATATATTTGTCACATCCCAGATTTCTCCTTCCCACGTATTAATCAAATCCCTGGATGACCTCTCCTCAGATCACAGTCCAGTTCTGCTCTCATTACACTCAACCTTCATTCCTAAGCCCTCCTCTCCTTCATTGATTACAGGACGAATTAACTGGGAGCAATTTAGTAACGATTTGGAAAACAAACTAGACCTACGGATTCCACTCAAGACTAAACAAGACATTGACAGCGCAATAGAAATACTTACAGCAACAATAACAGACAGTATAAAAGATAACACTACCATAAACAGAAATAATATCAGACTAACCTGCCACAGCACCTTCGCAGCTTGCTAAGCGAAAAATTATATATATGTTGGGGATTTCTGTAATGATTGAACGAATTCACAATCAACAAACTTTATTAAGCCTTAAACACAACTTTAAAAAAGAATCATTGGAAAATCTATTGTTAATCAACAAATCATATGTTAATGAAATTTCACGTCTCTAACACAATTCTTCACAGTCTTAACACAACTCTTCGTCTGTTAGGGGGCTGACGCCATCAGGCTAGTCGACAGTCCAAGATATATATATTTATATAGTCTTGAAATATTTTAATCTATATACTACTTACTAGGTCTTTAAACAGAAGACTCCAAGAAAATTTCATGAAAATGTTTTTTGCGCTAAAGACTATAGAATAACCGATTTCGGATAAGGCGCAAAATATTAAATTAATAATATTAATACGTATCCCATGTACGTATTAATCGTTCCCACGAGCCAGAAAAGGAAAGGTGGGTAATTTAGTTGGGATCACACTCAACCTATCAGGTTTTTCCTCTCTTAACGCTACGTGAGGCCCAGGAAGCTATAAGGTGTCAGCCATTGGAGCCATTTTAATAACAGGTCGAATTATAAATAATGGGATAACAGTGACGGAACCTCAGCTTTCGAAACTGCTAGAAACAAAGAGGCTGCCTTGATGGTTGACCTCACTGTCAAAGACATTGGGAAAAAAATGAAAAATACATCGAGGACATGCATATTGTGTCGTTGGTCGATTTCAGCGTGAACACGGAAACACCCTGGGTAAGGAAGATCAGGTACTGCGCAGCGCAGTGGCACGCTCTTTGAGAGGGTTCAGTTGGTCCTTTTGGATCAGTCGCAGACCGAAACTTCAAAACAGAGGGCGGAGTAAGTCCATTAATGATGTTATCTCATTATGGACGTTTGGAAGAAGTAAAACTCTTCAGAAGCGCCTCGGTAAATGGAAGAAACAATAAAAAATGAACCGATTTAGGTTATGCGAACCGTGAGGGTCACAAATCAGCTGGCGATTATTTAATATGCCGGAAGTAGTGCAAATCCTGATTTATTTTGTTTTTCCTCAATTTTTGATAATTAATTATTCTTAAACAGGTATCTGCGTATAGGGTTTGATTGACTTGACAAGGCATATTTTTATCTATTGAAGAGCTTAGTATAATAGTTAGTTACTAAAGTATCACGAAATTTAGATATATTAGCCCTCTATTCTTTTATTTTTCTATGGAGGAACTAAGTTATATGAACATCCCTACGTTTCGAACTGATAGCATTTCAATAGTTTCAATAGCGATGTATTAAAATATACATTTATTTTTTACATTTAAACCTTGAAGAGCTATAAATGATCGTTTTACGTGGTATTGTGTGAAAAACGAGGGTTTTTATTGTATTGAAAATAAAACTAAGCTAGAAAGTGACCGTGATGGCAAAATAAAGTAAATATAATATAAAACATTACATGTTCTTAACCTTCCGGGACACTTCGAAGGTTACAAAGACAATATATTGTTACGGTCAGAGCAGGAAGTCGGACCGGCTGGGAGGATAAGACAAACAATGGGATTAAGCGGAAGGGATTATAGAATGGCGTAGATCCTTGTGGGTCGGTCTAGGCGGTTCTCGGCCTTCTTCCGAGAAATCCCCACCCCGACCGGCCTTGCCTATATAAAAAGGACAGCTGTTCGGGCCGCGAGTCAGTAATAAGAAGAGTCAGTAATAAGAACTAGTAGTAATAAGAACTAGTAGTAATAAGACGAGTCTGTAATAAGCCAGTGAGTAGCAGTCGTTAACTAGTGGCAGTGTGTGTGAGTTAGTTAGTATTAGTATCAGTCTGTAATAAGTGCTTAGTGAGCAACAGTGACAATTAGTGACCGTGTAATAAGTGTAATAAACTGTGTGGCAGTTTGTCATATTTGAAGAGTCTTACGGTCGGTGGACTTTAGTTAGCGAACTGTAAGTGTTAATTTGTAATTGTAAACTATAGTGTAATATTATTGTATTTGTACAAATTTATATAAATAGTTTAGTTACTTAGTATAAACAATATCTTATATTATTTGTATATTATCTTAGAAATTAGATAACATTTAGTAGAATATTATTATTGTATATTGATATTAGTTTAATAATTTAACTGTTTTAAATGATCTCATTGTATTCTTGTTAATTTGTTAATAAATATTAGATTCTCGTATTAAGTAATAGTTTAGTCCATTTTACACCCAGTAGCCCGTAACAAATTGGTGTCAGAAGTGGGATATTGTGTAATTGTTATTATTTTGTAATAATTGGGCTACTGTTTGAAAAATGACTTCTCAGAGTCTTAAATTGATGGATTTAAAAGTTGCGGATTTAAAACGGGAATTAGAAGAACGTGATCTGGATTCTTCCGGAAATAAAAGTGTACTGCAACATCGCTTGCGTCAATTTTTTGTAGAGTTAGGGGAAAATCCAGATGACGTTCTGTTTGAAACTGATTTAAGCAAGTTGTCTGCAACTTTTAAAAATGAATTAAGCAATGTTAAAAATGAGCTAGGTAATGAGTTAAGCAATGTAGAAAATAAGCTAGGTAATTTACAAAATGAGTTAAGCAATGTAGAAAATAAACTAGAGTCTAAATTAGGTACATTAGAGACTAAGTTAATGGAAAGTGTTGAGAATAAGTTAGCCGATGTAGATAATAAAGTAGCTGATGTAGAATCTAGGTTAGGAGAAAAATTGAATTCAATTGAAAGCAAACTTAGGCAAAGAGTGGAAGCTATAGAGGGACTTATGAGCAACCCACCGACGAACAACACCGACCGTTTCCCCGAGGTCAGTCTTCATAAAACTATTCTGCCCGCCAATAATGGGACGCCACCAGCTCACAACACCATTCCAGTATTCGACGGAAAGACGCCGTGGGAGGACTACATGACTCTCTTCGAAACAGCGGCTTCGATCCACGGGTGGTCACAGGAGACCCAAGCTTCAGCGTTGTGCCTGGCCTTGCGTGGAGACGCCTTGGGAGTACTGCAGGGGATACCCATGTCGGAGCGGTCCAACTACGCGGAGCTGATCAGAAGACTGGAGATGCGTTTCGGCCACCGCCACATGGACCAGCTGTATCGCTCACAGCTGAGAAGCAGGGTCCAGAAGACCAACGAGACTTTGCAGGAATTTGAAGCGGATATTGCCCGGCTGGTGAGGAACGCCTATCCATCGGTCACCGACGATGTCTACGAAAGTTTGGCTGTCGACAAATTCCTGGATGGACTTCGGGATCCAGAGACACAGCAAGCAGTGAAGCTCGCCAGGCCGAAAACATTGGGAGACGCATTATCCCAGGCCATGGAGTTCGAGGCTGTTAGGCAGTCTGTACGGGGCCATGCGCGAGTTAGAGCAGCAGAAGCGGAGCCTAATGTGGTCCCTAGCATCGAAGACATAGTAAGTAAAGTTTTGGAGGCTCTCGGGACCCGTAAGAAGGAGATACGCTGTTGGAGCTGCGGCCAACTGGGACACCCTAGAAGCAAGTGTCCATCGAAGAAGCAAGAAAAGCCACAGGAAAACTAAGCAGGGTTGATGGGAAGGGGCAACTGTCAACCCGTAACGTCAAAGGCCCCAGGAAGGCCATCAGAGTTGCGTCAATAGGAAGCAGAACGAACAGTTTCTACGTTGATGGGATGGTGAACGGGCAGCTGCGAAGTCTGCTAATAGATACCGGCGCAACCATGACAATCTTGAACTCGAAAACACTTCCAGCTGAGAAGATCTTACCAACAACTTGGGCATTACGGACTGCCACGGGACAGCCAGCCAAGGTCTACGGGGAGACAGTTGCCACCTTCATCATCGGGGGTCAACATCTGAAGCACCGCGCTCTCGTGGCAGAAATCGATGAAGATGTCATATTGGGCATGGACTTCATGATCGCATACGGAATCAAGCTGGACATGTCGAAAGGTGTGTTGACGATGGCAGACGAGGAAGTCATCCTTCGGCAGGGAAAGGATCTGTATGCACGAGTGCTCTTACTAGAAGACACCACTTTACCTGCACAGAGCCAAATCGTGACGCATGGGACGGTCGAAGGACATCTACCAGAGGGTCAATGTGTACTACTGGAACCCGGAACGCACGAAGAACAAGAGATTGGACGCGGCGTACTGGTTGCTAGGTCTCTCATCAAGGCCGGACGGACCACTCCAATCCGGCTAATGAACCTGAACAGCTTCCCGGTAACGCTAAAGAAAGGAACACCGGTCGGGGAGTGTACCACCGCTACCTCAGTGGTTCGTCAGCTGCAACGTCATCCCACCGAGCTTCGAGGGCTCCCAGAGGAACTAAAAGGATTTGTGGATGAATCATGTCGCGACCTCTCACCTGAACAGAGCGAGGAGGTAAAAAACATGATTACCCGATGGCATGACGTCTTCGAGATCGGCCCAGGACCACGGGGTAGAACGGATATCGTCCAGCACAGGATTAACACTGGGGATGCGAAGCCTATCCGACAGGTCCCGCGGAGGCTGCCGTTAGCTAAACGGGAGGACGCCGAGGAGATTATTAAGGAGATGGCAGCTGATGGTGTCATTGAGCCTTCAAGTAGCCCCTGGATGTCTCCTGTCGTATTGGTGAAGAAGAAAGACGGAACGACAAGGTTCTGCGTAGACTACCGTCTTCTAAACAACGTCACCAAGAAGGACAGTTATCCGCTTCCCAGGATTGACGATACGCTGGACACCCTGGAGGGGTGTAAACTCTTCTCTACCTTGGATCTCCGCAGTGGATATTGGCAGGTTGGATTGGCACCTGAAGATAAAGAGAAGACGGCGTTTTCAATTGGCACTGGGCTCTGGCAGTTTACAGTAATGCCGTTCGGGCTTTGCAATGCTCCTGCCACATTCGAGAGGCTGATGGAAAACGTGTTAAGAGGTCTCTCTTGGGAAGTATGCCTGGTGTACCTAGACGACATCATTGTGCTGGGAAAGTCCTTCGCTCACCATCTGAAGAATCTGGAGAAGGTCTTCGAACGACTGCGTGCAGCGAACCTAAAGTTGAACCCGAGGAAGTGTAATCTCTTCCGAAGGCAAGTCAACTACCTGGGGCATATTGTGTCAGACAACGGAGTTGCTGTTGACCCAGAGAAGATAGCAGCGATCTCCGACTGGCCAGTACCTCGAGATAAGCACCAGGTGAGAAGTTTTCTCGGGCTCTGCACCTATTACCGGAGGTACGTGAAAGGATTTGCTGACATCGCAAAACCTCTTACCAGGCTTACCGAGGAGAAAAGGACTTTCCATTGGGACCACGAGTGCCAGGCATCCTTCGAGGAGCTGAAGAGAAAATTGAGTAGTGCTCCTATTCTGAGCTATCCACGTCCCGAGGGCAAGTTCATACTTGACACAGATGCCAGCAACATCGCCATCGGAAGTGTCCTCTCTCAGCTCCAAGACGGAGAAGAAAGGGTGATTGGGTATTTCAGCAAAGCACTCTCAGCTCCGGAACGCAACTACTGTGTCACAAGGAAAGAGCTTTTGGCAGTAGTAAAATCCATAGAGCACTTCCATAAATATCTATACGGAAGAAGGTTCCTGCTGAGAACGGACCACGCGGCTCTAATGTGGCTGCTGCGATTCAAGTCACCGGAGGGACAAGTGGCGAGGTGGATCGAGCGCCTTCAAGAGTACGACTTTGAATCTGCTCATCGTTCTGGAACGAGCCACAGGAATGCGGATGCTTTGTCAAGAAGACCTTGTGATGAAGGCTGCAACCATTGTTCTCGACAAGAAGAGAAGCAGGCAGCGGTGTTGAGGACTACAGTTGTCATCGACAGTTGGCAAGATGCAATGGTGTCAAAGGAACAGGACGAGGACCCGGACTTAAAACAAATAAAGGAATGGAAAATATCGGGGCGAGGAAGACCGACCTGGCAGGATGTTGCTCCAATGTCGAAGAATGTAAAAACGTACTGGGCCCAATGGAACTCCATTTTAGTGGACAACGGGCTGCTGAAACGGGCATTGGAGAACGCGGAAGGAGATCAGCGTAGGATACAGCTCATCGTTCCAAGGAATAAAGTGCCCGAAGTGCTTAGGGAACTACATGACGGTGTAACTGGCGGCCATCTTGGAGTTCACCGTACATTGGAAAAAGTTCGTGAACGCTTTTACTGGGCAAACCTTAAGGACGATGTGTTGGACTGGTGCAGGCGTTGTGCGACTTGTGCGGCTTCTAACGGACCAACAAGAAGAATGAGGGCCCCTATGAAGAAGTACAACGTGGGAGCACCGTTCGAGAGGATAGCGATCGACATCGCTGGCCCTTTCCCTGTGACAGACGAAGGTAACCGATATATTCTCGTGGCCATGGACTATTTTTCTAAGTGGGTGGAAGCGTATGCCCTTCCGAATCAAGAGGCAGTCACGGTTGCAGACGTACTTGTGAAGCAGCTCGTCAGCCGGTTTGGAGTACCCATGGAACTTCACGCTGACCAGGGAAGAAACTTTGAGTCTGCAGTCTTCTCCGAAATGTGTGAAGCACTGGGAATACGGAAGACCAGGACGACACCTCTTCACCCTCAATCGGATGGCATGGTGGAGCGCATGAACAGGACAATGGGTCGATATTTGTCTAAAGTGGTTTCCGACCATCAGCGAGACTGGGACCAGTATCTTCACTTGTTCCTGTTAGCCTACCGCAGTTCAGTCCATGAAGCAACGGGGCAGACCCCCGCAAATGTGGTGTTCGGCCGAGAACTTCGTTTGCCATGTGATCTGAAATTCGGGTTCAAGCCCGACGAGAAAGTTAACGGAGAGGAATACGTCACGAATCTACGGAAGCGGATGGATAATATCCACGAGAAGGTTCGTGCAAACATCCAGGGAGCCAGTGACAGAATGAAGGAGCGTTACGACATCAGGGCAGAGAAAGGTGGCTTCCAACCTGGAGATTTGGTCTGGCTACATGACCCTCGAAGGAGGCGAGGCTACTCACCTAAACTTCAGAACTCCTGGGATGGCCCGTTTGAGATCATCAATAGGATAAACGACGTCATCTATAGGATCAGGAAGCAGCCAAAAGGAAAACCCAGGGTAGTCCATTTTAACAGACTGGCCCCTTACAAAGGAGACCATGGCCCGACAGAAGACCAGCAAGTCAGGAACCTCAACAACGTGGAGACCAGTAAGGTATCAGTTGCACAACCTAAGGTACAAGGTTTCCGTGGAGTAACTCAGGCAGTATACAGAGATATCTTCTCGTTACCCGCGGACTATTCTCTGGCCCATTGTGTCGCCGAAGATCTGAGGACTTCACGAGGGATTGCAACGGTCTTCAGGAAGAAGTTTGCTGGAACTGAGGAACTGGAACGCCAAGGACCAAGCGTCGGGAAAGCACTCCACCATACGCACGAACGACGACACATGTTCTACTTAGTTACCAAGTGTGCTACTGATCAGAAGCCCACATATGACGCACTGCGGCGAAGCCTCGACGACCTGCGGAGTAAGCTTCTGAGACTGCGTGTCACCAAGCTCGCGATCCCTAAGTTGGGCTGTGGATATGACGGCCTGGAGTGGAAGGTTGTCAGGAACATGCTTGAACAGATATTCGCCAACTCTGGAGTCGCCATATTGGTGTGCACGTTCAACCCCTGGAAAGGAAATGCGTCTCCATCGAGGGAAGCTCATAACCGCCCGATTTCTCCGGACTATGCTCTGGGGCAGAGCACTTTTAAGGAGGGGGCAGTGTTACGGTCAGAGCAGGAAGTCGGACCGGCTGGGAGGATAAGACAAACAATGGGATTAAGCGGAAGGGATTATAGAATGGCGTAGATCCTTGTGGGTCGGTCTAGGCGGTTCTCGGCCTTCTTCCGAGAAATCCCCACCCCGACCGGCCTTGCCTATATAAAAAGGACAGCTGTTCGGGCCGCGAGTCAGTAATAAGAAGAGTCAGTAATAAGAACTAGTAGTAATAAGAACTAGTAGTAATAAGACGAGTCTGTAATAAGCCAGTGAGTAGCAGTCGTTAACTAGTGGCAGTGTGTGTGAGTTAGTTAGTATTAGTATCAGTCTGTAATAAGTGCTTAGTGAGCAACAGTGACAATTAGTGACCGTGTAATAAGTGTAATAAACTGTGTGGCAGTTTGTCATATTTGAAGAGTCTTACGGTCGGTGGACTTTAGTTAGCGAACTGTAAGTGTTAATTTGTAATTGTAAACTATAGTGTAATATTATTGTATTTGTACAAATTTATATAAATAGTTTAGTTACTTAGTATAAACAATATCTTATATTATTTGTATATTATCTTAGAAATTAGATAACATTTAGTAGAATATTATTATTGTATATTGATATTAGTTTAATAATTTAACTGTTTTAAATGATCTCATTGTATTCTTGTTAATTTGTTAATAAATATTAGATTCTCGTATTAAGTAATAGTTTAGTCCATTTTACACCCAGTAGCCCGTAACAATATCATAGCATGAATACTATAGTAACACCAATTATGGATGTTGAAAAATATGGGTATTATCTCGTAATACTTTTCAGGTATATCTTAATATAGATATGTAATTCAATTCTAGTATCGATACTTTTTATTTTCTTCTTGCTTACAATCTATACTGTTTAAGCCAGCCATTTTAGTTTTAATCTGTAATCTTAGCTGATTGTCTTCAATATTGTGCATTCTTTAAAAATTTCAAATTATATTTGTTTCCCTGAAAACTTTGTTGACACCTCTTCTTGTTAACCGATTCCTCAGCCCAGGGCGGATGTTAGCTTCCTAAACAATTCTCTAATCGTCTTGGTCCATGCCTTCCGTTGTCAGTTGGCTATGTTTTCTTTTATTTATGTCATCCTCAACGTCTTTAATGCAAGATTTTCTCGGATTCTTGAAACCAAGAGTTTTCCTGATATCTCTGCTGTATTAAATTTCAATTCTTCAAGTTTAAAACTGGTTTTCTTACTTTTATTTTCAATTTTATGAAAACTTTATATCTGCATCCTCGGTGATTAACTGGTTAAGTCAAATGTTATCCAGAGAGAGCTAATTGTACTGAGGGAAAAAGAATCGCGTCATTCTTGAAGTCTCTATGTCATTTAAGAGATTAAATAATTTATCTGTGACAGCCTGATTTGAGCCCGGTACCTTCAAGCACAGCTACTCGGCACTTAACATACCGAGATACCCCGTTCCATTAATGAAAAGCTTATATGGAGAAACTTGTTGCTCATAACACGGAAATCTGTACAACTCCAGGATATATATCAATAACTATTTTAATGCTTAATCCATATCCATCAAACATTTAGTTATTTATCAAATTGAAGTAATAGTTATCAACCAAAGGTTAACATAAAATATAAGGTTATGTTGCATGTAATAACTACAAAACCATGATCGATTATTAATATGTTATTCAAATATAATGTCAAATGTGTCTTACCATGCGCAGATGTTCCTACTGAACTGATGCAACGGGTTTGGTCTGATATAGGGAATAGTCAGTAAAATGCGCAAACTTTCTGTTTTCAACAAGAAAGAATAAAAAATAAAATTAGAACAATAGGAATAACTTTTAAAAAATCCATATCAGCAGTTAATAATGCAATATGATGTAACAAATAATACCACAACTTACTAAGTGAAAGAAAAAAATCATATATGTAGCATGTAATAAGTTATTTAAAATAAAATAAAAATTAAATCCTTTATATAAAATTTAAAAAAAAAACTATAAACAGGTATGACTAATGAAGTCACATCGTAGCACAATAAAATGTTTAAACCCACTGTCATTATTTGTGTATTTCTACACAAACATGATATCTGTGATAACCTAATTAACTGAAAAGGCATAAAATTGAGTGGTTACTAGTGGCGTATTCCACTTCAAGATTGGAAGAAAATATATTACATCACACCCGGATACTGTGACCAGTATCGAACCCAATTCAGTCTGGACCTTGCGCTGAGATGATACTCAACTGTCCAAGTAAACCATGAAGTAAGTTGAGAGATAAACCTAACAATGGACAAACCAAAGCTTTGGTGAACCGGAGGTATCCTGTATAATCACCTAAAGATATATGAGAAACGTTAAGTAAATAACTTTACTAGGCAATATTATAACTGCAAAATCGTGTTCTTTGTGAAAAAATGTAATCCTTTCAAAATCTTTCAACTTTTTTAAGAATAAATTCAAGACCTTAACAAATTTGTGCTTATTGCTGAATTGAAACTGTCTATATATTCTTACAAAATACTATAAATATCGGTGCATAAATAAATTAGTTTGTTTATATAGAAGAATTGGGTTTCAAAGATAAGAGATGAATTCTCCATTAGACCATTAGGACGAGTTACTACTAAAGAATAAGCTTAAATAAATTCAAAATTGATCATTTTATCCAGAAAAGGAAAAAATTATAAATTAAATTTTTAAAAAGTCGATTCAGTCAGTAACAATGAAGTCATATGCTACATTCCAAAAACTATAAAATATTTCGGACGGATTCGTAAAATGTTAGTACTATAAAATGCCCTTTCAAATTACAATAGCGATAGACCCATCAAAAAAAATTAGAAAGTTTGTGGAAAAGTCTCTTACAAAAAATAAGATGTCAGAATCGGACAAAAATATTGAAGAACCGGAACAGTCCTCGCTAGTAGGAAGTTCTGAAAAAGGAACGAGATCCGAAACTATCACAGTTTATAGAAGCAACGTCTTAACTGGCCAAGAGGAATCTGATAAGGAAAGGAAGGATTTATCGATATTCACAAGAAATGGAAATACGGCCGTGAAGGAAGAAATATTCCAAAAGTCGATAAGCAATCCTGAATTTAGTGCGTCTAATACATTGACGGTAGAGGAGAGAACAAGCATACCCGCATTTTTCAAAAAAATATTTGTTTCAAATAAGAAAACGGAAGACCTATCTCATTCAGAATCAGCGCAAACCGTAATGGAACAGAACCGGCAATGTGATGATGCTGTCAATGCGTTTAACACACTTTTTGAAGATGAAAACAGTATGAAATCACTCATTGGAAAGGCATTTTCGCTCAATACTACAGTGACGATACAATCCATAGAAGATACTGGAAAACCGAACCTTATACTAAGCGGTAGTATACCCTTCCAGCTGCCAACCAAGGATGGGGTGGTGAAGAAAAAAGTCCGCGTCAGGGGGAAGCTCTACAGCCCCAGCAAAGAAGAAAGCAAAATCGAATCCCTGGTCAGAACGAAGGTCAACGAGCAGTTCAAGCACCATTTCAGCACGTTGCAAACGGTTGGCTGGCTCACAAGTAAAATTTTTACCCAAGAAGAGTTCAAACGTGAACGTCACCATCACAAAGAACAAATTGATGTACCAAAAGTACACATTAACGGGACAAGGTGGCAACGAAATAAAATCAGTAGTCAAGATACTCAGGAACGACTAAGTTATTTTAGCGATATTGACGAAAGAGAACCCTGTGTGAATATTATCGGATTAGGAAATACCAATTCCAATTCTAATTTCTTTTCTACTAGTGACCCTAGACAAACGCAGCTGCCAGTTACGTCAATAACAATCGCAAGGTCCAAGACGCGGCTAATTAGATTCACCGATGGGACTGACTTCACGGAGAAGCTTGGCAGGAATGTGATAACTCTTGCAGCTCCTGAAGGAATCCTGTATTTCCCGGGGGAGAGAACAGGTGGTACAAACAACAGTTATGATTCCCTCGTCAAGGGGGAAAGTATGTTGGGTATCAATTGCGAAGATAACAAATTCACCCGAAGCTGCTTTCAAATGACAAAATACGACGGTGAATATGCCTTGTCGCGATCAGTTCCTGATACGAAGAGGTTTGGGCACGAAATAAGTAAAAGATTAGATGCTGAGATCAAACACTTAGAGGCTGACACCTACTATCCGCCTGGGGACTACAGTCATATCCTCACGGACAGGTACAATCCTCTAACGTGGATATATCAGAACTTCGATAAAACAAAGAGATTTGTTAGTGAATTCAAATGTTGAATCATCTAGTAGTTCCGTCGGATCACTGAGATTGTTCTGTTGAAAAAAATGTTCCTAAATATTTATTATTAATAATAAAAAAAGAAAATTAATAGTTCATTTTTTAAGTAAACATATTATTACTGGTATAATGTGCAAGATTTAATTGTGGTTAGCCATTTCTAAGTCTATTTATTTATTACAATTCATGTTTGCTTTAAAATTATATATATGAAATAACAATACCATTCATGTTGGATCGTGATATATATCATTGATTAAACGAATCTTTCTGGCCATAGGCTCAGTGCATAGAATGACTCAATTCCAACAGTAGTTGAGTAATACTCAAAGAAAAACACTTTACACTCATTATGAAGTGAAACCTCACACAAATGAAACAGGTCCATACCCTGGCGATGTAAGGTACTCGTTAATGACCTCTATCATAATTACACCTGGGTAGACAAAATTTAGGACTCCCTTTGCAGCATCCAATGACGGGCTATAGTAAAATAAAGTGGACTTAAATAAATAGAAAAACAACCCATAAATGTGCCTCTATCCTCTCTATTTAATGCAGCAGCCTTCAAATTCCTTAACAATCTATTGGTGTCTTCAATATCCCTAATTGGACTGTTGTCACTACTGCAAGACCCACTCAGCGCAGGATTCTCACCATTATCACTTAAAGATATGTGGGGCCTGGAATAGATTCGCTAGCTCTAATGAGAACCTCCAGGATGACTACTTAGCTATTAATAATAAAAATTAAAAAATGTTCCATAATGAGAGATTTTGGATAACAGGGAGGAAGGAAGGTCCAATTACCTCTTTATATCAAATCCTGCTGGATTAATGCCATCTACATTTAGCAATTGTAACCCTATTACTTTATAACTATTGTTATTTTATATTAACTTACATTTATGGGGAAAACCCTACCAACAATCAGAGGATAGAATAAGAATATCTTGAAAAGATAAATCATTAAAAGACAAGAATCAAACAAGCAAAAATAAAAATATCAGAAGGATCTGGGATGCAATATAATTACAAATATAGAAAGGGAAAATTCATAAGAAATATCAAGACTAATAGATTAGAAGATATTCTATATCTTCAATATTACTTCTATATTCAAACTGTCATAAGCATATTTATAATCAATGAATAAACATTGCAGCTGGTATATATTCTTTAGTTTTTTCAAACATATGGCTTAGAACTGTTTGCTAGAGAATTCATTTCTCCCTAATGGTATTAACCTATTGCTTCTTTGGCAAATGGAGCAGGTTTGGATATATGACCTCAGATAGAATTTATTTATGTATAGAGCATGGGGAAGTTTTATTCAAAACAGAAGACACAACTTTGTGTTGCCAGGAAGTGCAGGAAGGTATCCTAATAAGTAATCTGTGTTCAATTATAAGCATGTGGTCAATAGAATGTAGCCTTTGGAAATGAAGTACCAGGGAAGAATAATATTGGAAGCAAGATGATTTTATTTCATAAAAAATAGTCATCAGAGAGGAATTAAAAATATAGAACCACAACTATTTAGGTTTGGACATGTCTTTACTCCTTTAAGACAAAAAAGAAAAATTGTGGCTGTTTAGAGGCACTGAAAGGCCCTAAGGAGAGAAGTAGATAAAAAGTAATTCGAATTAAGAGTAAGATAAAATTTAGAATTATGCTTATTAAGTACCCAGTACACAAATAAATGGTTCTCTAACTAAAAGTTGTGAAAAAACACAGATACCAATCAACTTCATTTATTGAGATTAATACAATAACCTTTGTTTAAAAGCTTTACAGTTAATTATATATCCATGAAGAGTATTTTTTTTCTCTACATAATGATATAATTATTGTCTTCTCACTAACTACAATAAATTTTGAGTAAACAATTGTCAGGATTTGTTTTCTTTCATTTTTTTCTTAGTTTTGTTTGGATATCCAAACATTAACAAAGAAAGCTTGTTGGTCCCACTATTAAAATACTTCTACCTTGGGACTCACCTGAATAAATTCTGAAAACCCCTACCTCACTTACTTAGCACACAACAAATTTAGAATATATTACAAAATGAACTATATAAAAAATACTTTTATTTGAAAAATCATATATGAATAGTATTATTATTTAACCAAAGAATAGTCTATTGGTACAAGATCACTAGAATATATAAGCTCGGAATTGCTAAATCTAATACTAATAGTGCACTTTTTGTTACTACGTAAATATTTAACTAGAGTATATTAGTTTGATTTTTTTTCTTAATCAATAGATATTTATATATAATTCAATATAAAATTAACAACTTAATTAAGTGTTATAAATTTTTATAGTAATAACAAAATGTACAAACAATAAGTCTTAAAAGTTAATTAATTAATATCTTAAGCACATTAAACCTTTGGTTTCTGATGGATTAGACAAAAAATTTGAAAACACAACAATAGCAACAATAACATAACATAAAATACAAATTTTAAAATAATTTTGATAGAAAAAAAATCTTATGAGGAATGTACATAAATAAATATTTACATTATTACAAAAATAAATAAAACTAATTTTAAACATCCATGGGCTATAAAATATATTTTAATCACATGAAGTGCCACAATTTAATCAAATTTAGAATACAAACATTTCCAAACAGTGGTAGACATTACTAAAAATTGACTCAGAAGTTAGGTAGGCAAAATTAAAATTTCTTAAATTATCATGTGGTAAACAGCAAACAGAAAATGAACAATGTTATTCTAAATTATTTTGATGGAGGAATGGCAACCTTAATGTCACTAAAATAACCTTATAACAAATAATAAAAACACCCTACAAATAACCAGTAAAAATGAGAAAACAGGAAACAAATAATATATGATAGGCTCTTTCAAATGGATAAAGTATGATTATTTTTAAAAAGTGCATTAGTATTTGTGGTTATTTAAATAAAACCAGGATTAAAAATATAAACGATACTAAAAAAATATTCCTTAAAACTAAACTAAAAAAATTAATAAATATAAATTGGCACAATCAAAAGGTACAATAAACTTAGAATGACCAGAATAAAGTCGTTGACCAAATTGAACCAGTTAATTCAAATAGAATAATCAGCTCAGTGCATAATTATTGCAATAATGGTTTAGATTAATTAAACTTAACTTTTCATGGGATTAATATGAAGGTACTATACGATACTTATTTATTTTTTGATGGATTTATAATTGACTAATAACAATTTAGGAAGATCAAAAGAAAAATTTGTTGGTGTAATAAATGCTAAAATAATTGTTGAAAAACAAATAAAAATATTCAAGCTGTAATATTATATATTAAAAAAATTAATTAGTTACAAGAATTTACCAGAATCACTTCAAGGTTAGAAGTTGTTCTGATGGAAGAGGGTGCTTTATAAGACATATTTATGTGCATCAGACAGATCAGTAAGATACATTTAATCAGTATCATAAACTTGGTGAATAAGGTAGCACGACACTAACAACCTAAAGTTTAACATATATGTATATATGTACATTTACATAGTTTTTATCATAGAATGATAAATCAAGACTGCATTTGGATTTTGTAAATAAGACACTCATTTCCATCATCGAGCTACATTCTTGAGTAAATTTTCAATAATAATAATAATCCCTGAATTAATTTGATTAGATAAAGAGATAGTATGCCTCAGACATGGAATATAAATAAACATAAACTTTAAATTATAACTAACCCATTTTGAAAAACATAGGTAAATTTAAATAAGGTAAGGTAAATTAAAATATATATATATATAAATACATTTACATAGTTTTTATCATGGAATGATAAACCAAGACTGCATTTGGATTTTGTAAATAAGACACTCATCTCCATCATCGAGGTACATGCTTGAGTAAATTTTCAATAATAATAATAACCCCTGAATTAATTTGATTAGATAAAGAGATTATGGAATATAAATAAACATAAACTTTAAATTATAACTAACCCATTTTGAAAAACATAGGTAAATTATAAAATGCTTAATGTGTAACCATACAACCCGAACATTTTATATTTTTTTATTTATTTAATTTATGATTTACAACCTTTAACATTAACTACTTCCTAAATCTTAATAATTGACTATAATCATGAAATGGAACAAAACGAATGAATCTTATCATTATTCATCTCTGATAAGAAGAATAAGATTAATGTAAAGTTTCATTGTTAAGGGACCGTTTATCTTTTGAGTAAACAGAAAAAATATGTTTTGTTTCATACTGAAAAACCAACTCGAATCAGATACACCCAGAAACAACCTAATAACATGAATATTCACTGCATGTTTTGGCAAAAGTTTATCATGGTTATGTATAAACCCAGCCTTACAAGAAATGTCTGGGCATTTAACAGTATGCTACAACTTATCAGCCTTCAATAGAAACAAGAAATATAAAATAAAATGAGCCATTAACGGGATCAAGATCGAGACAACTTATCACATCAAAGCCTTTCATTTCCATTAATAACCATACAGGTGGACAAATATTTTAAAATATTTAAAAAGATCATTCTGCGCTAGAAAAAAAAAAATAAAAGAAATTTACTTGATTATTCCAAAATAAAATGATACACGCAGACTCTAATCTGAGAGAGTTTGGAAAGCAACAGAGCAGAGGGTAAACTTTCAAAAAATGCTAATACTTTTCTTTCAATAATGAATCTATCGTGCTAATTAGAACATTTAGAAATTATAACTCTACATAAAATATAATTCAGAAATTACATCAATATTTTTTTATTAAGAAGCACACACACAGTTTCTTCGAGTTAGCAGAAGATTTAGAACAAATGTATAACTCTCTCAGTGGAAGGGTAATTTTACTAATATTCTTAGAAAATAACAGATTTAACAACAAGCTAAAATAATTAAAATCCTCATTAAATAGTTTTAGCTTCCGAAATTCCTACAACCTGGCGTAGGCACCTGATTTTCCAACCCTCTTCCATAAATGGTAAAAAAAACAAGGTACTATATTATAATTAAGTAAAGCCTTCTTTGTGTCAACAAAAGACATTTTTTAAATATCGTTGTTTTGTTTTTTTTCAAAAACCATTAGCAGGATAATTGTAACAGGGAAGAGTAGCCAAGTACTGTAAGCTACCACTAGAGTGTGGGAAGACTGGTTGTATTGTAGATGTGATTGATCTCACACTCATTTCTACCCGGATGCCATCAGAAATCTCTCAGATTATAAATATAGACAATAACAAAAAAATAATACAATAGTTAACAGAAATATTGAAAATAGCTAAGTTTAATATACAATATTTACGATTAAAAAGCAGCAAGAGTGTAAAAGTAAAAAAATAGCTACACAGTTAATAGAAAACCAACCAAACATATTGTTTATAGTTTATATGCTTAAATATACTTATGAGTCTGTAACTTTAAAAATTATACAAAATAAAGAAAATTAAACAATATATCAAGGCTAACAGAAATTATTACTATGGAGATAGAAGGCATAAGTATTTGTACCATACTAAATACATATTATGTTTTACGGAAAAATTACTACAGGACGGAGAACAGGCATAAGAACTATGCTTTGAAGAATTCAGTAAAGGATTTTTTAAGATAAGAACTATCTAACCGTGCATTCACTGATCCAAAATACAAAGTTTTTGAAATGGAAAATAATTCACAGTGTTTGAATGGAATCATGAGAGATTACAATTAAGTATTAAGTTATTCCATAAGCTTCAAAACAACAGAAGATTAACTATTAAAGAAAAAATAAATAAAAGACTGATTATTTTAACTAGTAATACATTAAAGGTATCTACCACTCTCTAATGGGGTAAATAGGTACAAGATTTTTGGAAAATTATTTAAGCAGTGTCAGTTATGAGACAAGAGAAAAATAATTTGTTTCTTGAGGATTATTTTACTAGTTTATAATCATCGTAATCATAATACACATAACTTTTTTATAAGAAAGATAGGGGTGGGATTCTGTAAACACATAAATTCGAATCTGAAAATATTCCAATTAATTTTAATCTGAGCCATGATATAGCTGATATAATAAAAGAAACATTAATAAACGCACTGGTCGAAATAATGGAAATAACTCAGTGTAAGAAAAAAGAAAAGAAACAACTTCATTAGAAATCATTTTATAACATCACAGCTCACATGAGCATGGAAATGTTATATAACAAAAACAAATAGACAACCCTCTTTTAGTTTAACTTAATTTAAATTTGAAGCTCCAATAGTAGCGAATAAACTACTTATTGATCTTATAGATGAACTAACAAAAATTAAGTTTCTTTATTTAAAAAAACAAATAAATACCCATCATTTACTAATCATGAAACTTATGGAACAACTAAAATTATTTATTATAAATAAAAAACAAAATAGGCTTACACGAGCTCATTTGTTGAATGGAAATTGAAGAGAACATTCTTCTGAAAAAAATAAATGAGAACTAAAAATATTATATTCAGTATATAGATTAATACCAATTATAACACATTTTATACAATTTCAAATATCACATACATTTTCTACGACTTTAGAATTACCTCTAAAGATAATTCTAACTCGATTTAAAAACACCTCTAAAAGGCCTTAATAATCATTTCAATTTATACCTTTTTATCCACAGTCAACCTGGACAAAAACTTATAAGTACAACAAAAATAAGTTAAAATGATAACCAAAGAAGGGTTGGGCGGGATGAGTCGAGTCTTGAATAAACCGCATTCAACGCTTGACAGATCTCGAGCTTGACTAACAGTCGCTCATTAACTAAGTCGATCATCATATGCGCAACAATAATAACGATGAATCACGAGTATTTGGTGAATATAGAATTAATAACATTATAAATTACATTTCTAAAGAAATTCACAAGCTATGCACATGATGCCGACTTAAAAGTAAAGGAAACTTTCCGCTAAGTAAAGAACTTCTCCAGTGCTGTCGTTTAGAAGATCAATTGTGAGGAGCTCTCTTGCCATTCATATACCTAAGAACAACAAATATTTACAGTTAAAAAAGATTACTATTCTATAAGAATACTCAGAATTAGCTAAACTTCATTAAACACTAAAAAAAAAAATGCAAAAAGATCAGTAGGACATAGGACATATAAAAAATATGTTTAACTTAAAGAGTAGGAAATAAAAGGATTGATTAGCAACAATTTTTGCATTTTAATTATTCATACAATACCTGCAAACATAGATATGTGCAAATGACCTTAGTCTTTTTCAATAATAAAACAATGAGTAAAGCTATCGAAATTTTGTTTCATGCGTTCAAAAGAGCTTATGTGTTATGAGGAGCACTTCAAAATCACAAGTTTAAAGGATGCCAAAAAAACCAAAATAGCAGGGTTATTCGGCACAATTTAGAAACACTTTCATACATGACTGAATTACAGCTAGGAAGAAGTATTTCTATACAAAACACCAGGTACAACTATAAAAATGCCTTTTTTTACAATCAAGGAAGGTAATTTATTTCTAATTTATACTTGAAAAAATAACTTTTTAACAGTCTTTCAATTAAAAATTAGATCGTATTAATAACATCACATCATTTATTGCAATAAAATCATATGAGTATTCACATAGCAAGTAGTATGTAGACCGACCAGCTCCAAAACGGATTTAAAAAAAATTGCAGTCAAGATACAGAAAAATAAAAATCGAGGAGTTTTGCATAAGAATAATCACAACGAATAACATAAACCTACATGACAAAGAATGGAAAAAAATGCTCAACAAGCGAATTTTATAGAAGACAAATAAAACATTTACTAAAAAAAACTGAATACAGAACATGTAACTGGTGAAATCTTAAATAATATCAAATTGAATTTAATTAAATTGAACATTACAACTTGTAAGTTATGATACAATGAAAATAAAAATAAAAACAACATAAAAAGTACAACAGAATAGAATGAAAGTTATAAACGTTTAAAGTTAGAGCAATGAAATAAATTAAAACAATAAAAGTTATTATCAAATATGGAGAATAAAAAGGATAGAAATAAGGAGGAAGATGATTGAACATAATATATAACAATAAGAAAAACATACCAAATGGATGTAATGTCTAGGGCCAACTAAATAAATATTGAGCTTAACAGTTCAAGAATTAGAAAAAAACAGTTTGGATTCCGAGCATTCCACTCCACTATTCAGCAATGTCATCGTGTGATGGATGTAGTCTCCTCTGCATTAAAACGTGGATCATATTGTTCCGCCATCTTTCTTGACGTGGAACAGGCTTTTGACCGAGTCTGGATCGGGATTGCTCTACAAACTCAGTAAATTCCTACCGGCTACATACTTTCTCATCTTTCAATCCTATCTCACAAATAGAACTATCCAAGTAACCCATAATAATGTCTATTCATCCCTCATTTCCCAATCTGCTGGTGTTCCTCAAGGTAGTATCCTTGGCCCAATCCTTTATACAGTTTATACAGCTGACATCCCGACTTATCCTAATACTATCCTTACCACGTATGCTGATGTCACAAGTGTATTATCAGTCAACACCAATCCAGTTATTGTATCACAAAGCCTCCAATCCCATATCACTGATCTTGAAGAATGGTGTCAAAACTGGAGAATTAAAATAAATTCTCAAAAATCGCATCAAATCACTTTTACCTTACGTCGTAAACCAATGACTTCCTGCCTTCAGAATCCTTTAATAATATCCCACTTGTGCCTGTAGAACAGATCCGATACATAGGGTTGCATCTTGGCAAACGATTAACCTGGAATCCTCATACAAGACTGAAAAGATAAGAAGCTGCTCGACGTTTCAGGCTACTTCAACACTTACTAGACAAACGCTATAAGCTCCCAATTAATTACAAAAGACTCATCAACATGACCATCATACGACCTATTTAGACTTACGGAGTAGAGCTTTGGGGCTCCACTAAGCCATCAAATTCCTCTCGTATCCAATCTCTACAATCCAAGATCCTTTGTAAAATCCTCAATCCTACTTATTTTATTAAGAATTAAGTCATCCATAATGTCCCATTTGTTGCTGATTTGGCCCAAACCCGCTATCTATCCTTTCATAACAAACTTCATTTCCACCTAAACCCATTAGTTTCCAACCTGCCTTCCTCTTCAATTACCGATAATCCTCTGAAGCGTCTGAAAAGAAGATGGCCACGTGGCCTTCTTAGTTGAACTTGTGATTTGAGTACTACCAGTGGGTAGTTTTTCTAAATGTATCACTTAGGCTATTTACTTGTTGTATTATTGTAATACAGTTGTAAATATCAATAAATAAATGATAAAAAAAAAATTAAAAAAATTTTAAGTGTTTTAATATTTACCTGATCCAACGAGAAGCAGTGTTGGATAAAATAGTGCTGTTGTCAATGGTCGCCAAAAGAAGGAGCTGATTAACATGAGTGGCATGGTAGTCCCATCGAGCGACGTTGGGCGCCGAACTGAGTGACAGATGCCTCAAGTCATAGAAAGAACCGGATCCACTATCATACAGGGGAAGGAGCTTTTTTAAAGACTCCATTCCCTGCTCGAATAAAACTTTGGCCTCTTTTCTATTTTCCTGTAATAACAAGTTATTGCTAATAGAATTGTCCTTATTGAGAAATTTTCCTTCCCTATATCCAGAGATTCATCACACTTTTACAAGATAGATTGTTTCAGAAACAATATTATTTTAAAGTTATTAAATAAAATCAGTTTTCATTTCCTTTCAAGGTAATTCATTATTTTTCTTTATTTTTAAATATGATTATATTCAGATTGAAAGTTATTTTTTTAATTGAATTTAAAGGAATAAATTATTATTAGATTTAAATTTTATTTCAAATAAATAAGAAAACCGGGATTGATTGATAGTTTTGTAAAGTGTAATTATTATGAACGGAACGTAAATTGTTTTAACAAGTGGAATCAAAGGGCGGACAACTGTTTACTGCCGACGACGTTATTCCCTATAAGACCAGTGCTGTCTCAACTATTGAGCCAAGACGATCGTCTCACCTGATTGCAATTGGTGAACATTTTCGCCGCCGTATTGTTATACTATCTAATAACATCTGTAGATTCATCCAGGGTGTCTCTTCATAAAATTCCGTTGCGAGTAATCTTCAGGAAGAAAGAAGCATGATGGCAACGAACATTCATTTAAGAGCCTGCTATCATCCGAATATTTGGTCAGGTAGCTGGGGGACTGGGGCTTATCCCGATCTGGATTTTTGCCTTTTTTTTAATCGCCGACATCACCACCGAACTCAAGGTACACATTGTCACAACTGATCAGGTCAGTGAATGTTTTATAGTCGGACGATGCTTCCAAGAACATTCATAAAACTTTAAAATTAAAGTCAGATTTCAAATACAAATATTAAATTTTCTTTATAATAACTCTATCAATCACCGGTCACAGCTATTCAAATAGAATAGAAAACAAACTTTATTCTGGGACCAAGTCCCTTTAGAATAACAATAATGAACAAATAAAATAAACATAATATTCATGTGGCTAGAAGGCTACATAATAATACAAATCATGAACTAATCAAGAGTGCCAAAACATAATAAAATTAGAAATAGAAAAAGAAAAAGAAAAAAATAATATATATATATATATATATATATATATATATTTAAATAAAAGTAAGAAACTTCACAGGATTTTAACTAATTGTCAAAAATAAATATAGGTATTGATATTAACAAAATAATAATAAATAACATTAATACAACAGTTAACAACGAAATTACTAAATAAATAAGTGAATGAAATAGCATGCGATAAAGTATTTACAAAGTCTTTATCTTCTTTGTTGTTGGAAAAATAAACAAAACACGTAGGTAACGAGATCGAGTATTCAATACTAATTTATTCAAGCGGAAGATTGACCTGCCTGGAGAGCATCTTTTTGGGATGCCAAGAGATGATGGAAAAGCGGTGATTTAAATGAAGCCAGTGAAGAAGAATTGTGGATGAAAGGAGGGATTGAGTTCCACACAGTGGTGGAGCGGGCGAGGAAGGAATGCTCGAATGCCTCAGGTCTGTGGAATGGAATGTAGAGATCGGAAAGGCGGGATCTTGTTTTGTGGTGCTGGACAGAGGATTTGAATTGGAGGAGATTATAGATATATGAAGGGTGTTGCGAGTTAATGGATTGGCATAGAAAAACACTAAGGAAATATTGTCTACGAATGGGAAGGAAGAGCCACTTTAACTCATCATAGTGATGTGACACCCGGGATCGCCTCGGAGTAGCAAGGGCAAATCTTAAAGCGCAGTTCATTATGCTTTTTAACCGGCCCTCCAGCATTTTTCGAAAGGCCCCCGTATACCACACTACAATAGTCAAAGTGGGGGAAGATGAGGGATGATACCAGAATCTCCCGGGTTGATTGTGTAATGCCAAAGGAGATGCCGAGATCGATGAAATAATTTCAGGGAACTAATTGATCGTCGGGATATTTGGGTGACATGGGGCTTCCAGGAAAGGTTTTGGTCAATGGTAATGCCTAGGTTTTTAACGGAGGAGTTTAAGCTGATGGGGTGGTTGTTTAGGATTAATGTTGGGAGGGTGGGAGTTGGAACCTAGAACAATGGTCTGGGTTTTCATTGCGTTCAATTCCAGTTTGTTCAGCTTTGCCCAGGCAATAATCCTATCTAGGTCTTGCTGAATACTGGTGAACGCAAATGATAGCTCAGAAGGAGGAAAGGATAAATAGATTTTTAAGTCGTCAGCATATAGATGGTAGGAACAGTGGTGAACAGATTTAGGAAGATTGTTGATGTAACAGTTGAAAAAGAGAGGAGAGATGCTTGAGCCCTGTGCCACACCTGAGGATAGAGTGAGGAAAGAGGAAAGGGGTTGGTTGGGCATAGAAACCGCTTGGGACCTGTCAGAGAGGAAGGATTGGAACCATAGAATAGAGCTGTTGGAAAAGAACAATGACTTTAGTTTGGAAAAAAAGGATAGAATGGTCCAAGGAATCGAAAGCTTTAGAAAAGTCTAGTAGGATTAGCACAGTTAGTTGTTTGTTGTCCATGGTTTTATGTATGTCAGTAGTGATTTTGGTAAGGGCATATTGAGTGGAAAAACCAGGATGAAAGCCTGATTGAAGAGGATCAAGGAGTCTCTGCGATGAGTCAATGATGAACAAGTCTAACCAGGTGTCAGATAGGAGAGTGTGATGGGTGGGAGAGAATGGAAGGTGTAGAGAGTAAAAAAGGTTTTCAAGGTACAGTTTATCATTGGATTGGACCAGGAGATTGTTATTAAAGTCGCTTGAGATTATGATGTGGTTGTAGAGAGGAATATGGTTGTAAAGGACCGACTCAAAGATACGATCAAAAGGGACCAAAGGAGGGCGATTCACTACAACATATAGGAGAGGATTTGAGTTGCATGAAATTTCGACGAAAAGGAATTCAATGTTTCTGAGATTCCAATGGTGTGGAAAAAATTATGGATAAAATATTGATGAAATTCATCAAAGTGGGCGGGCAAGGATTGGGAGTTGATGTGACAGGAGGTTAGGACACTAGACATGATGGGGAAGCAGGAGAGAAGCTCTCAGTATTTGAGGAGAGGAAACTATAAGGAAAAATTTTATTGGCAGAGCTAATTGAAAAGTTTGAGAGTACATATAAAAGATTATCAGAGGCGAGTTATTACTAAAAACCGCTACAAATCTTGATGCTAAAAAATAGATTTTTAGTATAGTAAAATTAGAGAATAACTTAAGTAAATATTGTGCGTAAATAATGACATAAATTAAACAATAGACAAAAAAAAGAAGAGAAAAGAGAAAATTAAAATTGATTTTATATGAAAAAGGAAAATTAATTTCGACATATTTCTTAGGAAAAAATAAAAATTTTAAAAAACACTTGAGTTTGTCAGAGTGATTCACAATGAACCCGTGAGCACCGTTGTGAGAGCCATGGTTATTCGTGCAGCTTCAGGGCATACCGGTCTTCAGTAGTCAGTCGAATACATCCAGGTCATGAGCTTGATCGATGAAGACCACTTGGTGTCCATCTCTGCATCGCACTCTACCACCGGAGAACCAGACATATTTTATTTTCCCCGTTGCCCTCTTCCGATGTGCCAGCCAGTAGAGGTGCCTGTTAGTCCCAGTCATTTCCTCGCTTAGATAGATGCGGTGGCAGTCATTTTCCTGCCAACCTATATCTCGCATGGAGAAATCACTTTTGACTTTTCTCTTGGATCAGGTCGTCCCTCACTGATTGCCTTTTGAATCGTGCGATGATTGGTGGGGGTCGCGGGTCATCATTCTTTGCTCTACGACACTGCACCGTGTCCAGGTCCTCGATATTAAGTTTTAACCCCAGGCCTGCACCTATGCTTGCAACTAGGCCAGAAGGGGTCTCGCCAACTCGTATAGGGATCCCTCTTATCTCTAGGGACTTGAATAATTGAATAAGCCCTGTTGGATCGATGGATGTCAGCCTCTCATTCATTTCGAATGAGAAATCTCCATATTTATCAATCGCGACCTTGATCTTTTTGATCTCCTCATGGACATGTTGATCGGAATGCTTTATTGCCGCTAATATTTCCATTAGTGAGGGTTGTGCTATTTTATCTGAACTTTGTTTGCCCCCTGCTTCTGTGTTTCTTTTGGCCTGCTCGCACTTAGTACACAGCCATTGTTTTTTAGAAGATTTTAGGCCCTCTATCTCCTTTTTGCCTAGACTACTGCACCGCCGTGAAAAATTAAATTGCATTTGTAGCAAGTTAAATTATTTTTATCATCACGGGCGATGGCGTTGTTACATTTAGAGCAAACGGTCATGGTCCTTGTTAAGGCCAGATGAAGTAGTAACCTTATAAAGTATTATTAGTTTTAATCATAAAAAATTAAATCATTTTTTTCTTAAAAGAAAGAACATTATCTTTTCTTATTTTTCACATTTTTATTTAATATAATAATTTAAACGTTTATTTCATAGTTGTTTAGAATAATTTAACTTTAAAGGTAATTTTATTTGGTTTAGATATAAGTGTAATATTTGTAGTAAGTGTGAAAACATATGTTATAAAAGTGAAGAGAGAAAAACAAAAGAGAGTCGATCGGCTTTTGTTCGCTCCGGCTAGACCGAGCCAGTCAGTGTCGCCACGAGCCCTTAGCCGTGCACATCGTATGCTCTCTAGGAGCCCAAAGTTGAATTTTGATACTAATTTGCTGCCCACCTGCAGGTGTAATTAGTTTAAACTAAGTCATCGATTTGACCCGGTAGATCATCTCAACCTCTATTGTTTCACCATCTTCGCTCGCCCTGCCGACGAAAATCCTCTGTCGTCTCAACATCCAGCTCGCCCTGCCGAGAATCTACCATCAACTGGAAACTACTTCGACAGACAGATAAGAGTTTCATTATTATATCATTGCAATCAGAAAACCGCATAAACATTCATTATTTTGTAATAGATTTCATTTGAACATTTTATTTATTTGTAATTTAATAGAGTTAAATTTACTATCGTAGGATTAAATAATAATTGTTTTCTTTTGTCATTAATTAGTTGTTTGTAATTTAGTTAATTTTAATAACATCATTTTCTTATTATAAAAGCATTTAAATTGTTCTTTTAATTTAATTAATTGGATTTTCATTATCAAAAGTATTGGTTATTTAATTTATGAAAATTGATTTATGTTATTAGTTTAATAAAAGGTTACAATCAAAATGACATGCGATCTGGTATAATTGAATCAGAAATTTATTTTCCTTATCCATTTCGGAGCTCTCATCGAAAGGTCCAATAACTATTTCGAGGTTGCTCAAACAGTCCTTAAGTAAATAAATAAATAGTGCTTACAGAGAGTTTGTTATGGTCGCAGCTGCTTTTAATCCTGACGGGCTTAAGAGATATCCTATTATTGTAGCTCGAACTGGTTATGCTTGGGTTTAATTTCAAATGCCTCTTCACTAAACTTTATTGGCAGTAGAACTATATATGCGTGTATATTCACTTATTTATGATATATATTTACGGCACTACACAACTTAAATAGAAGAATTGACGATGTATACTGGTTGGTGTCCCTGGCCAGACTGATATAATATTAGACTTTGTACCTCCATTTGTAAGAATACTATTTGTTAATAAATTTGTTTATCATTGTTTAATACTAGAAATAACCATTATAATTTAAACAAGGTGCACTTTGAATAATTTTCTTCAGGTTTTATTTTTTTAATTTTATTATGTTTATAAATGTAAATGTTATTAATTTCCCTTTTCTATTGCTAAATGCTAATAAATGTTAGTTATTAATAAATATTATGTTATAAAACATATATTTTATAAAGAAAAAAGGAGTGAAAACCAATGAATTAAACAAACTCATCATTTGTGCATCCATTCCAAAAGTAGCCATAGAAATTATGAGTAAAAATTTGATTTTAAAATAATATTCTTGTGAACATATGGCAGATATTATATTATTATATATTGATATTATCTTTGTTATTATATTAACCATGTTTTCGCATAAGAATAATGATAAATACAATAAATAATAACTCATTATCATTAAGTTTCAATTTTTTTCACTAAAACAAAATCTATGCTGGGTCTAAATCTCACATAGTGTTATATAATTTCATGTGACCCATTGAGTTATGATGGATTTCCTAAATAGCCTGCAAGATCATTATGTTTGGCAATCCCTGCTATAGGTTCTACAAATAATAGTTACCGAAATTGAAACAAAATACATAATACACCCTGAAATTGGCACAGCCAATATTTTTAATACATTCATTATGTATTTCTTCTGGTTTCGTTAAGTTCTTTGCTAACGTTACACTGGTCATACTACTAGCCTGTTTAAGCGCAGAGGAAGCTAGTAGTATGGCCAGTGAAACATCAGCAAAGAACTTGACACGGTTGAAACCAGAAGAAATACGTGATGAATGGAATAAAAATGCATAATATTTATCTTGAGAACTTGAAATATCTTTGTAATATATTAAAATTAAACTAAAAGTAAAGTTCTAAATGAATTTGAGCCTTAAGGGATTAATATCATAGTGATAATTTAGCATACCTTCGGAGCTAGAGATAGAAGGTCATATAGACCAATAAGTGAGTATATAAAGCCATTGAGGACAAATGACGACGGCTGAGTTGGATACTCTTCATACCAAGGATAAACTCCGAAGAACTTGGCCAGTACACCTCCGCTCTCGCTGGGAGTGTGGAAAGAGCGCAGCGCCTCCAGGCCAGCCTTCAAATATATTGGGTCCTTCGAAGTATGATATGCTCGAGCTAGGACAGACATTCCATGACCTTGCCCCATTGCTGATAACCTTAGAGAAATTCAAATAAATCATTAAAAAGAAATGATGAAATTTATATTAGAAGACAATTAGAATCATAAATGAGAATTTAAAACATACATTTCCAAGTTTATATTAAAGTGGAGAAACAATTATTTTATAATTAACTACATAATCAATATTTCCCCCTTTCAAATGCTCCCTCTGAAACACTTTAACCTCTGAGTCATTGTTCAAATGAAAAGAGCCTTTGAAGTCACCAATTTAGAGGCTCTTTAACTATGTTGTCTTTTCTGTATTGATGGCCTAGTTGGGAGTAATTTTCTCATCAGGGTCGTTACAGGAGTCTTACTTCTACGAATTTAGTTTGTAACACCATAACAGGGGCCATCAACAACCTGAGGGACCAAGGAGGAAGGCAAATATTAAGACAATACTGACTGTTTTTATCTATTCCTAAAATTCTTCCATTCAGGCTAGACTGATAAAGAGAACTTCTACAATGACATTATCTGATGCCTCATGGTTTGACCGAATATGGCCCAAGGAAGGCGTTGACCCTATCACGAACTTCATATTTAGAATACATTTATTTAAATTAACCTGCTAAATCATAAAAGTATAAAGGTCTTTAATAATTTTAACATTTTAATAACTTAACTCCTAATCGTTATTACATTCGGAAAAAAGTAAATACTTTTTACATATATTTATCATTTCAGTTTATTTATTTATAATGTGACATGGCTCAGCATTTACGTATGCCATGTACATTATTTTAATACTTCAAGAAATCAGATGTTCTGTAAATGTAAAATTAATGCACTATTAAAGTGTGTGCAGGGGCATTGCCACCACAGAAGGTTCACCTCTCCTCTCCCTAAGGCCATATTCAGTCGTACCCTAACCAAATGAACTTTGAGAGATTATCTATCATCTATTATCTATCAAGATAGCTTAAAATAAATAAATATCTAGGATATTTTAAATAATTTATTCATAATTCTATTTTCCTTTACTAATATATTATTAGATACTGTCATACCAGCCGGGGAGCAGATCTTTCATGCCCGGTGGGCCCCACCTCCTGCGCACTATATTGAGCCAGCCACCCGTTGCGGGATCCTGGTGATGCACAAGCCAGTTAGCAGCGGCGTAAAATTGGTCCAAGTGGCGGCTAGTAGCCAATGTCAGGTTGTCCAGCTTTCCTCGCCCTTCCAGAATTATCTTGGTCACCTGATAAAAGTGCAATAATATTTTTAATTACTATTATCAATGTCATGATCAAAATAAAATAAATTTTAAAAAATTTCGGATTGCTTAATTAGTATATATTGGCTAATATTCAGGTAAATTATCCTGAGCTATCTATACTCCAAAAGCCAGAGTGATATTTGATAACTAATTGGAAGAAAAGTTTTAGTTATTTATCCGTGCATTATCCATCCTAAGTATTTCATATACACTTGTCTATCAGCTCAAAGTAGAATTCTTAGACTGTTGTTTTTTCACCTTTGAATCCTTTATAGTGGTATCTATTGAAAAAGTTATGGTTCATCAAATCAAATCCTGCATTTACTGAGTACCTCAACATAATAGTTAAGAATACCCGTATGGTCTAAAACTACAGTAACAGATTCATACATGAAAATCTCTACGTTTTCATGAAAATGATCTTTAAAATTGTGGTTTAAAATACAAGCATACAGGCTAAGTGAATTAATATATTCAGGTACCCATTAGGCCCGGTATTTGATCATCTTTAATTTAATTACCACAACGTTTTCGTTAGAATGCACTGTTTAAAAATTATAGCTGGATAACAAAACTTTCTAAAATTAAAATTTTTGTTTGGCCGTCATTATGAAATCAACCTACATTGAATTAAAAATTGAATACTGATACTATTCAGTCCCTCTGAAGCAGTCTTATTTTTAATTTCATAGAATCGTTTTAGAAAAAGCATAATATAAAGAACTTATAAGTAGCCTTAGGCCAGCTTGATACAAAACATTTATTTAATATTCATTTATTGTGTCCAAACATTTTGGCCTAGCTTTTGGAGCTAGCGAAAACCCAGGGCTGAGGAAAACCAACCAGAATAATAATAACAATAGTGCAGTACCAAACAAACATATTAGTTTTATGGACAAATACAAACATAAAATAATATACCACTCTTTCATTTAAGTTGTAACTAATTTTAACCTTATTTATACTTCACCATTAACAATAACAGCAGTAATATTTAATTGGTACTACACAGATGATAATGTTTTTTTCTCAGTCCTGATGATGGACAAAAAGTGAGGCTGAAAATAAATAAGTTTTACATGTTTGTGTAAAATTCAATGATCGCAGCCTCCCCACTCTCACTGGGCAATATTTTCAATATTGCTCAATCATATATATATATATATATATATATATATATATATATATATATATATATATATATATAATAATTATTCAACATAAATAAAAAAAATAAACTAAAATTACAATATCAGGCTTATATTACAATACACATTTCTTAACATTGAAATCATATTTGTAATAAAATACAAACCTTATATTTAGATCTGGAAAACTTTTTTTTTGGTTTATTTTGAATTCCAAGTCCTTTCTGCAGGTCAACAAGAAGGTCCCTAGTAAGGTGGGTCCATTTCCCTTCTTCACAGTTAATTTTGTAAAAGACTTCAGCATCCTAAAAATTAAACAATAATACATCAGCTGATAATTGTCCGCTAAATTATTGTGGGCAATACATTTAGCAGTAAGTCTTAGCCTAGTCCAACACCCTCAGTTTTCATAACCCTCCTAATCTTCCAGATATTCCTTTTTTAATTGATTTCATTTATTTATTGTATAGATTTTTTTTTGTTTTTTAAATTTTATTAAATGATTTAAACCAAATTCAAAATCTAATTATTATTTATTTATTAAGGTACATCATGGCCAATTCTTTTTATGTTAAGGACAGTACTTAACAATAATAATAATAAAATATTTTTGAAAAAATAACTGTACCACTACAACCCCTAAGAGTCTTGGGTTCAGTATATGGTAGAGACTGTACTGTTCATGGACAACGGATGTGCAGGGAGGTGATTTGTCGGTCGCACACCATCCTCATAACTTGACCAAACCAAGTTAGTTTTTTCATTTCAACTGAGTACAGGATGTTAAGTGGTTTGTTTACTGCTTCCCTAATTTTGTTATACGGAACGTGTTGTAGTCTTGATATCCTACAACTATGCCTCCAAAAGTCCATCTCCATTGATAGCAGTTTCTTGCCGAGTCAATTGAAATGGACCAGGTTTTTGAGGCACATAGGGCGGTACTTACAAAAACCGAATTGTAGAGTCTCTTTTTTGTTGTCATCATGGCGTCCTTACTCCACAGAATAGAACTGACTCTTATTACCTTTTCGTTGATATATTTTTTGCTGCTGCTCCCCTTCAAAAGCCACCTGCCTAAATATTTAAATTGTTCAGTTGGGGCCAAATCCCATTCCTCAATATTTAGTGAGGAGTTTCCACTATTATTTAATGTCATGTACTTGCTTTTTGTTTTACTGATTTCCAGGCCTCCAGCCTTATAGGCTTCCAGAAGTTTCCTCATCATATAGGAAGCATCTTCTTCTTCATTTGCAATAATGACCTGGAAATTGTAAATTGTACAGGCATTCCTTTCTATGATTATCCCCATACCATTACACTTTCTTTTCCATAGGCTAAGGATATTATCAACATATATATTAAACACTAGAGGGGAGAGTGAGCAGCCCTGCTTGAGGCCTTTGGTGATCGGAAATTTTTCGGTTAGGCCATTTTTGAGTTTAACCCTAGCTGTCGAATGTGAATACAGTCCCTTTATCGCTCGAATCATATGCTGGCTTACCCCTGTGATTTCCAAGGGATTCCATAGTTTACTAAGAGGCACTGTATCATATGCTTTTGGTAGATCAACAAATACTAAATTGATCTCTTTATTGCGAGCTTTAAATTTTTCTGTAAGCTCCCTTAAATAACAAAACATTAATAACATAAAATAAATAAAACATGAACTAATGATAATAATAAAACATTAAACAACAATTATAGTTAGATGTTTAAGCTTATATCTGAAATGTATTCTAATTGAATAAAAAAAATTATATAATGTACCTGTGAAAATATTATTGGTGCTTGGCAAGAATAATGGAGGATCCAAGTTTCAAACTTTTCTCTATTCTGGAGAACAACAACTAAACTTGAATTGTCTTTATAACTGAGCTGTAAGTCAACGCTCATTATAAAGTCGAGAACATGGTCAAGGTTTAAAGTAATGAGTTCTCCGGCTGTGAAAAACAGTATGAAAAAAAAATAGAATCTAAAATAAATATGTCAAAATTAATCAGAACAATAATATTATTAACAGACCTTGGCTACTATATTCAACCACACCATTTTCACGAACCAATTTACCAGACCAATTAGAACAGTATGTCGACCCATCTTCAATGACCTTGAAGCGTGGCTCAGGCTCAGTCAAATTTTTCGAGTAATGTGATAGCCCGAATTGTGCGATTTGAGTCGGATAGTAGTAACCTTGGACCTCCCATTGGGTAGAAATCGGAACACCTTAAAAACAAAATAGAATACATGACCTCTGCATTTATTTCCATACATTAAAATTCTCTGAATATCAATTTTTTTAATGAAACCATGAATTTGTATCTTAACATTCTAACATGAGCACCACATGACTTCATAGTATGTATAATGAACTACAATTTGGTCTCTTTAAAAGTCTGAATCAAGTTAAAATTAAAATCTGCATGTACATCCAGTATTATTAAATTAGAACTACTATTAACTAGGTCTATAAATAAAGTAATTTTATTTCATTGATTCAAAACTGTTGAATGGTATATAGCTAAACCAATTGCCTGATGCCCAGAAGTTGATGTCATAGAGAACTATTGCTAAGCAATGACATCTAAAGCAAAGGCCTATTCTCAGATTAGGAAGCACAATGATAAGTTATATCTCACTGCTAATATAAAACTGAATTTAGTATTGATAACTAATCGTTGTTGAAGGAGACAGAATAAATAAAATTTTATTTTACGAAAACAAACTATTTTCGTAAGTATTTTTATAAAGGAGAAAAAATAATATTTATTGTTTATATCTGTTATGCCCCTCAATTTATTAGGGGCTTAAAATTAAAATCTTTTCAAGAAGATTTTAATTTAAACTACTGCCTCTGAAGCTTGCAGGATAGAAACTAAAGCCTTAAATCAGCAAGAAATATTGATACAAACAAACTTTCAAATCAAAATACAGATGAGTCATTTTGAAGGGTTTGCGGCCGGCGTTCTCAATATCCAAAACAGAAATACTTCTCAAAATAAGGGCAGATCTAAACCTGGAATTGATATTTCAAACTTGGAATCAGTGGTCTTAGTTTTCACTGCACCCGGAATAACCTTCGTGTGAGTGACTACTGTAATAACCGAAATGATCTTCATTGTACACCATCTTTGAAATCAGGACATGTTGCAAGAGTATATATTACTACTTTAATAGATGAAAAATACCCTAATAATCAAAGTACATTAGGTATCTCAGTCCCTCCGGCGAAAGCTACTCTTTTAACATCAATCTAATTTCTGAACACCTAGATGACCTTGATATGGTTGAAATTTCTGACCGGTCTTCACCTCAGAGCCTCACTCTGAAAAGTACTCAGTAACAGTCCTAATCAATTGAAGATCAATGAATTTTTAGGTAGGCTAGGGCGGAGCGCCTAGTAAAAGGAGTTTTTACTCTCATTCCTGAAAACCATTTCATATCACTTAACTTCATCAAATCAGTAGTGACCACCAATATGTATTTTTGTGTTAATACAAATAATGTTGTTTCTTCCAATAGGTAAAGCTAAAGTAACTGTCACATTCAAGAATTTAACATCTGAAGAAGATGCCTACATTGTTCCAGATGGGAGACAGACTATTAAGGAGCGAGTACGGATTTACTTGAACATCATCTTCCAAGAAATTGACAATCTGGTAATCAACTCTATCTAGCACTGTTTCACTGGTACTCTACACTCAATTGAAGATATTTCTCAAAGATTTCTTCATATTTTCGAACCAGTGTGAAATGAAAAAAATTTAATAGAGAAAACTTTTTGTCCATCATAAGTCAGGTCCTGCCTACAACTCGACCACTGGATGGTGCATGTGCAGATGACTTGCTTTATTATTCAACAGCTGTTTATACATATCTACATAGTAAGCTTTAATGTGGTATTATTATGCTTCAATAAAATGAGTCCGCGATATCAAATAAATGCATTTTTCTTCATCATCAACAGCATGATTATTAAAAAAAAAAAAAAAATATCCTAAATAATAAAATGAATATTACCTTCTGTACCACTGATGCATTTCACTCTTTCACGGAGTTCTACATTGTAGTTTTCAAAGTAAAGAAAAACTCCTTTTGGGTCATACTTCCCTTTTGGATAGTAAACCTTTGAGTAAGAATGGGACCATTCAAATCTTTCAGCATCGTCATATTTTGCTAGTTTTCCATAAACCTGTAGATAATTTGGATCATTAAAGAGGGGCTATGTTTTTATTTTATTTTATTTTTTTGAATAAATTGAATTGATAATAATAAAATAATTTTTGAGAAGCTCCGAAGTTTGATGTTAAAACGTGGGTGAAGTGATTAAAAATTAGTGTTTACTGGCTATTATTAGATATGAAGCTAAAGTACATTCTGAAAAATTTGATCCACATAACACAAAACTTCCGCTTGTCAACTTTTTTGAAATAAATTTCAAAAGTTTCCTTTTAGTTTCCAGGGGAAATCCATCAAGTAAACCATAAAAGATATCGTCTGGAAAAATGAGTAAAATATGTGCATTTTTCATCATATTACTAGCCTTGATTTAAAATAACAAACAATGACTCTTAAATTGTAATTAACAATTTTGAAAATTAGGCATTTAAATCTTCTTCTTCTTCTTTGACTTCTTCTTATGCCATTGCTAGCGTCGAGGAGCATTTAAATCATGCCAAACTATTTCGACTACATAGGACCTAACTAAAACTAAAGAAATTTTATTTGTACATTGACGGTCTCTTTATCTAGCTTGGAAGATAACATAGTGAAGATACTGGGAATGCTGTGGGACCCTCAACAGGATACTTTTACTTATTGAATACAATCTAGAGATTTGGTTTTAACTAAACAAGGTATCCTTTCAACCATTGCCAGGATGCATGATCCCTTAGGATATTGCTCCCCAGTCATCTTTAAAGCAAAGTCAATTCTTCAACAATTATGGCTAAAGATACTCAATTGGGATGACCCTATTCCACACACTATTTCCAAGTCCTGGGAAATTCTTTTTGAAGATCTAGAGCAATTACAAGATATAAAAATTCCTCGTTGTGTAAAACCACATTCCTCAGCAAACATGTCTATTGTAGGATTCGCTGATGCTTCTCTTTTGGGTTATGCTGCAGTTCTTTATCTTCGTTCTGAGGATCTATTTGGACAAGTAGATACTCATATCATGATCGCTAAAACTGAACTTGCTCCAGTAAAAACCCTTTCAATTCCACGACTAGAGCTGTGCACTGCTTTACTACTTGTCAACCTTCTGTGATCGATTCAACTCCTTACACAACTTTGTACAACGCTTCATGGTGAAGTTTCATCATCATTCAACCAAGAGCAAAGGTCAATTAAGTTAAGAGAAACTTCGTCAGGCTACCCACATATTGATAAAATTAGCACAAGGACATCGTTTCCCCTCTGGAATGTCCGAAACTTCTCTTGTAACATCGTTGAAGTCTTTATCAATTTTCATCGATTCTTGTGGAGTGTACAGGGTGGGGCGTTACTACCTTACAAATCACGTTTTGTGGAACTACTTGTCGATCATTTCCATATTTTTTACCTACATGCTGGACATCAGCTCTGACAACTCTTACTATTGCACATCCTCTACTACTTGGATTATTTAAGACATCTGATTTGCACTCATTTACCGCTGTCTGAAATAGCATCGGCTAAAGATCAAACCCAATACAGCCTTCTTGGGAAATTTTGTAGACACATAATGACATTTAAGAGAACTATATTCTTGGTGGAACAACTACTCCCAGAAGAGGTACATCGAAGATGAGAACCTCTACGGATGAGTATACTCGTCCTCTTTTACGTTAGCTCCTTTGTTACCCTCCTAGTCTATTACTCTACCTGGGAAATTTGTACTCAAATTTAGTGGGCGATATATCGGGTATCGAAAGTTATTTTTTTATTCCAAACGAATATTTTTAAATTCTAATTAAAATCCAGATATTTTGTTTTATATAATTCTTGCAATAGTAAAACTAATTAAAAGGAAAACAAAAATTCAGAGAGCAATTTTAAAAACATATGTATAAATATTAAGTGTGATGTTTGAAAAACAAAACATTCAGTCTCAAGACAGTTGAGACAGTCTCAAGACAGATGATTTTGTCGCCACTCTCTCCATCTGCTTCATCTTGAATGTTGCCAAATCTCACCAGTAAAACCTCTCGCTTTGGGCTTACCAGTCAGAGATATGTAGTTATTTTCTACTCATCAACATTTCGAAGCATCAACTCATTGCTATCAAGAACTCAACACTTTTCAAGAACTCAGTTCATTTCTCAGTTTCTTATTGAAACACAGACCATTAATATTTTTTGTTTTAAGACTCATATCTTTTAGTAAACAAGTTCATTTCATTTCTTATGTAGATAATTAACTGTAGACACTAGCTTAGTGCATTTTCTGTTTCATAATTCTTGCTTTAATTATTAAATAACTTTTATTGTATTTTCCTAGGTTTAGTTGTGCACATTAAAATTTTTGTAATTGTTCTTTTTCTATTTTTAAATTATATATTTATCATTTACTCATTTCTGGATGTTTTTATTTGTATTACTTGATGAAGTTCTTTTCTTTCCTTTTATAGCTTCAATTCAATTTGGGGAAATTTCCACCCAATCAAAACTATCTGGTTTTTTATTGAAATCACAACCGGCAAATTCGGTTGGATTACTTTGGGACCCCCCTTCTTCCACATTGACTAAAATACAACTTTTTATTTTTTTAAGCTAGTTTTACATCTAACACACCCACAAATATATGCATACACACACATACAAATATCCGCCATATTGGTGTATATAAATTATCTTCATTAATATTTGTATATTTTGATGTTTGATACTGACCTCAAAATACTTGTGAATAAAGGAAAACGGTATGTAAACTTCATCAGCTTCCCTTCTGCAAGAAACTGTGTATTCCCCATTAATATGACAATCTATTTCTTCTAAGCCAGAATTTTCTGAGAGAGTGAGACCCTAGGGATACCAAATAAATAATTATAAAAGTAGTAAACTCTAAAATATATCAAATGATGACAAAACGTTTTATTATAGTCTTCACCTGTGCTTTACTGATGATTGTCTCTCCTTTATAAGCTTTGGGAAAAGGTGTAATTTCACCACACCTAATCCATACCGAAAAGGTAACGAAAACTAAAGTTATACAGAGGAACAAAATCAAAAATTTCAGATTCATTCTCATCATTATTATAGATGAAATCACAATCAAATTTAAAATACATGGAGTTAAAAATGGAATTAAAAAACACTTATACCCAGTACTTTAGAAAAATAAAAAAACAAAATTAGATAGATTAAGTAGAGATCAGTTATTCAAAAAAGTCTTAAATTTACAAATATATCAGACTTTTCAATGACTAAAAATAACTAAGAAAGGTAAACACGAAACTTGGAAGTCACCTCCTTCCATGTTTTAGAAATATTAAAAAACCATCGATATAGCTCAAAACAGAAACAGATATCGATGTTTATAGAAGATCATATAGATGCCATACACCTAAATATCGATATTTAACTTTGAGACTTCAAAGCCCATTCTGGTACTTAATTACTTTCATTACCTCTTTGAATATTCCTACATTTTGATTCTATGTCTACTTATTCCACACCTGAGATGGGAGGTAACTTCTCTGCGAAAATTACAAGGGTATATCACTTTTAGGAGTTTCATAACAAATTTTTTCAAACATATTAGCTAATAGGTTCAATAATTTCGCGGAAAAGGTTTGGATGAGTATCGCGGTGGTTTCCGGAAGGGAAGACGAACGGTTCATCAGATCTTCCTTATGAGACAATTAATGGGAAAATGCTGGGATTACAAAGCTGACCTCCATATGCTGTTTATAGACTTTTGCCGTTCTCTTATCGTAATAGAAAAAAATATGTTCAGTGCTTTAAGGGATTTCAATATTCAAAATAAATTAATACGACTGGTAAAAGTAACGATGGATGGTAGCAATGCCAAAGTATTTATTAATGGGCATCTCAATCGTTGCTTCCCAGTAAATATTGGAGTTAGACAAGGGGATACGTTGCCTGCAACACTGTTCAATCTTCCATTACACAGTGTAATAAAAAAGGTGAATACTAATGGGATTATATTGCATTCGACCAGTCAAATATGAGCTTATGCAGACTATATATGCTTAATGACGAGGAGTGAACAATTTCTCACTGTCTTATTTAAATTACTGAAAGCTAAAGGTGAAGTAGTTGGATTAAAAATTAATGAGGCAAAAACATAATATATGTTGATGAATTCAAATGATATCTCAAGAGCAGAGGATCTAGCCTTGTAGGGCTATTCCTCTAAAAATTTTAAGAGCTTTGAATATCTGGGTGTACCTTTTCAAAACTCTGCTCTCCCAAGCAATTGCCTTGCCACCAGATAATTTGTTTTTTCCTGATTAACTTCAAGTCCGAATTTCCTAGCCAGTCCCACTAATGTTAAACATACTTTCTTCACTGGCTGAAAAGAAGGTCCAGTGATGAATAAATTCACAAGGTGGCAGAATTCTTTGACAAAAATATGAGGTAAAGTCTAATCCCAAATCAATGTCATCGGCTTAGGCTGAGTTGAACTGGCTGGTTATCAAAAATAATTCCGACCTGAAAACCAGAGTCACTCACTGCTTTTTCTAAAGCGGTATTAAAAAGGAGACATGCTAGCATCCCCTTGTCTTAACTCTTTAGAGGCATCAGTGGCGGATTATCCGTAAGGCAAACTAGGCACGTGCCTAGGGGCGCGTAGTCACAAGGGGCGCGCGAGCTCAGAATTTTTAAATAAATAAAAAAAAATAACATATCGACAAAGAAAGAAAGAACTAAATGCTGATCTATAATATAATACAAGCATGATGCTATGATGCTGACAATCAGTTAAAATTAAGATGGCCATTTATGGCCGGTACAGGGGCGCCGATAAAGTTATTGCCTAGGGCGCTCTGGACCTTTAATCCGCCACTGAGAGGCATAGAGCTCTTCTGAGATATATTCACTAACTCGGACTGATCACACAACTGTCTTCCTCGTCCACTTTACCAGTTGTATAAGTTTCCCGGGAATCTTTCGGTAATAATTATAACCAAGATGAGGAAAATTATTATGCAGGCCAGAAGGGTATCAGAAAAATGGGGATGCCCGTGCTAAATATAAACAACTATGCTCTATTTTTCTTAAAACAACTTGATATAAAAATAAATGTAATGGACAAGGCTTGGTTTCCCTAAAAACAAATAAACGTCAATATGAGGGGACCGGCACTGCTCATTGGCGATGCAACCATATCATGAAGTTAGACCAAATGCCTAACTAGGCACCAATAAGGTTTACTAGCATTTTATTTATCTATTTGTCGACTAGTAGTTTTTATTCGGAAATATTAAAAAATAAATAATTATCAGTATGTACTAGATTTTATTTACTTCAACCTACTGAACGCCTCTTTTACTTGTGTTCACTAAACCTTTAAAATCCACATTTACAAAATTAGACTTTACCTTATCTTTTTGTCTAATAATTCTGTACCCTTGTGAATTTATTGACCGCATCCTTTCTAAATATAACTTAAAATAACAATAATACATTCATTCAACAGGGAACCATAAAGCTACTACTATCCTTAGTCAATCCTCATTACCAGGAATAACTAGAATTGATAAATTTTGTCCAAATATTGATTTTTTTTTTTTAAATATATAATTCCTACAATTATGAAAGTTGTAATCTTTTTTTTAAAATTCTAAAAGGCAACTAAGATACTGTAACCCACATTTCTGAAAACAGTTTTAAAAAATCCAAAACCTGGATATGACTAAGATTTTTGAATTAGATAAGGTATATTTCAAAACAGCCATGAAACTACAAATTAAAAAAAGCTTCGTTTGCATCACGAGGTTAAGATACACTAAGCAGACATCATTCGAATTCGCTAAACCGTTCAGGATAAATACAAAGTGCCAAAGGCCCTTCGGAACGACATGCAGACCAGAAAGAAAATTTATAAAAAAAGCACTGCAAGTTACCGACACTATTAATACGTTGAAGACATTTACGGTTCATTTACCGATTTCAAAACACAAAAGTAGGAGCCATAAGCAGTGGCGGATTAAAGGTCCAGAGCGCCCTAGGCAATAACTTTATCGGCGCCCCTGTACCGGCCATAAATGGCCATCTTAATTTTAACTGATTGTCAGCATCATAGCATCATGCTTGTATTATATTATAGATCAGCATTTAGTTCTTTCTTTCTTTGTCGATATGTTATTTTTTTTATTTATTTAAAAATTCTGAGCTCGCGCGCCCCTTGTAACTACGCGCCCCTAGGCACGTGCCTAGTTTGCCTTACGGATAATCCGCCACTGGCCATAAGAGGATAAAAAAATACAAATTAATTACGACAAACTAATTCCTTGTCCTCCAAAGAAGGATGGAATAAAATGTTGAGAAGGTCTCATAGTCAGTACCTACGTTCTTTGATAGCTTCTTTATTTCCATAGAAAAATCTTTTGAACTTTGTAAAATCTTGATTCGTTTCCGAGGTTTATACAAATAATTCCATATATTGACATTGATGGTAAAAATACATCCTCATGTCTATTTCAGCTTTCTCTAAATTTGTTTTTAAAAAACTAACATTTGACATTGATGACAAAAATATTTCCTGAACATCAATTTTGATTTCCTTCACTACAATCTAACTTACACGAGCTTCATAGGCAGAAAAGAAAATTTTTGTAAAGTTTTCAGGAGAGATCTCCAACTCCATAATGATTAAAGGATTTATCCTCAACTAATGAAAATGTAACCCTTATCTTTGAAAATAATCATCAATATGTCTGTTACAAATAGGTAGAAAAAAGTTTATATTTATTAAATATTTGTATTTCATGTTGTCCACTTATTACTTTTGTTGTTTCTACCATGCCCTGAGAGATTGAAAAAAACACTTACATGATCTTTAGTATAGACTTGTAGTAACCTTTACAAACACGTGCTTATGGAGGTTCTATTGTAGGCTTTCTTGTTTTGTTTTTGGTTATTATTAGAGTTGGTTATAGAATATTGAAGTAAGAAGAATATTTTATTTTTAAAAAATCAACTAGTCGTAAGAGTAAAATGAAGAGGCCGACTCTTAGAGAACTTCAATTAGAAGAGCTTGAAAATTATGAGGAAGAAACTGATTCAGATACTGAGGTAAAAATCTAATCCTTCTTCTATTCATCGTTATATGTATATATATATGTTATAAATTGTTATTTTTATACCGGCCAGGGCAAATCTTTTCTCTTCAAAACAAAAATGTTAAGAATTATTACCATATAAATAACAATTAATAAAAATAAATTATAAATAATATATTGATGTATGTCAACAAAATCTTAATTATAGTAATGTTCAATGAACATTCTTTCCCGTGTATACATCGCAAAAATTGCGAGAACAGGAGGATATAAGATCAGTGAAGAGAATGGATTTGTCTGGCTTGGATGCGACCCCTGGGAGCTCAATGGCTTAGAGCACTGATACGGAGAAGCAGATGACTCGGGTTCAAATCCCGGCTCGGGCAATAGTATCTAATAGTTCTTTATTTTAGAATATCAATTCCTGTTTCAACAACATTCATATATTTCCATTAGGCATTACAAGAAGCTTTTGCGAGAGGAGATCTGAAGCCTGGACTTAACATTCCAGTTAAAGATAGGACCAGAATAAATAATGTTGTAAGTAATTTTGCCGCTTTTATTTACTAAAAAAAAACTTTGTCTAATTCATTGTATTTTACAGCCTCTCCTGAAAGAAGCATTGATTGAAATTAAGCAGGATCTTCCTTGGATTGAAAGGTTAGATGTAACAAATGATCAAGCACCTTTGGCCCCAGAACTCGCTCTTCAGGTAGGTTTATTTAATTAATTGGTTTGTCCGAATAAAATTGATTAGAATCTATTAATCATTGGGTAATGCATTTACCTTACTTACTTATTACTTATTAAATCACAGGGACTGTTAATGAAATTGTTTGTAGTGTTCCTATCGGAGCCTGCAATCTTGACTGTTTTTTTCAAAGATGGGATTAACTATCTGATTATTTTATTCTTGTTTCTAATTTGTTTATTTTAAGAAGATATATTCTTTAGTTTAAGAAGTTTTTATTAATCAAAGAATTATTTAATTTTTTTTAATAAAGAAAAGAGTAAAATATATTTGTGAAATAAAATATTGGTTAGAATTTAGTTAGTGTCATTTCATTGTGGGAAGGCCACAATTACACTAATTGCTAAGCCCAATGTATCCATGTGCATTGCCCACATTTCTTCAGATTAGCATTCACTTTTTACGGATTCTAATTCATGCCTTCACTTTAGTTTTGCATTTTCACCATTAATAATTAATAAATATGCAGCCTTACTAAATTGTTTATTATAAGTGGGATAACCAAAATGTAGGTATATAAATTCAGTGCTGTTTACAAATATGTAGTATAAACTTCACGTCAGTCAATCATTTAACATAGTTAGACAAATATTCTGGTGTTAGAACTTTTTTTAAATTATTATTTAATTTTTCTTACCTAACTTGGTATGAACAAGCATTGTTACCCCCATGTCCTATCAAGTTGGAGGAACACGCTTACTGGTGAGCCAGCCTTAGTTGTCAGTTTGATTCCAGTCAAAACATATATAAATAATGCCTTTCCCATATGCTCAGTTCAATATATCCCGTGACTTGTTGTAAAATCCCTTCTTGGCCTTGTTTGAGAATATAAATGTGTTAGTGTTATATTTTATAATTTATAATTCTTTTACAGTATATAATTTTTATTCTGTTATAAATAAGAGTTTATCATTTGTACTGAATTTTTTAATGTAAAATGGATACATTGTTATATTCGCAAGATTTACTTTTATGGTTTCTACATTTTTTGTTTCAATAGATCAGAGATGAAGAAAAAGGACATAATCCATTAGTTTTTGATGAGTTAAAGAGAGAAAGTATATTCTACAGACAAGCTCAGAATGCAGCTATGAAGATCCTACCAAAATTGAAACAATTAGGTCTTAGAACTGAAAGGCCAGACGATTATTTTGCTGAAATGGCAAAGTCAGATCAACATATGCAAAAGGTAATTTGACAGTTGTATTATAATTTTTTTTCATAAATATCATTTCAATAAATTTTCACTTACTGAAATGACATGAATTATATTGTGTTGAAAGTATTACAATAATTTAAAAAATAGGAGTTTTCAAGGGAAATAAATGTTTTAAGATTTCTCAGTCCACATGACCAAATCTCACAAAATGGTCTGTGTTTAGGTAAACACTGCTTGTCATTAAATTACTGCTATATGCCGTATGTGTGTGTATATATATATATGTGTGTGTATATATATATATATATATATATATAAATTTTCACTTACTGAAATGACATGAATTATATTGTGTTGAAAGTATTACAATAATTTAAAAAATAGGAGTTTTCAAGGGAAATAAATGTTTTAAGATTTCTCAGTCCACATGACCAAATCTCACAAAATGGTCTGTGTTTAGGTAAACACTGCTTGTCATTAAATTACTGCTATATGCCGTATGTGTGTGTATATATATATATATATATATGTGTGTGTATATATATATATATATATATATATATATATATATATATATATATATATATATATATATATATATAAATAAAAATCTCCTGCCACAATGTTTGTTCAGGCTAATCTCCGAAACTACTTGACCGATTTGTGATCAAACATTAATAGCTGTGTAAATGATATGATAGCAACTTTCCTAGTTTCATTTGTTTTCTTTTATAAAACTTTACATACTTCTGTGATCATTGAAATTTTTACATATGTTTTTTAAGGTGAAAGGTGAAGCTATTAAGAAAAAACTAATGATGGAAAGGATTGAAAAATTAAGAGAAATACGAGCGCAGAAGAAGGTCCAAAAAGCTCTTCATGCTCAAGCTAAAGTTGCAAAAGTACAAAGTAAAAAAGAAATGCTTGATGAAGTGAAGAAGTACAGAAAGGGGGAGACAAAAAGTTTAGCTTTTCTTGAACCTGGATACAAAGCAAAACCTAAAACCAATAAGTGAGTGTTATTTATCCTAAAGTAGAGTGCATTCAATAATTTATAGGCTCCATTCCTGACAAGTTCTAATATATTCATTTTATTTATGGTTTCGAGGTAAATGTGATCAGCTGACATTTTTGTCAAAAAAATCTCCATTATCTAGGAAGTAGCAAAAAATATTCATTTTCATGAAACTGTCAGTCAACCAGTTTTACCTCTGAATCAATAATATTTTATATCAATCCTCCAATTCGGTCAAATCAGTTATTTTCTTATGAAACATCTTACAGATGATTTTTTATGTCAAATAGCATGTTCTGAAGCCTTGGAAATTTTTTTAATTATTTTGTATTTTGACACGTGGGTGACCGCTTGTTGTTCGTTAGAGATAGGCAGGCATTCTTACATGATCATCTGTACTTGGAACCGATCAAGTGGTCATGTGGCCGATATGTCAGTCAGTCTCGAGAGGTAGTAAGTATAGTCAGGGGGAAAGTAGGCTTACCATATTGCTTCCTGCAACAGGCTCGAACGCAAGTTATCATATACATAATTTGTTAATTGAGATTTCATAAATTAAATTTTTTTGGTTTTAATGATTTTTTTTAATTTAATCATCTAAGTTTTTGCGACCAAGCCAATTCTTTTTTCCTCGACAGTCCGGTGCTCAATCTTTCAGTTGCAAAAGACAGGCCAGGCATCACAGCATGTCTTGATTAGATTTGTTTCTTCATTTTCTTTTTTTCATCTAACTCACATCTTTCTTTTTAAATAATTAATGTAACATTGGACGAATTAACATAATTTTTTCCTTAGTTTTTAATAAATTATTATAACCATAATTATGTCATAAAATAGGACTCTATTTTGAATACTAAACATTTTGATTTTGACTGCCTATTGCTGCTGTCAATTTTATTTTTGTTAGTTTTTCATCAATTCTAAGTTTCAACTTAACTTTTAAGGAAATATGCGACTTTCTTAAAAGGACATTGGCAATAAAATGAAACTTTTAGTGATTCTTTTTTATTATCCAAGAAATTTTAATCAATTATAATCTCCTGCTTAGGTGGAGCAGCAAAATTAATTAATTATTTAAAGAAATCGGTTATCTTAATTTTTTATTTTTCACAGGTCACAAATAAAAAGACAACACAAAAATGCCAAATTTGGTCATGGTGGTAAAAAAAGAGGAGCTAAGAGAAATACTAGAGACAGCACCAGTGGAATCGAAAGGCGTCCGAGCAAACCATCATTTGCCAATTCTGCAGGAAAAGGGAAAAAATCAATGATACAGAAAAGGCCGGGTAAAAATGCCCGTCTGAAACAGAAATCAAGAAGAAAGAATTGAATAGAGATAAGAAACATTAATACTGGATTTCCTCTTCACACTTTTATCTTAAGAGATGTTTTTTTATTCTTCTTAAACGTTTTCCTGCACTCCTCAATAAGAAAGAGCAGCCCAGGGTTTTTTTTCCATGTTATATTTTTTGTTTCATCCATTTCTGTTATTATTAGGAAAGGAAAGTTAATACTTTCTGTTGTAACATATTTATTTCTTTTCCTTTGAGTTTGTAATTTTTATCTAAATGAATCCATATTTTTATAATCTTTAATGAGTATATTTATTCTCCCATTACCCTATAGAAAATTCAACTTACCTCTTCTGTTAAATCATTTCAAAGGCAATTTGTAATTTCTGCTTTAATTGAAGAATAAATACAAATTTTCTTGAGCAGTCCAAGAGATGAAAAAGTAAAATAAAGCTATGCATCAGATTACTTCTTAATTTTACTATTTATAATGCCTCCCATTTTCTAAAATATTTGCCTCATCTCCAGTGAACTCCAACTGAAGTTAATTTTAATATCAGACCAAGGTGTTTAGATTAACTTATGGTGAGTTGATCTTAAATTAATTAATTACAGATGATTTTGGGAGCTAGAGACTAGTGATATTTATCTAGAAGATACAAATATCACTAGTAAATAATGGAAAATAGCTGGAAATTATGTATAGTTAAAACAGTTACCAGTAATTTAATTAAATAAGTGACAGTCCTTAACTTAATTGCAAATAAAATGTGAATAGTTGTTACTATTAACAATTGGAAAACAATTCCATAAAAATCAAGTTAGTTATAGTGAACAGCTAATTTTTTAGTTACAAGAAAGGATTTGCCATTAGTAATTGAAAACTGTTTTATCTGTAATCTTAAAATAACAGTTATTTATCATTATTCTATCAGTTATTTATTTAATATTCGATCATTGGAACCATATTTTTAGTCGAAGGGGGATGAGCTCTTATGAAGTATGGGAAAAGTTTCCTTCAATATACATATCTGAAAATAAATATTTTTATTTTGAAGTGAAAAGATTTGTCCTGGCCGGGTAATATATCTGAAAATAGTTTAATTAAAATCAAAAGTATATTTACTAGAAACATTATTCCAGCAAACAATTAGATAATTATTTCATTGACGAGCATCGTAAGGGTGGCAAATGTGGAAATTCTTCGTATATCCCTTCAGTCTGACTGATAGACAGGACTTGCAGAATAATAATCGCAAGCATTACCAACAACAAAGAAGTTTTTCAGCTGTTGCCAACCTCAAGCTGTAATGGATTCTGATAATTTTAAAATATATCACATTTGTATATAATTCACATCATTCATTTATGCTAATAATAATTAATGTAATATTCCAAATAATGCATTCATGCCATGGGTGACATATAAAAAGGCGAGTTTACAGGAAATGGACAAAACTCAATATTTCTTTTTTTTTTTTATTTCTTCGTTGAAACATCAGGTCTCGTCAGAAAGATCCTTATACTTTACCAATTATGAGCATTTGATATTTTCAATTAACCTCGAAGGCAGTGAGATTAATTTCATCATGTTACAATGGTAACACAAGACACATTTACAAACAACAAAACACTGTGTTAACATTATATATATTAGACATTTTTAAAATGATAAATATATATACATAGAATATATATATATTTATCCCTTTTTATAGAATATAATTTACACTGAAGCTCTATAATAAAAGCCTTAGGAATGTATCACAATAAAAAACATTTTTTTTTCTTTTCTAAAAATCAGAAGTCTTATATTAAATAAAATAAATCATACAAGGTCTGTACAGGTTTGTTCAAAAAATAACCCCTAACTAATTAAGAACATGTTTCGTCTATTTTATTTACAATTTATATGTGTATGTATTTTATATATATATATTTATATATATATAATTATTACTTCTAAGCATTACTACGTGCATACACTTATGGCAAAAAGTCTGTGAAAACCACAATAAACAGTGGGATCATATTTATAAAGAAGTTTTTCAGTTTTTTTTAAATGTGAAGATACAAAATATTTTTTAAAAGTTATTCAATATTTAACAAACTGATAGACGGATTAAATTCACTAAAAGTCATTTTAGCAGCTCATAGTTAAAAAAAAAGTTTTTGTAATTTTTTAGAGCACAGCATAAACTTCATTAAGTATAAAAATATATATACAAGTAGAATTATATTGTTCAAATATAACTTTAGCCTGTTTTTACTGTAGTGAGTCCTTTGAACACATTTTAAATTTAAAATGGACCATATCATATTGTAACAAATTATTTTAATTCTGTAGGAGACATTATAATAAAATTCTAAATGTTTCAGCACATAAAATAAAAAGGCTAAAGCTATATCCAAAAGATACAATAGTCCTTTGGAAGGTTAACTCAGTCCATAAGTTTTTAACCAGGAGGTCGAGTTAAAGTTAAAAAAATGGTCAAATTAAAAAACTGAACAAAATTAATAAATAAACTCGAAGAAAACGAAAAATCCATCAACCCACCTGAAGGTGGTTCCACCTAAAGACATCGAGTTTCTAGTAAAATCTTGTAGTTCCTTCTTCATCTTCCCCTCCTCCCATTGTCTTATGTCAGTCAAGAGGTGGCTAATGAAGAAATAACTTGTCAAGCTAAAATACAAAGGGCGAACTTTATCAGATAAATTCGTTCAGTAGAGGGACTCCGAATTGGTCGATCGTGGCTTCTTTATCTTCTCAAGGTTCTTCGTGACGATGTCGTGAAGAGTGCAATACCTGTTTCTGATCTCGCACATCACCAACCACATGCTTAAGTATTCCTTTTCGTCCAATTCCCGTACGGCTTGGCGATAATCCTCTACATGGGGGTATTTTGCCACCTGATAAAACAAAATAATAATTATACTAAATCATTTATTACAGAATATATGTTTAAAAAAAATTAATCTGAAGTTTTATACTATCTATAATATATCATATATAAAGCCCTGGGGAATAAGTGGTTAAGCCTAATTTTCTTCAAAACGAGTTTCTTGTATTTGGGAAGCAGAATCGTGTTATTTCCGTAGTAAATAAAGGAATAAATCAGTCATTGGCTTAAAAAGGAGTTATTGCTTATATTACAATAACTAATAATTTTATTTTTCAAGTAAAAAACTACAAGAATGGCACGATTTCGCTTCCCTCAGTATAGCTAACACTCTTTGGACAAAATTTAACTTAACCACTTATTCACCGAGGTTGTAAATATATATATATGTTTCCTCTTGTACCTGATAAAGGTTAATTAGCAACAGGAAAATAGGTTAGTTGGCGAGAAGGGAGATAACTCTTATAAACCCTCTCAACCTATTTTTTAATTGGCTTAAAATAAGAAACAATAAATAAATTTAATTTTTCTTTTTAAATTACATGAGTTTCATGAGGAAAAAGTTTTTACTATTATCTTTACACTTGAAAATCTTGAGTAAAAGAAACTAGAAATAATAAAGGTCCTATAAAAAAACAAACCTTAGATATAATTTTCGCTCTCGAACAAAAATATCTTGAGATTTGATCAAAAAAAGCAGCAGCTTCTGACTCAACAGATTGAATTTCGGCCAATGTTTCCTCTTGTACTGAGACACCGAAGTTGTTGCCATCCTCAATCTTTGGTATCATAAAAGATATCCACATCTTCAACTATAGAAACAGAACAGTATGTGAGTTTACTGTACCACAACAAAAATATATTAAAACTAAAACCTAATCTTGTGCTGCAACTATGCATAGAAAAGAAGCATTTAATAATGCCTCCCAATGATTCTTCGAATTTACAATATAATACTTATTGGTAGTATTCCTACGATGGCGGTCCAGGGCCTCTTTGGTATCATCAACATATTGACAATTTTTATACTAAATTATCATCGCCTGATGGCAGAGTTCTTCCAAAATCTTTCTTTTGGAAGTCTAGGTCTTATTTTATCAAAATTTAATCTTCCTAACCAAATTTCATTTTATCTAGGTTATTCCACAACTTTAAAAAGCATAAAATCCGCAGTTTCACCAAAATTGCTTTTTTAATTTAAAGGTTGATATAATTTTGTAAAATTTTGAAATTGATTAACAATTTTGTTAACTCCACATTTTTTAAAATAAACATGACCACCATAGATAATAGATCACCATGAAATAATGCACTTATATTCTAAAGTGTTTATTTCACAATTATCAATTTGAATGTTAAATCAAACATTCAATTAAGGAATTTACTTGAAAAATAACTACACAGATGGATAGTTATGATTATGACACGGCAGATTTTTCTTTGGTTTAAGGATCAACCCTTGGATTAACAGAACAATATTAGGGTTCTACAAGATGTTTACTTTGAGTTCTGTAATTTAACAAAAAATATGAAAGTTATTCATAAGAGATCAAACACTAGGTTTTCCTCCAATCAATGATAACCACCTTCCTTTTAAGGAGTATTCCACAAAGGGTTCGGTGACCAAATGCCACTCCAAAGCAAATAAAAGAATAGTATAAAAATTTAAACTTAACATTTGAATAAATAAATACGAATTGAGAAACTTACAAGATTAGCATCCTCTACTAGCTGCTTAATGTGCGGCTTTACAGTCCTGATAACTTGGGTTAAAGTTTGGTTGCAGGAAACAGGACCGCCTTCTAAAGTCAGAACCTTGGTTCCTTCTACACAATTGGTCGTGGTACTTTCTGAAGTTGTTCTTGGTCTCTTTGGCGCTGGTTCATCAGAAGAACAACTGTCGACAACACCACTTAAGTTCAACTTTTAATTTTATCTGCCTTGTATTTAGTTGAACATAATAGATTCAATATTTATAATATTTGATTATTGATTAATATCTTAACATTGAAATTTTTTTTTTTTGTGGCATTATGGGGGAAAAATTAAGATTTATATATATTTTTTAAAATTGGTATTTATATATATGTTTTCAAAATGGCGCTTATGGCTTTTTAAAAAAAGTCATAAAACATTTGTCAACAAAACAAACACAATTTACAAATCAGTATTTAATTTACATTTACAGATTGTAATAAAGGACTGAACATATATGAGTACATTTTAATATATCATAAAGAGAATAACATAAAAAATATAAATATCTTACTTATTGAATTGTATGGGTTCTGGTATTGGAATGTTCACTTTCTGATGGACATTTGTTAGATCTTTAACATTTAAAATTGAAGATTCCAAAATTTCATTCAATAAAACTATTTTCTCAGGAAACCCAGTCAGTATCAGCTGTTCAGCCTGTAAAAAATAATAAATATTAATTAGAATTTGCTTCTTTTTTTTTTTTAAATTACTTAAGATATAAAAAGTTAATTGAAAATGGATTCCACTCAGTCTTTCAGACAGGATTCCACACAAGTTAAAAATTGACTGACATGTTCTGGCAACATAAAGTACTCAGGAAACATACTGCTTTTAAAAATTCTTTATTTTTGCCTCTGTTTTTATTTATTTGAGCTTTTTTATAGAAACATGAAGATATTATACTAATGAAAGAAATTATTTGTATGACAGTATTACTGAAGAAACGTTTGCTTTTTGACTAGGAGACAGGCTTCATGGAAATAGATGGTAAACATAACAAGGCAACAACTGTTTCCCAACACTTATATACATCTATTATTCAGCAATAATGAAATGCTTAGCCTAAAAACTAAAAATTCTTAATGACTGGATGGCTTCCCAAGGTCCAAAGGTCTTCAAGGAACCCAAGGCCGTTTGGACATAAGTGAGTTATCACAACCTTGGAAATTAGTATGGTTGTAATTAATGTAAAATGTTTCTCCATATAAATCAATTGTACTTTGAAAAATATTTAAAATAATTACGTTCATAAGAATCATGTAATAAATAAACTAACTAATAACACGTACCTTCCGTTTTAAACTGTCCTTATACTGCAGAACCTGAAAAGTACAAAATAAAAGTTACTACAGGCACATATTTCCAAAACCGATAAACATATACATAAATGAAAGGTATATTGCAACTTATCAATAAATATTTCCACCTTAAATTTGAAAAAAGAACCATAAATCTAATAACAAAATGAACAGTCCTTTGAAAGGAATGTCAGCCTATCCGAGGAATTGAACATAGTGACCTAGTTCTGCGTTTGCTTTTTTTTATGTTGAAGCCAGTCATCTGACTATGCTTCCTTACCCTTCTTTGCTAACTTCCTAAGCAAGTAAAACTTCTTTAATGTCCCTCTTACAATGTTCCCAACTAGGTTACTGAATTTGATTTGGCCTGTCTGGCTTAACTACCAATTGTCATTTTGATATTTGGACCATATTTAAGAACATCGCTAGTATTGATAGTTTGTTTACCTTAACCTTTACACAGTGTTTTTAATATTGATTATTGTTGAATATATTTTTTTCAGCGGTGTTGGCTGTGAATTATTTCAAAGTAGCATATTAAAAATATAAGAATTGATTCTGTCATAAATTCCTTGTTGAGTTTTCTGCAGCTGTTGGCTGTGAACAGCTCACTGTATTTAAAGTATGCGATTTTGTTTAAATATCTTTATACAGGTATAGGCATCTTTTTTTTTTTTTTTTTTTTAATTTTTTCCAATATAAAATAGTTATATCTATTCTTAATTGTCAAAACTGCCATCAGATTACTGTTGATCCTTTAGTTGCTTACTTCATGAACAAATTTGTTATGAAAGATATAAATTAAATTTATGTTTTGTAAGTTTAATTACTTTTTATTCCATTTAGTTTTCCTTTATTTTAATTGTTTACACCGACATTATAACATGTCTGATACATAATTCATAAGCCTTCTTCCTATATTACTACATTACTTTAATTTCTTGGTCAACAACATTGGTATTACTTATTACTATTATAACACATCTTGCTTTTTATCATCATTAACATGTACCGTATCATTATCAAGATTGTCTTGATATACATTTAATCATCTTCCAAATATTCAGACTACTAATAATACAATAAATATTATTCATTAATTTTAATAATTTCTTTTAGAATTTTAAATCGGTTCTCCTAGTTTCAAATTACAGTTTTATGATAACTACCATTATTATAATCTACCTGTTACAAGAAAAATTAATTTTTATTATTCTAAATTCACATTATCTTCATTATTATTACAAATCAATACATATTATATGTATGTTCTTCCTTTTTTTGATCACGGTTTATGTTGTATTTATTCTTTTATTGTTTCATATTTGTCACACATTGATACTGTCTACAATGTTATTTTTCAGCCTTGATGGAGTCCTCAGGGTTAGTCCCAAATTTTAGCATTACATTATCATATATTTTTGTATACCCCATTGACCACACTCCTAACCAAACTTCCTAATTTTATATTTTTAGTCAATTGAACTTCCATTCAACATTTTCTCTCTTTAAAATTTAAAAACAGAACTAAATTATCAAAAACCCTCATCCTATTGTATTATATTCTCTGATTGTCTTAATATCGTAATAATAAATTTATGTTGACTGTAACGACTATTTATTCCATCATTCAGATCACTGCCGACTATTAACCTTATATTACAATAAAAACATAATAATTCTCCTTAAACATAAGCGATCGAAGTATTCCACAAATGGTTTGATCCGATTAGAACCATGACTTTTGAATTAATGTTTCTAACTCATTCATAGACACAAATGAAATAATATGATATCAAGATTTTTCATTATCAGCAATATAAAGCCAAGTAAATAGAATAACATAAGTCTTAAGCACTTTAGATAGAATGTAACTTGTTTCTAGAAGCTATGATTAAAATTTAATCGGTATCTGTTCTGCAGATTGTCATTTCGAGTTGAGTTACAACAAATGTTGACTGTTTATTTGTTTCATTATTAATATTTTCCAAATAAACAAGTTATCGTGAGGTTTAGTATGTTTAAGAAAATGTAATTGTAGATAATGAGTAGCTTTCAGCAATCATTTCATCAAGAAATAAAACTTTCAACTAAACATGAAGTATAGATGATATTTGTTTGTTGAAAAATTCATTTCTAAATTAAATGATTACTTAAGTATATCTCATAATTAAATTCTTTTTTCCATATTAAAGCTCATGATAACTTGTATTTTTGTAAAATATTAAAAAGGAAACAAATAAGAAGCACCTGTGACTTAACTCGAAGGGAGAACCTGCAGAATAATTAACGTTAAATCTAAAGATTAATAGGTTATATAATTGATCTAGCTCAACAATATGATCATATCGAGTTACATTGCATCATTAATAAGATTTCAAAAACAATAAGCAATAATGCCTAATACAACGGTAAATTATGCATTCCGAATAACAGAAAACAAGCAGAAAATATGCTGTAATAAGATGAAATCATTTTGAAAATTTAGAACTGACAAAACCATATTATAATTGAGAAAACATAAAAAACATTAACCCTATAACAAATCAAAATGTTGTACTTAATTACTGTGAGTTTTTCACAATAACATTTATGCTAATGTTACAAATTAGAACAAACTCTAAAGGTATACATGAACACTTTACTAATAAATAATAAGAAATGATTAACAGTATACTACAAAAACGAAAAATTAAATTATGATTCTTGTCGAAAAACAAAGTGGAATCTAAATTATAAGATATGAAATAACAATAAGTCAACTGTAACAATATAGAGGCATTTCCTGAACATTTTCAAGTTCTCATATGTTTAAGGGTTTAGGTTTCTACATGACAATCCAAATTGATTATAACCGGTCATAAATCACTTACATAATACGTTTTGTAATATAATTGAAACAATAAAGCAAACTTCACGGTTAATAGGGAAAAGCTAAATATTGTCTCAGTGTGACATAAATATAGGATGATTATAGAATCACAATCACTCCATCTTTTTATGAATATTTATTAGATTAAAACGTTTAAAAAAATACAATAGTTCCTATAAAAATCAAAACTCACTTTATCAGAGGCTGTAGTGGCCATGCTAGGAGTCGGGGAAAAATTACACTACAAATTTTGAAGAAACGTGCTAAACCCTCATGGACTTGTGCCTTGTCACTGCTTCCTCGATCTAACTGCACATCTGCACCATTTTCTCCTCTTTTTATATTTTTTAGGCTATTTTAAAATGTTTTCTTTAATTAATGTAAATTATAACAGCTCTCTGTGACTAAATTACAGTCATTTGCAACGCCGTAAAAAATTTTGCTTATTCATTTTTTTCACGAATTGTATTCATCTAAGAACTATTCACAAGAACAGGTTCGGGGCTTAAATGATTATGTAAATTTAGAATGTGAACCATATATGCAAGTTACATCTATAATTTCTAATTGTAAAAAGTTGTTAATATAAACAGCAATATTTACCATTAACTTAATGGTATATTATATTATAATATAATAATGATTATTAATTATTATATACTTACTTATATTAATAATAATAAAATAACATTAACATAATAATGCTTATATTAATGAGCAATATTTACCATTGTGTGATACGCGGCTTGAAAATGAAAACTAAAATATTTAAAAAAGGCGTAAAATTGAAATAATAAAATTTAAGCAGTAGACAACTGGTGTTAGTGGAGGTAAACAATAGACTGGAGTCCGGGTAGGACGTTTTAATCCTTACGTTGAAATGTAAACAAACGCGCACCCGGATCGAGAATAAACACATATCTTTCTGGTTATTGACAAAAATATCTTTATAAAAAATAAAATAAGCTTCGGAGAAAGTGTTAATTAGAAATATGTACAGATAGAAACATACCGCCCCACCCAAAATTGATAGCAATTTTGAAATTAGGTTAAATGAAACTCAAGAACAGAAGAAGCGAACTTGCAATGGAAAATATGTACAATAGAATGAAAAGTAAAGTTTTATTGGAAACTTTATTTGTTGGAAAGGGAACCAATTTATTGGTAGGCCGTGCAAAAGAACCGGAGGTGGTTCGTAGTTGCACCACCCGTACTACTCCATCACAAGCAGGAGAACTTTGGGTCCATTTAGGTCGTCCGATCATAGTTTGGAGTTAATCATGACTCCACCTATTCCAGAAGCTCTGGAAGCGATTGTTGGAGAATTTGCCAGGGGGATAAGCGGTGTAGGTTGGTGTCTGTCAAGTCCACTTCCGGCGCAGCCAATTGTGGTCCTCCAAAGAGGAAATGTCCAGGACTCGAATAGTCGAAATACCGCAAAGAGGACGGCTGTTAAGAACGGCTTCGATGCGAGTGATCAGCGAGTGGAATTCTTCAAAGGTGAGTGTCCGACTTACTTTAGTTCATGTTGACATCAAATCCTAAACGTGTGAAGAGTCCATTTCCTCTAACGGAGTGTTTCTCCATTCAAGAAGCGCCACATGAAAATCTATGTTATCACGTTTACATTTCTTGAGTAGTTTTTTGATTACTCAAGAAGTGCAAACTATCTTGACGCTGGACTCGGCTGGTTGAATTCCTATGACTTGGCGAAGCAGAGAATTATTTTCCGACGAGAGGTGTTGCATTGTCGCTCACCTAAACTAATGGGATTCCATGGTGAGCAAAGTCGCGCTTGCTGAAACCAATGATGGTTTTTGCCTTGGTATTATGGATCTGCTCAACCTCAAAATAATCTGAATAGGAGTCAACCATCACAACAAATAGGTGTGAGTCGAACTCAAATGTATCCAGATTGGGTTCCGCGTGGGAGAGATGATGTCATGAGCGACTTCATGGTTTCCTTCGGTTGTGCACCGGACAGTATTTCTTGACATTTCGGGCAGCACTTTATAATACCCTTAATTTTGCTACTCACGAACGGCCAAGACAGCGTATCATGACTATGTCATCAAGTGACGTAGATGAATTTGTGCGATAAATTCGGGGCGCAGTGACTTTGACGCAACGACCTGGCTTGCTTCGAAGATGACGCCATCTTCAACCATAACAATTGCAGAATTACAAGAGACATGGTGGTAGTTTTTTATTGTTTTGTGCCCATCCGGACTTAATCACTGACAAGGGAATGGACAAAGTGTCGACGGAGGCTTCCTGTCGAATACGACGAAGGCTTTCAGACATCATGGGTAGACTGCCATACTCCATAACAATGTCGACTCGAGTTCGGATAGATTGGGTCACATTAGTACACTTCTTCAAGCTTCTGGTCAATGTCTTCTGGTAGTAGCATACGAGACAGTATATTGGAGATCAACATTTCTTCACCTGAAACACTAACTGAACCCTCAGATTGTATCGCTTTAGGCGTAGCAGCATCCATAGTAGTCGAGGTGTTTTGGGAATCGAACGCTTGAATATTACTTTGAGCGGACGATTATCTGTTTGTACAGTGACTTCCTTACATCCGACATGTATTGCTCAAAACGTTGACTAGCAAATACAATGCTTAAGCATTAAAGATCAATTTGACCTCAATTGATCACAGGCTTCTCGATGCGAAAGTGACGGGTCAAACTTTCTGTATGATTACGCTAAAGCTATTGAACTCACCAACACTGGTAGGATTTGGTATCTCTTTTACGACTCCTACCTTCTTTTCTTCGGCTTTTAAACCGTATTCAGCGATGATATGACCCATCTAGTTAACTTACCGACTCTTCAGTGAAATTTTACTCTTGTTGAACTTTAGGTTTGCAGCTTTGGCTGTGGCTCGATCATGATTTGCAAGGACTTCTTCATCGGTCATCCCTCATTCTATACCATAATTTCATCTTAAGCAATATCGATTTCTGGTATTCCTGCATAAACTTCGTAAAGACAACACTGGTATCGGTTGACACCCTTAAACCATAGGGAAGTCGGGGCCACCAAAAAGTAGCAAGTCTAGAACTTTGTTCATCTAGCTATAGATTTCAAAATTGGTCTCTGGTGCTTAGAGAAATCGATTATGATTTAGCTCGAGGACGATACTTTCGATTGTCGGGATCTCATATTCCGTTCGCTTTCGGTCTCGATTAAAATCTCTAGGATCTATACAGAATCGTAGCTTTTTAGGAGTCGTAACCAGCACTTAGTTGCTAACCCATCTGGGCAGATTTTCTTTCTGACGATCCTATTTTTACCATCTCTTCAGCTATGAGTGGCCATACCATTGTGAGAGGGCGTTTTCTCCCGACGAAAATCAATCTTATTCGTGTCTTCTATTTCCTCAAGTAGTCTGATAAAGATGATCTGTTTATCTATCAATTTATTAGTCCTGCAAACGTCTACCGTAGTCTCGAGAATGAACTTAGCGTCGCTTATTTGCTGCTTCTTTGCAGCTTCATCTCGAATGCCCAATACAAGTCGGCCTCTAATCATCTCTAGTTCAAAACCTTCTAGTTCCAATCGGTACTAAGCTTGCTTAACCTTTTTTTCGTCTGCCAGCATGTTTTCATACACTTACCATGAGTCTCGGGACAAAAGTGCCGGGCGCTTAAAAAAAAAACTGAAGGATTAAAATAAATTCCCACAACTCACACCAAATCACCTTTACCCTCCGTCGTAAACCAACGACTTCCTGTCCTCCTGTATCGTTTAATAACATATCACTGATTCCTTTAGAACAGGTCCGGTACTTACCACTACACCTTGACAAACGCTAAACTTAGAATCCTCATACTAGACTAGAAACAGATAGCCGTTTCAGATTACTTCAAAATTTACTAGACAAACGCTCTAAGTTCCTAATTAATTACAAAAGACTCATATAGATGACAATCATTAGACCCATCTGGACTTATGGAGTAGAGCTTTGGAGCTCCACTAAGCCATCGGGTTCCTCTCGTATCCAATCCTCACAATCCAAAATCCTAAATGCTCATCACTTTGTTACAAACAATTGTCCTTTGGCCAGATATATATTTATTTAATTTTGTTCATCTCTGTTATTCTAAAGGGACCTGGCCCCAGAATAAAATTATTTTTCTATTCTATTCTAAATTTCAATGAATAAAAAAAAAAAAAAATGAACAGAGAGACACTTTGAGAATTGCCGTCTTCGGAAGAAGTTGTTCAATACTTCCAGAGGTTCGAAATAATTCCAAGGATGAAATTATGCCAAAAAGTCATCAAATGGAATTTGAAAAAACATGAAATGGAAATATTTTCGTCAAAAGTGTATGGAAAAAATTGCTATAAGAAAAGGAACAAGGCTAGAAGGGTCTAGGTCTAGTTTAATTTTAACAACTTTAATGTTTATTTATGGCTGGTCTTCATAATATTTTGTCCCCCAAAATAAATAAAATGTTGTGAAATAAAAATATTTTGTTACTATATTTCCATCTTCATATCATATTCTTTGCATTTCGATTAATATAAGTAATGAGGTAGCTGTTATCAGTGTTTAGGTTATAAACAATGTAGGATAACAGTCCCTGCAGACCCGCTAATACACAAGTACCAATGCTCCTAACGAATGATTTATTTCTTCCTCGCTTTGTAGGAAAAAATTTATTGTTGTTAGCTTTGGTCTCAAGACTATTGCTATTTAATACTGAAAATAGAGAAGAGTAAAAAAAAAGTGCTAGAAGATTAATGTGATGTGTTTATGAGTCAAATGTGATGTATTTGTCATTAATGTGAGCTTACAGTTGGAATGTTCATAGTGTGGTTGGTAGTAAATGAAGGAATACTAAACATTTTTCTTAGAATTTAGAGTCATGTAATTTGTATCTTGCATGTATGAACGTGTTTTGCTGAACCCCAAAGTTCTTTATATATGTCTGTATAAGCCCTAATATAGTAATGTAGATTATTTATGTTTCTCGAGTCAAGGAGATGGTATAGTTTTTTTCTACCGTCTTACCAGTTCTTGTCTTTTTAATTTTATATTTATGTTCCATGTGTATAAATATATACTGGGGTTTAACCCTGAAGCATGGAAATTTACTGCAATTAAAATACAGCTTACTTATTATGTTACTACTCTTTAATAATAGTAACAGCTTAAAATAATATTAATTGTGATTTAATAATTTCTCCTGAGTGATTTGTTGAGGTTGACTTGAGAGAACAATTTCTTCAGGTTCTTTACAGCAATTTGTTTTATGATTTTAAAGATGTTAACAGAAATAAAATGTTGAGCACTTAGTACCAAGAGGTACTAAGTGCTATTTTTGTAAGATTTAGTATATTATATACTAACCCATTTACAGCCAAGGCTAGAATAAGTTCAAAGTTATGAATTTTTCCAAAGAAATATTTTTATAGTAGTTTAATTAAAATAAAAATTAAAAAAAAATATGTTTTTGTTCAGCCATAATGGTGGTAGAAAATGTTGCGCTCACGCAACATTGGCCTGTAGAATATAATATATGTATGTGTGTATATATATATACCTTTTTATTTCTTTATTTATTTTTTAGAGATAGTAAGTTGATATATTTATAAATGATACAATAATACTGTTTAATGAACACATCTATTATAATCGTTTGAATAATAAATTCTTTCAAAGAAATAAAAAATTACAATTTGCACACTATTTTCAATAAAAAATCAATTTTCATTTTTTATTTGCGATATGATTTAAAACAATCTGGGGGTAATTTAACATTACATCTCTCACACCTATAAATAGTTTGGCTTTTACACACTCTACACCTTTGCCTTGTCTCATCACTGTCGATCAAATGTCTGATTTTGTCCTTTCTTACTTCATCTAACACCGTGTTCACAGCTGGTCTTCCTCTTCTCAGTTGTTCATTGATAGATCTGGCTATCGGGCCGACGCACTCAAATTGCAACAAGTTCCTTCCAATATAGGATTTGAAATCCAGCAACGGCATCTTGCCCTCATTTGCCATATTATAAATTTTCCAAGCATTTATCGCAGCACTGTCAATCATCCTCGTATTTATAAACAGAGGCGACCACCATTTCTTTCCACACAATTATATTTATGTAACAAAATAGAAATGTTTTTGAAAAAAAAATTGTTAAATTAATGCTGTGTATACGCGTCAGTCGACATAAATAATTTAAATCTGTACCATTTATAAATCAATGCAAGTGCAGGTTTGATGAGCTGAGCCAATAACCAAGTAAAATCTCCTGTTTTTTATTTTCCTCTAAAATGTATGAATTAAGGTACAACGGAAGGAAACTTACCAAGCCATTATATCTCTTTAACTGTCATGTTATTAATTAATCTTGAAAACCCAAAGTTGCTCAGTAAATAAAATCTCTCAGCTGGTGGGATGTGTCTTAAAAAAAAAACTACTACTCCAGACTATAAAGGGTCTTGGGTCCAGTACATGGTAGAGATTGTAATGTTTCTAGGACAATGGATGTGGAGGGAGGTGATTTGTCCAAGATCACATTCAGCCGCCAGGTTTTTCCTCCCAATTAAGAGTGTCCACATTATAGACCCCCAGGAGTGTTTGTAGATCCCAGTATGGCTTTTAACAGATTAAATAATTTATCTGCCACAGTCTTAAATTAAATACCATAAAAATTAATTAAATGGAGGCATTGGTTAGAGGCAAAGGTTATTAGCATACTACTATAATAAACTAAGATATGATAAAATAACAATAAAATTATATATGATTGGTAAGTTTAAAACAATTTTATAATTCCATTAATTTTAATTAAATTAAGGTGGCTTTTATTTTATAAAGCTGGTCTTTGAAATATCTAAGAAGCTAGAAAATAATTGTAAATTAATTTATTTAAAATTCAATTTTACATTATATTACATTTTTTTTTTAAGCTTCTACAAACCATTTCGGCATAATCTTCTTGTTACAAAAGATTGTGCCATAATTTGATATTCACCCAAGAATTATTTGAAAAAATTAAACTAAAGTATTGCAGAATATAAATGCGGAACATATTTAATAAAATGTGGATTTTTTTCTGGCCACTAAAATAAACAAATAATATAAATTTTAAGCCCCAAATATTTATTTCAAATTTATTTTCAGCACTTTGTTTAGAATACAGCTATATATAAATAACAATATGTATATAATTTATATTTTTCTTATGGATACTTAATTCAATTATTTGTTCAAATAAAAACCATGTAGCATTTTAACATTTTTAACTTAAGCATTGGAGATGATAAACAACCATACAAATTATTTTATAATTTATACAATCACAATTATAATAACAATTTGAATTTTCTAATATGAAGCCATCACCCAGACAAAAGTTCACTATTCTAAAACTAATATGAACTATACCATTGAACCAAAGCAAGATTTGCGAAGTCCAGAAAAAAAAAAATTGAAACAAAACATAAGGTTAAATTTGTAATTAATACATAATTGCATTATTAAAGCACACACATCTGAGCTACTCAACAGAATTGAGCCAACACAGAGGTGGAAATCATACCAAAAATACAAAAAAATAACATATTTAATTTATTCATCTGTGTTTGTCGTATAAATTTATTTAACATCTCCATTTACACAAGCTACTAATAGTAGTTTAATGGAAACTAATCTCTAATATTTTAATTCTTCTTCGTTCAGATCATGTAACTTAAAAAAATAATATTTCATACAATTCTTATAAATAGAAAAATTTATTTACATTTCAATTAAATAATCACTATGCATATTAAACATTTAAGTACTCAAGTCAGAATCACAACCTTATTTAAAATTAAGTTGTATATTAATTTTAAACATATATAGAATTTTTTTTCTTTTTAATAACAAAAACAATCCATAATAATACTGCAACAAGTATAAATAAGCTTATTTAAAAACAGTCATTTTGATTAAGAATTGTTAGTTTGTATAATCTAAGTTTAAGCAATATCAACAGATCAAGTATAACAACGGATATTTTTCTAAAAAGTGTAAAAAACTTCATAAGGAAAAAAAAGTTATTGATAAATAATTATTTTTTTGTAGACTCCACTTAATTAGGGAACAAATCAGATAACTGAAAATTTTTTTTTGAACATAATCAAAATAAAATGATAAATTTTTGATGTGATATTCTACTTGACGCAGGTATGGTATAGTAAAAGAAAAGACGGGATAGGATAATGATGTATCAGGGAGATGCTAGAAGCTTCCAAAATCAAGAGATAAATAGGAAATAGAATAATCCATGCACTGAATCTGACTTGAGGAAAGTGGGTTAATAATAAAAGATGGGTGAGAGAATTTTGCCATCCCCCATTATTTTTATGTAAAAAAAAATGAATAAATATTATTAATAAGTAATATGCATAATATAATAACATGATAGCCCAATTTGAACTAGAATAAAATACTTTAGGTCTAGATCAGAGTATTGTTCATTACTTAGTAAGACAGAGGACCGATCACTATCCCAACAGTTATGATTTATCAATTAGAAAAAACGAATTATTTCAAACATTATTTGGATGAAATGTCTTCACTAAGTTTCCCAAATTAAGTAGAGTCGCCTCTATAATTACCTATAATTTCATGATATTTTTATTTCAGAAACTGAATAATCAGAGTTTCTCAAGTTCTGAAAACAAAATTTTAATCAGAGGACTAGATCCAGGAGTAATGTTATAAAAAAAAAAGAAAGTTATAATATTTAATGATACTATGCTACCCCAAGTTTCAGTAAAGAAATTGCCTAAATACATTAAAACTATTTATTATAAGCCAACATATGAACCCATATTACAGGATCTTCATCAGGGCTTGAGAACTCTCACAGTGAATTAGGACTGAACAATTAGGAAAAAGCTTGTTTTCTACATTTTGCCTAGATACAGACTGCAATGGTTCGAAAATTGGTTTATAATAAAATAGTTTCAATATTTTAAGGTCTTTTCTTGACTCTACCCAGTCTGTCCAATCTTTCATTATTACCTATGTGCTCACCTAATAAATATTTAATATCATTAATAATAAGTAATTTTTTTTTAACCCTTATGTCAATGCTTCTTTAGTAAGCTCATTTTTAGAACTGAACAGGTGACATAATTTCATTAGCTTTTCTATTCATGCTTCCTCAAAGTCCAGACGAACATATGCTATTCTATAATAACTATTATTTTACCTAGAATTCTAATTATTTTTCTCCGAGTTTATCCTACCTACATGACACAACTATTTCAGTACCACTAGTAATTTTTGTTTTCAAACTTTTGAGCTAGTCTATGAAATCTTCAAGTCCCTAAAAGTATAATTTCTTTCTATAAATGGACTGAAGTTATAATTTAACAATCTCAAAAGACTATATTACAACAAAAAACTTTAATATGACTTATTTATGTATGAAAAATATAAATAAATGATGTAAAAATTTCTAAATACTCAAAATATGTAATGTTGAACATTCATTTGTTCCATTCAGTTGAACATTGTATTTTCCAAAACTAAAATATGCCACCAGTTGTCTGATTATTTACAGCTAGATGTTGGGGAATCATCATGACACAATCCACCAATAAACAATTTAAAAAATACAAAATATCTTTTGTTATAACTTTCAACATATTTTAAAATCTTTACTATCATGATTGGTTAACAATAAATCATTTTGTGATGCATGCAAAGTAAAATATTTCTTTTGTACATAAGTCCACAAATTTTAAAAACAATTGCTAAGACAAGGGTCACATTAGGCTTAGAGACACCAGCTTCCCTATTTAGACTATTATGAGACTAAAACAAATGTATAGCTGATTTTCATTAAAGTTGATGGGTAAAATTAGATCTGAGTTGTTATCTAAACTGGATTTAGCTCTAGATTGAGGGCTCAATAGAGGCTTACTCTAATTCATGACCCAGAAAACTTCATTTATCACTTTAATTACTAAGTCAATTTCAAATATTTTCAACCTGAATGAAAAATATTAGGAAAAAAATGAAATATCAGTTATTTCAGAAACAATAAATTGTTATCGAAATGAGAGTGATTCTAAGTAAATTATTCATTAATGCGTTTTTTAGTGCAAAGAGTGCAAGTAATTGATGTGTGCTGTTCCTGCAAAAATTATTTTATCTGTGGCAGGAAAGACTGAATATTTTTTGCATTTACAGCCTGAAGTAAATAATAGTGACACTGGAAGTCATAATAATTTCAAATTTGAATATGGTCAAGTGGCACAGTTTTTTTCTGTGTTAAATTAATTAATAAATTTCCTTATTCATAAAAGTTTGTAAAAAGTAAATAATAATTTATTTATTTGGGATGCAGTATTCTGACTTTTTAATCATTACACATATAGTTCTGATTAAATAAAATATGGGTTAAGAAACCAAAAGATTACTGAAGAATCAACACAAGTGTACCATTCCGCCTGAACATCGGATTTTATTAGGTGTGCATTTAGCAGACAGCAACCAACCCATAAAAAAATTGTGACAAAAATTACAATAAATGTAATAGAATTCCGTTTAACTAATCTTTTCCACAAAATACCGTTCAAGACTTGGCATAAATAATGCCTAGAGTATTTAATTACAACTTACATTCTTTGTAATTTTAAACTTCAGTGGTAAATATTTATTTGTGTTTTCACAAAATCATAAAAAAATATTAGATATAATTTCTGAAGTAACAGATTTATTTATAAGTTTTAGAAGAAAACTTCTGGAAAAGTACTATTTTTTTGTTGTCACTTATTTAATAGTAATAAAAATAATTTAATAACACAAACGCTATAAATTTGAATACATCATCTTGGCTAAGTTGAGAAATTATTGCTTATTCTAAAAAAGGTCCCTCTTTCTTCAGTTGGCATATAATCATCAAATCACATCAAGGAGCTTCCTTTTGACAATATCTCTATAATACATTAATACATTAATTGATCTCTCTAAAATTTATCTTATATTATGGAGCACCCGATAATTATAATCGAATGATTAAGGTTAAATGAGCCTGTTTCCTTTTTGGAAATACTATTTATAATAATACTAATTCGCAATAATTGACTAAATACTAACTACTAGAAAATATTCTCAATTATTTGTAACTATGTTTCCAAACATCAGTGTGGAAAAACTTGTTTCATGTAATAGTCAGTGATTAAAAGGCGGACTTACACAAACTGCTTTGGCTTAAATTGATATTCATTAATCTCCAAGTAAAATTTGGGCAAGTAATTCTTTTAAATAAAAAATATTTATGTCAATGGAAGATTTCCTTAGAAGACTAAAAAAAAATTGACAAAAGTTGTCCGTCCAATGAGGGTGTAAAAATTTAAAAAACAAAAGATTTTATCAAAAGTAATTTCAGTTCCTTCATTCCCACATAACTCTTCACAAGAAAGTGATTTATTTGAGACAAATAAAAACTTTTGGTTTTTAAAAGATCTAGGAATTACAATCACAGCTTTTAATGGAAAGTATATGCAGCTGGAGATGGTAAAAGGTAAAGAAGGACCTTTTATATTGTACCTGGTTGAATTTTCATGACCAGTTTGCATTAAGCTTCACAACTACCAACAAGGTAATTTTTTTCTTTTGTGCTACTTCTTATAGGCTTATATTTTTTCTACTAAAAAACTAATCTCTGTAACTATTACTAACAAAATTAATTATTTAATGATGCCATTTGATATTAGGTTTCACAATTAATTAAGAAGGAATTTATGCTGTTAATAATTAGTTTCATTCATTGAATTTTAGTTATTATGACAAATCAAATATCTTTGGCACATTTTTAACTGATAAAATAAAAATATTTAAAAATTAGTAACAAATAAAATAAGATAATACTCTTAGTTCTAGAAATAACCACTTGTGTCTATAAAATTTGGTTTAAACTTTAAATAACACATCCTTATGGGAAACTACTAAAAAATAAACTATGTGAATTACATAAGTCCTGCTAAGTGTAAATGGGAGAATGAAGGAATTTCAATTCTGAAGTACGTGAATTCTAAAACATCCATCAGTATATAATTTATTGAACTTGACTAAGACTTTATTGTTTCATGTTAAAAGGAAAAAAGAAGAATACAAAAATCGAAATATTAGCTTTGTATGACTTGAACTTATCAAGTAATGAAAACATACTGGTAAAAAAGTTAGCACAGAGTTTAGTATGCAATAACTATGAAAATTGTTCAAAGGTAAAAGTTGCCAGGAAGAGGCAAGAATCGGATTAACAGAGAATAAAACTAAACGTCAAGACTTCCTTCAAGATTGCTTGCATTTCATAAATCAAAGCCTGTAAATCCGCCTTAGTGCTTAAACTAATTTTTTTTTGTAATTTGATTCGTGCATTCATCAATCTGTCCTTCATTGATGGCCGGCTCAGTTGAATCTTTTGCAACAGGAATGATGTTTCTTCTTTCAATCAGAAAGAGCTGAAAATTTAAAGTATCATCTTAAATTGAATTTCTATATTTATTAAATTAAATTGAAATTGCACCTCTATAAACAGCAACTTCAGCCATTCATACTAACTGCATTATACTCAAAGATAAAACTTGGAATAAGATAAAATTGGAATTATTAAAATTATTTCTGGTTTAATTAGATATAATTTAAAGTCGTTAGTGAGGAAGTTGCTCCTAAAGCAGTAATAATTTAAACAGATTTTGGTAAGCACCCTGATCTCAACTGAAATGAATTGGTAAGGATTTACTTAATCTAATATGTGAATGTGAGTTGACAAAACTAGAAATTTTTAATACTATCTAGGGTGAAATGGACTCAACAATGGACAGACAAGAGCATTATAATGAAAATGCAATTTACCCACACAATAAGGATAAAAGCATAATCATCTCTAAATCAAAATCCTGAAATAGAAAAAATTGTCTTTTTTGATTCATGATGTCTAAACAATAATGTATCCATATAATAAACCATGGACATTCACCTAGGTGAAATTGTAATATTTAAATTACAATCTGTAGCATATTTCAATTTTTGCAAGGTTTATCCACAGATTTTAAATTTCAGTAGCTGTTCTCCAAAATATTTTTTGTTCACTTTTAGCAATAAAAATTTATATTTATATAAGAGCAAGCAAAATTATCCTCATCACTTAATCATGAGCAAGTTTAAATCTCTTTTGTGTGACAATTTCCTGTGGAATGTAAACTTGACTCTGTCATGCTTGGCTGAAGAAACTTTTCTTTTAAAAATACATTTTTAACATTATTTTTTTCCAATCCACTTTTTTTTCTACCAATGAAGGTTTAAAAGGCGATTCTCTAAAAATAAAAATTAATTTTACTTTCTTCCATTATTAGATCAGTATAATAGTCCTCCAGAACAGTAATCCAAACTACTACTCGAATACTGGGTATCCAAGGTACCTTGTACGCTTTTGCTTATAGAGCAGTGGGGAGTGCATCCTGATGACTACTTTATTAAATTATCAATGGCATCAAAATGATTAAAGTATGTGCTTAAATGTAATGTTCAAACATAAACACATAAGGAACATTTAAAAAAATATAATTATATACATATGTAAAGTCGAACTTTGTATGATCAATTCCTCACTTACTCTACATTATCTTAACTTAAGAAGTAATAACTTTTATGTTTTCAAGTAATACAAATTTTATTATTGAATACAAAGCAGTTAGTTAGAAGTGTGATAGAGAATGCTAATGTGGTGACTTCTATTAATAAAGCCAACACATGAAGAAATTGTATCTTTTTTTTTTTTTGTTATATTAAGGTGGTGTTTCAGTTCTGTCTGGAGCAACATTTCTACACCAAAGTATCCGTAATCCATGCATCCTCTCTAACCAGAATTTTTTATTTAATTTTTCAGCTCCTCATATTTTTACAAATATAATACAATTATGAATGCCATGCACTATATTTATATCCAAATTATATAAAGTAGATATTAAATTTGCTTTACTTCATTCTCTGTATTTGCTAATGTTATGATACATTGTTCATAAATTATCAGTCTAAGAAGCTTGATGTAATAAAAATTTACTATCGACATCCTGCATTGTGTAGGGATGACTGACTGTTGCACCTAGATTATGATCCATCTTAGATCACACTTTAATTTTTTAACAGGGTTGCAATCAGTGCAACAAAAAAAGGTTAAATCAAAATTAAGCAAGTATTAAAATTGTTATAACAAATTCAAGTTTTAAACTTTATCTGAAATGTAGAGGAGGTTCAGTTTGGAAAAAAGCACAATCGTGTACCTTGTATCACATTGTAAACTATGCCAAATTCGCGAAAGAATCCAAAGAAAACATTTATGTAGTAGCAGAACATAGGATGGCAAACTGAAAACCGTGAATGGAATTCATTATATAATTTATTTGTGGACAAATAAAAATTATTTTATACATTAATAAATGTTATTCATATTGTTTTTAAATTAAACAATAAACTATACATTTCTGTATAAAAATCTTGTTAAAATACATAATCACTACCTAATAAGCACTAGATGCTAATGATTCAAGGTAAACTAGGGTGAGATCAATAGTAAATTATAATATTGGACCACTTATCACAACTAAAAATTAGAATCAGTATTTTTATTTCCTTCTAGAAATGCTTAATACTTATATTCTCAAACCGTAGCATGCAGAAATAATAGTGCTTTCAGGAGAAATTATTTGTTCTTATAATATTAATAATGAAAATATACATGAAAGTAAATTGTGAATCCAGGTACAACAGTCTCTCTTTAGTATCAGTTTTGTATATGTACACATATGAACCTTGTGTTCAGAAGTTAAATATTAAATCAAAATTTTTACTGCTGGAAAAATCCGTAGCCATAATAAAATGATGTCTCAAGATGATAAATAGAAAGAAATAATTACAGAAATTTATTGTATAAAGATTTAATACAATTTAAATAATTAGTGAAACTAAAATGTTTTAAAGTTTAAGAGAAAGGATGAAGTTGAAATTTCTGAATCAACATTTTCAAATAAACTACCATTTAAGAACAAATATATATGTATTTAACATATACAAATCCAAAACCAGTATATACACAGATGATTAAAAGAAAAATGTATGTACAATGTACCGAAAAGGCGAAGACAAGAGAAAATTTAAGATGTGCTGGAAGATGAGGATGGGTGTTTCTTTGAGACACGCCTGATAAGTTTTCTGAAGGAAGAGGTCCAGCGAGTTGCTCTGGTGAAAGATTTGGCTGGACTTGGCTCACACAGTTCTGAACTGAAGCCTGAGTCTGAACTGAAGGCATGGTGGGCACCGGACCCGTCGGACACAACAGTTGGGGCGTAGTGGCCATCTTCGTCACCAGAGGAACTGTCTTCATCAATATAGGAGATATTACTGTGTGGTGTTAGTCGGGCGGACAGCTCTGGAGTCCAACTGTCGAGAGCTTGGTGAGAGTCTTTCATTCTTTCGCATCTTTTTTCAAGTGTGCTAACCAGCCTTCCTTCGGCTCTGTCGGTACTACCGCTGTGGAAGCAAGACAATAAGTTACCCGCTCCTCTCCTGTGAAAATAATTATAAGCAAAAATTATTTTATTAAATATATCAAAATATAAAAATGAGAGAAAGAAAAAAAAATATCAAGTTATAATCAGAAGATTTTTAAACAAAGCCTTAAGGTGATATTGAATATCATTCCTAAAATACTGTTTACATCTTTCTTACAAGATAGGAATAGAAGATTATATTTAGAGATACTTCTTCAAACTTTCTTCGATAAGACACCTACTAGCCACCTTAAACCCTTCTTGTGTTCACTACAACCTGGTAGGAAGTACAGTTTCTGTCCTTATTGGAAAAAAATAGTAACAAAAATGGCTTCTTCATATATTTTTAAAAAATGATTTAGCTTATTATTACTAGATTTTTTGAACAAATAAAGTGTAGTAAATAATGTAACATGCCATCTATAATATAAAATAGATGGTTTACATAAAAATTTGATTGAAATTTAAAAGAACAAACTGTTTACAAGAACTATTGTATAATTAAAAATTGTGGTTGGCATGGAAAATTGAAACAGCTTATATTCTTGGGAGAAAAACACTAATAACACCGATACGTGAGCATTTTTTTTTAAATTTCTCAAGAATAACTTTATTTTAAATTATTAAAATATATCGGTTATATTTGTTTCCAAACAATTTTATTCTATTGTTTTTTCTTTTAATAACCCTTAGATTAATCTTATTTATGAAAACGGGTAGGAATCCATGAAATATGGCAAATAAATAAAATAAAACATTTTAAGTTGAATTCTTTTGAAAAGTTAATTGATTTTTTTTTTATTGAAATCTATATCATTGAGAATATAAAATTTAAATTATGGTTGCTGAAATTAAGGTAGCTACTTTATTAATTAGATTGGTAATACTTAGGACCCTTAATCATTGAGATGGCATATGCAGTTAGACCTTTTCAGCATTAGAAAGGAAACAGAAAAATAAATATTTTGTTTGAAAATAAAAGATATGACCAGGACCTGGACCTTTTCTTTTCAAATAAAATATTTAAAAAAATTATAACATATAACAATAAAATAAAAGAAAGAAAAATAAATATTTGCATGGAGCTCAACCCTAAGATAGCAAAATTTGCAGCAAGCCACTTTGGTTTTGGACAGATGATAGATAAGAATAAGAATAAGGTTTAGCTAACCCAAGCCTTGACGCCAATAGCACCAATCTATGCCTACAAACTTCCGTCCACGGATACCTAGCCAAATCAAAATCCCTTAGACAAATGTAGTTATACACAATTAAATTATGGGATTATTAACACTATACAAGACAACAAAACCATAAATAATAAATAATAATTAAGAGAAAACCTACGCTGAGGGGTAATCTCCGAACGTTGCTCTTGTATAGGCGCACACTGAACACTTTCTTCTGCGACAGCTTGCAAGGTGCTTCATCCCTTTCTTTAGCTGACTGTTTAGAGTGGCACTTTGTTTCGCCACTAACTTCAAATCACTCACCTAAAAAAATACAGTTTATAATATCTCAAAATTTATAATAATTATAGAAATACATACGGTTAAATCTCAATATATTTACTTTTAATTTTCCTTAATATTGAAAACAAAATTTGATTCACATGTAAATTATTATGTTTATAAAAATATAACTTTTCATTTTTTTATTTTAATCGGTTCTGAAATTATTACAAAAATCTCCTTACTCTAACATAGTGCATATTTAGAAAATTAGAATAATTCCTCGAAGAAGAAGAATAGGGAGAACCTTATATTCTAATTATAGCGGCCAACATCATTAACTAAATTGTAAATTTCTAAAAGTACTTATCTGGGTTTGTATTCACAATAGACTTTTTAATTTTTTCTTTGTTTTATTCATTCATACGACGCAATATTTTATGAATCAAAATTGCTAAAATCTAATTGTTATAGTTTGAAATACATGAAAAAATTAAAATTTGATCCACAATCCAACTGAATAATGTTGTTTACTCAAAGTTTAAATTGTTTGACTAGCACCATTATTAAACAACAGAATGCAATTAGAGTACAATGCAGTATTGAGAAAATTTTAACTGAATATAAGTAAATAAAACCAGAAAAAAGTTAAATTAAGAGTACTTTGGATACTGCATTAAATTCTCTTCAATGTACTTGCCTATCCAAGCTATTATAGATACCATATAATAAATGATCTGTCGATCAATTTGAAGGTTTTTGAACGTCAGGTTGGACAACATCTGAGCATTAAAGACTACATAGAAGAAGGAAAAAGTGTTATTTCTTGGAAGTAATGAAGCTGTTATTTATTTTGTAAGATTTTGATTAATAAAATGGTTGTCATCTAATCTAAAAATAAAAAATAATACTTCAAGACATGTTCATACTCTAATGTACTCACATATACTGATATGTAAAAGCATTAAATATGATTTTTTAGTTTTGAAAATTTTGTAAGTGTCCTTTCCGAGGGGCAAACTTCTTTTTCTATGACAAAAATATGGGTATAATTCCTATTTTCTCGGGGCATAACATTTTAAAATAATATATATTTGATAGGTTTAATTTTATATTATAATAACACTAATTCAAGAGTAATTTCATAATTTTAAGTCCAAATTTTTTTTAAAAATTTGAACAAAATAAAATTTAAAAATATCTTAAATAATTACCTCTTTCTCTAGTCCAGCTAAGTTACGGCTGGATCTCCTGCCGAATGATTTTCTTTCAATGTCTCTCAGAGCATCCTTGAGGCGAGCATTCTAAAGAAGTGAGAGACATTGCATTGAAATTTATTAGTATTAAAATATTTATTACAATGATTCAATTTTTATAATTAATAGCATTTTTAATTGACAGAAATTAGGAAAACTTTCAGAGAAACATTAAATGGTTGTCTTAAGTTACTGTAAACAAAAGATTGATTGCTGAGTCATGAGTTAATATACTTAAAGTAGATTTAATCTATTCCAATAATAAAACAAATATTGCTGGTTTTGGTTTGAACTAAGTAAACTAGTTCTAGGTTAATTTTATTGCAAAGCTATTAATATCAGTGTTTCCATGACAGAAAGATTATATTAAAGCTGAAGTATCTTTAATAGGTACACCGCACCATCTCTCCTCAAGCACACTGTTTCCAAAATAATCGACAAGTGTTTTGGTTTTTAAGTGTTTCCTTCATATGGATGGGACTAATTACTTTATACTATTTGAGCAGTGGAATTTAGAAAGAAATGTTTCTAAAATCTATAGATAGAACCAACATTATAAATGGTTATACCCTAAAATGGTCTAACCTAAGTATTAGAAGAAGCTGTCCATTTCAGCTTAAGGTTAAAATCCTTGTCAACAAGAATAAATAAAATAACATGTACATTTTTCCACTATTTGTATGTTTTTATGTTCTTTTATTAAAAATACAATTTATTGTTTAACAAACAGTTTACTAAATTAAAAATTCCCCTCCTGCATTATTTCATATGTTAATTATTAATACTGGCTCTACAATCCTGGCCGCATCAAGGCGTCGCTTCCACTCTTCTCTGTCCTGTAAAATTTTTCCCATCCCAAAATAACATCTATTAGCCGCCAAAATTTTTCTTTGCACTTCTGGGCTGATTGAGCTATCTGCTTTGACCAGAGAACCGAGGTAGACAAAACTGTTGACACTTTCGAATGTGTAGGCACCAAACGTGATAGTGGGATCCGATTGTCTTGAAGGGTTAGCCACCATATACTTAGTTGGTTTACCTGAATACCTATACGCCGTATAGGTCCAGCATTCTCCAAAGCAAGAAAAGCCTGTTGTAGATCCCTTGTTGTTCTTCCCACTATGTCTATGTCATCTCCATAGGGCAGTATTTTGATGGACTTAGTCAGAATCGTACAAGTGACTTGCAACCCTGAGACTCTAATGACCTTTTCTAGTGTGAATTTAAATAACAGGCACAAGAGTCCATCCCCTTGTCTCAGACCCCTAGTTGTCTTGAATTCTTCAGACAAGCCATTCTGGATCTTGACCTGGCTTCTCGACTCCCTCATCAGCAATTCCACAAGGCTTATAAACTCTATAAGGAGATTCATTTCCTCCATACTTTGATACAGTTTCCCCCTGATGATACAGTCAAAGGCATTGCTGAAATCCACGAAAAGGAGGTGGATCGTTATATTGTACTCTCTAGTCTTTCCATAAGAGTTCTCAGGGAGAATATTTGATCAATACAAGGTCGACCATTCCTAAATCCGCACTGGTACATTCCTATCTCTCTCTGGACACGGGGGAGTAGTCTTTGGTATGCCACATTCGAAAGTACTTTGTAGGCAGAGCTCAGGAGTCTTATACCACGGTAGTTCTCACAAAGCATTTGATCTCCTTTCTTGTGAAGAGGGAGGATAAGGCCAATGCACCAGTCATGCGGGGGAGTTTTGCTTATCCAAACACTGTGTAGCAGATCTCGGAGAACCTTTATCATTTCATTTCCACCAGGCTTCTGAAGTTCAGCTGGTATGCCATGACATCCTGGTGCTTAGTTATTTCTAAGCTTATGAATTGCAGCCTCAACTTCCTCATCATCTGGTGGGTCAAGAAGCTCATACTCTTTGTAATTTCATATGTAAATTAGTTAATTTCTCACTAAATTTAAATTTAAATTTATTAAATTTAAATTCTGGAGGCCCGCTTAAAAAGAATAATGAACTGCGCTTTAAGATTTGTCCTTGGTACTCCGGCGCGATCCCGGGTGTCACATCAGTATGATGAGTTAAAGTGGCTCTTCCCTCCCATTCGTAGACAATATTTCCTCAGTGTTTTTCAATACCAATCCATTAACTCGCAACACCCTTCATATATCAATAGTCTCCTTCAATTCAAATCCTCAGTCCAGCACCATAAAACAAGATCCCGCCTTTCCGATCTCTACATTTCATCCCACAGAACTAAGGCATGAGAGCGTTCCTTCCTCGCCCGCTCCACCACTGTGTGGAACTCAATCCCTCCTTTCATCCGCCATTCTTCTTCACTGGCTTCGTTTAAATCACTGCTTTTCCTTCATCTCTTGGCATCCCAAAAAGACGCTCTCCAGGCAGGTCAATCTTCCGCTTGAATAAATTAGTATTGAATACTCGATCTCGTTACCTACGTGTCTTATCTATTTTTCCAACAACAAATTTTTACTAATTTGTAAATTTTAATATTTACAAAGTCTGTATAAAGAATATACAGACTTTGCAAATACTTTATCGCATGCTATGCCATTCATTTATTTATTTAGCGATTTTGTTGTTAACTGTTGTGTTAATGTTATTTATTATTATTTTGTTAATATCAATACCTATATTTATTTTCGACAATTAGTTAAAATCCTGTCAAGTTTCGTACTTTTATTTATTTATATATATATTTTTTTTTTCTTTTTCTATTTCTAATTTTATTATGTTTTTGTCACTCTTGATTACTTCATGATTTGTATTATTATGTAGCCTTCTGGCCAGATGAATATCATGTTTATTTTATTTGTTCATTATTGTTATTCTAAAGGGACTTGGTCCCAGAATAAAGTTTGTTTTCTATTCTATTCTAAATTTAAAATAAGCAAATAATTTTTAAAGGTAGAATATACAATTTTGTACTTTTTATTTATTTATTATTATTCATAAATACTGAATTACAATTTCATTCTTTAAAAATAACTTTCCGAACTTTCTTAACAACAAAAAAAATTACATTTTGTCTCTAATTAAGGTATACGAATGCCAAGAGGATAAACTTTTTCCTTGTCCATTTTACAAAGTCCAACACACCACAGGTATAAGGTGACTTTAATTGGTTCAATCTAAGACTTAAATCATGATACAATAATCAAAACCTATGAATGTTAGGAAAAAAATAAGATCAATTCTTCCTTAAAGGCTAAGAGATGGAGTTATCAAGACCATCATACCTCTCGCTCTAATGAGTCCTTTTCGGCAACAATTGCCGTCACCTGTCGCACAACATCATTCCTGGCACTCTCTAACCTCCTCCTATTCGCTTCTGACTCATCAGCTTGCATCTTTAACTGTAAAAAATTATGAAAATAAATGTAAATATAAGATAAAACAAAGTTGCAAAATTAGACTATTATTACTAGAAAGTGATACTTTACTTAATACTCGGAACAAAATACCTTTCATTAAATAGTCTATACACTTCTAGGTGAACTTATTTCATAATATTCTTGAGTTATAATTTTAAAAGAAATTTCCTTATAGTTTTTCGTTCATAATGGGAGTAGTTTTATTTGTTTTAAGTAGCTTTACAGTGGTATTGATCATTCATTCTCTAATTGATAATAATTTATGTTCTAAGGCACAATGGTTGGCATAGGGAGTTGGCAGCCCCATCGTCCAGTCATCTGACTGCAATTAGCCACTGGTCCTCCAGGTTGGGGAAAACCCAGTACCGGGGGGTATAGCCCGGTCACCCTTTCTCCTGAGGGAGCATAAATATTCAGGACACCAGTTGTACCGAGGATACGGGGCATCTATCGCTGGGCAAATAGCCTGCACGGCAGAAAATATATTCAAAGTAACCAAAATAGCATCCAGGTTCCTCGAAGGTAGAAATGGCGTAAGAAGAAGATGTCACAATGCTTTAACAAACAGACTTATGCAAACAGACCCATTTGAGGGAGAAAATCCGAGGAGTTGAGATAAACTTTTTTTACAGTCGAAAAGTTTTTTGAGCAAGTATATGAAAAAAATATAGTTTTACAATATTATTTGTTAGAGACAATACTAATATGGACAATATAAAATTCAAAAATAATACCACGTACTTTTATTTTTCTATTTTTTTCCCACCAACTTTCCACTCAGAGTAACACCGTGACGGTTATTGCTTTAATGTGCAAGCTGAGTGGTCTGATTTTTTTCTTTTTAAATTTTATTAATATATTAATTCAATGATAATTTCATAATTAATAAAATATTAATTAATTCAAATATTGATATAAATAAATAAATTTAAAACAATAATTCAGACCAAATATTGAAAAATTCTTCACTACAGGTTTCTTAAAACTAATATTGTAGCCATAATCAAAAATGCTGACTTACCTGCCTGTATGCTTCGTTCTTTTCCTTCTCAAGCCTGTCTTTGAGTTCGGCTATTTTCTCCTTCTCAGCTTTTAACTAAAAGCAAAACATTATTATATTTCACAGCCAATTACAAAGCTATATATATTCATTTTGAACATACTTTTAACAAGTGTTGAGAAAAGTAAATTCACCTAGTACAATTTCTGGGCTAATCTGTTAATTATAACCAAAGTATAAGTATTCATAACATAACAATTAAATCTAGATTTGTAACCATTAAAATCTGCCTTCTATTATTTTCAACACTAATATTAAATAATATAAAACATAAAACAATAAAATAAAAACAAGTGAATTTAGATATTCAGATCTAATTGTTGCAGAAATTACTTCCATTTATGTTTTGAGTAACTTAAAAGAAGATTATAGAAAATTTATATAAATGAGGTGAGGTATTTTTAAAAGTACTTTTTATGTTATTAATTTATAGATCATTAACTATAAATTTACAGAAGATAGATAACTATAAAATATTAGTATTTTTCTGAAAAAAATTTATGGATACAAGTGAAACTTACTAAAAGTTGTACACAAAGTCAAACAAAACTCAAAATGATTTAAGTTGATTTTGATGTTGACTAAATATTTTTGTATAACAGTTTGGAGTGACACTAACTATATTTCTGAACAATATTTTTATTTTAACCTTTTTATCAGCAAGCAATAATAATTGAAAATGTGTTGATTCAAATAATATTTTTAGATAAAAAGTGAAGATACAAAAACCATGAAATTAAAATGTATTATTGGTCACATCCTAAGGAGAATCTGAACAAAGCTTCTATCCCTACTTTTGAAAGGCCAATAAAGGAACAAAGAGACCAAAGTTTTAATCTCTATATTAATATTAAAAAAAAAAATACTAATCTTTTGGTAACTACAACCACTCAGGATTTGAATGGAGGAGCTGACAGAATTTTGGTATGAATACATACAAGAAGTCTCATAATCAATATCACTTCAACCTTTCAAGAAGATTACAGGGATTGGTGGATCCAGTTAGGGATAAGTATAATTCTAATGACTTATAAAAAAATCAGTTGGCATTAGATCCTGTAAGAATACAAAGCTTCCCTACCTTCGGGTAGTAACTAAACAAAATTATGAATAGCCCTGTACATAAGATGCTGCCATGCAAAACCAAGGTCAACACTGGTTAAAAGACAGATGCTGAGGATGAAGCAGAAAGATTTCAGGAAAAGCTTCTGAAGATTTAATGGACCTTAAAACGCTTAATATGTATACACAAGTATGTTTGTATTGTTTAGAAGCACAGTAGATCCTATTGTTTTTACGGCAGAGCGAGTGAGGGAGACAAGTTTTCTAAGAAATCTTATAAGTAATTCGTACTGTTTTCACTCAAAGGAAATTAGGGGAGTAGAGAGGGGGAGTTCTAGGAATTTTATTAAGCTTTTCTTACAATCACACTTTTATTTACAATTCAGTCTCGTTTTTGTTACCGTTATGACACCTAATCATACCTCCAAAATACGTTAGCCTCTCTATTGAAGAGAAACAACAAATCATAAACGCCGTGACCACTGGCTGTAAGGTAATTGACGTATCCAAGCATTTCATCGTCCCTGGTTCCACGATCACATCAATCCTGATGAACAAGGACAAAATCACTTCCCAGACTTGTAGAAATCTTAAAAAAGTGATTCGTACAAGCAAGGAGTTCAAATGTACCAGTTGGAGGTAATGTTCGAAGGGAAAAAGCCCGAGTTTTCACAGAAAAATGGGAATTGAAGACTTTCGTGCAAGCGATGGATGGTTCGATAGATTAAAAAAATTGCATTAATACGTTTTTTTATTTTGTACTCCCGATAATTGGTATTCCCGATAATTCGTACCAAATCATCAGTCCCTTGACCATACGAATTATCGGGATTCTACTGTATTAATATTTTACCAACCTAATCCAAATTTCCTCTTGTAAGGTTGTCGTTAAGTCATTTCCTGCCATATTACAAGGTCTTTCCAGTCATAGCTTTCAAGTTCTCATGTTGTTATTCTTCTTCAAGCTCTGCCCCCATGTTCGCGCTCAGCAGCCTCTTTTTTCCTTCTAGAGGGAATCCAATCCCCTATACTCTCTGCCATTTAACTGGGGGCATCCTTCTCACATGTCCATACCAACTCGATTTTCTCTTAATAACACTTTCTTCAACCTGTACTTATGTATCTCTTCCCACTTCCTCATTTCTTATTCGATCTGCCTTTTTGTCTTTGTAATATATATCCATCTCAACCAATTCAAAAATATTATGCTAGATGTCCAAATCTCCACTTCTTATGCAGGATGGTAATATTATCATTTAGTAGAAGAAGTCTTGACTATTATTCTGTTCAGAATTAAACATCCTTGTTGCTTCCTAAGCCTGTTTACATTTACTCTTTACTTCAAGTCTCTCTCAGGAGTCAGTAAGAATATATAAAAACTTCCCACGACTTTCTATATCTTGCTATCAATAATTATTTTATGATTTCTGCCTGAAGGAACAACCATCTACTCTTGAAATTAATCTTCATAGCCCAATGAATCCCCCTTGAACCTAAATACTTCAACATCTATTGTAAGAAATACTTTAATTACTTTCAAACCAATCATATAACTCCCTTCACACCAGTTCCTTCACTAGAGGTTACATATGTAATTATCTTCCAGTTCATCTATTGTAGGCAGTTAATAAATGGTGACGAAAGACGAATCTAAATCTCAGGGTAGTTAACCAACCGGGAATATTTCGTTAATGAATTGTTCGCACAAAACAGATCGTTAATCTGATCGGGAAAGTAATTACAGTAACAATTAACAATTAAGGTAGCAGAGCAGGCAAACCCGATGTGTGTGAGAAGCCCCATTTACACCGATCACTTGGGCATTGATAAGCGCTGTGGAGGCATCTTCGTAAGCTAAAATGACGTAACGTCACAAACGTAACGAAACTGTTTTTTTCTGGCTCAGTTTGACATTAACAGACAGAAAAGAGCAGATATCTGCAATCTGGATATTATCGTTCCCAAAACCACGAACTTGTAATTTTTTAATGATTTAAATCTTTTAAAAAATGTTTCTTAAATACAAAAATATGCCAGGAAAATATATATAAGATTCTCACAAACTGTTCAGCATACAACTTGTTAAATGAGTACTTGCCCAAATCTATAGAATTTCTAGTTTAATTGTTTACCTTATTTTCAGTTTTATAATATTTAGGAAGTGGTAAAGCAAGTAGGGCACTGATCTGTAGGTCCGGAGTCTGAGAACGGCTGTTGCAGATAAATTATTATCATTCAGTGCCTACAATATACTGAACTCAAAACCCTTGTTATGTTGTAGTGGTACAGCTTTATCAAGCATTTTAAATTTTAATTGGATGTTTGGTATAGAAATTCTGATATTCTAAGATATAATCAGATATACTCAGTGAGGCTTATGTAACAAATTAAGTTATACAGCCTATGAAATACTATATAAATAATACTACATATATCAATTCTTGAAGAACTTTTATGAAGATTTTCTAGGTAAGCTAGTATATCCAACTTATTTTAATTTCTGACCCTTAAAAAAATTGTTAAATAATTATAATAATGTCCTAATAATGGTTATTATCATTAATTATATTTACCTTTTCACAGTCTTCCTCTAGCCTGATGGCTTTCTCTAGTTGCAGGAAGAGCTCATCCTCTTTGTCGTGCATATCCGAGTCCTTCTTCTCCAGCCGCCTCTCCAGTTCTTCATTGAGTCGGCTCAGGGAGTCCCTCTCCGCCTATAGACAAAACAACTTGTCTCAATGTATATATTAACTGACTAACTCCACACACACGAGTACCCAACTAAATTTTTTGTTATTAACCTTAGTAAAGATTACTAAAAAAGTTTATTTGTACGATCAAAATAATTAAATAATAAGGAGATTTAATGGACGTTTCTATGCTTCAGTGTAAACAAAAAATTCTCGCAGTTAAAAGAAGAGCCGGTGGACAAGAAATGTGTACACAATGTGGAATCAAAGCAAACAGCACTCCCTCCAACTCCCTTATCCACACCCCATCTTTCAAACTATGTGGCCCTCTAACTGGGCAATTGTAAAAATATACAAATTTTTTCTTGCTCTTTGAAAGAACAACTATCATCACTTGTAAAATTTAATTGTCAAAATAAGGTATTATTTTGTAAGTTTATGTTCTTAAAAAGATTATTAAATCGTTGTTTATTTAATCAACGCAACTTTAGGCTGCTGTGGCTAATCTGATGATGCTATAGTGGGAGTCCTAAATTTTGCCTTTCCAGTTATGATTAGTACAGGGATCTTTAACGAGTACCTGATACCGCAGATGGTGGGAACCGACATTATAGAATAGAATAGAAAACAAACTTTATTCAAGGACCAAGTCCCTTTAGAATAACAAACATGAACAAAAAAATAAAAAAAATAAACATAGTATAGACCTGAAGAGAAGGCTACATAATAATAATACGAATCATGAAGTAATTAAAAGTGACAAAAACATAATAAAAATAAATATAGAAATGAAATAACTAAAAAGTACGAAACTTGACAGGATTTTAACTAATTGTCGAAAATAAATATATTAATAACAACAATTACTATTACAATTACAATTACGTCCACTTTGAAGTACGGTATAACCACTCCGTAATGTGCTTGTGGCTCAGTAAATTTTAATTGATTGTAATTATTTCAGGAAGAAGTGTCAGAAGGCTGTTTGGGTTTTTGCAATGAATTTTTGTTTTTTATCCAAATTTTTTTATTTATCAAGAAGGCATTAAAGATACTATAATATAATAATGATTTAACTTGAATTGCAGATAGAACTTTCTCTAAAGTAAAACTGAATGAGTACGGAGAATAGAATTGTTATTTTATACTTTCTCTCCTCTATAATTATATAATTAACTATATTATTTACTTCATTATAATATAACTTACTCTGTGTTTGGTAGACTGTGATCATCATAAAGTATAATATATACTATATATTCCTGGTTTTAGTAGCAATACTATGGCAGTTTATGTTCATATATATATACTAGCTGACCCAGCCACGCGTTGCTGTGGCTGTTGTAATAGTTTTAAAAAAGATAACGTTAAAATTTGAATAACAATGAATGTCAAGAGTCAACATTGCTGCTTCAATAACATTCCCGGTGATATTTTTGATGACCAAACGTGTACGGCAGTTTATATATATATATATGTATATGTATATATATATATATATATATATATATATATATATATATATATATATATATATATATATATATATATATACTAGCTACCCGGCCACGCGTTGCTGTGGTTGTTGTAATAGTTTTAAAAAAGATTACGTTAAAATTTGAATTTTAAAGAAACAATGAATGAATGGAAAAAATGAATTTAATAGATTTTTGATTTTACATTTTATTCATCTTATATCTAAGTATAGTATATAAGTATAGAGAAGAAATTCGTTGACTGTAAGTACTAATGGAGGATGGAAATAGTTGGGTTTTTTTTATGTGTGCCAACGTTTCGACCTACTTTGTAGGTCATCTTCAGGGTCAATAGGAGTGGCTACTCGGTGCAAAAAGTAACTGTACACCGAGTAGCCACTCCTATTGGCCCTGAAGATGACCTACAAAGTACGTCGAAACGTTGGAACACATAAAAAATAATAAGTTTCCACTTATTTATTGTGTAAATTTTTGACTGCACCCCCAACTATTTCCATCCTCCATAGTATATAATAAATAAATAATATACAAAATTCTTAACTGATAAAATATAAACATTAGATTAATGATTGAGGTATAGCATGGTTGATATAACAAGGCTTATAGACTTGTTGAAGGTCATATCAAAAGACAAGCGTATATCAAATTGAAGTCTATTGAAAGGTATTATGGGATCTGATGGTATCATTAAAATACTTGGCTACAGGACGATTTCTTCTGTAAAGATTCCCGTCAACATTGCTGTTTCAATAACATTCCCGGTGATATTTTTGATGTGTACCATTCCATAATTGGTGGATTCAAATTACGCATAATCAATAATAATAGCCAACACATATCACTAAGGGGTATAAACAATTTCAAAAAATCAAATTTCATCTTCTTTAAAAATGGTTATTTAAGTTTTTTCCCTAAAACGCACCGATTAGGAGATACAGGCCAACAACTGAGATAACTTCGAAAATTTCGAATAGTTTACGTCCGATTCTCAAACCTACTGAATATACTCACAAAATTTCATAAGAATCGGTCAAGTCGTTTCGGAGGAGTTTTGTTACAAACACTGTGACACGACAATTTTATTTATTAGATAGGGCTGAGATTCCGGTTAATTGTTATCTGATTGGAACTTAACTCAGGATTTGTTAGACGTAAAGAGCTGCATGTGGACTCAAATTGTAGCAAATTTCATCTTCTTTAAAAACTGTTAGTTATGTTTTCCCCCTAAAACGCACCGATTAGGAGATACAGGCCAAAAACTCAAATAACTTCGAAAATTTCGAAGTTTTTCGGCCTCCAAAAGTATTCCAGTCGGGTTCTTCGGTCGCAAACTTGGATTTACACAACTCAGACATGCTCTTACAACATATACAAAATGCAGCATCATCAAGCGTCACTGCTACGATCGACGCATAATCAACAATAATTGCCGATCCATATCACTTATGGGTATGAAAATTAGTTTACGTCCGATTCTCAAACCTACTGAATATACTCACAAAATTTCATAAGAATCGGCCGAGTCGTTTCGGAGGAGTTTTGTTACAAACACTGTGACACGACAGTTTTATATATTAGATAGGTATATATAACCCTCTGTATGTCAATGTGCATGCAGATATGGTCAACATAAAATTCTATTTAAATAAAGGAGTACCTATTACTTTTGTTTCTACTGGCTATACTTCTTAGTTCAGATATGGGTTCATAAGAGTATCATATTCAGAATGTAGAGTACGCCAAACCGATATCCATGATATATCTTGCTGTAATCCTCTGGAGCTTGTCAGTGGGTAATTTTCAAAATAATAATCAAAAGTAGAATGATAAGATCAAGCCTCACTTTATTGATAGCAACTACTTCAGCTTCAATGCGACAGGGCGCAGTCGTTTCGGTTTGCACCTGCATGTAGCGTTATGTTTGTTTCATTATTCCTTTTTCAATATTGGATTTTTTTTAATGTTTTAGGAGTCAATGCATTTACATTGCTAAAGAAACAAATGCCAGTTTTAGCAAGGAGTGCAAAAATAAGCATTTTCGACGCAAATAGCAAATGAGAATTTCTCGGCAATGTTGAAAAAGATTTGACCGTTGGGTTGGAGCCTATTCCAGCAATTAATGTACAATGCTTACTTAAAATAAAAGTATTTATTTTAAAATGTATGAATAAATTTTTGAATACATAGAAAAACAAAAACAAAATCAATTTATTGAATTTTTTTTTCGTTTTATTTCAATATAAAAATGTTTCTAGATAGAATCCAAAAGCTTTATTGATCTAACTGAATCCTCAAGGTTTATAGTCACAATATTTTCTCTTTATGTACAAATTTAGAATTTAGTATCCTTATAAAAACATTTTTTTTTACATGAAGAGCTATGTAGAATAGAAAAGAGGTATGTTTTAGGGAAATCTATTATTAGAATGACTTTTCAAGGCAATGCATCAAAGCCATAACAAGCTAAAAACAGAAAAGGTGACTGGCTGAGAGAAAACGGTTAATCAGTATTCATGTATCCTATTGGCCCTTGTTTGAATTATAAAGAAGGCACTTTCCACTCCTCCAAATAGAACTAGATTCAACCAGTTCGCAGCTGATCCCTACAACTTGGCAATATGTCGACGTGAAATATTAGATCTACTTTCCTTATATTCTGTTCACTACTCACCTTAGAATATTTTTAGTGAAGCGATCCATTATCTTGATAACAGTAATGTATGTTGAATGTTCATCGATAGGCGAAATATAGCCAAACACTGAACATATTTCGAACAAATCCTCGGGAACAATAAGCCTTATTGTGGTAGTAGTAATAGCATATATTTTACAACTACTACTCTATGGCGCTACGACTGGGCGAAGAGTCCAGGCCTCCTCCAATATCCGTGGCTGATTTCAGTTTCTGTAGAAATGTTAGCTTCAGATAGGGAGCTTCCAACCCTCACCCCCTATATTTTTTAAATTATAAATTTGTCCATCTATGGATCGCATACAACGTAAGACTCATGGTGTTTCTTTTTCATCCTTTCTTCCCAGTACTTCTTCATTTTTTCTCCAACCGCTCGTCTCTGATCTTCTGTCCACATTATCTTTGGTCGAGGCTTTGGCTTGTTTCTACTCCCTATATAATATATATATATATATATATATATATATATATATATATATATATATATATATATATATATAATATTTATAATTATGATCGTTAAGTACGTACGACCCTTTTTGCCTTAAGCATTCTGAATCATTGTTCAGTATTCTTTCGTTCCTTCCATGCTTCTCTAATTTTTTTTCTCTGCTATTTTTTTTTCTTCCTTCCACTCTATCCTTAATCCCCTCGTCACTTCGCTCTCTGACATAACATCCCACCATTTTGCTTCTAAAAACTTCTACCTAAAATATTTTCAGCTTTTATTGCGGCGTATACTGACGGATGTAGTCAAAAGAGGAGATAAAACAGTAACTACTCGCACCTCTTACGTGTTATGAATACGTGAAGCCATTATGAGAAGGAAGTCTCGCATCAAGTTCCATTTTAGTCTTCTATAAGTATTCCTTGAATGGCTATGGGATTAACTGTTTCGACTTTAAGCCGAAATCGTTTGGAGTTTTAATACATGTGCCCCTTCACCGTAATTATGTATGCACGAAAACTTAAGATTAGCATAATCTTAATGACGTTTATCATGCCCTACTTTAATGCAGAATCCAATTGTCAATATATTATGAGGGGAGATTGTATGGTAATTTGTAAAGTAGCTAACAATTTCATTATTAGTAGACCCGTAGATGTATAATATTGATGAACATCATAATGGTGACTGACAACTGATCCATTTCGAGAAAACCAAAGCTACCAATGAAACAGTTTTCTCGCATGCTATTACAAGCCGACTAAATATCCACATTAAATTAACAAAATACTAAGGTTACTGAGATCCATCCATTTTGCTAATCCTATCGTAATCCTTGGAAACCAATGTAGTTACCATAGTTGCCACTAAGCGATATGCCTTAGCCAATAAGTTATAAGAAGCCTTAGTGAGCCTATCTAAGGCTTCTTAAATATTTTTGTTAAGCTTTAAAAGATAAAGAAATTATTAAATAAAAAGTATTGTAGCCAAAGTAACTAGAGGAAAACTCAGAGAAATAACTGAGTTAAACTCGTTGTGAAACCAAACAATAAAAGTAGATAAAATGTTTCGCTTATCGACAAACATTGAACATTCATTATTGTTATCAAGATAATGATTGCATAAATAAAAATATTCTAATGTGAATGTTACACCACTGTTGTTTAATCCTTGCTATTTACATACGTTTATATCATTTTTAATTCTTTAATCTATCCGTATACCATTGAAAATTGATTTATGATATTTAAAATAGATATGTATGATTGTAATCGTAACCGTGTAACCGTACCGAAGGTCCTAGGTTCATATCTCGCTCGCTGGCAGACTTTTATTTAATCTGTTAGCGGCCGGAGATGTATTCTATGGAATCTAGGACTCTCCTGGGGCTCACCCAGCCTCTATAATATGGATACTCAAAATCTGGCCAAATTTTTGAGCCCAAGACCCTCAACGGGTGTAATTGAATATATATATCTTATGTTTACAAATATTACTAAAACTAAATAATTAAAGTTATATTACTCCCTTATAAATGCTTTATTCAAAAATTTTCCACGTGTCACTCAATAATCTAGTAATATTTTTCATTCATCTATTTTTTTTCATTATTTCAAAACCCGTATCCATTTTTTATTTCAATAGAGAATGAAAAGAAAAGAGAGCAATTTTTTCCTGCTTCTAAAACTGATGTGTTGAGTGAAATCAACAGACAAAAAACTGAGCATTTTTGTATTAAAGAAAAAAAGTTGCTAAGCATAACGATCACGATACTTCCTCCAACTCAATCGCGGAAGTAAAAATATGGAATTGAAAGTTTCTCTCTAACAACTTTTTACCTTCACAGCTAGCGGAAACATAAATAGTTTATCTTGATAAAGAAAAAGTCGCAATTAAAAGATAAGAAGGTTATATTTTTTTAAAATTTCTATTTCATTTTTTCTAATTTTCTCTTAAAACAGTAAATGACTAAATAAATTCAATAATTAGATTTTTTCATGAGTGAACAAAATTTTATTTTAATCACAGAAGTTATATAATCTCAGGTAATATAACTAATTAATGTCAGTGATCATAGTTTATTAAATTTTATTTTCTTATACCTAATAAAGGGGAAGTATTGTAACCCCGAAAATTTTCACTTATCAGATTTTCACTCATACTTATGATCCTGCAATCTATTTAGACTAGTTTCGACGTTAATTCTATACATACGTTCGCAAAAATGTTTAAATGGAAAAATTTGAATTTTCGCATTTGAAACATCGAGTTTCACATCTCCTTTTTTGTTTTTTAGCACTTAACTTCTCCAAGATTTAAAAAAGTTATAGGTTTTCAGGTTTTAAGACAGACCTATGAGTACTTGGGTGATTGAAAATTTTGGAACTTATCAGGTTCCTTGAATCTTTGTATCAGTTTTATAGTAATTGTTATGTTGTTGTTGGTAATGGGTATAGTTTCCAACACTTACAACAATTTTATAATATAATCCATGTTATAATATGGTATAATACTCCTTCTTTCTAAGGCTTGAGGGATAGAAAATTTAAAAAGAAATGTTGTGTTAATATTTTGTCAAATTGCTTTAATTCGATACATTATAATGTTAATATAAAATTTTAAGCGTCGGAAACTAATATTTTTTTTGCAATGAAAAACGAAATAAAAGAAAAAATAAAATAATAGAAAATATGTCAGGTGCGCAAGGACTTTTGGTATCCAAGGAAGATTGGTAGGTTTTAGTCTTTATTAATTTAATAGTGATATTCTTCCTTATTTATTTAATATTTTTATGATTATGTAATTTAATTAATTTTCCTTTGTTCTTAATTTCCTTTTAATAATAAATAATTAATAACTGTTTTGTTAGGCTCTTTTTAAGTCGTCCATCCACTATTGATTTCCGCCTGCCTGTTTTATATCAATTTAATATTTAAATAATTTCTCTAGTTATGAATTTTTTTTTCTAATTGAAAAAATGTTATATATTAATACTTCTTCTTGTAATTTAAAGTTAGCAATATTTAATTATTGCTATTAACCTTATTACGAAATAGTTTATATCTTATACTACCGTAGTTTCCAATTCAATATGAAATACTCTCTTTTTTCTGCTTAAATGAAATATCGATATTTTCCTTGAATAAATCGAACTGATTTTTCGTTCTATTCGAAAACTTCTGAACAAGTATATCATCACTATTTATGTATTGGTAAAATGGCATTACATAAATGTCTGTAAGATGGCAGACATGGACTCGAACACTATTGATATGAATAAGAACACACAATGCTAAGTTTTTTTGATTAATATGAGTCGAACCCGCCGTTATTTATCATTTTTATTGCAAAAATGCAGTTATCGATTCTTAAATTTTAATTTCGAAATTCCCATGTAAAGGGAAAAAATGTATCGGATAAAAATACCGATATATTTTGATCCTTACTATTGTATGGGTAGTAGTTTCTTAACATCTGACATATAAAAAGTGGTTGGTTTTATACATTTTAATGGGGCCATAATAAAAACAAATTACATAAATACAAAATGTTCAAGGGAACAGGATAATTTGCTGACGGATGCCACAAGGATAATGCTCTTGGCCAATGGTGTTCAATTATCTTCAGTACATTAATGATGATGTCTGTCGTTAATGTTAATTACAAAATGAATGACTAGTTTGTTAATGGTAAGTGGTAATTATGAAAACCTCAACACAGATCTATCTCCCCAGTTTTACATCACAATGTAGCACCAACAAATTAAAATTTTAATACATCATGTCGGTTAGTACGTAATAATATGTGTTAACGCTCATTAAACTAGTATCATTACTTTTTTTTTCCCTCTATATATCGTTATTATCAAATTTAAATTAATTAGTTTCATTACTTTTTTTCTTTAGTTTGTAATTGATTTTGATTATAATGAACGAGAGAAAATATTGGAGAAATTGTACATAAAGCTTTATTTTTGTAATTAGAAGTTAGTAGATTATCTATAGTTTATAGATAATGCGAAGCATCACATTAATTCATATGTCGACAAAAGTCGACCGCCGTTGTACTGATAACGCAGCATTGTTCAGAAGTTATTCCAAAAAGTGTACTTTTGCCTATTGTTAATGAGAGATACCTGATTAGAAGTGTTACGTCAGATACTCAACACGATCGGCGATCGTCAATACTCCCACTGAGTAGAAAGATGTTGATGATGGCTGGATGAATTCCAGGAGCTCATGAAGCACGAACAGTACGTACAATATAATTGGTCACAAAAGAACTCGTAAAGAGTGAGTCACATTGACTGAAATTCAATTTGCAGCTACCAAAATGTAATCGTAATGAGTAATGTTAGACTAGACCAAGTCTACACTAAAGGAACTCGTAATGAGTGATCACTGATTGAAGTCCAAAGCAACAACAGCTATAATTACCAAAAGTACTCGTAATGAGCAATGTTAGACTGGACTGGGTCTACACTAAAAAGAACTCGTAATGAGTGTTTACTGATTGAAGTCTAAAGCAACAATGACTGTAAGCGTCTTTAAGTCACGCCGCATCATTTGTGCCGACTCACATTTTTAATAATATAAAATTAATGCAGTAATCATTTTAATATTTTCAAGGAATACGAATAGAGTTGTTGAATAACAAGCAGATAGTTATAGATTCCTCTAAGTAACACTAGAAAATACCCCTCAGTAGCCTTTGTCTCGTTATGAAGCTCCTATTAAAAAAAAATTATCTATGATAACATCATTATCCTCGTTGGAGGCAATGACGTTTATAGATTTTATTTTATTTTTTCATTTACATGTTGCGTAAATATGAAGTATAATAACCGGTCAGAAACATTGTAAATGATTACGCTAAAGTAGTTTCAATGAAGGTTTAGTTATTGTGCCAACGAATTAAAAAGTTTCCAGAATTTTGGATCAAATTTTTCCTCCAGCTAATTGAAAACAAGTTGCGAAAATTTCGCGAGGACAGACAATACAAAAAAAATAGTAATCTTACATGATGAGAAATCTTACACCAGGTTCTTTAGATAACTTAAAAAATAACAATTTAAAGAAATTTATTTATTCAACAAATAAACCATGATAATTGAAAGCACTTAATTAATGGGAGTTTCCACATAGCTTTTAAATAATCATAAGATCACAACAAACACGCAGAAGCGAATCAGGAGGCTGTTTGTTTAAAATTACCGATAAAATTAGGTTTTGTGCTTGTATTCAAGAATGTTTTCATATACACTCAATGCATAATCTATTTTTAAAAACTTGTACCACTATAGCCCATAACAGGGTTGCTAAACCCAGGTAGGGACGGTATTGTCTCAGCCAATGCACGGAAATGAGTTGGCAGATATCAAGCTCAACCGCCTACTTTTAAGGGATCCTACTTCATAGAGGTTGATTGAGCCTTAAGAGGCTAAGCAAGCAAATCCTACAGGGTCGATCTATGATTGTTACGATATTAAGTAATTTATATACCACAGAACAGATCTAACTTCTTAAATTAATCCTGTGTCTTATACCCAATGTCAATTCCAGATCAATATAACTGTAATTTTAAACTATTGTAATTTATACATTAAATGAAGTTGTGAGTCAATATATCTTAGACTCCAAAATGGCCAATAACAGAAATGATGGGATCCGTTACACTGTAACCGCGAGAGACACTCAACTGGTAGGAGAAAATGTCAAAACGGTTTCCTTTTTGAGTCCCATTGTGGTTAACCGCAGTGTTTATTTGATAGGAATAAGGTACATGAGAATCGTTCTCTCTGAAGGAGAATTGTTTGTGAAAAGTAGATATTTCAAATATATATATTAACACAATTTGATAATAATTGTTAAGAAATAAGTAGAAAAACTCAAACAAGAAGGCATCGATAATAACATACAACGAAAATATCCTTCAATATTTCCGGCAATCAGGCTTCAACTGTGCAGAAGGACAATAACAAAATAATATATAAACAACAATAAAAAATAAATCACATACGAAGAAAATAATCTAAATTTAAAAAATTGACTTTTACACATTTTTTTCTAGTTTATACAAACTTTGCCGTATTATTTCTCATGGTTTTAGTCTGGATCTGAACCTGAAGTTTCGGGAGAATTCCTTGACTCAACTAGCGAATAATTAGAAAAAGCAAACTTTAGAAATTTTGGAGAAATCCTCTATTGAATCTGAACGCTTCATGTATACTATTGTAAATTCGACAAGTTTGGGGTCCTTCTTTAATGTCATTTTTAATGAAAAAAATATTAAGACAAAATGTCTATGGTCAACTATTAATGAACGATGCGTGGTATAAACGAATGTGACAATCAAACTAGACGAAATGGGTGATTTTTGCAATTGCAATATTTTCTTAAGAGAGTAAACAAGTAAAATATGAAACTTAACAAAAGCTAATTTTGAATATATAATATTCATAAAATGATAATAACCTAGCCTGTACCACTACAACCCATGACGAATCTAGGTTCAGTAAGTGACAGAGCCTACTGAAGTACTGTTTCTCAATAATAATAATAATGTGTAAAAAAATCGATTTTTACTCAAAATTGATTTTTTTTACATTCTCAGACTAGACGAGAGAATTCCTTGCAACTTCCAGATGATGGAATCATTGGCACTTCCCAAAGGAGCAATATCTCAATTGTCATTGGCTACGTGCTGGAGTATGGAACGTTCTGGAACTAAATTCAGGAAGGGAACCTGAACCAGACCATTCTTCTCCATCAATTGTACGCTCCGAAGCGGATCGGGAAGATGGTGTCTATAAGGGAGAGAGAAGTCATTGTCTCCAGGAATTTTCCGAAAAGAAAGTTGCTAACTGAGCTCCTTCTGCTCTTTGATATGATATGATATTTCAAAACTTAATACACAATATACATTAACAATATAATTGGCAATTACTAGTAAATAATTATATTAACTTATAGGATTTACACTAGACAAATTCTGTTGATATTCCATGGATTACTTCTCCTTTAACTCGTCTAAACATCAATGAAGAATGAAAAGTAATCCATGGAATATCAACAGGATTTTTCCAGAGTGTAAATCTTATTAAATTAATATAACTATATAATAGTATCAGTTATATTATAAGTATATATTGGGTATTGAATGAAATATAATCTCATTTGGGGTTTATAAAGCCTGTACCAATGTAACCCATGAATGGTATTGGACTGACTGCATAGCAGGGACTGTGGTATTTCCAAGCCAATGGTTTTTCAATCATGTGATTTGGCGATATCAAGTTCAACCGCCAGGTTCTCTCCCCTTTTTAAGAGTAACGACTTTATAGAGCCTGGATGAGCTCTGGAAAAACCTCAAAACCAGGAAAACCTGGCGGTTGAGAGCTTCTTGGCCAAATCACCTTGTTGTGCAACTTATTTATAAACATCTATTTCATTCTTAGTATGTTGCAATATAAATTAAACAGAAAACCGAAATATTTCATTTTTATATTCCAAGTATAAGCCCTATATCTTCGTTCTATTTATTCCATTGTATTGTGCTTTGGTCTGTTTATTTGTTGTTGTTTTTTAATGTTTTTACTTAAATATATTTAAATCTGTTGGTAGAAGATTGCTGGCTGGTGTTAGTGAAGTCCTCCCCCTCTTTTTATAAAAAATAGATTCTGACATGCAATAAATCTATAAATATATAAGGTGAAATAAAATAAATACATGTCGTAAAAGATTAATTTTTACTGAAGATCACACACGAATGCGCTTTGAATAAGAAAGATGTGAACAATGGGGGTTATACCGCCGCTAGACGAACAGGGGTACCCCAAATATCTGTAAAAAAGAGCATGGATTAAAGTGGATTTGTAAATCCACATTTCCTACCATTTATGTTACAAATCTATTTGAATTTCAAATCTATTTAAAGGTTCAACAAAAATATCGGTGGTATTCATCGGTCACTGTTTTCTACGGTATTAGTTCCAAAGAACGGCAGATTTTCCGATAAGTAAGAAAAGTTAGTATATATGTGAATACTATATAAAAGCTGCAAACACCCTGCTATTGCAGACGGAGAGCTTTCAGAATATTCTTGATATCCTGAATCGCATCTTGAGAACCAGTCGATGTAAAACCTTTTTCTGCATTCCTTCACAGCAACTTCTTCAGACCTAAACGAATCGCTGCGATTTAACTGCCAACGGTTTGTTCAGGTTTCTCAACTTTAACAAACCTTTCTGAATAAAACCCTAGTATAGGGAGATGATCCCGAGTTGAATCATTCCAATATGCACGCGCAAACAATGAAAGTTGATGTAAGGATGGGGGCTGGATTTACCTGGAACTTTTTCGGCTTATCGTCAAGTATATTACGGGGCTTGGGAAAGGAGGCTTCGAGGTGAGTGAGCAAGGAGCCACCGGAACCGACTCCACGCCGTTTTCCGTTATTCTACCCTCCGTTTTCATTGACTTTACCATTTAAGCAAGTGTGTGTGTGTACAAAAGTTATGCATAAGCCGAAAAGTGAAATGACGGATTCATAATGAAGCCCATTGTAACCAAGGCTTGTATTCAATTAACCAGGACTAAAAATGTATCCAGAACACCTCATTACATTACTTCAAGACACCTCGACAAATACTGAAGGGGAAAATTCTTATGTTTCAATGGGCGATTCATGACCACTATTGTAAAAAAATTGAGACTAATTATAAATTAACAAGTAAACGTATGACTTAATAATAAAAGAATAACTTATTATTTATTGTCTGACGATGTTTCGGCCTAACCTTTAGGCCACATTAGGGCTGCGTAAAAGCAAATAACAACAATGTAGTAACAAAGACAATAAAATAGTTAAGTATGAATACAGAAATTATTTTTAGATTGAAGTTTTGATACAAAATATGTGGCATAATATGAGACTAAACTAAAACTAAAACTACATGATAAATTCAGTATCAAAAGATGTATAAATTAAAAAAAAAACATGAACCACTACGACATTGGGTTCACATCCACATGGGGCTAGCCATAGCCGAATTCGAACTATGGACACTTACTCTGCCCACTGAGATATCCTGCTCCAGATATCGTAATAAATGTAAATTCATACTAAACTCACTAATATTTAAGTTACTATGCTTTATCTTCAGTAATCCGAAATATCTTTGTCAACTAATCACCAAAACAAAAATTATTCAGACCGTTGAAATCGTGTCGCCTTGAAAGAAATACCATTCTTAAAACTTGTTTGAAGTTATACATGTGAATATAACTTCCAACGAGAACAAATGTGTGAGTATACTTATTTGGGGCAATTAGTTAAAATCCTGTCAAGGTTTGTACTTTTTATTCCTTCATATATATATATAATTTTTTTTTCTATTTGTAATGTTTTTATGTTTTGTCAATCTTGATTACTTCATGATTTGTATTATTATATAGCCTTCTGGCCAGATGAATATTATGTTTATTTTATTTGTTCATTATTGTTATTCTAAAGGGACCTGGTCCCAGAATAAAGTTTGTTTTCTATTCTATTCTATTCTATACTAAACTTTTGAGGACGTTAAAGATGATTAAATACTATGTCAATTGCACCTGTTACGCAGGTCAGAGAGACAAACGATTTCAATTGTTCGATATGATAGCCTCGATTCGGCTATAATCGATATCCGCCATGGCCTACGCCGTGCGTCCGAAAAGATAACGGTAGATAACAAAAATGCAGATAAAAAAGAATTGACGCTGTTAATACCTTCCGACGAATAGCGGATTTTTAAAGTTTTTCTTATAAAAGTAAAAAATGTATAAAGACGGTAGGTAATTGCAGACTTAAATCTGTTTAAATTGATACTATTAATAACAACAAATCATAAAAGTCCTAGAGATAACTAATTAATTTTTTATAGCTTCACCCTGACTTAGGTCAGGGTAGATGCGTTCTCCGGTGGTCAAGAAAAAGAGGTTAGTAATAGGACTACTTCATTAGGCCTAATAATGAACAAAAATATACCACCAAAGCATTGTCACTGAGTTCCAGAAAATCTTTTAGGAAATAATCAATTTAGAAAAATTAAAATCACCACAGACATTTTTTGTGGCTTTCCAGCGAATGTATGTTAGATACAATGTTCTATTTTTGTAGAAATTGTTCTTCCTTTGACGTAAGCGGCCCCGTTTCGCAGAGGTAGAGTACAGTAGGACATATAACAGTTATGCAAATTTTATCTTTCATAAACCGGAAAAGTATTAGCGAGCTGAGAGGTTTTGCGACAGAGATGTACGATTAGCTAAACATTTTTAAAAATAAACATTCCTTACCAAATTCTTTTTAAATTAAATTTGGTATAATTTTTGTGTCTACAAGCAATCAACCTCAAGTGGCACTTTATTTCAAGACATGGTTCAAATTTTGGCCCAAATATTTACAACTTATATTGTAGTATGATGTATCTACAGCTCTGGTGAATAAGTGGTTAAGGCGAATTTTGTCAAAAATGAGTTTCTTGTAATTGGGGAAGAGGAATAGTGCTATTTTCGTTTTGATAAGGGGCGAAGTCAGCCAAAAAATAGAAAAATGACAAGATTACCCTTCAATACTATTAACTTTAATACTCGATTTAATTGCTTATTTACTGGGGCTGCAGATATTTAGTATTTTACATTTTGGTATCGATGTAAACAATATATTTAATTTTCGATATCACTGCTAAAGCGGGAACGCTTTAGGCCTAAGCTCCTTTCTACTGCTTTCACGGTAAGAGAGGTAAAATATTTTTTCTATATTTTCCTGGGTTCTGCAATACATAATATACAGTTAAATCAAATTTAAATTTGAGCCACTTATTTATTGTTTAATAGATAAACGAACACGAACATGTCATCATCTTTTTTTAAAATTTTTTTTCTAACTTTATTTTTAAAATACATATTCCATGTAAGTTTAAAATCCTATAGTTATTAAAACATAAAATATTCAAAAAATAAAACTTTTGAATAAGGAAAATCACCGTGTTTTTGGATTTGTAGAAGGCAGTACATACATCAATATGCTTCCTTGGATAATTGTGTTTCGTAATAATTATAATAAATCAAATACTAGCAAATAATTATTTCTGTTGGTGTTTTGAATAAATAATTCAAAATTTAATCCTACAAAATTCGTTTTTCTTTGATTATTCAATGGAAGTCCTAAAATCTCCTTAACCAGGAATAATTAGAACAGGGATCTTTAAGCAGTACCTAACACCGCATAGGGTTGGGACTCACATTTAAAGTCCCTCCCGAAGGACCGCAAAACCAATAGGATGTTTTACTCACTTTAAAAAATCCTACGGGCAACTGCAGAGCTGCAAATCCGCAATATTGGACATAGAAGGATGTCACGCAAACCATTAAACCACAAGTGCCACCAATTTTCTTATTAACGCATAATTAAATAAAACTATGATTAAATTTAAACTTTAAAGTACATTGTCCTGCCAAATTAGTTTGATTACATCAGTCAATATTTAAAATAGAAAATCTATTTCTATTTTATTCACTGGGTCAAGATACTTGGCATCGGGGCAAAGAAACATTGGTTATTTTTATTGATTTCCGAAATCTCAAAACGATATAGAGATTAGAAATTAAAATACGTAAAAATATAGGAATACAAATCTATCTAAAGAATTTTTTTTTCTTTCTTGCCTCTTTTGGGCAATTCAAAATTACAATGTTAAAAGGAAAGAGAATAAAACAGGAACATAGCTCTATTATGTAAATTTATGTTTTATGTTGAAAAATAAAGTTATATTATATGTTTGCTCAAGGTGAAGGACGCTCTTAAAGTCCATATTTGAAATGAGTATTCTTAACATTTAAAATACGACCTACAAAATCATATATATACATACAGAACAGAAATTATCTATTCTTTCTTTATAATGCCTGAGTAGACGAAATGTTAACCATTCAACCAGGACATAATGTGTAAAATCCCAAATAAAAAAATAAAGATTAATATTTGTACTTTCTACTTACTGAGTATACACTTTTCCATTTTATGGAGTTACTTATTCAACTCACCTAAAACAAAAAAAAAGAATCATTAAAATAAATAAATTTAAAAACGAACTAAGAAACAAAATTAATAAAAAATCAAAATAATCCGAGTTTTGAGGAAATTACACATTACTAAACAAACAAAAACAAAATAAGTGTATGGATTCGTAAGTAATATCTTACAAATTATATGTTACAGTTTGATTGTAATACGTTTCCTAATGTTACTCAGAGCACAATGCTGATAATATTATTCACAAGAGTCAATTTTTATAATACTATAAGAACTTGTATATCTTACTGACAAGATATGATTTATTTTAGTTATTACACTACAGAACTATGACACATTTTTTACGGTCCAGCATAATAGTTTCCTAGAACAGTTAGCATAAAACGCATTAGTTTCTACTTCTTAATGGATTTTTTGTCAAATGAGAAGCACTCAATGTTGCCACCTTATATAATTTGTTTTATTTTTCTTAACATCTATTACTATTCTTCTTTCTTGGGCTCCCCCAAATGATTCTTCCACCATTCTCTGTCTTGTGCCCTTTTCTTCCAGGTAGACACGCCCATTGCTGCAGCATCCTTGTTGGCCGTAACTTACCATCTATTTGCTATATAGCCCGTCGTAATAGGTAACGTTTAATACAGAAAGTGGAACTCTTCATTCTTTCGCTTGCCTTACATGACCAACAATTATTCTTAGGATATTTCTCTAAACATACTGACGTGCTGATCATCGTTTTTCCTCAGTGTTCAGTTCTCAGAGCAGTAAGTCAAGTCGACTGGGTCTAATAAGGGCTTTATAGATCAACATCTTTGTAATTTTTCAATCAACCTGAATTCAAAACATATTTGCAGACCACGAAAGCATCTGTTGGAAGCGTCGATTCTTCTCAATGTCTTGCGCCACGTCATGGTTACTGCTCATGTGGGAACCCAACAAGACAAACCCTTCTACTTTCACAAACGTGTAATTATCTATGACTAAGTATATTCATTATAAATTTCTACATTTTTGTTATGCAGATGAAACTGAGGGTTTACAGGGATTGAACTAATTTCTTAGCGAACTGTTAAGCCAATATTCAAGATATGAGTTCAATATTCTGATTTGACCTCTTGAAGAGTTTGTGATATTTTAACCCAAACAACAAAGAAATGATCTATTAAACGCGCTTACTCTGTCCATTGGAGAGTGTGTGATGATTTTCTAAGTTATAGGAAATATTATTGACTTGTAGATGTTTCTAATCTTATCATTTGTAAGTTTATGACCATACGGTAATAAATTATAAATTGGTAACATTTAAAAATCATTCAAATAAAGTTTATTTAATTTCATAAATTCTCGAGTAAAGAGATAATTTTAATATCAAGGAACCTTATTCGCCTTAAGGTTCCGGGTTTTTATGCTTTATATTCTAAAACATAATGCTAGGTTGTTACTGGAGGTATGAATATTCACTTAACTCGTATTTAATAGTTTTATAAAAATAATAACATATTTGATTTTTGATATAGTTGCTAAACGGAAAGTTATACTTGTAACTCAATATCATATACATATTTTTTTCTTTTTTAGAAATAGTAACTATCATATTTTCATTCATGACTGTAGCTCCTCCTCATAAGTCCTTTACTACCTTATGTATCTATATACATATAAATCAGATTAATTTAGAGTTTCGATAATCTATAACAACTCATCAATTTTAATAGATAGTCAAGTACATTTCGTACCATGGGACGAATATGGATTTAAAGCTATCTTTGTCGTCCAGGTGTTCAATTTAATAAAATTTTAAAATAAAAAATATGTGACAAGACAAGTATTCTATAAGAGGTGCATACCAAGGTAAAATCATAATCTGTTATACCGAAGAGCAAATTCACACAATAAAAAAGTGTGAACTCTTCTATATTTATGTGATTGTAAATTGGCTTCCCAAGTAATTGATTGATAACTCTTCTAAAAAAATATCTCTAGAAATTCCGGGTATAATTTTCTGATAAACAAGTTCCAAATTTTAAGTCGGCAACAACAGTGGCTAAACGTAGTCAATAATATAAAAATATAAAAATAAAAACACTAACGCATCGTTTTGTTTATCTTGATAAAACATCCATTTGTAGTACATATTCATTATGGCACTTAAGTTGATATAGTAATTAATGAATGATGAAATTTGTCGTATGGAGTGAATGATAATGGTTAGAATATAGCACTTGTGACATGAGTGTTTTTTTATTTAAATAGAATGTATTTTTCATGATCATTGTTTGGTAATTTGTTTGTCACTATTCTAAAGGTAATAATTTTATAATTTCAAAGTAGGATACAAAACCTCCAAGACAACTTTCAGCTAGGTGCCCAAAAAATGTATCATATTTATGAACACATACAAAAAAAAATATATATATATATAAATAGATAAACATAATTATTTTGGCCCTCTTTTGCGACAGGACCGCGATGCGGCCTATCAATATATACACATATATGTTTGTGTATACATAAAATAACTCACACACACATATCAACGTATGCGATCCTGTATGACGTAGCAGAATCACGAACGGAGTTTAAGCACTAATGAAATAAAATTTGAAAGAAGGATCCTTATGCAAACACGTTCATTTGTTTGGTTGAGTATTAAAGTGAAAAAATGTAGGTTCAGTTTCAGTAACGATTTTTAAAAAATATATAATTTTCTATTATGTGGAATATCGAGGCAGTAGAGACACATTGCCATAAGCAAAACAAACAAAAACAAAAACCACGTACGAGTACTTTTAGTTCTACTATCCACGAAGTGCCTTGGCTTCAGCACCTAGTAAAGTGTGTACAGTGTCAACATGCCAACGGTTGTGCAGGGAGGTGATTTGACTGAGATTGGACTCAACCGCCAGGTTTTCCCCTCAATTACGATTTCTACCTTTATATAGACTGGGCCTGCAGATTTCAAGTGGTCGAGGGATGGTTGTTAACAAAATACATGAAGTAACCCCACAAACTATAGCAAATGCTGAGGTCAGTAACTCAGTATTTTACACACTGAGTCACACTTGATCGTAGAATATGTTATTTAACATTCTTTCAGCAATAGTGTTACTCCCAGGTTTTTAAACGAATTCATTCATTGATTACATAAGTTCTTTTTAAAAAAAAATTTAGTTTATATTATATATATAATTAGAGTAAATTACATATTATAAAATATACATTATTTTTTTGGTGAAAATCGAAAAAATTGAGGCATTCAGTCGTAAAACATGCTATAACATTTTTCCTTATGTATTATAATTACTGTTTTTGGCATAGACATTTTTTGTAGGCTGTTAAACGTTCATATATGAAAGCGTCTGCTAAGTGTATTAAGTTTGGGTGTTAGGAATTCTATTAATGTTGGTTGAAGGTAAAATTGCGTAGCTTCAAAGTTTAACAAAGATTTAAACATTTTAGAAGTTTTCATTTTGATTACAAACCTTTTAACTGTTGCTTTAAAGGATAAATGTGGTATAAATTCAATGGCCATGACTGGAAGTTTTAAGATTTTTAATGAAGGTGTAAAGTACTCACTGAGGTGTCAGGTAAACTTTTGTCATTTATATATTCATCTACATTTTTCAAAAGTTTGAAAAGGCCATCAACCTGATTGTTTTTTGAATATCTACATGAGATGCATAAGATACATGCATACTTGGTAAACAAGTTATTAATATTTTGTAAAAAAATATTTTTTGTAATAACAAAATAATTAATTTTATTGTTTTTTAAATATTAAAAAAATTATAACATCTAACAATAAAATAAAAGAAATAAATTATAATTTTATAGTTATTTACTTTATCCTCCTAATCGATAACTCACCTTAAGTTGTAGGAGGGACTGTACCTGGCCGATGGAACCGGACACTACATAGTGACAGAAGTAGATGGCGTGGAGTAGCATGCGATCAGCTGGGAAGGCATGAGCACTACTGACTGCCGCGAGTCGTGGAGGGGAACGAATAACAGTTACACTGTCGCTGTTATCTCTAACATGGTATCAAACCTGCAGTAACCGGTGACACGGAGCGAATCCGCTTTTGGCGGGCGAGTTTAGTCGAGTATCCGGTTTTGGCGGGCCTATGACTGTCCTTGGTGGGAATTTAAAGGTCACAGATGATTACAGTACCTCCGGGAGGCCCTAATCAAATACGCAGCGGCACACTACTCCTACATCTGATAAGAATGAGATGGATGCTTTACAATAATAAATTTTCACTAAAAGGAGATGAGGCAACTTAAAATGTAGAATAAGTAACTGATACACTACAAATATACTGGTTATTTCCGATGGACTTTTTTTCATATAAATGTCAAGAAGTGTTTTTTTTTTAGTAGACGTCAGTAGCTAACCGATAAGTTAAAGTTAAAGTATAAAGCCTATTACATTTAATTCTAATAATGAAAATAATATCAATTTTGTGTAATTTATTGACGGCACATAAATTATACAAAGTAAAAAGAACTTAGTTTATTTGTGCCTACATTTCAACTTAATTTTTAGGCCATCTTCAGGGCTGAGAATAAAAGAAAACATAAAAAAAACCTATGTAAACATTGCAGTACCAAAGCAGATATAACAGATTTTATATACAGAAATGATAGGAATTAAAAGAAATACAAAGAGTAAAAGATGAATTATGAAATAGCTGATTAGAAAAAAAAGAAATCTAGATTATAATAAAACATAGTCAACGAAGACATTAAACATAGTAAAATTTGAAGAGGATGAATGGATTTAGATATTTTTTGTGATTTTAATTTTTTTTTTTAGTTCATAGGATAATTTTCACAAATGGAGCGAGCTAAGTAATGTCGAGACCGAAAAATAAAAAGTGGATCCTATCTTTAATAACACCTAGTTACAATAGGTTCTAAATCTTTTAATTTATGAACTTGATCAAACTTATTCCTACTTAAACCTTTGTCATCGCTGGTTTCACCATATATTTCGGCTTATCCGAATTTATTTTGAGACCTACTTCTATATCGGTTTCACTGACATTATTGCAACTATCTTTATAGTTTTCGCGTCCCCGCTTAACAGACGAATAGAAATAAAAAATAAATTTAGTTTGAAGAAGGAAAGAGCAACCTTTTGTGGTGAGAAAACGACAAACAAAATAATTATAAATAAAAAAAAAGTACAATGCTTTCCCCTTTTCTATTTATAAATTCCTATACATCGAGCCCCAATGCACAATAATATTTCTGTAAAATAGTCGGCAAAACAATATAAAATTAAAGTTTGATCAAATTGTATTTTTTGAATTTTTGGTTAAATAAATTTAAACTTGGCATGAAGAATTTTATTAATAACCGAGAATAAAAATATCTTTGTTTCTAAACTAAATCTATATAAAATATTATTTAAAAAATATATAAATTAAACTTGATTGCTAAGTATCTAAATCTCAAAGTAGAAAAATAGATAAAAACATTGGTTTAAACAATGAGATATTAATTTTAATATTACTTAACACTTTTATTTTACCATTTATTATACGATTTATGTTACATAATGAATGATAGAACGAGAATCGCAATGAAGACCAGCTGATAAAACTTAAATAGACAGACCTCTGACGGTCAAGGCTGGCTGAATATATTTAAAGGCCGTTCAGTCATGTTTAAATATGATTCTTTGCATTTTAAATAATATATCATTACAATAAATCAATTAAATTTCACCAATAATTACCAATAAATAATTAGAAATTATTTACAAGAGTAATGTTGAAAATAGTCGGGGGTGCGGTAATAGAGTAGGAAAATTTATTTTCCGAATCCGAAAATTTATTTGTAATACTCGTATGCCAACCTTATAGCTTGAATTTTAGTCCACCATCGAGGCTAAGAAAAAACAATGACAATAAAAAAGTTATATGGATATGAAACCATTGGAATGAAATATAATGAACAGGTTAAATTATTTTAAAAAAATTAAAATTAAACCTATGAAGAATATAAAACTTGAAAACTACAATAACATGAGAAATATTTTTTTAATTCTATTGAGACGTACCTCAGACCATTTTCTACTTTACTTAGGGTATCTATGGTCAACAATTTCCATAGGTATCCTATCAATATTATCAGCTTATTTACGCACATCAGTTTTAATCAATAATTTGAAACTATTTTTTTGTGTTACTATGGTTATTTACGGTAATTTAGAAGATACAGTAGGTACTGGTGTTTGACAATGTCATTTGGCTTGCTATATTGCTATATTCATCACTTCAACAGTGTGAGCTGCCCAGTTCAAGTATTACAGATTCTTCCTAAATACAGTGGCGCTATCTGTTGTAAGATGGTATAAGTTTTACTTGACTTAACTAATATTGAAACATATACTTATGCTGTTAGTTGACTTAGGATATTATTCGTTAATTTTGCATTTCGTAATGCCTATAACAAATAGTAAATCAATATGATGGAAAAGTTTGGTGAATGACTCTTTCTTAGAACTTTTAGATTGTTAAACTGAGGATGAACTTATCGAGGAACTTCACTGAAGTAAACTAAGAAAAAACTAACACTTTTGGAAACTTATGAGATGACAGAACGATATAGCGATCATTCACATGATCCACATTGCTACTAACATAGAACCAAGCTACTGTATCTGTTTTCTGTTCCTTGCTTTTGCCGAAATGCAACTAATACCAATAAATAGCATAATGATATGATTGCGAATACCCCTATTATTTAAATACTATCAACTGAAATATGTATTAAAAAAATGCCAAACCATTTAAAAAAAAATCATATTAATCGCCGGAGAAAAAAATCCTATAAAACATTGAACGAATTAGATCCAATTTGTACACAGAGATAAGATACATATTTTTCATATTTGGTAATTTATAAAATTATTTTTATAGGTTATAGACTTATTTGCCAATTGCTAATTTAAAAAATAAAACATTGTAGTTATAGATAAAAGTTCCCGAATCGTCATCTTTTGATGGCTACCTCAGCGCTATCTCTTTTCGCCTCTTTAAAGTTCAAAGATTTAATTCTCCCTCAGAATTTTTAATTATTTAATTTTTAATATTTAATTATTTAACATAAAATGTTATTTTATAATAATAAGATAAAGATGCCATTGCTGACCTAAGATAACAGGGTTGATTTAAATTTATATAAACTTCCAATTAAATAACCGAACAATAGAAATTTAAAAAAAATACGACTAGAATTCGAGTCTCTAAAATACTCTGGAAAAATAAACAGCCAACATAACTTTTTTGTGTTGTAAACGTCATTGAGCGAGGTTGTTGTTTCTGGTTGATGAGTCTGTTTGGGCTGTTGATGTGAGATATGCTGTATTTAATCTTTTTTAATCCATTGGTTAGAATTTTTGGTTTAAGCCCTATGATGATGCCTGAATTGATGAAACATTGTATGGTTAGATCGTTCCAATATTTTTAATACTTTTTTAAAAATAATTGTAAGCTAATAAATAATTTAAATTTGTTTATGTAACAATTTTAATGCTTGGTAGAACAGTTATCCTATCCCACTTCTACCTTGGCACATATTTGAGTACAGTATATTAATATAACACAAACAACGGTAAATAGTTAATCAGAGAGGTGATGAAATTAGAAAATATGATAATAATAAAGAAACTGGTAATAAATTGAAACATGTTGGAAACTTAAATAAGAAAGCGATTTTACTAATGGGGTTGAAATATAAAAAGATCAGAAGTTTATGTTAAAGAGTGAATGAATGCTCCGAACTACAGAAAGAGTTCAGATAAAAAATAGTGCTGAGAAAGCAATCGAAAGATATAAATTTGAGAATATTTTTCGATAACTTCGTGAATTATAAACGAAAATATTTTCTTCGGACTATAAATATTTATAATTATTTATTTATAATTTTACAAGGTGTGTGCTCCAATGTAACCCTTAATGGGTTGGGGTGGTTATATTTCTTGTAACCTGTAATTTTTTTGTGAAACTATAAATATGTATTTGTTATTTTTGCATTGTTTTATTAAACCTGATACTAACTAAATCCAGATATTAATATTAATTTTAAAATTATTGCAATATTATATTTTCTTGTTCCGGGCCCTTGCTCAGATGTGGTATACTACTGCATGCCTTCCTCCACATCTAGCAGCAACTATCTTTTCCTGAGTTATTCTCTTTTAGGACCCGTTGTCGGTTGATAACGAAAGATAATACATAGCATTCATTCCTCTGGCATTCTTTTTTATGTAGCCATAAAACTTATTGTTTCAAAATATTAAATAAAGTTTTAGATTTTGCCCCCTTCAGACATGTTTCGAAGGTTGGCAATCATCAAACCGCTCGAACTTTTGAAACGACCGAAGTTAGTTGTTGAATCAATTGTACCGAATTCTCAGGTTCTTAAGCCAGGGTGTATTCTTTGACCTTATGATGGGGACAAATGCTGCTTTTAAAAAGGAATCATTACCAAAATTGGCAGTAGCAGATCCCTGACTAACCCGTTCTGGAGTAAATAACTTTTCTCGGGAAGCAATAGTTTCTGGTATTTCTAATAAAAAATTTTCTAAATGAAATTAGTTGTTTTGACCCAGTAGTCCACTTAAGAATAAAAAAATAAAAAAACCCTCACCTTATCGTCAAATAAACAATTTAATTACAGATTACATAAAACATCCTGGGAAAATCGGAAATTGGTAAATAGGCAGTCAGTGATCCACTATTGACATTTCTCAGAGTTATCTTGTGCTTAATTGTAACAGACGTTTAGAGCACATTAAAATACTATAAAACCGTTTTTAAGGCCAAGACTAGATATAAACAGAAAACAGATATGGTGCACCACGGAAATCAAGATTATGCTGATTCTGAGCCAAAGGTTGTGCAGGGAGGTGATTAGGTAGAGATCACACACAACCACCAGGTTTTTACCCAAAAAAAGGTTACCCATTTTGCCCCTGGGGAATATAATTGAAGTGATAAAGTCGCGAAGGTTGAAATGGCTTGTAAAGTTGTCGGGCTTAGTAAGGGATGATTTTCCAAAAAGTTAATTAGTATTGAGCCCACTATTAAAGGTCCGTGGGGTGGACCGAGGCGTCAGTAGGATGATTGTGTATAGAGTGTTACACCCGATTAGGGTTTGGTTGGAATTCCGTGGACGGAAGTTAATAAGCAGAGATTGGTAGTATCGGTCGGCTTTTTGTTTACTAATTTGTATTCTTAATCTAGTTATATATACTGATGTAAAAAAAGGGAAGAATGAAGATGGCTATAATAAAAACTAGTTAAAATTTTATTATAATCTACTTAATAATTATTAAATTGTGTTATCATTATTAATCAATTTTATAGAACAATAAATATTTCTTATTATATTTTTTTAATATTTTTATTTTGAAGAGAAATGATTTGCCCCCGGCCGGGATTCGAACCCGGGTCGTCCGCCTCTCCGCGGGGAGGCAACCCCATGTAGCTCAAATGGTCAGAGCGTTGCCACGGAGAGGCGGACGACCCGGGTTCAAATCCCGGCCGGAATCAAATCTTTTCTCTTCAAAATAAAAATATTTCTTATTATACTTTAGCAGTAATATTTTCTTAATTCCTTAATTCTAACCTTTATATAAAAAAACAGAAGAATAGACTTTAAACAAAAACAAAGTAACTAATACAACAATTTTTATTCCTTAATAAACCTATAAATTATTATCGCAAAGCACATACTAAACCATAACACGTAGTGACATAACCTGCATTGCGGGCATTTTAGCTTCGATAATAGATAGCAACCGTCCTCATTCACTGCAGCACTAATAAGCCCTTTATTTATTTATTCTCACATTATTTATAAATAGTTAGCCCAATCGTGAATGAAGCGTTTATGAGGGGCGGATAACAAGATCGATTATCCCCATAGAGGTCGGAGTTTCACCTTATATTTTACCGACCCGATTTAGAGAGTTTGTAATTTATTTTTTTCTTATGATCCTTAGAAAGCGCAAGTGCTATGTAGTAAACCCTATCAAGCTAAGAGAGGAGAGAGTTAATTTTAGCTATTATGAAAGTTTAAAATATTATGATAAAACTCATTTCATACAATAGTACCTGATGTGTTAATGCTTCACTATTACTTGATTGGATTTGGTTTGATATAAGTTATTATATGTGGTAAATGTTGTACTAAAAATTGATTTCATTAATAGTGTAAGATAGTTCACAGGATTAAGAGATAATACAGGAACACATTCTGGCAGAACAATGACTATTAATACGTTGCTTGTGATGCGTCTGAAGACATGTATAACTGCTCAAATCTTTCTGTACTAAACTAGGATGTAGTATTTACCCTGAGCTACAGGTTACACAGGATAACTAAAATAATTATGTAACATTAGTTAGTATGTTATTCTTAAGATAACAACCCAGAAACTGAAAATTGTTATTATTACAGTTAATATCTTCTATTTTAAGATTTATTACCACAAATACCACACAATTCTCGATTGGTTTGTACCGCAGTTTTCTTTTTTTCGTGAGTAAAAAGGCAAAACATAACGAAAATGAAATTCTGGAATCTCCATTTTTTAAAAGCAATAACTTTGTTGTTTGTTCGTATAACGTCACTTTATGCTTCTATGGCTAATCGGACGACGCTGCAGCGGGAGCCATACATTTTGCCTATCCCGGTTTAATTAGGATAGGGGTTTTTAACGAGTACCTGACATCGTACAGGCTTGGGACCCCCGTTTAACGTCCCTTCCGAAGGTCAGCGTAACTAATGATTTTTTACTCCCATTAAAAAATCCTGGGGAACCCGCGATCTTGGGCTTAGTAGTTTGTTACTTTAACCACTAGACCATAGGTCGCCCCAAAGCAATAACTTTTGACAAGGTAAATAAATAATGGCACAACCTTTATGTCTAGATAAATGCCCTTCAATTATGCTATAGTATGACTTCATTCAATAAGTATTACTTGAGATGTGCAATCAATCTATAAGGAAAAACCGAAATTACTCCTTGTCCAATCTATAATAATTATAAGCCTTAGCGAACGCGAAGGCTCGATGCCGACACTACCAATCTCTGCTTGCAAACTTCTGTCCCCGGACCACTCACTACCCAAATCCGCCAGATCACTCCTAGCCTAGCGCAATCCTCCCACCAAAGATAGGTCTACCCCTCAGACGCTTTTCGGTCGGCACAGCGCTGTGGTTGTTTTCAAATCACTACAGTAAACTGTAATAATAGTGAAAATAATAAAAATAACGTTGAAAATTCCCTTTTAAGGAAAAAAGAACAGCTTCTTGAATATATATTCTAAAAAGAATGATAACAAACTGGAGAACAAAATTTGCAAGATGGTCTATCAAATTCTATTGTAAATAAATTCAAAAAATTAACATAGTGATAATAACATAACAAGGTCATGCTATAACTTCACGGGACAAGGCAGAACCGGAAGAGTCAATTAGTAAATTAACTCCGAGCTAATCCCTAATTCAGTTTCCCCTCCAAGACTTACTGGATAGTAGATAGAGGAGGCAGTGCCCCTTCTTGCCTCATAAATATAATCAGTATACGATACACAGCCATTCCGATCATTCCGAGAGAAAAACTATAACGATGACCATGCAATATCTTCTTCTGTACGACTTTAATCCAGGAAGGGTTTTGGATTTAGTAAAAGTCTAATAGAGAATAGAATAGAAAAGTAACGTTATTCTGGGACTAGATTCCTTTAGAATAACAAACAAACAGAAAAAGATAGGCTGCATAGTACAAATCAGAATGTATTTATAGTTGTGCCATTTAAAAAAAAAAAAGTACAATTCCTGACAGAATACTAAGCAAATGAAGAGAATAAATAAATAATTAACAGAAAATAAAAAATGAGCTAAGAAGTAATAACTTTTTGACATATTGTACATCTTCTTTACAAAAAAAAAAAAAAGACTGGGCAAAAAAAAATATTGATTCATTTAAGCAAATGACTGAGAGAACATCGGTTTGAGAAGTGGGGAAATGTAAAAGCAGGGGTTTAATTGAATAAAGGCAAGAAGCATGACGGATATTAGGAGGGATTGAGTTTCAGAGGGTATAATAGGGAATAGAGCTAACTAGAGTCATAGTACCTTTCAAGCCAACGGTTGTGCAGGGGGAGAAGATTGTTTTGCTCGACCTGTTTATCATGAGCTATTTTATGAGCCAGGTTTGGTCCACAGGTGGTTTTGCTGATCTTACATGATCGATGATGATCGATATACTGCTGTTAACAGAGTAACATCCGGTTTCCAACCCATTTAAAACTTAGTAACATACCCCCAGCTTAGTTACCCCACTATCACCTTTTTGAATCACAAATTCAAAAAGATTTCAGAAAAGCTAGAGCTCATGAAATACATTTTTATAATAATTCATAAGACATTTAAGTACAATAAAAATAGCATACAAAGTTTACAAAAACAGAGCTGTAAAATGAATGAACCAACACAGATGAAATAATAGGAAAGAAAAAAAAGATAAAATGCCATTAATTGTAAAAATTCAAATAGAGATACAAAAAAACAACCCAAAAAACAACCTTTCTTTTGTGGATTAAATATAAAAAATGATGTGTGTTAGGGACGAATTTTCAGGAGTACACCACCAAGTAATAGCAAATACAATTTGAAGAGTATATAATTTACTATAATAAAAAATAAGACATGCAATGAGAAATAACAAAAGCAGGGATAAAAAAAGATAATGAAGTTTTTTTGTTTTTTTTAGGTAGTCATTTGTTTTCATGCTCTGCCATACCAGAGCCAACTGAATTAAAAGTAAGCTGTTTGGGCCAAATAGAATTAATAATCCATTAAGATTGTCTAGATCTTAAGGAGAAGGAGTTCTATAAATATGAATGCTCAGTGTTTAACCTTGTAAAACATTAACTATGAGAAAAACAAGATCAACGTGAGAACTTGGCAATGTTCTCGTCATGTTCCCATCCTTAATATATCGCTACAATATGCTGTGGCATGAATTCCACATTTTTCAACGCGCTAATAGTAAATTATTACAAATAAATTTAAGGTGAATTGCTGAGAAAAGAAACAAGGAATTCTTTTGAGTTCAATTTGATATATATTACTGTTATATATAAATTACAGGTTCATATTATATATGAGCTATTATATTTAAAAGTGGCGTATGTCAATTTATTCATATTCGCGATATCTTAAGGTTTCGATTAATTAATCCCCCCATTTTTGCATAACCATGTAAATAAAAAAATTATTTATTTTGTAATCAGGAAATATATTAACACCAGATTATACAGGGACGTTGCTGTCACTATGTATAGATAGATAAATTATTGGCATAGCTTCTAATAACTCTTTGCTCTTCCATTTTGTACCAACATTTTAGCAATATGAAACTGGCTCACAAATTTTACACCTTTTTGTTGTTTTTCTACAAATGGGATGACATCCCCTCATAATATAAACAAGATTTTTATGAAAAATACCATATAATATAAACGTAATAATTAAAGAATAAATATTAACTGTGCAGCATTTTTCAAGCAAGTGTTTGCTAAATAATATACTTGATTGTAATATACCTAATACATTTAAATTTAATTATTTATTTAATTTTTACTAAGATATATTTAATTATTTTCATTTAAATGAGAAATAAACAAGAAAATAAATAATTTGAGATTAATGATGTATAAGGAAAACCAATATAAGTAGTTTCGTCTGCCCGCCGCTAGATAGCATTGGCGATACTTCAAGAAAACCTAGAAAAACAGCTCCTTTTAACGTATGACAGAACGTTATAATTATATTAAACGTTAATATTAATGTATTTCTGTATTTAGTAGGTTTTAAATTTCATGATTTTAATCATTAGTTTTAAACAATAGATTAAAATTGACAATTTAACGTAGGCATCAGTGCATATCATCGAAACAAATGCTAAAAGGTATCGAATGTAAAAACCAGACATTTTCGTTTTCAATCTAAAGCGATTGCTTTAGAATTTTAATATATATATGAATAATGGACATTAAATTCGTATAGTCAAAAGGTATAATTATTATTATTATTATATGATAGAGTTTATTTTAAATGTATTGTTTCCAATCGAGAAATATCGAGTTCTAATGACGTTGAACTCCGATAACAAGTTTTGAGGTAACGAACAAGCTGACGTCTTTCATAGCAGCGAAATAATTTCGAAATTTAAATGCGAAATCGCGTTATTTGTTATTTATTAAAAGAGTTTGAAGCTTGATTTGTAAATCGATTAAACTGAAATTAAGAAATATATATGTAGTAAAAAAAGTCATTATTCACCTACTACCATTTACCAACCTGATTTATTTCAGAGTCTCTTAACAGTGGTATAATATTACAATTAAATAAATATTTATAATTCGTTGTTAAAATGAAAATTTACAATTAAACACAACAAAGATTTCATGTCGATAATAGAAACTCAGATGAAAGAGAACACATGAGCGACTACATGTAGACACACTTTGAAATGCAGGTTTTATGTCAAAGTTATTCCTGAATGAGTATTATTAAGTATTAATATTTTTTCAAATATTTGACTTATTGTACAACCATTATTTTTATGAAGGAAAGAGATCAAGATCAGAGGCCTAGGCAAAATTTTATTTCGAGGGCGGAGTTTTAAGAAGGTTCGTTATCATATATGACCAGGTATCAATAATTGCCTAATTTCGATTGACTTGTTTGTGGTTACCTGAATTTTAATGTTATTGCATAAGTAGTACCTTTAAAAAAACAACTATATTTTAGAATGCCATTGAAAAAAAACTAAAAGCAAGTCTCAAAAATACTGGGTAACCAGTTAACGTTTAGGCAATTATAATCGGTGTATTCCATAACAATAATGAGGGTACGAAATAATTTTAAAATGTACCCATAAAAAATATGTACATAATATCCTTTAAACTAACTTAATATGGTGTCCACGAAGATTTAGAACCATTGCATAATTATAGAATGTTTAAAGAGAAAAAAAGAGATAATTCTAGTAAGATAAGGATGGGGCTCTGCGGAACAGACAATGGGCCGACCTTGTGACGTCATGAGATCATCGGGAGCTCCTGGTGACTTTAATGCGTTGTGTGTACTCCTAGGTCTATCCTAGCGACTAGCGATATCTAACGTCATTCATTAGAAAAACAATCTGCATTATATCTTTAATAATTATGTGCATAAAGAGTAGATTGTACTACCAATTTTTAATGGCGTAAAATAAATGTTAGTTTTAGGTACTCTGACAAGGACTGAATCTTGACCAAAAAAGAACATTTTGTTTGATTTCATTAAACTACTGTTTATAATATATCAAAATTCGGATGTAATAAGAAGTGAAAAAGTTATAAAAATATTTATTAAATATGCTGTGATAATTCAAGATGACTTTCTTCATTTCATGCCCCCACCTAACATTTCGCTCTTCTCATTAAAACTTTCTCTATCATCTGATAGGGGCAAAGTCAAACCTCTACAAAGTCATATTTTTTATTTATTTCTGGAGTGACGAATTATATATATTTGATTGGATAAATATATTTGATACATAAATTGAGTGGACTGACATTCATTGGCGCTTAAAGAAGTCCTTGGCCTGCTCAACCGCTCTACCCCAATCGTCCCGATCGCCTGCTCGAGTGATGGAGACCTTGCTAAGCCTCAGATCTTCACAGATGAATCCTTCCATCTAGCTTTGGGCCTTCCTCGAGGTCTAACTCCATCCGGATTTCCTTTATACAGCTTTTTAGATGTACTTTCTTCGTTCATCCTATTTACGTGCGTTGAATCCTGATGAAGCTCGATATCGTTAGGTTTCCGTATAACTCACTCAGCTCCTTGTTCCTTCTGATCATGAGTTGGTCGTTTTCTCGAACTGGGCCGAATATTTGCCGTAGAACTCTCCTTTCGAATCTATTCAGCTTTTCCACGCTGGATTTATTTAGTGTGAGGGTTTCACCAGCGTATGTCGCTACTGGCCTAATGATGGTTTTATATATCATTAGTGGATTGGCATATAATATTAATAGTCTTGCTAGGGCGAAACAGAATTGTGGATGCAATGGAACAATATAATAAAACAAAGTCTTCGGCATTTTATTTATTGAATGTCTCTTAATGCATGTCGTAGTACCATAATATTGAAAAGACTGATTCAGTTTTGTTAATTGCATCGTCGAAAAAAAAATTCATTAATTCAATTTATTAATACTCCATTTTAAGACTTAATTCTGGTTCATTCGCAGTCGGACCAACTGTGGTCCGGTTCCCGTACCATTTGCTTCGATTCTAAATTTTCGAAACATTGTCCGAATCGAGCACTGATTTGCCGATGGGAATTGTTCGAATTAAAAAATATATATTTTTTTTACCCAAGTCTATTTAGAGCTTCAAGTTAAGCGCCTTTTCCGGCTAAATTTGAACGAAAATCTAGCATGTTAATTATAATAATATATGAATGTTATATACCCAAATTGAGTAGTTTTGTTTCATATTTTAAAATGATTTTTGATGAAAATCTATTAAGCCTTATAGTAAAGTACCAATTCAGGTTAACCAATCTGGACCAAAACTCTTTCTTATTTATAACAATAAGTGAATCTTTTACATTGTAAAACTAAAATCCTACTAATTGTTCTTTATGAACGCGAAACGGAGCCGTTAACTTTGATGAATATAAAACGTCTTCGAATTTCCAGAATAAGGTGTTGCGTAGAATATTCTGTCCGAAAAAGGGAGACTTCAGAAGATTACACAATGCGAAATCGCAGAGCATGAATCCTGTTAACATAATTGAAAAGATAGCGTAAAGAACGTTGAGATGGACTTGTAAAGTTTTTAGGCTTGGTAACGAACAATCTCTAAAAGGCTAATAAGTGCCGATCGAGAGGAAGACCGAGGCGTAGGTAGGAGGATTCGTCAAGTGTAATCAAACGGATTTGGGTTTGGGTAGCATTGCGAGAGTAAGTAAGAAGGGTTTGTTAGTATCGGCATCAAGTCTTCGGGTTCAGTAATTAGTATAATTATGAATATTTAACATTAAATATGTACAGTTTAACATTTTATTGTATAACATATGATGAAAATCTATAAGGACCTTATCCATTATAACTGATCCGATAATAAATTAATGAACAAAATGGGAAGTGTCTTACTACAGCTTACAGCAATCTCTAATTCAAAACTTTAGAGTTCTACAAGACACCATCAGGCGTTACGGCGATAAAAATGAAAATGAATGAATGAATTTGCGTTGAAATCTGAGAGCCGAAAATTATTGCTTTTACAATATTTTCTTTAATGAGCGCCTATTAAAAAGTAAAAATGGCTTTTATTTAAATTTTAAATTAATTTAAATTCATGCAGTCCTTGCCAAAGTATGCACCCCGCTGTTAGATAATGGAATCATTGAAATACCGTAATATCAATACACAGCCATTTTAACAGTAATAAAAACTATTGGCTTTGGAATATTCTAGATTAACTCTAATATTTCCCGCCAACTCTATAGCAATTGCTATTTATACAAATTATCTGAGAGGTTGGCCTTGCCAGCCTTATCACAAGGACGTCTTTACTCTTGTTTCGTGATAACGACGGTTTGTTCTATACATTAGGCTCATTGATTTAAACCTAATCGATCCCTCTTAATGAGACTATTGACTTATAGATTAGTCAGACATTCTTTGATATTTTTAGCACCGTTAAGAAATAAAACATGCTATATGTATAATATTTATTTATTGTTTGAAAAATGAAAGATATTAACGGGTTATAACGATGGAACGGTTAGTTTTTGAAGTGACAAGTTCTTTAGTCGCACTTAGTGACTTTTGTTAGGGGATAAACTTGTGCTTACGCGAAAGCAACATGCTCGAGAGACACGCCTAGCGACCTGTTCATGAGTTATGTAATTTATTTCAATCAACTTTAGTTTAGTAATTTAAAAGATCAATTACTGGTTAAAATTTCAGTTTAGCTTAAAAATTTTATTTGCAATGGTTAAATGTAATGTTTTATGAAATGATTATGAATGATGAAAGTACAAATGATCCTAAGTATTGTTGAACTTAACGATGATAATAATGCTATAAATAAAAATATTGTTCTGAGTGTCAATATTTATGAAAACAAGACTAATTTCAATAATTTAAAAATTTATAATTTTAATAATTCAGGCAAATAAATCAATAGTTGTTTTAGAAATTCAAAATAGAACTCAGTTATTCCTATTTCATGAGTTTTCAATTCTCTCAGAAATCTTTATAAATCTCTTTTTTAATTTTAAAATAATTTTTGAGCAAACAAATTGAAATAATAGTTTCAATCTATAATATACCTATAATGTCTCGTATTTTTTACTGTGTGATTTAATTAATGCAAATCCTTTTAAAAAAATGCTAGTTATTTTTCAACAAAAAATGGGTTATTTTTCGAATCATAAAATAAATTGTTTAAATTAAATAGAAAATGAAAATTAGAATAAAAATATACTTCACGCAACACAAAACTACAGATATAACTTTTCTTGAATTATTTAGCTTAACATTAAATACCTCCATTTTTCTACTGCTATTTCTAGAAATTTCTTTCCAATTAGGAGACATTTTTTATCCGGTAATTGGTTATTTCGTTATCAAATTCTTTCTTAGTTTAGATGTATTCTTTTCTTACTACACCCAATGATGAAAGATGATTATTTTTATCAAATAAAAAAATTAAAGGCACTTTAAAGATTTAAGTTTCGAAAATTTAGTTCGATGACTTTTTCAACGAAGACAAGGCATAGCCGATAACGATGTTAAAGAATAACTAATTTCATTCCAATAGCACAAATTTGACCAAAACCATTAAAATTGGTAAAATGTGTAAAATTAAGTTGCATGTCGGATAAGTCACGTTTAGTAACAAAAGATGCAGCAATACATTCACACAATTTTGATAGAGTTTTCAATTAAGATTCAAGAGAAGTTTTTCTGCTGAAATTATTTTGTTCGGATTCAAAGTTTTTCATTACTTCATTAATTTTCCTTACTACATATTTCATACATAGATAAGCGAAAATAAAAATGATCTAACATAGAAAAGGCTAATTACATTAGAGTAAAGCTGTATTTAACGAAAACTGCAAATATGACAAAACGGTCTTCCTAAACATGCTGAAACCTTTTTATATAATATACACTACTTACGATCATAAGCAGCCCCCATTCAGAACACGTATGTACTTCTCAACTCACCTAGAAAGAAAAAAAAAAGGTTATAATAAATAAATAATTTAGTTTAATTTTTATAAAAATGTATGGTTGTATTATACACTTATATGTAATTAATAATCTATCTTATAAGTGTAAATTTAATAAATACAAGGCTTTATTATAAAACTCCAAGTACCGTCCTCCTTCCAACCCTAAGATCACACATACGCTTCGGTTTATCTTTCGAATATTTACATGGAGCACATGTAGGCTAATCAGTTATTAACTTTTTAAAGATCAAGAATACGTAAATAAAAGGGCCTCATTCAGAGGCAATTCTAACATAACCCCACCAAAACCCCTTTGAATCTCGACAGATTTGTTTTTAACAGAACAGCTTCTGTTCAGTATTAACATACTTCATTTCATAACTCCTTCGCATAGTCTTGCCTTGGGGATAAATACTTTCTTTCCTGTAAAAAAATTATAGTACTTTCTTCTTCTTTGCCAATTCATACGGTCAATTACCAACGTAGAAAATAGAACTAACCTATCCACACTTATTCATGATAATTGCCACACGATTTATTCAATTACTGAAATGTTTTTAGAAAAGTTACTAAAACATTGTATTTGAATCCTACTTAAGAGCTATTTCACACCCCAGAGAACTATAAAGAAAGAAAAAGAACTCACATAACAGAGGATTGTATTCGTCATAGTATCCCTAAATTACCTACCTTAGGCTACGAATTTGAATAAACTCGTAGAGACACGTGTGAAAACAGGTTTTAACTAGCAATTGTCTACTTCGGAAACATTATACACCTTCAGATTTGGCGGGCTTTCACTACGAAAACAATTTACGACAAAACATTTGACCTTCGACTTTCGAAACGAATTTGAAATTGCCTGGGGCTATTTATTGCTTTATCCGTGATGTTCAGTTCTTGAATCGGTTCCAAAACGCTTAACATTTTATAAATTATATATTCTGTATGTCTGAAGTGAAGACCAACACAAAATTATGATATATTTGTTAACTGCATTAACGCCACTTCATAGGACGATGCTACAGCAGGGATCATAAATTTTGTCTATTCAGGTACAATTAGGACAATTAGCCATTACGTCACAGTTATACTCATGGTTCTTTAATAATATGCTGTTTATTAGAAACGAAAGTTTCGACCCTCATTGCAGGCTTAAAAGTTTCAAATGTCGCATTCTAAAAGCGAATACGAAAACGCATACAATTGTTATTCTAAACAATAATTTGATTTTGTATGGGAATATATTTTTGCAAAATGCCAACCAATTTATAGTATCTACTTATACACAATAAAAAGTAGGTTATAGTTTTAATAGTCTTATTTAACTTGAGTTTTTTATTGAATATCTTAGAGTGATGTAGCTTTCTTTGATTGATTCATTCATGTGAATTTGTATCCTGGTGCACGACTTGATGCCTCAATTGGTGAAACGTTGATATTCCAGGATCTCAGAGACTGGAAGCTTTGAGTTTTGAATTTTTCCAATACGTTCTAATGCGTATAACCATAATAACTATGTGCATTTCTACTACTTCGTAACGGTAAGGCATAAGAAATCAATTCTCCTGACCTAATTCTAAATGATGCGAGGACAGAGGACAGCGGGTGCCCCAGTTAGTTGGGTCAGTTATCCTCTTGTACGTCCTGTTAGCTGGCATCTGGGTCGCTCAGGACATTATCCTTTCTGTACCATAAAAAAAGGTCCTTCACAGCAGATGAAGAAAAAAAAATCCAGGAAGCCAGGAAGGAACAACTTATTTTTCTTTTAGCTAATTAATTTCAATTCTTACAGTCTTGATTGTAAATTTCATAAATACATGACATCAAGTAACTTCAAGAAATCGACCGCGTACAACGATGATAACGAGACAATGATAGCTAGAACACGGAGATATAGGATCAGTGAAAGGAAAGGATATCTCTGACGGAGAAGCGAACCAGGATGGCCGATGTGGCTAGGCCCCACGACGGTTACATTGAAAACCCGGGTTCGAGTCCCGGTCCTGGTCATATCTTTTCTTTTCAAATAAAATATTTAAAAAAATTATAACATCTAACAATAAAATAAAATAAATAAATTATAATAATATATAATGACGTAAGTCAACATGATCCGAAAATAAAAGTAATGCTTAATGAACATTCTCCCCATGTATACATCGCAAATTGCGAGAACACGGAGATATAGGATCAGTGAAAGGAAAGGATATGTCTGAACGAGAAGCGAACCAGGATGGCCGAGGTGGCTAGGCCCCACGACGGTTACGTGGAAAACCCGGGTTCGAGTCATATCTTTTCTTTTCAAATAAAATACTAAATAAAACAATGATAGTATGTTAGGAAAATTAAGCTCAACAGTGATAAAAAACATCGTACTTCAAACGACACCTATATTCCAGTTTAAATTAACAACGTTCCCAATCAGCAGACTATTTAAGTACAACACTTGAATGTTGTTAATTTTAAATTGATTACCGTTAGATTTTATAAAAATGTTAACATTAAACTGAAAAAGAATGAGGAAGAAAATGGTCCACACGAAAAATAGAAAAAAATCTCTTTAATAAGGAGAACTATTTATTGTAAAGACAAGGTTTACAATAAATACCCACATTGCAGGTCTTCTTCAGCTCAACCGTTGACCCCATTGTAAGCCCAGTAGGAGATCTGCAATGTTAGATGAAACTCAGGTTTTGAAGTAAATAGTACACCTTATTAAACAGATTTTTTTCTGACCTCCACCGGACCATTTCCTTCCTCATACATCACTATTTTTAAAATGTATTAAACCAGGTAATGGAAATTACCTTAATTTAGTATTAAAACAGAAAATGAAAATCATTCTTCAGAAAATTATCATAATAAACTTTAAGGTGTGATCTAGCTCACGAGCTTCAAAACCAACTTCCCCACTGAAATTTAATTTCATTAAATGAATCATAAAGTAGTCAACAATGATTGCATTTATGGAGATATAGTTTCCATTATAAATGTGGAGAAATGCATTTCAACGTAGCTACTAGTGGCAAAACATAAGAGCGCATAAAGATTCGTTCTGTAAAGAATGCCCTGGAGGTTTGTGAACTTAAAAAACAACAAAACCAACGCAGATGGAAGGAAAACCCCAAAATAAAGAACAACAACTGTAATTTTCTTTGAAAAGAAACTAAACATCTGCCAAGATTTCAACTGTAATTGTCCAATCGTTCCGTCCAATTTCTCGGTCACGATTCCTCTACTTCGGCCGGATACTCTCAAGGGGGACGTCTTCGTGATAAGCCGCACTTCCGAAGTGAAAGTAGCTTTGGAGCACGGTTCGGGACTGCCAGAAACGAATTAACGGTTCGGATTTCAATAATCGAGCGACTGGTTATCAATTTTTTTTAAATTTACTAAAATTAAACATTTCAGACACTCTATAAAAGGGTATAATGATTTTTTTTTTAATATCACTTAAAACTCTTTAATCGGATTTAAACAAGAAAGAGAATTTTTTTAAAAAGGGATCAATCATGGCAATTGCAGCGTTTTATAATTTGAATAACGAAATTTAAAAAACATATAAATAGAATTTTTTTTTTTTAAATTTATTTATTGAAATTTACAACTGTATACAAAATACATCTAGTAAATATAATGAGTGAATACATTGACATGAAAAGACAAGTAGAGAAACTATCCAGTGGTAGTACTCAAATAAAAAGTTCAGTTTAGAAGGTCAGGAGGCCATCTTCTAAATAGAAAATTAAAAACATAGGTGGGTTTAATAATAATCATAATGAGAAACGTAAGTATTAAAATAAATACAAAAAAGAAAATCATAAGCAAACTATACAAGCACACACAAATGACAAATGGTGACTACTAATCAAATTGAATATTATGAAAATTTCTTAATTCCAAGGTATTGCAAAGTAAGGAATTTCGTAGATAATTCGGTAAAAAAAAAACCCCTGGGGAAAAGCAGAAGTTACTGAAAGCGAAATTGCAAAGCATTTGGTCACAATTATAACTTGCTGGGCCTGGTAAGGAACGAATTCCTAAAAAGTTAATAAGCACTGAACATATTGGTAAACGTCCAAGGCGTATATGGGAGGGTTGTGTTGTGGCAGTGATCTTATGAGTTTCGACGAACCTTCGGGCCTGCTAAGCCCCGATTATTATTATTATTGTATTTAATCAAATAATTTTCTAATATCAGCGTAGAATGGTCAGGGGTTGCAGTAAATGAATTACACAAAATATGAATGACTTATTTTATTGTGCCTACGTTTCGACCTAAGATTTAGGGCATCTTCAGCGCTGAAAGAGCTTTTACTCTTTGTATTTCTTTTCATTCTTATCATTTCTGTTTATATAAACTGCAATTCTTCTTTGACCTTTTTTTTTTTTGTTTTATATACTTTTTTTTGTTTCTTTTTTCTCAGCCCTAAAGATGGCATAAATCTTAGGCCGAAACGTAGGCACAGTAAAATAAGTCATTCCTATTTTGTGTAATTCATTGACTGCACACCTGGACCATTTTACACTATTCTTAGCATTATCCAGGCAACCATTCCTACTAATAAATAAATATAATAAACTAAAATGTTTCACAGAAAATTATTTAAGTAGGAATGCTTAAATAATTTTCTGTGAAACATTTTAGTTTATTATATTTATTTATTATTGGACTTAAACTACAAGAGTTGAGCAAAATTACTCATTAAACTTGATGGCAAACAACCCGAGATATAGCGAATTCGGGCAAAGAAAATTAAGGAACGATTAATTTAGAAGTTCCCCTAAAGGGAGCGCGGATTTAATATTCCGAAATAGCGAAAGTTATAATAACGTCAATAAACTGCGTGCCTTACGGGAGTTGAGTCCTTAAATAATTACTTAATAATGGAGCAAGGATAAACCAAGATGAGCAGGATCAGTTATAACAGGCTATTTATTAACCAATGGTACTGAATGTTTTTCTGAATCTGCCGAAATAAATTTATTATAGAGCACAGGTGAACCCAAAGCATATTATAACAGCATTAGATGAAAATAACAACTAAAAAATTTATCTTTAACTATTACATATTCAAGAGTTAAATATTTGAAGAAAACATAATATTTATTAACTATATTAGTCTTCCCCCACAGTAAACCATAACGTGCGTCTTGCAACCCATTTCCGTTATGAACATATAACATGTTCCTTACAGATCTAAACAAAGAACAAATGTCCCACACATTTACGCTAATTAACCAATATTTAAATAAAAAAATAGGGAGCATAATCTATGATTCCGCGTTCTGTAACCTCCTATATTATCCAGTGGACCCGTCTCTATTTGGACCGAATATATGCACTACCTTCATTTCGAACATTTCAATACGTCGTTCATCCTTTAAAGTTAGCGTCAACATTTGGGAAGCTCAATGTGCAGAGCGCTAAGTTGCTGCGCTTAAGTCCGGAGTTCAAATCCAGTTGTGGCAGACACATTATTTAATCAGTTAACAGCCAATGGTAGTAGAACCTGCATGATCTGCAAAGCCTACTCGGGCTTATACTGCGTCTGCAAAGTGGGTACCTAAATGTAAGGATAACATGGCGGTTGATCGTGGTCTCGCCACGCACCACCATCGGTACAATGTCCAACATGTGTACTGAACCAACGACCCTTCGTTTAAGAATAAATATTGTTTATTAACATTTCTTTGAAAAACAGCTGATGTCATTCACCAATTTAAACAATTCGAAAACCAACGCATAGTTGCAAAAACACGAACTACTTATTTTCTTGTATGATGAGCACCTACAATTGGACCGAGGCTAAAACCCATGCATTCCAAGCATCAAATTATCATAAAATGACTGCTATTTAGGGAAATGATTTTCATGATGTCATGATAAATATTTTGCAGCATCGCACCCACAACACACCCAACCAGTTGATGACCTAACGTAATGTTTTCTAGTTCTGGAAGGTCACTCTCGCTACGTCAGCTTGGTATTCTTAGGCCTTCGATCATCGTCAGGTTGTATTCTAGTGCATGGAGTCAATTTCTAATAAAACGGAGTTCCGGAGAAAACCGCATTAAAAAAAAATATGTATTTTTGTAGCATGTTACAACACTATTATTGAGAACATAAACCTGGTTCATCAAATCATAGCACCCTTTATTTTTAAATGAACAGAGTAAGGATTTTGGAGATAAGAGATTGTGATAATAGAATTATGAATAAGCACAGAATTGCAAGAATAAAACCATTTCCATTTCGATTCTCAAATTCCTACGATCAAATTAAATAAAAATGGGGAAAAAGGTGAGAGTTGTAAAATTTTGATGGTAGTTTATTGGAGGTCAGATATCATAGATTTTGACGCGAGCATTAAGGACTAAACAAATTCCTAAAGGAAACAATTACTAAGCGAGTTAATGATTTAAAACCAACCGTCAACTAAAAACCGCTCGATATATTATTTTAGTACCCAGGTGCAGTAATATTTGGCCCCGTACAGGTAGATTTGGATTTTGTCCAGAATCACTTATCGAGCCAAAGATCTATAGTTTAATAGCTGTGCTAGGAAGCCATTGTTATCCATATTTTCAGGATATTACCCGTCTCTAAACTCATCGATGGAAACAATCTAGCTAATGACGGGTCACTTCAATTCACCGGAGAAATCACTGCTTGCCCTTAGAATTCATCAACTGGAGTGATAGATATATGAAAATACCCTCATTAAGACCTTTCTGTCCTTTTAAAATTTGTATTTTTTATGTTATGTTTATAAAACTTTTTTTTAAACATAACTTTAAAATTATTGGTAAAATTGCCTATTAACAAAAAAAAAACCCTGTACCACTACAACCCATGAAGGGTCAGTACGGGGTAGAGACTGTACTGTTTCTTGGAGAACGGTTATCAAGGGAGGTGATTTGTCATAGATCACGCTCAACTGCCAGATTTTCTCCCTATTTTGGGTATGCGATTTATAGAGGCTGGGTGAGCCCCAAGAGGGTCTCAAATCACAAAGGATCCATCTCCGGCTGTTAACAGATTAAATAAAATCTACCACAGCCGGATTTGAACAGGGGACCTTCGCCACGGCAAATCAGCGCGCTACCACTGAGCCACTGCATATGAACGGTTACAGAAAAATGTTTCCCTTTGTGCAATCATCCACCATCACTTTTTTTTCCCTTTTATTTATCCCATCTCCTGAGTGTAATCCTTCACCCCACACCACTGTCGTCCATCATGTGATTAGTTCATTCGCATTATTTATATGAAATTGATGTTGAGTTTTTTTTTTTTTTTTATTATTTATTTATTGATATTTACAACTATATTACAATAATATAACAAGTAAATTGGCTGAGTGATACATAATGACATGATATAATGACAAGTAGAGAAACTACCCACTGGTAGTACTCAAATCGCATGTTCAACTAAGAAGGTCACGTGGCCATCTTCTTCTCAGACGCCTCGGAGGATTATCGGGAATTGAAGAGGAAGCTAAGTTTGAAACTAGAGGGTTTGAGTGGAGATGAAGTTTGTTATGAAAGGATAGATACCGGGTTCGGACCAAATCAGCAACAAATGGGACATTAAGGTCGTTATGGATGACTATATTCTTAACAAAATAAGGAGCGTTGAGGATTTTACGAAGGATTTTGGATTGTAGGGATTGGATGCGAGAAGAATTTGATGGCTTAGTGGAGCCCCAAAGCTCTACTCCGTAAGTCCAAATAGGTCGTATGATGGTCATGTAGATGAGTCTTTTGTAAATAACTGGGAGCTTAGAGCGTTTGTCTAGTAAGTGTTGAAGTAGCCTGAAACGTCGAGCGGTTTCTTGTCTTTTCAGTCTTGTATGAGGATGTTGAGTTTAAAAACTTAACCAACCAACACTGTTAATAGCGATTATAGACTATAAAAAAATTGTTTTAGAAGACACCTATCAATATTTTTTTAAATATTGTAATTATACGAGAATATTTATTAAGATAAAGTTTTTAAATTTTATATAAAATTCGACCCAGTTCTACGAATTCGATATACGCTGGAACTGAAGGAAACAGTGTGGATGATATTAGTATTACGCCATTTCGAGACCATGATGATCGGTGAAAGTTACTCAGGAACGTTGTTAGGTCATAGTCTGCTGCCTTCCTCAACCAGCAGTTTTATAAAAGTTGGTACATTTATTTCTGTATGGAAAACCATACGGCAAACGAAGAAGAAGGACGACCCAGGATCTGAAGGCTGGACGATGTGGTGGAGTACTTAAAGTTTCTGGGTGTACAAGATTGGAGGAAAGTAGCGCAGGAGCGAGGAGATTGTTTGGCTGTTGTGGAGGAGGCCCGGGTTCTTATTGGACCGTAGAGCCAGAATAATAATAATGCATTTATATAATTTTGACATAAAAAATGATGATATGATTTTCTTCCATGTTCGGCCAGGGGAAGTAGCACAAAATTAAAGCTCAAACACAGGATTTATTACTGAAGAAAATTATGCTGATGAATCAATAAATCATTTGTATCGAAACACGGATATATTAATCAAAGTAATCTAACCTCGATCCTTTTTATTGATTAATTAATATTTAGAACCCACTGGTCGTCCTTGCAGTGTGCCTAGCGAGCCAACTGGATCTCCAAACTCTATTTAATTTAGATCATAAAAGGACATTTGATTTTATAAAATTTATTTTGCTTTATAAATAATTTTATCTATTTGAATCAATTAACTATGTCTTATGGTCAGCAATAGTAACACTATGCTTATTAAATGTATAACTATTAAAGAATTTGATATACTAGAAAAAAATCAAGATATACTATCCAAAGTTGATACAAATATCTGTAAATAAGATTAGTAATAAAGATTGATTGTATACCTAATGGAAAACTAAAGATATGCATTTACAAATGTCTAACTGGTGATATAGTATTTCATTATTTTCTATTATAATGATATAATATAATATAACATCTTTAATATAAAACTTATAAATTTATTTTAATTATAATATAATATGTTATATTATAACAGAGAAATACCTTATTAGCCCATACTGCAGCCCAAAAACGAGTATATACATAGTTGGCGTAAAGCAACTCTATGCACATATCAATCATAACTTGGCATTAATGATGTAAATAAATTTTACCCCACAATCTTCTCTTTCTTTGACGATAAAGGATTAACTTGAGGATAAAAAGCATTAAAACGTAGGGGTATATAGTTGAATGATTGCCTATCATACAATATTATAGATATATTTTTATTATATCTTTATTAGATACATCTATATTATATATAGATATATCTAATAAATAAATAAATATATATCATCGTTAGGTTGGAATTGTAAACATCTAAAACTATTAAATTAGAAGAAAATTTTGAATTACTACTCTAAATCCATCAATTTAACCTAATCTAACGATATTTAAAATATAGTTATTCTTGTTCTGTTGGTACTATTCATTTAAAAAAAAACCTAACCTAAGATCATCTTCGTAAATAGAAATGACAACAACAATAGTTATCAATATATTTTTCAATTCAGACTGACAAGGTCATGGCTAATAACAAAAAACAACTCCATGAATAGATAACACAATAAGAGGGAGTGCTGATTTTGTTTTTACCATGACCTCAAAAGTTACATCTGCATTTCCTAAATTTATTACCGATAAGAATGATATTTCTCACACAAATATTCTATATAGATTTTTTTCCTCAAACATTTAAAACTATATTTACTGAAAATTAAAGATTATCATAATAAAAGATTCTCTAGGATAGTTGGTATAAGAAGTTAGTCTTAAAGGGTTGAAATAGGTGATTCAAGGGTCATACAAGAAATGAATCATTGTGGAACAATAATGGCACATAAATGTCATCAGAATACGAGCTAAATACATTGTTAGGATGTGTTGTGATGTCAGCTGTGTAGACTGTATAGAATATGGGACCAAGGGTACAGCCTTGTGGAACACATACTGCAAAAAGGGGAATAATAGACGCTATTGTGATGTATTCCTCCAGGAAAAGTAAAATTATCAACTCGTAAAATAAGAGTTCATCTAAATCTTTTGCAGGTAGCAACAGACTAATGATATCCGAAAGAATAATACATTAGTGGAAAAATTCCAACTAAAAACCTTAAGTCTCTAAACTAAAACTGGAAATTGAAAATACCTGTCCAATATTTCGCCTATTCAGGCATCCTCAGGGTAGAAAGAGAATAACAGCAAAGCAAAACATGAATAATGCACCCAAAAAACACACATCCCACCACCTCTAAGGCTCAAATGCAACTACTGAATCATAGGGAAGGTTACTAAATTTCCAGCTGGCTAAGGTTAGTTTATAAATTTAATTTAAAAAGGTTAGTTAAATAATTTATAAAACACCAGTGGACTTATGGTTATTCCACAAAATATATATTAAAAAAGGGAAAGGTCAACAGAGAAATTTAACAAATGTTAATACATTAGTGGAAAAATTAACTAAAAGCCTTAAGTTATGGTTAACTAAAAATAACTACATATCCAACTTATGGTTTTTAGTTGGAATTTGTCCACTAATGTATTAACATTTGTTAAATGTCTCTGATGACCTTTCCCTTTTTCAATAGATCCGAAAGAATGTATATGTAGGAGGATCTAGCTGCTAAGGATCTAGCTAAAACTACTAATAGTCGTAACTAATTAGAAGCATAAAATGTCTTTAGTTCTTTTTTATTTACTAATCTCTGTATCGAGTTCACTGGGCAGAACATTTTGAAACGAAATATTAATGATTTTCATATGATTTAATGAAAGTTTTTTCTCCTTAATATAATTAACATAAAATAAATGATGAGCCAATTACATTTAATTAAATTTCAAGGATAGGCTGTGTGAAATTATAAAATAATATTTAGTGACGCAAGGAACAATGATTTTTTTTTTATTTCTGGGTTTTCCAAGGACTATTCCATTACGCTGTAATGGTTTCATAAGAATATTTTAGTTTCTTCTTCTGGGGAATTCTCGCAAGGATGATTTACATTCTGTAAGGTTCTGAACTTTTGCGGAGGCTCAATTCGAACATCAGATTATTTATTAATATTCCCAATAAGGTGTCAATAATGAGAAATAGATTTGTTGAACACAATGGGGCTACGCTACTAAATTATGAAATATTCATTAATTAGAGGAGAAAAATCGAATATATCATCATTGAGTAGATCTATGTTAAGACCATATTATTAACTTGGACATTTACAGATTTTGTTTAGTAGAATCAATAATAACAACAAATTAAGCGAAAAGTTGTAAACGGTGGCAGCTTTAGATATTTTTTTGTTCATTACTCAAGAAACATAACCTTATTAAAATTAAAGCTATCAATCAAGAACTATATATGACACATATTTATTTCTTCCTTTTAGAGCAAATATAAATTCAAAAACCAAGAAACAAAAATGTATAGAAACAAATTTATACAGATTTTTTTTTTTTTTTCTATTTTCTTTTTACCGAAAAACAAAGAAATTGATTTGACTTATATTGAGATATTGATTGATAGCTTTGATTTTATTCGGGGAATTATAGCCGTAAATAAATAAGCTTTCATGGATATACAACATATGTAATTACAATAACCCAAAGGTTCAATGCCAATACCAACACCCCCTTTTTGCCAACTTTAGTCAACGTACCACCGAACCAATGTAACGGATCACTTAATGTGATCCTACTGCCTACGCCTCGGACGTTTACCATTCGACTCAGCCCATACTGAACAATGTTTGAACAATTTTTTCTTGGTATATGATATCTTGTACATACATTTATCTAATAAATTGAAAAATTCTCATTAAAATGGTTGAATTTAAAACTTAATCGTTTCTGAATAAATATATGAAAATATAGCTATATAGGTATAATATTTGTAAATTTGAGCCAAACTTTAGATAATATAGTTAGCACATAATCCAGGATTAGATTAATTATATGGGGGGATAAGATATTTTATTCGAATGTATTGAAGAGGAACAAACAGCAGTTTAGAAAGCATGGAGCCGAAGTGGCTTCGAAACTGGGTCACAGTCAGCACAAAATTCTACAATCAACTAAAAAACTGACCATTGTCCGACCTCGCAGGCATTGTATTCTTCTCAATTGTAATATAACAAATCCTCCGGCCTCATTTGTATTTATTAGAAATATTAACAATAAAAGGTTTCCCGAAACCGAAAGCTCGATGCCGAAACCACCAATCGCTGCTTACAAACTTCCACCCCGCGATTACGACACAAAACCAAACACGTAAGATTAACGCAATCCTCCCACCTGCGCCTCCGAAGTTTACCAGTTGGCTAAGCACTTATTATCTTTTGAGAATATTTTAATTCATTGTAAAAAATATTATATTTTTAGGTAGCAGAATGGGACCTTTATTGCTTACTGAAGAACCAATAACCTTTTATTTTTAATTTCGTACTTCGGCATTCATAATAAAGAATAAGACCAAAAAAATCTGTTAAGTCGCAAAGAGGTAGATTTAACAATATGTATTCCGTTAGAATAACATTCACTGTATAAAAAGTTTAAAGAACAGCAATCTCATTTCCAATCATCAGAAAAACGAATATAAAAAAAAAATACTAATTCACTCCAATTTTTCAATTAATCCATAACCACTAAACCATGAAACAAAGCTTGTTAGTTAATTAACGACAGTTATTTAAGAATACCAATCTCTCTTCCTTTTTACAAGATCTAATTTTAAGAAATAAAAATCAATTAAAGGATTCTAGTTTACCAATAACTGTTTACTATCTAGAAGGATTCCTGTAAATTACTTTTATGTATTTAATGACTTTATGTTTAATGTTTCGTTCCTGGATCATTACGTTTAATGGATCTTAATTAAAAGCTTATAAAACAGGAATTTACTGCAGAGACAGACAATTATATTTGTATACATGTTTAAGTGTTATGAGAGTTATCTTAATAAGAATAATATAAAAAAAAAAAAATATCTAACTTAAATGCAGAACACTCTATTTAAGCCTTAATTTATTGAACCTAAGTGGATGATGGTCAATGAAAAATTACAATTAGCAAAAGAATAATGAAAACGTCTTTAATTACAAAGAAGTCGATTAAAAAAACAAGCTATTTTATGAAAAAGTATACCTTCTAATTGCACCGCAAGTTAAAAGTTAAAAAATAAAAATTTGTTTTGACTCAACTCGAAGCGACAACCTGCCGAATAATTACCATATATTGCAATGAAAATAAATTGAATGTAACGTTCAATTAATTTACACGATCACAAAAATAATAATAAAAATAAATGCGCTATCAAAGGGAGTGGTTCTGAGTCCATTTTTAAGGAGTGAAAAATGATGACTTCATCAGTATTTCATTGTTCCTGGCTGCGAAAGTCATCAATATGGAAGAACTCATATCTGTTAAATATTCCTTGGGCGAATTGGAAATCGAACATATGCTGTATACGAATTGTGGAGGTCAAACTGGGTGATGAGTCATTGATGACATTGATCCGCTTCTACCATAATGTCAACTTTTTGTAGTAATAATCATTATAAGTAAGAGTTATTTCTACAATAAATAACTATTTCTGCATATTTCATTAATCTAATATGCAACATGCAAGTTCTAATAGTTCGGTTATCTATAAAATAATAAGGCTTATAGAACCAGAGGATCGATGCCGATACCACCAATATCTGCTTACAGCCTTCTCTCCATGGACCACTACCCATAACCCAAATCCGGCAAATCAATCTTAACGCAATCCTCCCACCTACGCCTCGGTCTACCCCTCAGATCCTTCCCATCCGCCATAGCACATATTAACTTTTTAGGAATTCGTTCGTTACTAAGTCCAGCAAATAAGCTCGTTACAGACCCATCTCATTCTTCGTGATGCCATCACTTGAATAATATTAACCAGGTGCATGGTTCGCAATTCCGAGTTGAGTAATCTCCCAAATTCTCCGGTTATCGATATTCCTAAATTCTTTGGTTATCGATAATAAGTTAGAATAATAAAGTCTTTATTTATTCTGGGACAATTTCCCAATAGAATAGAAAAGTGGCTTTATTCTGGAACTAAGTCCCTGTAGAATAACAATATATATTTTATTTTTTATATTATAATAAATCTAGAGATGAGGGACGAGTTATTGAACTAGAAAACAGCGCAACTAGAAGAAAAAAAAATCTTGTCTAAACAAGCTGGTAATTAAATGTAGTAGTAGTCATCGCGGGTTAGAAATGAAAGAAATTTACAATAAATATATACTCACGCACAAGTCATAATAGAAGCAGTTCTAAGCCAAAACTCTAAATTATAAATAGTTATTGTGTTTCCATTAATAAATAGATACGTGATATGGTTAGATAATAAAATGGTTTTAATGTATCACTATATTCAAGAAGCTCCAAATATTCTTGGACCTACTTGGTACCTTTGAAGAAGAATGTAAATATTTTAGGCTGAAAACGTTTAAGGTTACAGGTTGTCCTTCAACGTAATCGAGATAGCTCGTGGCCACGATTCCCGCCAAAAGTTTCCCTCTCATTCTTACCACTCCCGCGAAAACTGGTCCAAAACACGTGTAATTATTTCTTATGGCCTCCTCAAGCTACAAATTCAACCTTGGATAAATCGAAAGTCTTCTGACGAGATAATTTTCGGTTGTATAACTTAGACGTCAATGTGGTCATTTTCTTTTTTTCATAATTGCCCATCACTCTGAGGTAATCAGTTTAAAATATAATAGCAACGATATTTTTAGTCAGTTAAATGTTTTTGAATACGTTTAAACTAAGGTTAAGGTAAGTTAGAAAATTATTAGAATATAGAAGTATTGTTTAGTAATGGGTATTATAAATGATCCTGAACTACAAGTATGAGATGCCAGGCAGTTGTCCTTGGGATTTTTTAAAGGAGGTAAAACTCCTTAGTTCGTCGTCCTTGGGGCGGTATTAATTGTATTAATTTAAAAACAGATTTTTATTGCAATTTACAAAAGGCTTTTGACCGCATGATTCTTTAAAACATAATAAATAAACACCAAAGAAGTAAGTCCAGTGCATGACTGAAACGCCCGAAAAATGTCGGAATTGATAATTATATTTGAAGAGGTTATTTAGAATTTAAACAAGGTGATTTTCTTTCATCCATGGAGGAGTATGCACTCGTATAAACAGATTGTGACACGTCAGGTTCACCTTTGGGTACTTGTTAACGAACACTCACAATTCCGATACTGATAACACCTGACTTCTTTTTCATATTGAAGGAAATTGAAATATACAAAATTTAATTATAAAATAATAATTCTAGACCCATATAGCCACGTCCCTTTTCTTTTATAAGTGGCCTCCCTATACTTTCCAAAAAAAAATCTCTATTTCTATCATTTGCAATATCCGTTTGATAACTTTTGCCACATAATTTCGTCTTTAGAATTATTCTGAACCATTTCACAGCTTCTTTTAAAGATGCTATTCCCAAGGTGTTATTCTGTTTATTTTAAACAAGCAATGCCAAAAACAACAAGGAAAAAAAACACTAAATTTAATTTAATAAACACTGCGGGAATTTAAACAGGCAATAAACAAGACAAAAACAATTTAATAATAATGCACACAAAAATAACTCAAATAAGAGAAGTTATAAGAAGTGGTTACATTAGATAGGGAGGTAGGTTTCTTGCAGACCCGTTAATACACAAGAATCCACCCTTATATAATCTAATAAATATTTTCATAGATGAGTTTTTTCATCCCTTTTATTTGTTGTTAAACGTCTTATCAGCGGATACGTTACTTCCTCAGATACAATAATACATATTTTTTAAATTATAACTTTATCCTTTTCTTTTATTTAAAATATTTACATGCTAAATTATCTCAATTTTCGTAAACATTCCTATTTACAGGTAGTTCAATCGCTCAGGGAATATTTCCTGGTTTTCTGCCAGGACAGAGAGAGTATCTAACTGAGTTAAGTCCCCGTATTGATCATCTTCAAGATACGGCTTTGGCATGCCCCTACGCATATCTTACATTCCTTCCTACCTCCAGCTTTCAGACATATGAATTAATTTTCTAATCGATAAGGAAGGAATCGATTAATAATTGAGGTTTCTTACACAAAGCCAAAACCAAAAGCCCAACAAATTGAAGAACCAAAATTGTTTATTATATCCAAGTTGCTATATGTTTGAGCAACCTCGAAATAGTTATTGGACCTTTCGATGAGAGCTCCGAAATGGATAAGGAAAATAAATTTCTGATTCAATTATACCAGATCGCATGTCATTTTGAATGTAACCTTTTATTAAACTAATAATATAAATCAATTTTCATAAATTAAGTAACTAATAATTTTGAGAATGAAAAACAATTAATTAAATTAAAGAACAATTTAAACGCTTTTATAATGAGAAATGAAGTTACTAATATTAACTAAACTATCAACAACTAATTAATAACAAAAAGAAAACAAATATTATTTAATCTTATGATAGTAAATTTAACTCTATTAAATTACAAATAAAATCTATTACAAAATAATGAATGTTTATGCGGTTTTCTGATTGCAATGATATAATAATGAAAACTCTTATCTGTCTGTCGAAGTAGTTTCAGTAGATGGTAGATTCTCGGCAGGGCGAGCTGGATGTTGAGACGACAGAGGATTTTCGTCGGCAGGGCGAGCAAAGATGGTGAAATAATAGAGGTTGTGATGATCGACTGGGTCAATTCGAATTGGTCGAATCTATGACGAAGTTTAAACTAATTACACCTGCAGGTGGGCAGCAAATTAGTATCTTCTTCAAATTCACACAAAACAATTTTGGGCTCCTATAGAGCATACGATGTGCACGTCAAGAGGCTCGTGGCAACACTCACTTCAAATTAACAAAACACAAGTTTGGGCTCCTATAGAGCATACGATGTGCACGGCTAAGGGCTCGTGGCGACACTCACTTCAAATTAACAAAACACAAGTTTGGGCTCCTATAGAGCATACGATGTGCACGGCTAAGGGCTCGTGGCGACACTGTCTTAAAATCCACAAAAACAACTTTGGGCTCCTAGAGAGCATACGATGTGCACGGCTAAGGGCTCGCGTCAACACTCACTTAAAATTCACAAAAACAACTTTGGGCTCCTAGAGAGCATACGATGTGCACGGCTAAGGGCTCGCGACAACACTGACTGGCTCGGTCTAGCCGAAGCGAACAAAAGCCGATCGACTCCGCTTTTGTTTTTCTCTCTTCTTTTGTAACATATGTTTTCAACTTATTACAAATATTACACTTATATCTAAACCAAATAAAATTACCTTTTAAATTAAATTATTCTAAACAACAATAAAATAAACGTTTAAATTATTATATTAAATAAAAAATGTGAAAAATGAGAAAAGATAATGTTCTTTCTTTTAAGAAAAAATGATTTAATTTTTTATGATTAAAACTAATAATACTTTATAAGGTTACTATTTCATCTGGCCTTAACACTATATATACTATAATGATGAAAATATGATTTTAATGGGTTTTAAAATGTTTTCTTATTAGATTACAGGTTCTGAAAAAAAGATTGTTTGTTATCATTATTTCGTTGCTTTCCATCCGGTTTTGAAAGTGTTAATAAATCATTTAAACGTGAAAAAATATATATTTCTTACCTAATTTTAAAACTAAATTATTTCGTACCTGCCTATTTGGAGAATTAATATCGCTACTTCAATAGAACAACGCCATAACAAAAAAAAATCTTGTTCTTTTGAATGATCAATATAACATATATTTTATTCTAGTCTACAAATTAAAATATCCCTGAGATCATAAAGAATAATAAATTAACTGTATTTTGTTAGCTTATATAATTAATAAAAACAAATTTTAAAATATAGGACGGATAGTGGGCAAGAGAGCTGAGCCAAAGTGGGTCAATTCAAACTTTCTCTTTCATTCATAAAATTTAACTGATTGAACATCTGATGAATGTTTGGTGAGAAAATCAGAGCTTCCGCTTAAAACAAATTCACAAAATAAATTAATAACTACTTAATAAAAGTTACTTGCAAAAACAACGATTCCTACTTCCTTCGTTTCCCCCTTAATTATAATTCCTATTATTTTTTCATTAATCTGAATTTTTCAGATGAAAAAAAAATAATCTAACTGCTTCAATGATCAATTTCTTACAAAATAGATTGATAGTAGGAAAAAAACAAGTTTCGATTTGCTTTAGATGTACATTTCTGATCCTTTTATTCCGAAAAAAAATACATTATAAAATCAATAAAATTAATTAATAAACAATACATCAATAAAAAAATTCAGATCAGTACAACTATAGATTTAGCCTTTCAGATTTTGAATACAGAGTTGTTTTTTAAAATATACTTCCTTTGAAAATCGTTTCTCGTTTGTTTACTTTTTTTTTCTTATAACGTGATATATATTCATAATAATATACAAGATTCTATAAAGTTGGTAACAAAAAAAAAAGATAAGAAAATGTAAACCGGAAAAATATTAGTCAAGATGCAGCTTTTAGATTTTTTTTTCGGAAATTTCACCTTGGACGATAAAGGTAGTCGTGTTAATGGATACACAAGATATATTTTTTGTTTGATGATTATGATTATGATACGATAAGGTTTTAATCATTATGAATAATCCCACGTTTTAATCACGCCCATTCTTACGAGTGTGATAGCTCAATTTAGTTAATAAGCTCGTGTACAAGATAGTTGGAAGACCCATCATTCAAGAAGTAACGGTTGTGCAAAAGAGTGCAAAACAGTCCATATCCTGAGCAAGATAACACTTGTCTGAGGTCTGCATTTTACGATCCCAACTGATAGTCATGAATGTGGGATTTGAAAAATTAATTAAGGAACTGTACTGACAGCTATTAATCTCTGTCTTAGCGAACTCTCGTAACTAAATTATGGAACAATTTATAATATGGTTTGGGATTTAACGAGAAGATTAAAAATCTAGAAAACAAATTGTACAATCGCAATAAATAAATTACCACACAAAATTTCACTAATTTTTTATTGTAACTACATATTATTTTATTATGCAATTTTAATAGGTCTCTGTTTCATGGATTTCATTTTGTTTAAGTTAAGATTTTATCATTACTTGGTTTGTTTCAGATAAATGTTGTAAGTATGCTTATACATCTTTCTCAAGATTTAATTTTGTCTCTGAAGGATGAACGAATTTCATTTCGTGCCAGATATGTTATTCCATTATTTAGTATTTTTTAAATATATTACAATTTTAGTGTGCCCTTGTATATTTTGTCCTAATACAATAAATATTATTAAATAAGAATTTACAAGAAATTGTCAACAATTTGATGGCCATGAATTTTATGATAATTTCTCAATGAACAAACTAAGTTCATTAATATACTTTTTATTATACACACGAGAAAGCTATACCTAGTATAAAATAGTAGAGCAAATACTTTTTAATATTTTTTATTATTTTTTAAATGAATAGTTTTAAGGGAGGTAAGAATTCGAAATATCATTACATATATGTTTATATACAAGTTGAATACCCCTTATAAAAAAAAAAACGAACAGTGAAATCACAATTAAATCGAACGGTTAAAAAGACTAACGGTACCTTTGTGGGAACAACCATGGAAGTAGAAAGTATGAGACGGTATCGATACTGTTAAACTATCGAATGCTACAGTTCGATTAATATTTTAAAACTACCAATGTTCTATTTATTTATTGGAATATTGCATCTATCAATGTGTGTGTGTGTGTGTGTGTGTGTGTGTGCGAAGAATACAGTTTATACGGAGTTATAATACTTATATTTATATTATAACAGAATTTTTACGGAACCTACAATGCCTTTTAATATAAATAGAAAATTGTTTTCATTCGCGATTTTTTGGGGATATTCGAACACTTCAGACATTAGATTGCTGTGGACCAACTGCCATTGTTCCGATTGTATAACTGTTCAACTCCCATTGTAGGCTGTCATTTTTATGCCGGACATTTTGGTTTTTTAAGGCACTTTTTGGTTTTCATAGTTTGGTTATTGGCTATACCATGGCCAATAATTTGGTTATAATTTTATCTGAGTACAGATAATCAAGAAAGATCTGACAATAAGTGAGTATAATTAATAGTGGATATTCATGGCAACTTAAGCCAATATTTTTATGAGAATTGACAATATATAATTTTGGTATATTTTTTAATAAACATTTTAGACAATAAAGGTTAAGTTGCCACACATGGTAACGGATGGCTTATCGAATTGAAAACTAATCATCTCGAAATGTTAAAATCGCACCTGATCGTAGAACATCGCGCCGGATCCAATGTAGGCGCTTCCGTATAAATAAACTATTTTGTTTCCGCGAGCGACTAAATCGGTCGGATTGGTCGGATAAAAATAGATTGGTTCAGACTAGATCGAATGTAGGCGCTCTCGATATATTTCAATCATTTGGTTTGCTAGCGACGTCTCATCGTATCACACCGGATCCAATGTAGGTGTAGCCTTAGATCGGGGATTTTAATACATTACCCGCACAGCACTGCAGTCTAGTGTATTTATTACACGCCAGTTTTTTTTATAAATAATCGAGAAACAAAATTTATAAACTAAAACAATAAATAAATACGAAATTGTTGAAATGTAAAGAAAAAGGACCATAATTATAATTACAAAAATTAATTATTAATAATAAGAAAAATAAACATCATATTAAAAAATATATCAATATAAAACAAAAAAATGGGTGATATGATGTAAAGACATTGCTTAAATAAATAACATCCTATATATCCTTAATGATTTGGTCCTTGACTAAATTGAATATAAGCCAAAACTTTTCGCTATATAATATTTTATCAGAGAAACTCTCAATATTTTCCTGAAATAAATTAGAAAGAGCCCTTAGAGCATGAAACTTTGTATCTCTTTAAAATATCATTATAGATTTAGATTCCTCTCAATTGGAGGCTACTGGTGAGCATACCACCCCAATTGCTTCATTCCAAATTTAAAGTGGAACGATCGTGAAAGTTGAATCCAATGTGGATCTTTGGAGTGAAGGGTTGCGACTGGAATTCTACCGGTTTTTAACCTGGTGCTATTCCAAACTTAAGGAAGAAACAAAATAAAGCGGAACGATGGACTACACAGTTTTAGGAAATGATATAATGGGAATTATTGTAAATTATTAGATTCAGTATACAGTTTGGCGCTGATCCTGTTATAGTATCGGAAACTATTCAAGCGTATCCTTCAAACTGGAGGATCAAACTCACCTTTATCCTTCGTCAATTACTTCTTCTATTTTGGCTTCACTGATCTAACAATGATCACCGGGAAAATTAAGATCCTTTGATCAGAATAATATTTAAATGATCCTATTGGATTCCAAACTGAGGTAAATCGTTATCACTGATGTAATACTGTACCATTAAAGACTAAAAAACATATCCCATTCTTTTCCAAAGCTGGCTAGGTGTTGTTTAGTAAATAAAAATAATATTTCATCTCATTAAACAATATTACATTTATTATGTGCTGATCATAGATACAAAGTTATACATTTACTTACAAAAACGGGACCCCTTAAGTTATATGTGAGAGCCTATATCTTGAATGTCTGCTGTTCTGCCTTTTCTTCTGTGTCTAAGGGACACTTAGGCTACCTGACCAGTGACCCATAACCGATTTATTTACAAATTCCTAACATTCTAAATAGTGTCACATATAGTACTACCTTTCCTACAGTATCCTTTAACATTATTCCATTTGCTGTAGAACAGATCCAATACTTAAGACTTCAACGTGAATTTTTAAACTTTTAACAAGGAATCCTTGCCGGTTTAATGAAATACTTACTAGGCAAACGCACTAATTATAAAAGACACACCTACATGACTATGGGAGAGCTTTTTTCGAATTGAGGAGTTGAGCATTAGGGCTCCACTAAACTATCGAGTTCCTCTTTAATCCAACCGTTATACTCTTATTACGTTATAAAAATCTAGAAAAGGATTTTATAATAATGCAGTTGTAAAGACAATACTTATATAATTATTTCAAGACTTATTCACATATATATATATTTCGACAACACATATAACTCCCTGCCAAAGTTTTCTGTCACGTCAGCCTCTACGCATTCCTCAGATCATCATTCCTTCCCTTACGCCCTCGCACCGGTTTCTGGGCGACCTTTGTTCCGTTATTTCTCCGGTCTCCATTCCAAAACATTTATTTTTAACCTTCCCTTCTATATACCCACTCACACATTTAACTATTATAAATATATATATATATATATATATATATATATATATATATATATATATATATATTTCCCTTAGTTTTATCTTTTCTATTCTTCCAGTATTCCATCGTTCCGTCTGATCTTCGTTTTCGCTCTTCTTCCGAATATTCCCTTTTAGCAGTTTTTATTTTTCGACCATTGGTAAGTATCTCATACTTCTATATGTTAATTTAATTAATTGGTTTGCTTTCTTTTTTAGTCATTCAGAGTTATTTATAAGTCTTTTGTCATCTTTCATTCCTTTTATCCAGAAAAGTTGTTTTTGTTTCCAGATATTCTCCAAGATTCTTTCTACTATCTTGAGGAGTCCTCATTAGGTGGCGATAAAATTATATTCTCTTCTTGAGCCTGATGTCTGTTATTGGCCCTATCTCCTGATGTACTTTGGTCTATACTATTTCGGATGACATGCCATTCTTCTTGATACTTTTTATTTATACACGTTCCTATTAATCTTTTGTTCTTTTGATTTAATTTAAATGGAGTTTCATTTCCATACTCCATTACTGGTTGAATTACAGTGCTGTAGCGTTATAATTTTGTATTTATTGACAAATATGTCTTGGTGTATGTGTTTCTGGATGCTTTTTGCGATCTAGATTATTAGTTAGTGCTCTCAGATCTAGATATTTTTCATTCGAGTTATAGCCTTTACGTTCTCCGATTTCCTTAAATTGTTTTACAGTTTCCATTTCATTCCTGCACATCATAATACTGTTTATTACCTAGGATTTATAACCATTATATATATGAAAGTCTAGAAATTCAGCTCCAAAAGAACGAAACTTTCAGCTCGGTATGAAATTCTTATATAATATTGTGTATATTCGTGAATTGCATTGCTAAACGGGTCTGAAGGTGCTAGAAGCAGGCAAACAAAAAATTAAACAAGATGGAAATCCGATTTATAACTGAAACTAAAGCTTTCATGGCTACAAGATAATTTTAGCTTCCTAATGTTGTATATAATAAACAATTCTTAGTATGTGTTTATTAATTACGTAACAATTATTTTTAAGTTCTAAACCGAGTCAGACGTTTGCAAAAACCCTTTAAGAGTGGCCTCTTTCATCGCACATAAGAAGCTTCCATAAAATTAACACGTGTTTTCTTAAAAGGAGCTTTCTCCTGTCCTGTTACTTGTGTAATAGTCGTTACATTGCGCTACTGGAAACACAACTCAAGGCACTACATAAAAGATAACTGTGACTCGGCGCCTGTCACCAATGGAACAGTTATTTCCACTTATCCGGAAACATTACGCAAGTATTAACATTTTGCTATTGTAATTGTGACGATAAAAAAGGCTTAGGAACGTGTTCCTGCGTGTTGTTGAACATGAGTATTAAAGTAAAAGTTGTTGAGATTACTTTTCCCCATATTTTCCACCCCGAAAGTACCTAATATCGATACTCAATAGAATCGATTCTTTTGTACATCATACTTTTAGTAACTTATCAATAAAAGGTAGGACAAATTAAAAAAAACAACATTAAATAATTTTAAGAATGCCATTGAAAAACTCCTCAAAACAATGGAAACTTAAGTTTAATTTAATGTTTAGAAATGATGGACGCGCGATTTTTACTGTAGATACCGTCAACTAACGACATATTACTTCTATTTATTTATTATTTCTAAGGAAACAGAGACTGATATTTTCTACTCTCCTTTGCCTGAAGGAACCATCATCTAGTAGGCAGGCAGGATGCAGGATTGTAGGACGGAGTGGGATGATCTGTTTTAGAAACATTTGTAGGAACATCTGCCATCAGCACAAAACACCTGCTAAACTATGTTGGTATTTGTTCAGATTGTGTACAAAGTTTTCCAATATCTGTAAATTAAGTCGAGACACAACTTCGCAGATACGGTACGTGCAAATTTTTTAATAAAAAATAAATACATGTATTTAATACGTATCCAGTTATTCCTTTGTTTTGTTTTTTTATAGAATAGCTTATCACAATGTTATTGCAAAGAATAATTACTGCAAATAAGTAGATTTCATATCTCCTATCGAAAGTGAGTGTAATGATCGGATTTTACGTCCATCTGTCAAGTTACTCATCATATAAAAAGATAAGACACGTAGAAGAAAATTATAAGCGTCAAATACAATTTACGTACAGCTTTCATGATATAACATTTTTAATTAATTTTGTTAATCTGTACGAGTCGTTCAATATTTTGACACGAATACACTTTGAAGGCACTTAAGAAGATATTAATTCTGGATTGAATATGCTCCTGGCGATTTTTAGACATCGATTATTGTAATTATATTCTCTGATAATACAAGAAGGCGAAGTAAACTGGGAAGAAAAATATTTATGAAAGTCACATCCATACTTAGATTTTCTAAATAAATTTAATAAAAAATACGCAGGTTTTATTTTGTTTAACATATTTACATAGTTTTTAATATAAATATGTTAAACAAAAGAAGAAACTTATAATGTCATGTATATTTGAAAACAATGTTGACTTCTTAATTAATGACAACCCCCGATACTTTATAATATATAAAGAGCAAATTTTAATTAAAATATTATTACAGATAATAATAATTACAATAAATAAATTCTTAATTTATTGTGGCACAAGTTCATGTACAATATTATTACAGAAAATGAAAAATGAGCATTAGAGTAAAACACAATGAATAGCAGAATTAATAACTATCATTTTATATGTAATTTAATAACTTATATTAAATTAATTATGTGATTAAATGAAATATATAATTAAGTGAATAATTAAATTATTTTGGTCCTAAAACCTGACAACTGTTTTCCGTCTTTTGGGAATTATATTGATTTGAAGATATTGAATAAAAGGGATTTGAAGGTCGGAAAGTTATTGGAGCGACAAATGCAAGGAGGTATTGAGTTCAATAGGAGCGAGGAACAGATAAAGAAAGACCCGTCAAAAGCAGTGGTGCGATTGATCCTGGTCTGCAGATATGAGTATGGCTAAAATAATATTTCACCCATGCTTCGAAATTCTGAAATGTCAGGAAATAATCCATAATATATCAATAAATACCAAATATGCCCTGCAACAAAATTTATTAAAATATAAATCTACCAATAATTAAAACTATAGGTAATATAATAATTACTAAAAAAAATAAATAAATGAAAATCTAGGCATCATTAATTTGGTTTCTTAAAATTTCGTACCTTAAAACTTCGAATTATTGTTATTATATAATTTAAAGTTTCGATAAACTTTTAAATAGAATTAAGAAAAGCTTTAAGTTATTCACATTATTTTTATATTTTCCTTTCAGAGATTATCAGAACTAACTGATGTTAATGTCTCTAGCTATTTCAATTATCTTATGTAGCAAGAGCGGATGTTTGCTGTCCTTATTCTAAACAATAATTGTTTTTAAAAAACGGTTTCCGCTAGTAAAAAAAAAGTAAACTTTATCACTCTTTTATCTATCTGATATCAAATACCATAGAAAACAATTAACAAATAGGAAAGAGACCGGTTTCGTTTTATTTTAACGCCATAAATAAATATGGATTATTCTTTTGATAGAAGAAAACTTTAATCTTGTCGGAAATTATAAATCATAACATTTAATCCAGTAACTCTTTCCTGGTACATATATCTTTCAAGGATATTATTAATTCATCTTATCTTTTAAATTGCGATGAAGTAATAAAGTAGTCGAAGAGGCATTGTGCTAAATAATTTCGATTTTTTTTAGGGTTATAAACTAAACTAAAAAATCTTTTTTTAATTCTAGAATAAAGATTTTTTTTATCCTAAGATAAATAATTCTTTGCGAACTACAACAGATGAGGCGCACAGAAGAGGGAAGAATCTAAAAACCTCAATTTATAAGTTAATGAATATTCTGTTCTGAACAAGCTTCTTTGTTCCTCGATAAACCTCTGTATTATGTTTGGGTAAATTGCATTGCATAATAGAATTATAAAATCGAGTATATTCTCAAAATAACATGGTAATATAGATAGAGATATAACAACGTTTATTACAAAGAAATCGACCAAATTCAAAGATGTATGTAACGTTCTTCCTCCAAAGTTTAAGGTTAAAAAATAATCTTTGTTCTAGGACAAAAGAGCCTTTTGAGAACTAAAACAATTGGGCTTTGGGAAAAACGTAAAGAAGTCACAATTTGGATGTTAATGAATATTTTGTTATAAACGTTTCTTTGTTTTAGAGAACAGCTCTACACGTTAGTATGGGCTCGTTCCTATTATCTAACATAATGATTTCAAAATAATATAACATAGAGAGAAACAAAGTGTCATTATGTACAAAATTATGATTAACTGCTTGTCACGTTTTTGCCTCAAATCCCTTTTTTTAAATATTTTTTATATTAGAGGAAAAATTATTGTTAACCTATATATGAGTCTTTAAAGCGAAATGCTGTATAACAACGCAAATAAGTACATCACTCATCGTTTCACGTTAAAGCAAATTAGGGATCATCAACACAGAAAAGTAAATCTCACAATAAAATACACCGCGCGATGAGAATGGATTTAATTTTATCACATGCTTAAGAGTCTCGAACTTTTTGATTAATTAATTGTAACTGATTTGAATTCGGGAAGTTTTATGAGAAGTCTCTCTATACCTAGTCTGTAAGCGTTGCTTGTACTGTTGAAGTAAGGTGTACTATCTCAACTCCTCATCTAGTTGGTACCGATGGGGATACCAAAATGAACGAAATATCGATTTTGCTAATCAAAGTATAGCTCGCTAATGATTTTTATTTTATTTTTAATGTTATTTATTATTTAGTCTGTTTTTGTTTCTTTTTTTTTATCTCAGTCTTAATATCCCAAAAAATGTTCAATATCAGCGTAACAAGTAGAGGCTTCTTAGGCAGATAATCATGAGATAAATTTAAAACATTGAAATTTTTATGTAAGTAAACACTGTTTTTTTCTTTTTTTAGTTTTGTTTTTTAATTTACAATACTTGAGATTATTTGATGAACCTAGAAAAGTTTGTTGAAATGGTTAAATTTGATTCGATATACATTTAATCGTATGGAGAACAGGAGAAGAAGGAATAAATGATGATGATGAGGAGGAAGGAAAGAGAAAGGTATACCAGAACGAGAAGGATAAGAAATGATTTACCAAAGGAAGCTGTTATAAGTGTGTGGGAGTAAGATGATGGATGGGGTGGGTTATGGTTATCTTCAAGGAGTGGATGAAGGAATGCAAGGATAAAGAGGTCAAGGATATGGCCAAGGTATAATTGGTTCTTAAAGATTTGAATAGATAGGAACCAAGGCAGTATCGAGTTCGGGGGAGGGAAAAATAACTTAATCAGTTCTAAACCAGTGTGTCTCGGCACCGAGAAGGCATTCCCCAAGAACATCTAGTCAAAGGAATGAGCCAAATAGCAAAATACTGTTGTTGATGTAACACTTTTTAAGTAACGCGGTTTACGAAACTCTAGACAAAAAAATAAAGAACTAATAATTAAAAATAATGAAAAATGCTAATAAATAACTAAGTCACAAGATAAGTAATTTACCAGCTCACCTGAAAACATTTAGAAAACATAAATTTAAGTTTGCACACTAAATTTTTGACTAATTTATTACCTAAAAGATTATAGCTAATAGGAGTGAATCAACCATTTTCAATCTAGAGACCCTCCAGGGTTTAACCAGTCCCTAAGGTACCTTTAATTGATAAAAAAAACATGACAGTTGAACGCGATCTTGGCCATATCTAATTTCTGAAAAGTGGTATCCAATATATATATATATATATATTATAAATACAGATACAGGGGCGACATGTGGTCTAGTTGTAAAGTACTTAGACCAAGATCGCGGGTTCGTAGCCCCGCAGGCGAACCTTGGATTTTTTAAAGGAAGTAATAAATCATTGGATATGCCGTCCTTCGGAAGGGACGTTAAACGGGGGTACCGAGCCTGTACAATGTCAGGTACTCGTTAAAAATCTAGGGATAGGTTCTAATTAAACCTGGATAGGCAAAATTTAGAGCTCCCAATGTAGCATCGTCCGATTAGCCATAGCAGCATTAAGTGACGTAAAATGAACAAACAACAACAATACAGATACAATATAAATTTGACTGCTTATATATGAAAACAATACAGTCGCCAAAAGATAGTTAAACCTTATAGACTGGATCTAAAGAACCCGAAAACTTATGTGTATACATATTTAGCATAGAGATACAGAAAACTGTTTATGGAAGAGCGTTGGTCTAGAAACAGTATAGTCCTAACCACGAACAGGTATTGGGTTGTAGTGGTGGAGACTATTTTTTTGGAAATATACTTTATACTTCTTATATACAATAATTTATAATTTATAAACTAAAATAATCTTCGAGGGTAACAAAGAAAGACCTCTCAGAAACCACAAGTGACTGCGAAAATCGGCAAAGCGCGCGGCAGACCACGAAGGCCTCAAGTGAACTGTGGAAGGAATCAAACGAACAGCTCTTCCAAAGGATTTTATAGAGGGTGGTATTTCACTAAAATATATCTAATATCAGTAAAATTATATGTTAAAAAATACTTAAGGCAACGAATAAGAGTAAAAACACGATTAAAAACGATGGTTTCAGAATATTATATGAAGATTCCCATAACTCTAAGCAACTCAAATACACACGAACAACTAACGAACCAACGTTTAATTAGTTCAAACCCCAATAAAAACTTTAGAGCTCAGGGATACATTCCCTTTTAACTACTTTGATTAAATTATAACTATTATATTAGTTTTCATATGTTTTGTAATATTATGCAAACATAGTTAGCGTTAATTCATATAATTTAAAAATACTTGATGTATATTAGTAAATGCTGAGTTTGATTGTATTAGGGGACAACTTTTGAGCCGTTGATTTTGATTTTTTGAGTTGGAGTTTTAGGAGCTATTTAAGGATAAGGATTAAAAATCATCAAGAGAGACTCATATTAATATGGTAAAATAGTTAATATTCTTAATAAATTAGTATTAAGAAATACTTAAGAGAAAAAGTCTAAGGATCATCGGGATATATATAAAATACTCATTAATCCAACATGACCGAGAAAGGATAACATACCCGTTTGAAGTAAAATTGTATCTACTATCTCTGTGATAGATAAAAATAACATCCAAATCGCAGTATCAGCATTGCTTTTGCTTACTGAACTTTAAAAACATTTTTTGCTATCAGAACTGGTTCTCCTTTCCTACTCCTGGACTAATAGTTTGTTAATGATAACATTTTTTCTTTTGAATCGTTTTTATGCCTCTAATTAATTCATGACGTTATTTCTCAATTAATCGCAACCTCGAATTTGGCAAAGCATTAATCCATTTTTTTCTAATTCATGAGAAGATAAATGTTTACAATGTTTGTTCAAACGCAAATAAGCGTATGTGAATGTTCTTTTCATAGTCGGCTTGTCCGATCTTGGTAAAATATGAAGATATCTGTACAGGTCTGTAGTACACATCACATTTCCATTGGGCTTTATTTGTTTAACCAACTACAATAAATATTTTTTTCATATTCATTATACCAGAATTTCTCTAACATAAAAGAAATCATACGAATACAATATATTCTATCTGTATATTCATCTTTAGTAGTTTATAACAACAGCTACCTAGATATCTCAAGTCAACATCTTGCTACAGTGTTGCCAGAGACTGCAGACACTACTTAATTTTCCAGTGGTTGGCCCGCCTGCTTAATTGCAACTCATTGCTGTGTCATGCCGTTATTTTATAATTGTTAGTCCCGCTGCCATATTATATTATACATTGCGGATTATCTTACGAAGAAAATAACAAATGTAAACTATTATCAGTCTGTAAGATTCTGTTTCCTCATAGAGAGAAAAATGATATCGATTTTCTTTTATTACGTTTAAAACCTTTTTTCCCATTATTATAAAGGGCTGAAGTAAGGTTTTAACTAAAACAACTAGCCATCCACCATCTTTTGGTCAAGGAGCCAATTTAATAAACGGACGAATGTAATTCTACTGATTTAAACGATTTTTCATATCAGTTCCAATTGAGGCGTTCAGGATCAAAAGTGGACAACTCCAAATATTAAAAATTGACTTTTTCACAAGTTGAGCCAACCAATTTTGTCTAACACGACACTTAGCCGAATCAATGGTTTGGTTAAATGACATGGAATACGTTACGGTATGGTACGTCATTTAGCCAAAAGTACGGCCAAAAGTGACGAATTTGGTTAAAAACAAAGGCAAAGTACTTAACATATTACATGTTTCTGCAGTTTGGAAATGAGTAATTCAAAAGAAAAGCGCATGTAGCAGACTATTCTTCTTCCGTTGAGCACGAAAATGTTTAAAATCGATTAAATAAATCCATCTAAATTACACGTTGCAGACTAATTTATAGATTTAAGCGGCCTTCGGGCTCCTTCCTTTTCACTAAATCAGACCTTCGCTAAAATTAAGGGAGTCACCTCAATATCTCATTGCCCAGGGTCCATTAAATTCTAGATCCACAACTGTCAATATATGAATTACTTTGTAACTAATACGTTCTGTTTTTCTTTAATGTAATGATTTGCTTTTTATAACGATGATCGTTGACCTTTATACTGGACCATACTTAACGATGGTATACTTTCAAATAGTACGCCTTAATTCATTTCTTAATTGAAGTGGTACCAGTACTTTGGAAAGATCCCCACTGTTTTATGTACTTGTAACAAGTACCCTATCTCTAAGCCCTTTTACAAGTCGGTAAGGCCTCAAGATAAGAGTTGCGACCATGACAGCTATTGTCGCAACAGCAGACTGCCCTCATGTGAATTGACACCATTTACGGTGGCTGCAGTACTGTGCTACAACCACGTTCATCGTTATAATTACCAGTAGGTGTCAGGGCATAGAAAAGAACTGTCTTGGGAGTGAACCGCTACAACTTAATAAGAACCTAACCTTAACTACTAATGAAGTATATAACCTGCACCACTACAAACCGTGAAGGGTCTGGGTTTCAGTACATGTAGTACAGTACTGTATATACATTCAGTACAGTAGAGACAGTACTGTTTCATGGACAACGGTTGTTCAGGGAGGTGATTTGTTTTAAAGTTTTAAGTTTGCATTTGTTTCCCTTATAATATTTTCCAAAAATACACGAGCTTTAATATGGAAAAGATAATGTAATTATGGAATATGTGTAAACTTCTGTAACAATTTCATCTAGAAATGATGGTTTCAACAAACATATATCACCAATACTTCGAAATGTCAGTTTAAACATTTATTTCTAGATGAAATGATTACCGAAATCTACCCATTACCAGAGATGTGACTTATTTGAGATACAAGTATCTGAAATACACATACAAGATATTTTGATCTTGTATCTAAAATACTTTTAAAAAATTCATCTTGTATCTTGTATTTAAATATCTTTTGTTTGGTATCTTTGTATTTTGTAAATACTGTTTGCTAAAATACTTTTAGTAATAGTTATGTATGCATTTATTCACAAAATGTGACAAGAATCTATGGTGATATTAAATTTAAATGTCACCATCGATAAAACTGAGCACGCAGTTTAGATGAAAATCTAAAATACTGCAGCTCTCTGCTTGATGTCATTGAAGAAACTTTATATAGACGTTTTAAAAAGTTTTTGCAGTTAAAGCCTGCAGCAAATGATGCAATATTAGCCTCAGTGTCACATCCGTTCTTGAAAATAAATCGGGTACCAAAAGAGTAGAAAGAATATGTAAAAGAACTTATGCCGACTGAAACACGAAAAATTAATCGATCTGAAAAACAAAATGGAAGGCTTTAGAACATATTGAAGGTGATATAAAAAAAAAGTCAAAATATGAGTCTTATTACATGTTTTTAGAGGATTCCGATTCCTCTACTGCAAGTGGCGAAAACACAGGGTGTACTGGCAGCACCGCTGACTTAGAAATAGACTGCAATACCTAAATAATAAAGATACCAGCTTAAAGAGCTGGTATTTGAAATACATAATTAATTTAAAAGTATTATTGCATTTTGTATTTCAAATACTTTGTAAAGGGCATCTTGTACATCTCTGCTTATTACATATAATAACATCCCCTTTTCCATACAAAAGCTCACGATAACTTTTGTTTTTGGAAAATATTAAAAATGAAACGAATAAACAGTTATAACTTATTATAACGCAACTGGAAGTGACAACCAACGGAAGAGGTACCCCGTTTCCTTTTCAAGAATAAATATTACTGAATATTCTAATTGGAATTAAATGTAATATAATAAAGGAAAAGGAAAGAAAGTTGTACTGACACATTCTGCTCTTGCACAGTTTCTCCATGCTTCACGTTTCCTGTACGAATTGCGTAATATCCTCTTCATTTTGTTAAATGGTGGACGAACTCACCTGACGGATTTTTCGATTGAATAGGGTCGAGAAACAAGATTAAGATGAGAGCTTGAAGATAAGGAGATGCCATTAAAGAATTTTGGCAAACTAAAATAAGATGTCCCAGCAGTTCCTTCTTTGATGTTTAATTCTGAAGCAGAACAAGAATTGGAATTCTTGCCTGTAAGCGGAAGTTGCTAGGAATAATCGATGTGAGTCAGTTTCCTTAGGAAATACTTAAAAATACATTTCACCCCCTCGGTGTAATATGTCCACTCCTTCACTTAAGATAATCAAAATGTATCGATTCATTTTCCGTCTAGAAATAATTAGGATGAAACACGCCGATACAATTTGACATGCATGGGATATTTTAAAGAGTATATTAATCAATAAAAAAAATTCTAACATGACATAATGAAAGATTTTGTCGATAGATATCTTTATATTTTCTCGGACAAGCCGACTATGAAAAGAACATTCACATACCCTTAATTGCGTTTGAGCAAACATTGTAAACATTTATCTTCTCATGACAACAATTGGTAAAAATGGATTAATGCTTTGCCAAATTCGAGGTTGCAATTAATTGAGAAATAATCTCATGAATTAATTAGAAGCATAAAAACTATTCAAAAGAAAAAATGTTATCATAATCAAACTATTCGTCCAGGAGTAGGAAAGGAGAACCAGTTCTGATAGCAACTTAACAAAATATTTTACAAAAAATGTTTTTAAAGTTCAGTAAGCAAAAGCAATGGGATTTCGAAATTATTTTTATCTATCACAGAGATAGCTATTAGATACAACTTTACTTCAAACGGGTTTGTTATCGTTTCTCGGTCATGTTGGATTAATGCCAATAAATTAATAATATATAAATGAAATAAAATAATGTAATAATCTGATCTGATTTCATTTCTGAACTTTACCTACTAGGGAGTAGTGGAGTAAAAAAGAAAAATTATTAGCAAGATTAATATTAGCGAAAATAAAGCAAACAGTTTAGATTTAACACAAATAGGTAAGCAGAATAGTCCTAACGGGCAAACTAAATATTTAAATAAAGAGTGCTTAGATTTATATTTTATATAGTTTAATTTTGATACGCATTACATCTTAAAATGGAATGAAATTTAAAAAGTTTAGATGACGGTCTATTAGTAACTACGTTCTATTTAGCGTGGGCAGTAGGAAATATTACTTGGCCTAAAAAGGCTATTAATCCCCTGCTAGTAAGGATCCATAGTAAGGCTATTCTGCCATACAAAAGATCTCACTAGTCCTGAATAAGGAAACGTTTATTCAACGAACTACGGAATATAGCTTAGAGTAGAAAACATATTAAATTAAGTACAACAATATTAATTAATATTTATTAATTATGTAGAGGAAATTAAATACTATGTGCAATGGAAACCCCCAAAAAATGAAATTTTATTTAAAAAATTATATTTATATATTTTTTTAATATATACCAATACGGAACAAATGTTTCAAATCCCGTTCCTGGCAAGACTTTTATTTAGTCTGTTAGCGGCCGGAGGTGGACCCCATGGGATTCAGGACCCTCCTGAGACTCACCCAGCTTCTATAAATTGGGTACCCAAACTAAAGGGGAAAATCTGGCGGTTGAGGGTGATTTAGAACAAATCACCTACCTCCACAACCGTTGTCCAAGAAACATCACAGTCTCTACCATGTACTGAATTCTAGATCCTTCACGGGTTTTTGTGGTACAGGTTTTGTTTTGTTTTGTTTTTTAATATAGGATGATTAAGATCAAACTTCGATATAAAACTTAATCCTCTTTACTATCAGATGGAACCTATCATCGATTAAATATGTAACAATTTGTTTCTCTTAAACACCTTTAATTTTAAATAACTAATTAAAGGTTGATTATGAACGAACTTGATACTTAACAACAGAAGAAAAAAAAGAGTAATATACAATTCGATGTATAAGGCCGTTCAGAGGGGAAAGATTTTTTTTTAAAATTTCTAAACCATTAAAGATTATGTGATTGCTGTATATATTTATCACTTAATTTATTAATAAATGTTAAAACTGAATAAAAAAAATTGAAATTGATTTCCGTAGTGGAAAATGGAAAAGATTTCCACATGGCACCAGTTTTTTTTTCTCTCGAATACATTTAAGCAAACATTCAGGTAGTTATTTACTAACGAACATGCCATTGGAAACTCGACAAGCAATAAAAAAAAAATTCCATGCTGTGCTCATTTTGTTTTAACGAACGAAATAAGATTTAATGAATTATGTAACGAATATATTGAGTGATTGTTTTCCTTATAAGGAATTTAGTACAGATTTGGATATACGACCTGACAAGTTATGTAACTTGTTTTCGTCTCTGAAACTTGAACGACCAATTTCGGACTCCATTGATATCAATCTATAATTATAGATGATATGAATCATTATAATGATTCAGTCACTTTTTTCAGCCAAAAAATTTTATTAATTCATTCTAAATTTGATTATTATTGTTTCTAGCAGCCTAATAAATTTGTTTATAATATCGTAAGATTAACAAATCATAAAAAAAAAACAATAGAAATATAATTTCAACTATTGCTTTGAGAAGCTATGAAATTGACAAGACTCAGAGCAACACTACCGCTGTCTAGGGAATTTCGTTAAAAATAACAGCGTTGTATTAAATTGAATTCATAAAGATTGTTATAACTTTAACTTAATTTTATTTAAACTTATTATTTGGTACGATTGCATAGAAAATTAAACCCAAATACAGAAATATAAGTTTCCAGAATATAAGTTTTTTAAAATTTATTTATTGATATTTACAACTATATTACAGTAATATAACAAGTAAATTGGCTGAGTGATACATAATGACAAGTAGAGAAAGTACCCACTGGTAGTACTCAAATCCTATGTTCAACTAAGGCTACACCTACATTGGATCCGATTCGGTGCGACGTGATTCTATCACATACGATTATACATATTTTACTATACATTATAGTAAAATATAAATGTATTAAAAATAATTAATAAATAATCTTAATTTTATAAATTTAAAGAACCAAATGTTATAACTCTCGATATATTTCAGTCATTTGGTTTGCTAGCGACGTCTCATCGTATCACACCGGATCTAATGTAGGTGTAGCCTTAGAAGGTCACGTGGCCATCTTCTCCTCAGACGCCTCGGAGGATTATCGGGAATTGAAGAGGAAGCTAGGTACCAGAAAAGTTAAATTATAATGAAAAAGGGAACGCTCAACAGAGACATCAAATAAATGTTAATACATTAGTGGAAAAATTCCAACTAAACTAACTTCATCTTTTGGTTTGCTATTATTCTCTTTCTGCCCTGAGGATGCCTGAATAGGCGAAATATTGGACAGGTATTTTTAATTTCCTGTTTTAGTTTAGAGACTTAAGGTTTCAGGTCACTTAAGGTTTTTAGTTGGAATTTTTCCACTAATGTATTAAATTATAATAATAGAATTCATAATTAAATTGAATAATTACAAAACTAATATCTCCTACAGAAAGTCTAAGTAATTCTAAAAAAAACAATCCATAACATTCATAATTCACACCATTTTTCATTTTTCTATGTATATTTTTATGTTTGTTTCAAGATAATCATTTCCTGAAGTTCATAACTATTTTTTTTCACTTTAACTTTTATTCCAATCTTAATATCAGAGTTCCATGAATACAATTTTTGGTATGACATAGAGCAAAAGTGAAGTCTGCCTACATTCAACCATGTATAGTTTTTAAACTCCATAAACTCGTCAACAATCTTGTACCAACATGGATTATATATATATATATATATATATATATATATATATATATATATATATATATATATATATATATATATATATATATATAAAGTATCATGTATTTGAATAAATCAAATGAAAACAAAGGGATTAATTTTGGAACAAAATACCTTTAAATTTTAAACCAATTCTTATAAGACGATTTTTATCAAATAAATAAATAGGTAATATTTAATGAAATGACATATTCATGTTTGTTTTTTTTAATTGCGTTTGATTGATTAATTTCGATAGTTGTAAATATAAACGTCCTTAAAGGTAAGAAATAATATATTTATGTACCACGTCCCGTTTTAGAAATACCTTTCTTACATTTTACTTATCATGTAAAACTGTATTTACATTAATAAATACATTAAAAAAATGTAAGACCAATCTGAAACAGTATAATAAATATAAGAAGTACAATCAAAGGAAAATTTTCATAAAGCTGTAGTGAATTAGTTAATTTGCTTACATAGTACTGCTTAAGATGAATCTGGGTCGAATGGCTAAGGAGCTGAAAGGCATGCTCTCAACGTTCACCAAAGAACATGACTTTCTATCGTAGACTAAAGGAGAAACCGAACAAACCATAAGAATAACAATAACTTTATTTAATCTTTTAGCGGGCGGAGGTGGAACCACCACCTTGGGCTCACACAGCCTCCATAAAGGGGGAGGATCTAGCGGTTGAGCGGGATCTAGGACAAATCACCTCACTGCACAACCGTTGTCCAAGAAACAGTACAGTCTTTACCATATACGGAACCCCAATAGTGGTACATGTTTTTTTTCATATTCACGATATGTAAGTTTCCGTTTGTATAAGTTAAAAAGTATGTGCAAATGAGCTAATGTTTTGATCACTCTGTACAGACCAAATAGTGGTTTTTAATACTATATATCTTTTAAATTTTAATATGAAGTAATAATCATTAAAATCATTTAAAAGAATAAAATGATTTTTTAAAATTCAAATGGGCTTATACCACTTTCAAAAATAACAGCTCAAATATTATGAATATTGTCAACAGCTAATAACCCAAATATCATTAAAAATCACATAAAATTAAGCAACGATTTCAAATATTGGTTATTTATTAAATTAAGTTTAACGCCGATATAACAAGTTTCAACAAGCAAACATATTTTATCGATATTGTACAACTTTTTTCTGGCTGAAACTAATTGATGTCTTTTTAATAATGTAAGTTCACAACTTACTGACAAAAAAAGATGAACAGCAGATTAAAATATGCATCACTTCAAAGGGATAAATAGGCATTATATACTGAAACATGGTTGAAAGCTACATACGAGGAATGTACAAAAACGAAACGATATTAGCATCGAAAATTGAGGCGATGTCAGCGATGTTCGCTTCTGTTATACTTTCAATTAAGAGTTAACAGAATCACCTCTAAATTAGAGAGAGGAATGGGGGCTTTTAGCCTTAATGATAAAGTAATTCGATAGCGGATTACAAAATTGATTACATTCTCTCGGAAAAAACCTACCAGTTCATTATTCCACTATCGATTTTACCTTCAGAGAGAATATCAATGCAACAATACCTTCATAACATGATTTTGCGGCCATGTTGTTCCTTTGTACAAAGCTATACAAATTGTGTATATAATCCACAAATACGTTAAATGTATTGTTATTTCTATTTATTGTATGATTTCTTTACTGTTTCTTTTTATTTTATAATATATATATATATTGTTTTTTTTTTTGTTTTTTTTTGTTTTGTTTTTTTTATGTTGGCTAAAGACTTCCTTTGAAGTCCTATACAGCCCGATATCTTTAATTAATTAATTAGTGTTTTCTTCTTTGATGCCAACAGCACGCGGTCTTCCCAGGCGGTCACCCATCCAAGTACTAACCACGCCCGACGTTGCTTAACTTCGGTGATCGTACGGGAACCGGTGTGTTCAACGTGGTATGGCCGTTGGCATATATTGTTTTACTTAAAATATAAACCTTCTTTTGCCGAGTGAGTGAAAATCGTATGTTTCATAAATTAAGAATAATGAATCTCTCTCTCTGATCCTTTTAAGAACAACAGAATTAAGCCAGGTACTTGGCAATAAATTGAAGAGAGCTGCATTTTTGATATGTTGTAAGGGAATGTCTGACTAGTGGAAATCCACGTTTGCTACCGAAAAAAAGGGATGGGAAAACTTTTGGTGACCGAAAAACCTCGACATTTTTTATTTATTTATTTCAGTTTTTGGCCTATATCTCCTAATCGGTGCGTTTTTAATAAACATAATTAACATCATTAACCCCATTTTTAAAGTAGATTAAATTTTTTTATAATTTGAGCCCAACCGCAGCTCTGTAGCTCTGATAGATTCTGTGTTACGCCTTTGAAAATTGGTCTTTTTTTCCAAAAAGTCCGAATTTTAAGTTTTGGCCAACTTTCTTGAGGAACACCGACCGATGGAGTAATTCTACGATGAAAGTCAAGGAAGTAAAGACCAATTTTCAAAGGGGCGTAACTCAGAATATGTTACACCTGCAGGCCTAAGTCTGGGCTAAAATTAAAGCTAATTAAATTGAACTTTTTTTAAATGTTTAAAATCAACTTATAATCGTATATATAACTTTTAAATAAACTGTATATTAGAAAAGTTCTAACTTCTTTTTAAAAACAACAGTGTAAAAAAAATTCGAGAAATAATAAAATATTAAATAAATGACGCTGATTATTAATGTAGTTTTTGCGCAGTTTAGCAATAACAAATAAATAACTCAATTTCTGCAATGGTAAGAAAAAGTAGAATCGCTAAAAAAAAAATCATTAAGCAAAAATAATAGTAATAATGAAAAAAAAAAAGAACGACTGCCATTGCCAAAAGGTATTCACATAACAATTACAAAAAATATTCAAAAACTTATTGGAAAAAAAAAAAATTCTTTAAATATCAAGAATATAAAATATCTAGCCCCACTTCTTAATGCTTATAAATTTATTAAGATAATATTAAAAACTGTTCTTGAAACCAAAAGTTATGAAGTAATTAATAATTATCAATTGACCGAATACTTGACTGATCTAAAAAATTATAAATTTGTCTAAAATATTACGCAATTAGTCTTTTTAATAAATAATACCACTGAAATGAATACTCACAACACTATCTTGAGAAGGCACAAATTATGCATTAGTATCAACCCTCACCTGAAACAAAATAAAAAATAAAATGTTAATAGGAACATTAAAATCCTGTTCAGAAGTTCAAAATATGGGGTGATAACTAAGAGAGAGAAGGAAGAATTTATATTTAAAAGAAAATTGGATAATTTAAAAATAAGGACATCTTCACTAGTATTGAATGTGGAATCGGGAGAACTCCAAAAGTGATTTCTTTTTTTTCTTTTTTTTGTTCTAAATATATTTTTTACAAAACTAAAGTGATGGATAGAGTTTGGAAACGAACATTTTTATTTTATTTGTACTAGTCCAAAAAAGAACTTTGAAAAAATCACATTCTCAGTTATATATATATAAAGTCAGAAATAATCAAGCAATAACATATGTAAAGAGAGTTTGTCGGACGGCGCTGCCGCTGGTGCCTGTGGTCCGGTCGGGGTCCCGTGGTGGGGGGCCGTTGGCCTGGGAGGTGGAAGGGAGCTTTAATATATCAATACACGTTATCAGTTAAAGTAAATAAAGGATTAAATAGATACGTTAACATAAACTCCAACAAGATATTTACTAAAGGTATATATATATATATATCAACAAAATCTCATTATCCACTAGCGTTAATGACTTAAAGTTGGCACACCAAAAAAAAAAAAAGTCAGAAATAAACTTTGTTTCACCGCTTCTTCTTAAGAATACCAACTAGTATTACAAACAATATTGACCTCAGGATACAATTGATTATGAGGTCGATTAGCGGCCTTGTGTATGCTGGATAGCGGCCAAAACCATTGGCTTCTACTTGGCCCTCGATCAAGACAATACAACCTCACCTCCAAGGCTCTTCTCTCGTCGGCAGGCTGTCTGCTTTCGGTTGAGCTGATGAATAACGCAAAGGTGCGCCGGTTCGAAGCAACGCGTCGGGCATTTAAGTTTACTCGCGATAAAGAAACAGTTCGATTGCGTTATATATTAAAAAATAAATTCCACACTATCGAAGGAATGTAAGCGTTGTATTTAGAAAGATGGTAAAAAAATGGAATTATAAATATAAATAATACCTCATGAAGGCAGTAGTTATTTCAATTATTACCATAAATACGGACTTAACAGTTCAATACAAACTGCTAGTTATAAAGAATCGCACAAGTTCAAGTACCGATTCATGAACTGAAAATGCGACTCTATTCTGGAGTTATACCAACATATTAAATTGATATTTAGTAGTCATATTAAAAAAAGTAATTCATATTTTACAGAACTATCTAATATTATATAATATTAAGTTTTAGTAAGTATTAAATATTTGTGATTTTATTAAATATTAAGTTTCTTATGTTTCAGACGTGTTATTAATTCATCAGACACCAGTGTTGTGCGGGTAGTGTATTACAAAGCCCCGATCTAGAAAAAGTTGTTGCAACCACGGGCAGGCAAGGGCAGAAAACGGAAATTATTGGCATGAAATAACTATAAGCATATAATAAAAAACAAAGAAGTGCAATAAATAAAATACAGTGCCTATAAGTACTCGTATCACTGAACCCATGAAGGGCCTTTGGATCGGTACATGGTTGAGCCTGAGTGAAACTGTTTCTAGGACATCTTTTGTGCAGGGAGGTGATTTGTCCGAGATCACGATCGACGGCTAGGTTTTTCTACCGATTAAGATTGACCGCTTTATAGTGACTGGGTGAGCCGCAGTAAGGTCTGTTGATCCCTTAGGGTCCATCCGTGGTTGTTAACAGAAGAAGTAAATTGTTGAAATTTCGTAATAATCCGCCTTCGATCCTGAACGAACGCCTCACATATCTTATCTATTTATGAAAACTACGAAAAAATATAATTTACAAAACAAACAGAAAAAAATATTATATATATGATAGCTATTAACGGTGTTGAAAGTGATCAGGAAATTTACACAAACACGTAAAACTTTGACTACACCCCCAAAAAATTGTCAACATAGCTCAAGGTACATACGATCAATTATTTTTCCCCATCGAAAGTTATTAACAATCAAGTAGATACTTTTTCTATTAAAGCTCTAATTTGTTTACTTTTTTTTACAATTACGTTTTTGTTATATTTCCTTTGACTGAAGCTGTACATCATTCTGAGAAACTTACGTTGTTTTGTTTTGTTGTTTTTTTGGTTCCACGGTTAAAGGTGGTGGGGAGCACTTTTGTTTTGGGTAAATGGTAAAAGGTAACTTACGTATGAAATTCCTAAAATGAGAGTTAGCATTAAATAAACACCACTATTCTTTACTGGATTCTAAAAAGAAATGCAGAACTCTTCTATGTTATTCGACGCTAATAGTTTAAATCTGGAATGTTAATAAGATTCCCACGGGTGAATTTAGGATTTCCCTAGCCGATGTGACAACCTCTGAACCATGGGTAAGTGCTAAGATGGTGTGACAGTGGTTAGAAGCGAAATGGGTCTCCAAACCTAACCGCAGTATTATCATCATTATTTTCTGACGTCTCTCACACGCTACAAAATGACAAACAATCTCATTTGCTATACAACAGTCTCACCTCAGGAGATAAGAGAATATTTCCCACGGAATGAGTCTATTACGAGTTCACGAATTAACATTCCACTTGGAGTGACTTACAGGTATATGGCAACTCGGCAAAAGTTTAAGAGAAACATCAGGATTTTTTATTTGATGGAGTGATTATAAATTGAAAATAACGAGAGCATGGTTCTTGAAAGCATGCTTATATATAGATTAATGCTTTTGAAAATATAGCGAAAAATTTAAGAATTGAAACATTGTTTCCTTTAAAATACAATTCTATAAAGACTGGTTGTGAAACAAATAATAAAAACAAACTTAGGATCTTGTGTGCTAAGGTCGAATCATTTTAGTGTTTTTTTCTTTTAACATTACTAAATGCTAGTATGGCTAATCAGATAATGCTGCAGTTGGAGTCCTAACTTTTAATTAATTGGGTTTAATTGGGATAGGTTTCCTTAACGAGTGCCTAGCATTGTACAAACTCGGGACCTCCACTTTACGTTCCTTCCGAAGGATCGCATAACAAGGATTTTTTACTCCCTTTAAAAAAATCATAAGGCCACGTGCGGGGTTGCAAACCCACGATCTTGCTAAACACTAGTACACAAGTGACTCAAGGCATTTTAGTTCCTTTGGGCATTTTGTTACTTTTGAGTTCAACAGGTTTTCGGCTCGTGTGGCATTTTTCACTATTTCATTAGGAATAGATTTGTGACGTAAGAGAGAAGAGGCAGTGGTAAATAGCAGAAATGTCGATGATTTTGGTAATAAAGATATGGGCCTAGGTGGAAGGATCGCATTAAGATCAGTGATACCACGGGTTTCAGCAGTTCATCCATGGAAGTTTGTTAAAAGTTGCGCAATCGAGCCTTGGTAACTAAGAATTTTATTATTGTTACTAGAGATTTTAAATTAATGAGTTCCCATTTCATAATAAAATATACTTTAGAAAGCTTTTAAGGCTTGAGCACTTGAATTTTTGTGCGCCTTAACTTCACTATATATATATATAATTTAGGTCAAATGCTTTCTCTGACATTATAGGATCCTAAACCACGATTTTCGCTAAGATCGCGAATGTGGTAGACCCATATGCTCGGGATTTCGAAAGACTTTAATATCTCGAAACAAACCGCAATGTCATCCATTCTCTCTCACGCTTGCTCGTTTTCGTTTCCTAAGGAGAAATGTCACAGGAGAAGAACTTGTGGTGAATGTGTGGTATTGGTTGTGGAGGAGTTACATGCGGTTCGGAGTCAGTCCGTTCCAACAGGATACGGAAGGCACTCGTTTCACACGGCCTTGTCATCTTAAAAATCAATGACATAAGGTGTACAGAATACTCTGGCAATATTCTGAGAATGAATAATAAACAGCCCATATTCTGGGGTTGTACTGTATTATATAATAATGAGTATTACTATACTCATAATATGAAACAATAAACCAATAGTGGATCCCATTTGCTATTTATCTTCTTTTTTTTTTGAGAAATCCAGACTGTAGGTGTAGGAGAAATAGAGTTTATTGTTAATAAAGTTGGTTTCTGAAGAAGAATTAGTTTCTGTCCGCATTGAAAGATTATACATTTATATTATAATTATTCAATCAATAACTCAATGAGACTTTTGGTACGATTTCAGAATACTGGCGCCTAAACACTTCAAAGCACCTCGCTAGTGATATCAAGCCGTATTTGTAGCAACTGCTTTGTTTTCATATGCAAAATATTGCTCTTTGAATTTTATATTATTTAAAATTATTGCTGTTGTCGACATCCGTTATTGCGCCTAAGGCAGTAATAATTTCAATTACAGTAAAGGCAAAATATGGACTGAAAAGAACCGGGGATTTCGAACATCTCAAGAGCGAGCGTGGCGAATAGACAGCTCTGAACTAAATAAAGCAGTAATAATTATTAATTACATTTATTATTATTGTTATTATTATCATTATTTTTATAACAAGTAAGGCCCCCGAGGACCTAAAGTTAAAAGGATTTATTGGCTTCTTAGTATATTTGTCATTTGAGCGACCGTAATAAGTGAAAATCGACAGTGATAATAATTTATTATAACAATACAAAAAAACTCCTTTCTTGTCAAATTGTAGAATAAACATTGAAAAATTATTTGCTTTCAGCGTCTTCCGTTGCTTTTAAAGCACTTGGAAGAGTTAAACGTCCGAGGTCAATCCAGGATTTAAAGATTAAATGACTTTAAACGCCTATTCGAATAAATTGGCGTCCTGTTCTTCTAAAAGACGTTAGCACAATGTCTTAGAATGTAAAAATTGTTTATCTTTTATTAGGAGAAAGGAAATCCATTTTGAAGTTTTACTTAATTTCAAACAGGAAGAGGAAGGGTTAAATGCGAACGGCAATACAAATAATAATTACGGAAATTTATGATTTATAAATAATTTTATCATGGAGTTTATTGTACGGGACGTGTTTTATCAGGAGATAGAAATATGAATGACCGACCGGCATTCCCAGGTCACGTACCAAGCAGAAAATAATCCAAGATAATACCATCTGACAGGGTAAGATCTTTGCTAAATACCAAATATGGGTTAGGATACCATACATTATCAAATATAAGGTTGTTAATAGATAATATATGTCGTTTTTTCATGACAGTACAAAAAAGCAATAACAATACGGTTTTATCTCATACAAATTAGTTAGTTTTTGTTTTATTTTAGATGAAATAACCTCTGCATATCTTTTGAATGACTCGACAAATAATTAAAAAAAATATAAAGTATCATTAATCACTTTAAATTTCTCAAATAGCAATTCATAACATACGAGACATTATTTGACCAATAGTGAAAATAAAAATTAACTGAAATGAGTTTTTTTTCATCTTTGTCAAGATAACTTACATTGTAGTAAATATTGAAAATGAATATCTGAAATTTATTGCCAAAGTAAAATATCACTTGAATCTTTCCACAAAAAAAATAATCGATTTATAACACCCTTTTTTCAAGTAAAAGAACAAAAAAAAATATTAAATTGAAATGAGACGAGCTCACCAGAGAGAACTAATGTAGTATTGTGGTTTCTACAGTTCATGATCTGTAATGATCAGAACTGGTGAAAATATATATTCTTATTATCTGATACTTGAGAGACTTGGATTAGAATGTTCCGAAACTATTTTAAGTGTAATCTATGTATTTTATTTATAATATGAATAAATAATAAATGATCGCACATCATGAATATATTATACTTAATCTAATTATCTTCTACTTGAGAGGTTGAAGGTTCGAAACTAACTCAAGATTTATTAATTTCTCCAATCATGTAATTTTTGTTTAGAAATAAAAAAGTAATAATTATTGTATACTTATAAATGTAATATGAAAATAATCTTTTGGTCCTAGGTGCTGCCATTGAGACCTATGATGGGGATCCAGGTGTTCTGGGGACAGATGTTGCGGAAGGACACCCGATACAAGAGAGAATGTGGAACACAAGGCGGAGGAAGATGCAATTGAGGACACCTACATAGGCAGGATATCCGCGATTTTCAAGACTTTCATTACTTTCTGATGATTTTTTAAAATTTGTATTATATCTCATGTATCATGAATGATTTATTAACAATAAAAGTCTAGGGTTTTATTGATATTACTTTTCAAAATTCAATTTTTTACTTTAACTTATTTATGCTATCTTCATGTTATTTAATTTCATTTGTAAAAATAAAATAACCAAAATGGTAATATCATTGTTTTAAGAGAACCGACAAAAAAATATACCCCAATACATCAACAATATTTTGGTTATTTGAACTCAGGTATTTCTGTTTATTGCGTTATTTGAATAGCTCGTATACAAAGGTTTATTGTACGTTATTTATTATTGTACTTCTTATCTTGTAACTTCTGAGGCATGTACCTACCTTAATAAAACCTTTACAGACTTTTTATTTCGTGTTTTATTTTGATTATCTTGGAATCTGCTACTTTTTCAAATGGAATATCGTCGTATTTTAGCATATATAAAATTATTAACTTCTTTTACCGATTAATGCGGTTATAAAAACTAAAAAAGCCGTATGCAGAACAAATCTAAGCATAAAAGATCTACCGAAAAAATATTTGAAAAAAAAGTATTAAATGCTCGATCTATCTTATAGTTGAAGGTAAGGAAATAACTGTTCCAACCACATAATAACAAACCAAAACCTTTTTAGTGACACTAAAGTATTTATTTTCAGAACAGAGCAGCAATAAATATTATTTTTGATAACTGATTTAAATAAAATTTACAACATTACATGATAAATATAAAGGAATTTTTAAAATCATTAAACTAATCCTAGTTTTAAATACAGAAAGATCTAGATCGGAAAGGAAAGAGCTAGAATAATAGACCCCATTGTGGACCTTCCAGATCGGACAGACTGTTTCCTGAACTCTTATCGGAGGATGGAATCGTCCCGAGCGGAGAATAACCAAGTCATTAGTCCTTTCGGATATTTGGAAACAGATATTCTTTAGATAGGAAAAAAGAAGACATGACTTTGATCATACCAAATTAAAAGAATATCAGACAATAAGTTTCAGTTTATTTAGTTATAACGGAGCAGGGAGGAGGGTAGCTCGGTATGTCGAGGCAGATATTATATAAACAAAATATAATTTGTTTATATTATATATAATATAATATAAAGACATTATAACAACCAAAGAGCGATCTGCCCTCTCGAGCTCACCCAGCCACTACAAAGTGAGCACTTTTAATGGGTGGAAAACCTAATGGATGAGGGTGATCCAGGGAAAATAACGTCTCTGTACAATCGTTGAACAAACTCTATACGTCCAATACATTCCTTGGATTGTAGTGGTACAGACATTTTACTCCGCTGTTAAGAACTTTATTTTAATGTCATTTTGAGCCGAGTTTATGTGATAATCTCTCTCAGTAGTTCCTAACAAGTAGCTGGCAAATAGTTGATCCCAAGATAGTGTTGTTTTTAATGAAAATTAAAAACGGAATTATAACTCTGTTATGTTTTATAAATGGATGTGGGATGTTATGAGATAAAAAAATAGTATAATAATGTACAATAAACCTTTGGATATTCAACGAGGAATTCAAATAACGGAATAAACAGAATTTCCAGAGTCAAGATATTTTTGCTCCAGTACGTGGCATTAGTGCTTCTCCCTCGTTCCGGACATACAGGTACTTGTAAATCATGTGGAGGGGATAGAATAGTGGAAAAAGAACTATCGACAAGCCAAAAAGCGACACGGTACGTGACAAAGACAAAAGCTTGTGAAGGTGAGGGTGTATTAATACTACCTGCCCAGCTGCATCCTTTGGGCAGCAGGAAATTACATGTTAAAAGCTTTGGGTACGCGAAGAGAGAGAATACGTACCAAAAGAAGTAGGCAATTGATCTGGAATAGACGGCGTTAGAATCACGTGGTTTTTATAAGTCTTTGTTTAGAAGTCAGACTAGCAAGGGACAGAGACCGGGGTGCTGAGATGATTAAGGTATGCAACTCCATGTTTAACGGCAGGAGTTGGAGGAAGAGGAAGTTTATGAAGAAGTTATATACAATTATTTACTACTAATAATGTAAACTATTTATAAACACTTTTATAGAGATTAACAGTAATAACACAAGAAACCGTATCTCAGTCAGCTTGGACACCTACTGCAGATGGAACATAATAGAATCGCTAGCGAGACCTACCGAGCTAAAGTGGACGTAAAACGAGGAAGAGGGGGGCCGAGGAAGAGGGGGGCCGAGGAAGAAGTGGGAATAAGAAGTGAAGGATTGGAGAAGAGAGGACCCCAGTGGAACAGAAGAGTATAGTTGGTGGAAGACCGAAATAGCTGGGGAGGGCTATACAGGATTCCTTTTCACACTGCAAGGGCGGTTTAAGAGAAGAGAATATGATGCTGATTAAAAGTAATAACAAATACAAACCAACTATAAATCCTATTCGATAACTTTTGTTTAATTTTAAAATTATAGAAACCTGGCGGTCGACCTTAAGGTCAGGGAAATCAGCTTCCTGCACAATTGGTGGCTTAGAAATAGTAGACATTCCATCAAGTGGAACAGGGCTTTACACGTTTTACTTTGTGTACCCAAAACTTTTAACACTTACCAATTTCATCGTGCCCCAAGGATCCAGCTTTACACCCTCCATAAACAATATATTGTATTTGTCCCGTGCCATGTCTAGCTACATTATTTATGGCTAGGAGCTGGCTTGTCGAAACTTATTTTTCAACTTGTCTATCACTTACACGTGACTTATTTTAACTTCTTTAACAATTAAAATTTCTGAAATAAAAATAGACTCTCCAGACAACATACCCTTGCCAATTTCAATGAAGTTATTTATTTTCTGTTTGCACAACTGTTTATATTGTTCCTTTTCTAACATTGTTCCAAAGATTTCAAAATATGAAATTCAAATTTTTGACATTCCGAAATCTCTTCACATACTTTAAGTGGTAATATTAAATTTGCACATAATACCCTAAATACTTAATATTTAGTACCTTAACGAAAATGTAAAAACAAAATTAACACTGATGCATCGGATGCTACAAACAAGACGGTAATTTGCAATTATATATACAATATAATAGGTAATGCATTGATGAATTCGGTTTCGTGTAATATACATCGCTTGTTGGAGCAAACGCTTATAAGACACAGTTGAATACAAATTATATGGAAAGTTGACTTGAGAAATACGATAGATGGCGCAACGAGCAACTATTTTCTGGCATTTAGCTGCATTCCACAGGTTCCTCAATCAGGCTTTGAAAGGAACACATTGGCCTTTCACGGATGCGAGGTTCATAGTTAACAAAACGGTGCGAAATGTAAGGCTTATGTAAAGATTATTTATAACCTTTCTATACATATTTTTTTAACTATTCATTAGAGGCCGATAACCTAAAGCGTACGGGAGATCTCAGGTCCTTCGAGAAGCGTTGGATCCGATTACCATCAGCGTCTTTGTTTGTATGGATGAATCGGCCCCGTCTTTTTGTTTTGTCCTGCCCTAACTTGCAACAGAGTTTCAAGTAATTGCTAAGTATCCAGAGTACTGTTATGGATAGGGAATATATTTTAATTAAAATTATTAATCACAATAATTGTTTTTGACTCTGCCTGTTATCAAGAGGTAGAAAAAGATATACAAGAGAAAGAGATTACTCGCGAAGATATTTCTGTAATGCAACCTAACTAGAAACTAGATGCTCACCAGGGTTTTCAGGGAAAACCAAAGCTAAGACGGGAAAGAAATGGATGGAAGGAAGAAATGAGCATTACCGGCGACGAATGAGGGAGTACTGGCCAAATATCAAGGTTAAATAAAAAAGAGACAATTGAAATGGCGTGGTACTTAGTAGGCAATACGAAAAAAAAAATTGTTTTTAACTAAATCAATGGAATTTTTATGATGAATATAAAAGAAAATAATAAAACTGTAAAAGCCTATGGAAATGATCACCATATTATTGGTTGGGGCAGCTACAAGGGTTAGGTAAAGGCCAAATATTGAGTCAAGCCCTCGAAATCAAGATCATAAAATCAAATTTCTGATGAGCCTCAGATAACGCAGAGTTGACTAACTAATCGTAACAAATTCTAATGATTGTGAATTCTACAGCAGATACCATCCATATAATGAATAAAAAGTATATATGAATAGTGTAAATAACAAAATTTCTGTAGTTTTCGTCCAACAGTCAAAATCAAGTTCAAGAACATGAACGTAATTTCAAATATTATCAAATGAAGCAACCTTAAGAATCACTTAATTGTAATCTTAACTTCTATCAAGAAAAATGGAATGTGGTTCATAAAGACTAAGACAGAAAACAACTGTAACCACAACAATTCATGAAGTGCCTCGGGTGCAATGCATACTTTCCAAATCAACTGTTATGGAAAGAGTTAATTCGACCGATAATGCGCCCAACCGCCTATTTAGGATACGAACTTTATAAAGGCTAAGTGAGCTCGAGGAAGATCGAATGATCCCACAGGATCGAAACACGGCTAATGACAGACTAAATAGTTATGTGATACAACCGGTTTCGAACCCCGAACCTATAAATTAATAGCGCCGTATCTTCTTATTCCTTTACAGTCAACTTCAGCAAGTTCCAATTAACTTTTAAAATATTTATTTTAACGCATTAACACAATTTACATTGATTACACACAGGTATATTTGGATTTGTGTATAATTAGTTGCAGATAATTAAGAGGCTAATTATTTAGCAATATTATAAATATTTAACAAAGATAGTATGTCTAATATTAGTTTTATTTTAGTATATAAGGATATGCTTTGTATTTTTGTATATAATATGGAATGGCTATACAATGTATGAATAATGTGCATCGAGAGAAGTGTTGGAATGCAGCGTGGAAATTAGCAAATAGGCGACTAGACCGTTATGCAGCCAAGCCTTCCTCTTCGGTTCTTTGTTGTCAAACCTAACTGAAAAAAAGGTTTTAAGATATATCATTAATAGTCAATCGTCTTTTGATTGTAATTTAACTACTTTGTTCAAAATGAATATAAAAAAATACTAAAACGAATAATTTAGAAAAAAAAAAGGAAGAAGAACTTGACATAAGCACCTCGCAAAAGATAAAAAGATTTTGGAGTAAATAACCAAAATTAAAAACTTTATTGTATTTTTAGCAATAGCAGAGAGGCAGCTCAATGTGTAGAGCGCTGAGTAGCATTGATGAAGATCCTGGATTCGGATCCGGCTGTGATAGATGAATTATATAATCCGTTAAGAGCCATATATGAATCTAGTGTGATATACTGACACTCTTAGGGATCACCCAGTCTCTATCTAGTGAGTACCTTTAATTGAGGAAAATTTGGTCGTACCTCCATATCAGTAGATTAAATAATCTACTATACTATTAGCACTTCTTTCAGCTGTAGAAAAGTTATCTTACGGGTCAACCTATAAAATAAATCATTGCACATAGACAACTCATTCAGCCACAGTGCATTATCATATTTTCTCCACCATGTAGGCATATCTCTCCATGTGATCTTAAGCGTTCTTTGCATTAAGTTTATTGTTATAACAACTATTATAGATTAGTCATAACACTAACTGGGTCGATAAAGAACTGATCTCTATCCGTTATGCTGACATCGTTAGTTGGGGGCATAGCCGAGTACCAGAGTCCAGTTTCCTGTTTTGCATTGTTTTAACCACAAAGCGTTGTTTGCCTTGTTTTAACCACTCTTATACCTCCAGCTTTCATCATAACTTCTTCTACATCCCTATATTCTATAGGGACTCCTGGTGAACTCCTACGACGTATTCCTCATTATTTTTTATATGGCCAAGCCACACGACACCATTTCCTATATTATTTCCACATCCACAACAGTAAGTGACCAACAGTCATTGCCTTCAAAGATGTCCAAGCCCTAAGTTATTACCTGATCATACATTGAAGTCCAACATTATTAAAATGTTTTTGATATTGTTTACATGATGAATTATAACAAGTTCCATTATGCTGACATTGTTTGTAGGTGCACAGACCTGTACAGTCCAGTTCTCTATTTTGTATCACTGTGATAATCAAAATTATGCGTGAGTTCACAGCGTGTCATTCTTCCACCTTTTTTCCTTCTTCTATAATTTATCAGTTCCTCGATCATTATGACACTACATCACTATTTTCCATTCATCCAGAAGTCACCATTTCAACAATTATCTCCATCTCCTTATTATTCTGTTTCGGTTTCATAGTCCCATGTTATTTTTTAATCTGGATCATTTCGAATACTCCCTTGCAGTTAACTGGCCCAATGAGAAAGATTTTTTTAGCCTTAGGACAACTGGAGTCAGCGCATAACCCGACTCTTGAGGAAGCAACCAACTCAGGGTTGTGTGGTGTAGAACTCAAGATCCCAGAGTGTCATTCCCTACTACCGTGACCATTCTATACTGGATTGTAGTCAGCCAAAATAATAAACCTAACGTCCTCAATATTTGAGGAATTGTGTATCTTGAAACGAAAAACTTCTAAGTTTGGGAGAGGGAGTTAAAATTGTTTTTCTGTATCCTTGAAACTAATAAAATATAAATCATGAACAAAATCAGTATGAGAACCAGTAATAAGGATCAATTATTTAAGATAAATTTAGGTCAAATAAAATAATTGTTCATTAAAACAATTACAATAGCTAATTAATATCAAAGTTAATTCGTGATCATCCTACGTTACAAGGCAATATGCATTGTAACTTATAAAAATCTGTAAATAATCTTCAGTGAATTTTCATCTTTGTGCATTGTCGAATATCCATTGTGTTCTTCTTACGGCCGTGGCACGATTTCCACTCTACAGGGGGGCCATGAAGACCTCCACGAACAGCGGAGGATAATGGACTTCTTAGCCGGCGCCCTAGAATACCCGAAGAAAGGAGGTCGCTCCTCCCCTTACATTACAAAGCCACCTCAACTTATTGCCTTGGAAGGTATCCAACGATTGTGATCGACTCGAGAGTATGTTGTAGCGATTTGGTATATTTTCGTATTCACTTCACGAACTTTTCACTTAAAAATCTTTACTTTTAACTTTAATAAGTCTCTGTATTTTTTTAAACTGGTATTTGTTTTGGTATACTTGTAGTTATTTAATTTAGTTTTTAAAAAGTTTCGAAGGTATATTCAACCAAACAATTTCGACAGAGGAATTAAAATGTGAAGAGCTCGGAGAAGCCACATCAAACAGTTAACAAGTTCAATTTTTTTGTGCAAAAACTTTCCATTGTCACTAAAAAATAAAATAAAACAAGACGTGTCACTAAAATCCATGAAGGCTCTTGGATCAAGTATATAGAAGAGACTGTGCAGTTTCACATTCAGGCTACTCTCCCTATTTACCCCCATTATAGATTCTGGGAAGGGTCCCAAGAGGGTATGAAGATTCCACATAGTCCATCTATGGCACTTTGTTTCTCTAAACAATAAACTAGTGTAAGTTGATGTAACATTTTATGAGAGAAAAGGTGCAGGAGAAGCTTCTGGCCTTCACGTACATACCAACCAAGAACATGGTCGCCGACTCCTTGACTAAGGCGCTTGATGTGGATAAGTTCAAAGAGTGTATCAAGTGCCAAGGACTCCACAAATAAGGAGGGTGTTGGATAATCGATTTGTGTATCCATGACAACCATCCCCTCAAACCGGAGATATAGTGTGTGTGTAACCTCCTAGGTTATGTTATATTATTCTATGCCACGTTTTTGTAGACAATCTAAAATATAGCTTACGTTTCATACTATAGTGTCTCTTGTGTCTGGTCCTAATATATCAAAATGTAGTTTAACAGGTTATGACCCAGATGAAAGAAGATCAGTGACAGGTTATTTGTTTATCAAGTGTGGCGCCCCGATATCCTGGTGCACTAAACGACAGCCCACTGTAGCTCTCTCAACAACAGAGGCTGAATACATGTCAATGTCTTCTGCAGCACAGGAAGCTTTATGGTTAAGGGGCCTCTCTGAAGAGATTGAACAGCCTTCAAAGAATCCTACTCAGATCTTCTGCGACAACCAGGGAGCAAGGAATCTGGCACTGAATGGTGCTTATCAGTCAAGGACCAAACATATTGACGTACGGCACCATTTTATGAGAGAAAAGGTGCAGGAGAAGCTTCTGGCCTTCACGTACATACCAACCAAGAACATGGTCGCCGACTCCTTGACTAAGGCGCTTGATGTGGATAAGTTCAAAGAGTGTATCAAGTGCCAAGGACTCCACAAATAAGGAGGGTGTTGGATAATCGATTTGTGTATCCATGACAACCATCCCCTCAAACCGGAGATATAGTGTGTGTGTAACCTCCTAGGTTATGTTATATTATTCTATGCCACGTTTTTGTAGACAATCTAAAATATAGCTTACGTTTCATACTATAGTGTCTCTTGTGTCTGGTCCTAATATATCAAAATGTAGTTTAACAGATGTAACAGAACTATGAAAAGTATTGTACTTAAAAATCAGCATCATGAAGGGAAACAAAGCGTTTCATACATTTATGGATATATTTTAAGGATCGGCTTGTTACATTATTTCAAAGAATCAATGTTGAATCCTTGTATTTTTCACATTTAATTATTAATGAGAATACTTTTTTTATTAAAAGAAGCAACTGAAGGTGTGAAAAATTAAAAATAGGCATTATATATTTGGGTTTGTGCTAATTCGGTATAGCATGTTTAAATGTGCTAGTTCAATTTTAAAATGTGTTTTCTTCTCCTGTTGTTTCTGAGATCTTTTTTTCATTATCACATTACATTGTTATAAGTTTTATAATATTATATTCTATGTGTTAATTTGGGGTTTTTTCTAGAAGACCCGCACCTATTATTTTTATTGATAATTGTTATAACCTAATAGAAATAAAAGAACATATGTTTGTATTTATGTATAATTTGAAACACAACAAATAACCATGACAGTTATAGATTTAAATTTTCAATTTGGAGGACAAAAATCCATAATATTCTTCATGATCTGCTCAAATAAATCCCTGTTTTCGTTTCGTTCTATTTCGACAGACATTCCCTCGGCTCCTATAATTTGTTAATGAACCAATAAGTCATTAGCACATACTTCCCTCAGGAAGTTCTACCAGTCAGTAATTGTACTATTGGACATATTTTATTTACGTTTGCAGAAGTTTATTAATGACACTAAGAGCATATAAATAAAATAGATGGTCTTATAGGAAGTTTACTCCACTCAAACCAAGTACCTGCTCTCATGACCTTCTCTTCTCTCTAATCTCGTCTACTACGTCTAAATACGTGCATTTCCATCTTGAATAACGATTTTCACAAGTATTGAAGTTCACTTCACGTCCCTTGGAACAGAGTCTTTTTTTGATGTATAATACCCTTATCTTGAGCATATTTAATGCTTGATTCTTGATTTTTAACTATTGTATTTTCGCCAATACAATAGTTTGGCGAAAATACAATAGTTCTGAGAAATTCATTTTAATGACATATGTATTATAAGTGAACTACATGATTTTATCTTCCTTTAAATTTTTATTTCAAGTAGGTTACAACAGTTATTAATTAAAAGTAACTGATAGTAATAGTAACTGGTGGGGATCTTCTAGAAAAGACCCTTAATTTGTAATATCACAGTTTGATTTATTCAATAAATATAATATCTTGTCACACGTTAACAACTGACTCATTATACTATTTGTGTTATTATGATTATAAATTTTTGTATTCGTATTTGTTTCTTGCTATTTATCAACACAAACTTTTAAGGAAATTAAACAGAAATAAATTGTTGTATCTCGAAAAATCCATCGCAGTCAATTTAAATATGATGGTAACTTATTGGGACAGACACTTTTCTTCCCTATTAATCATGAATTAATTTAAAAAAACATGCGCATACGTATTAGACACACATTCTCAGAAACCACATGGAGCCTTCTTGGCACAATTTTTTTTTTAACTTATGAACTGTTCAGGAGAAGACACGATTTCTTAACAGAAATACGTGGCCGCACGTACTTCACGATAAAGTTTTTTGTCCGAAATCTTGTTCAATGACGTTCAATTACGATGGTTTGTTCATTTAACTTCACTTTATGCTGCTGTGGCTAATCGGACGATGCTACAGTGGGAGCTCTAAATTTTGCCTATCCAGGTTTAATTAGGATAGGGATTTTTAACCAGTACCTGACATCGTACATCCCCGTTTAACGTTCTTTCCGAAGGACGGTGTAACTAAGGATTTTTTACTCCCTTAAATGTCACCTGCCGGGCTACGACCCCGCGATCTTGGGCTTAGTAGAATGTTACGCTAACCACTAGACCACAGGTGACCTTTTGCTACGATAGTTAGATTTAATTTCGATAGTTAAATAATTAATATAAATTAAGTTTATGTATATATATAAATTAAATAATAACATCAACAGAAATAGCAGCTCTTCGGATTGAAGCTACTGTTACATTGAAAACTGTGATTATAAACATGGAAATTACCCTCAGAGTATTAAATATGCTAATTTTGCTAGCATATATTAGAATATTTAAATCGAAAAATACATTCAGTGCCTTAACGAACGAGTGAAAAATTAACAATTACCGACATTTTTCTCTGTTGATATAAATAAACTTATATATCCTGGTAAATCTGCCATTTTTTATTTATTTTTTAATATTTTTTCAGGGAAGTAATAAAACAGAGATGGGTTCCCCCTTCCCTCGGGGTCTGGCTTAATTTTCCTCTTCTTTTGTAGATGGAAATAATAGTGCAACAAATCTCTCCAAGAAGCATTTAGAGTGCCAACTCTCTGAGGTTATATTAAAAGCTTTTTTTTCTTTTCCTATTTTTTTTAATTATAAAAAAAACTCAGAAAAAGTAGGAAAATTATTCATTGTAAATCTTAACAAATTTGCTCTTTAATGTTCATTAAAACCCCGGACTATTATTTATAATTTTAACCCCTCAGCTCTGATTATTTTTTAGTTCTTAGTTTTAAGCACGAAATAGTAATATGGTTTAATTAATTACTTTAAGGAAGGATTAAATTAGTCATAAAAAGTATTTATTTAAAATTGAAATTCATTGTATTGTTGCAACATTGAGCTATATTAAACTTACTAAGCCATTCTTTATGTAAAAAAAATTGGAGGCAATTGTTAACATAACAATGTGAAGGAATAATGTGTTAACGGGGAGTCAAATAGTCGCCCGGAGGTTTGGTCATTTGACGGTGTACTTCGGGGAAAGACCGTCATATATCCTCACTTGCTTCAGTGAGAATTGAAACAGGTAACAGAAAATGTCGTCATTTATGGTAACAATATTGCTCTGTGCTGTAATACACTGAAAAAATATGGTACTTTTAAAAATTAATTTAGTTGATTTTAATTGATAAAAAAAAACTTTTTAATTCAATCTAATGAGTCTTCTTTTTAAACATTTAAAAAAAATGCGTTTACAAAACTTCCCTTATTGTGTGTTGAATTAGGAAGTAAAAATAACGGGTAAATGAAGAACTTAAATATTTGTTATTATTTTTCCAGGAAATTTGTTTAAAAATGAGGATACAATCGAAAATGGATTAAGCTGTGTGCGCCCGTGTCTGAGAGAGGAAAAAACTTCAACAACAGATCTTCAAACAATTTTCGCCAAGATGTCTAACACCAAAAACTAACTTCAAAACACAACATGAGAAAGGTGGAAGGAAGTAAGATGAAAGCGCTAGATGTAAACACTACCGTGCTGTTTTCGAATCACGTGTTGTACAACAGAGGTGCGACACATACAACACATGTCGTAAACAACAATGAACACTTTCCCAAGCTGGGTGCCCGCGCTTTCACAAGTGAAATAGGTTCTCCTAAAGGATCTAAGGCCAATGAAAGAAGTTTCACCGAAGAGAGATAGACCAGAAGTACAGAACAAGAGGACTTGGTGGAAAATAAGTGTTACGGGTGGGTCTAGGGTTCGAAAGCGTGTGACATGAACGAAACAAAATGGCGACGACATGTTTAGAAAAAGAACTTAGCTATATTGTTGAGTTTATACTATAATGTTAATACAAAATACAAATGAATTAAGTTATAGATTGATTCTGGTGCATTCCATAATTTAAAAAAAAATTAAATGAAATTTCGTACTCGTTTTGTAGCGTATTTTGTGGGCTAAAAATCTATTAAAAACCAGTATGGTATTCGAAAATAAATTGTTGGGTAAAATATTCAGCCCAAAAAAAAAAAGAATGGAGAAAAAAGGAGGTTATACAACGCGAAATTACAGAGCCTCCACCGGGTTAATATAAGAATGAGGATTAAGATGGATTTGTACGTTGTTGGACTCAGTAAAGAACGAATACCTACAAAGATAATTAGTGCTGAGCCGACTGGCAACCGTCTGAGGGTTAGACCAAGGCGTAGATGAGAGGACTGCGTTAAGGGTGATCTTACAGATTAGAGGTTGAAAGGTGATCCATGGATAGGTGTTTGTAAGCAGTGATTGCTGGTATTGGCGTCGATCCTAGCTAAGCCTTTTATTATTATTTCTGGTTTTATGTTACATTTAGTTATCATTAAATAATATTAATAAATTAATCACTAAAAAAAGTAAATGTAATTTACAAGGGTTACGTCACTAGCCACCAACCTCTATCATTTTTCGATATTTACGTTACGAAATTTGTAGTTTTCCAAAGTAACATTGTGCACCTATTTTAGAACTACGAGTACTTTAGAAATTTTCAGAAATTTGTTTTCACTGTCGGGCAATATTTCCTCTTCTTTCAATCTTAGATAATTATCAAATTCTTTCTGAATTTATATTTATCCAATTTTTAATAACGCTAACAATAAGAAATAGTTATCACATCAATAAATGAAAAAACAAATAAAGTCACTCGGAAGGCAATCGGAAAATTCGGCTGATATTGATCATCATTCTTCAATAATGAATAATTTCAATTTCGTATTTTTTTTTGTTATTGAGAGGTTGTTCATGTGGCGAGGGTGTACACAATCATGCAAACTAACAATTCTTAAAGACTTGGTTACTGTAATATTATTACTATAAGACCTTAAAACGTAGATTTGAAAAAGATATGAAATATTCCAAACTCTCAAAACTTCCTCTTACTATCTTACTATCCACATTACATTTTGCTTAATGAAAGTAAAACTTTACAGAAATAAAAGTTAAAATATTCATCTTATAAGATATAAGTTATTCGTTAGAGTAAATTCATCTCGTATTAATTAAAAATTAAATAATCCTGAACAAAGAAGGGTCGTGGGTTTGGTAGGTACCTGGGTGGGCAGCGATTATATAAGGAGATGATGTGGTCAACCGCCACAACCACTAGGTTCTTCCTCCAACAAACAGTAATATGTTGTAGAGGCTGTTGAGAGACTTTGACAGAAGATAGGGGTGTTAAAAAATCGGTAATAACGTCGAATTTTCGATAGCTCGATAAAAAGTAATATCGACAAAACTATGAGTATTGCAAATATGAGAAAACCTATATTTTTTCCTTAAAAAAAAAGAAAGACAAGCAAAGTACGAATACAATTTGTAATGAACACTACATGTCAGCCATCTAGACAGTTGACATTTCTACGGTTCTATGGTCAGGTTTATTTCTTCAATATTAAACTTTTGAATTTTATATCCTATTTAATGTAAACCTTCTTCACCTTTTAAATGTCAAAAAAATCGATTTCGATACAATTTAAACCTATGAACAAATTATACAAATCCACCTTTTTATTCCTTAGTCTACTCCTTTAAAAAATAACTATATCTAGTCTCGAAATATTAATATATCGTTCTTATGGGCCCAGGAAGACTCCCCCACGCCAGATGAAACTGATTAAAAACATTATCAGTCTTAGTTGGAATCAAACCAGAATATGAAGCTGGAATATGAAGTCCAGAAACTTGCCCATAAAGCTTTTAATAAATTGCCTGATAAATAATTATCAAAATATAATTGTAATATTGTTAAAGAGGAATGTTTGCAGACCTAGATACCTATGACGAAGTTGAGGATGTTAGTTAGAAAGTAGGATGAAATTGTCATAAAGATGAGAAATGAAATAGGAAAATGGTTATAGATGGCAAACTAGAAAAAGATTAAAATGTCAGATGGATGCCATTGAGTACGAGGGTAGAATCTGGGGTATGCTTTACCAAGCGAGGCGAATGTGATTTACATGTAAATGTTTTTTTTTTTTTTGTTTTTTTTTCAGCAGATTTTTTTATTCGACAAATAAAGTACAAAGTTTAAAGAAATTAAGTCCCATTAAAATTATATTATGCCACGCCCGTAGACTCAAACTGTTAGCTGAATATTGAGAGGCTGCTCAACATTGTCGAATAGCTGATTCACAGGGCTTACTCATCAATCTAAACGGGGCAATTGTGTTTAGAAATAGCCATTAGAATATAAACACTGTTGTTCAAACATAAAAGTATATTAAAGCAGAAAGAGACGTGGAATAATTGTTATGACATATATGAAAAAATTCTGCACTAGAAGCCGTAAGTCATCCAGTAAGCCAATTTAGGCATCGTTAGAATAAAGGAGAATCATAAAATTAAGGATGTATATACATATATAAGCAAAAGATAGTTAAAATAATGACATAAAGCCAAAGCCAAAACAACAAATAAAGTATTAGGAAGGTTATACGACTGGGAAAGGTTACATAAAACAACTAATAATAAATAAAATTTGACATACTAAGAATCCAAAAAAGGGGCTAGGAAAAAAAAATAAAATAAAATAAACTACATGGACAGGATATTCAATACCAAAAGCTTAAAAAGAGAAATAAGTAAATGCTAGTTTATAACTGAAAAAAATCCAAACAAGAAGGCTTAAGCCTCTTGAATTTTTATTTTATTTTTACAAATCTTTAGTTTACAATACTCCTTCTGTCCAGATGGATTGGGTAAATACCGCCTGTTATTTTTGTTCTATTTTAGTTTTGAAATTTAAGATATTTTGTTTATAGTTTTTTTCCGAACATATCACAACGATGTATTTTGGAATTCCAACAAAATCTCTATTAAAGCATTTTTACAATAAAAAATCAAGCAATTGAACTTATTTTAGGTAATACATAAATTCAGAATGAAACAAATAATTAAAATCGCTGTAGAATCAATAATATTAAGTTATAAAACTACAATGCCATGCACTGAACAGAAATACAAAGATACCGTAGTTATTGAGTGGTTGTGTGACATAAACGTTATTGCCGAAATTCTCTCACGTAGAACTGAAGTGAAAACGTGCAAATAATTGACGCATAACATCCATTATATCTTTCTTTGAACTCTCAAGAGCAAATGAACTTCATCAGTTCATGTTCCTGTTATTGACAATTACGATCATTTTTTGTGACGTTTGGAACTCTATTGTACAGTGGGACCCTTTTATTTTATTTATTAAAATAAAAACGAAATATACAATTACACTATAGTAACAAGAATTAGTTGATTCATGCAAAACAATACAATGTTTTTACAAAATTATTAAATAGTGTCTTATAGTTTCAGTTTCATCATTTAAATGCAAGAACGGATACGTCACTATCTACAAGGAGACATTTTTTGGTACAAGTCGTGGGAAACTTACCAAAAGTTTTAAAATCATGCGGAACTTAAGCATGCATACAAGATTTACCCTTTTAAATCCCAAAATATCTAATATAATTCAATATATTTATCGTAGTCAATAATTTTCGTTATAAAAATATCTGGAGGAATAAAACATCGATATTTGTTTCTTCGATAAGTATGGATAAGTATATGGCAATTATAATTAAAAATACGCCTATTATTCCTCTTCTCTCCACTAAAAAATGACTCAATCAGCTCTGAAGGAATCAATTTAAGAAGCAATTATATGATTAAACTCATCAGCTACTGGATTGGGCCGAGGCTAGCTCAACTGCTACAATGGAAGTATAAATTCAATCCAATTATTTTATTAGGGCGTTGTGTTGTCAAAAAAAAAAGAAAAGAACATAAATAGAGGTTACATAAACTATTGTTAAATAACAGCCGGAGAAAACAAAGGTTTTCTTAAAGTGTCAGCAAATTTGTCATATAATAATATGGCAGGTTTAAATCTTTTCTGAGATATAATATATTACTGTCACGGGAGAACAGCCCTAACAGTGAGATAGTGAGAGACTGCAACAATATCCTTTTTAAGGTATTATAATTTTTAAATATATTATTTTGAAGAGAAAAGATATGTCCAGGACTGGGTTTCGAACCCGGGTCTCCCATGTTCCGGTCATGTTACTCTGCCACTTGAGCTATCCTGGCTCGCATCTCGGTCAGACAAATCCATTCTCTTCACTGATCCCATATCCCCGTGTACTCGCAATTTGCGATGTATACAAGGGTTTAGTTCTAAGTATACCTTGTGACAGTTGAAAAAAATCACGTGATCACGGTATAACTTGTGTGCCTATTGTACAATAATTCAGTAGGAGAAAAAGTGATACAGTATCAAATTAAAATATCTCTGTGGCGCATCAAAGATTAATTAAATAGCACTCATTACCGGTTAATCGTCTATACATAACGTTTAATATATTATATCCATTGATATAAAATTGACAAATACTAAGGTAACAAAGAATTCGTTTATATTTGAATATATTTTTGAAGCGAACTTTGTTTGATGTCTAGAAACAGCACTATATCGGTTTGACTGGACCCGAAAAAAATCGATTATATTTCTTTAAAAAATGTAGCAAATTTTACTCCGTATTTTACTAATACTTTATTAACTTGTTTTTTAATTTACAGACAAAGTTTCGATATAATCGAAAGAGTAAAGAAAAAGTTAATGAGGCAATAAATAATATGAAATAAGTTAAATTTATTTTTGTGCGTGAAGGTAAGGGGCGATATTTGTCTTGTTTCATTAGGCTGATAAGCAGATTAGTTAAAATTGATAAGAAAAAAAGTGTGGCAGTTTACTATCAATGTGAATGCAAGTTGGCTGTTAACGCGACAGTAGCAGAAGGTATAGCGCAAACGTTCACTTTTCCCAATCCTGTTTTCATATATTTTTTTTAGTCCCGTCTTGTTTTACTCTACAACTCTTTCTCTACTAAAACTGTTTCTTTACATATAAGTACCTGTACTATATAATATTAATATGGACTGTAATCAACAAGAAAAGGGATCTATCACTAAACATGTACCAATCCAAAAACACCTGTACCACTACAACCCATGAAGGTTCTTCGGTTAAGTCTATGGTAGAGACAGCATTATTTTTAAAGCAACCGTTCTGATGATAGGTGATTTTGTGGAGATCAGACTCAACAACTAGGTTTCCCCTTCAATCCACAATAATACAATTATTGAATAATTTATGATTAGTAGAGCTGCTAACGACTACTCAGCCTTAAATAATATAAAGGTTTTATGGCGGTGTGATTTTGCCGGAAGGAAAGCAGGAAATCCAAGTGCACTTCCTGCGGAATTACAAACCGTAGAGCCCTGCCATCTGTATATCTATATCACTGCCTCCTCAATATCAATCGTCACATTTAATCCTAATAACTTTCTCCTAGGAAAAAAAATATTGGATTAAATCTTACCATTGTACATAGACTTTTCTTAGCACACTGCACAGTTAAGATTTGCTTTCGGTATGATGAATGATGAAAATTATTTCATTCTAGTAACACAATTACTAAGGTTGTTTAAGTTATGAGGCTATAAACTGAAGGTTAATTTTGACGATTTTCATTTCTCAGTGCTATTCTGACATGAGTTCACGTTGCTTGACAACACATCCCTTCAAAAGTTTACACTATATCCATGAACAATACAATAAAAAAAATGTTTTTAAGAGAAAAGTCCTTGTCCCGCCCGGGATTCGAACCGCCTCACCGTGGCAACCTCTACCCATTTGAGCTACCGGGGTCGCCCCCCCCCCCACCTAGGACAAATCTCTTCTCTTCACCAATCCCATATCCCCCGTGTTCTCGCAATTTTACGATGTATACAGTAGGAAGAATGTTCATTGAACATTACTTTTAATTTTAGGATCTTGTTGACTTACGCATTATATTATTTATAATTTTTTAATCATTGCTTTAATTTTTAAATATTTTTATTTTGAAGAGAAAAGATTAGCCCCCGTACGGGATTCGAACCCGCGTCGTCCGCCTCATCGTTGCAACACTCTAACCATTTGAGTTACCGGGGTAGTCCCCCACCTAGGACAAATCTGTTCTCTTCACCGATCCCATATCCTCAGTGTTCTCGCAATTTTGCGATGTATACACGAGGAAGAATGTTCATTGAACAATACTTTAAATTTTAGGATCTTGTTGACTTACGTCATTATATTATTTATAATTGTTTAATCATTGCTTTAATTTTTAAATATTTTTATTTTTAATTTGATTTTATCTTTTATCTTCAAAATAAGAACAGATGTGTCCTAGGTGAGTGGCGAACGCGGTAGCTGAAATGGTTAGAGCGTTGCCACGGTGAGGCAGACGACCCGGGTTCGAATCCCGGCCGGGAGCAAATCTTTTCTCTTCAAAATAAAAATATTAAAAAATTAAAGCAATGATTAAAAAATTATAATAAATTAAGAATAATTTTTAATACGACATATACAGAACTGAAATACAGGGATACATAATATATGGATATCACTCTCGTTATTTTTTCGCGATGAATCGAGTCTCACTTACTTGCCTTTAACTACTAAGTCTATTAGAAAGTTGACAGAATAATAGCCTTCTTTCACAAATAGGTAGGACAAGCTAAATAATCGAAAACTGATATCGTAGATCGATTCACTAAATGATCGATTATGCATATACAATGTTATCTGAACTACGATCAGTAATTTCTGATATAAAGTACAGACAGATCTTTATAGTGTTGCATAGAACCTTAGAGATGCTTATTGTCTTCTACAATGCTATAAGCATTTCTCTCCAAACATTTTTATAAATGGATCGTGAGATATGACACAAGGGAAATGTTTATTAGTGCCTATTTTTTAAATAATATTAATCGGTGTTGACAGATTGAGGTTTTTTCTTTAATTATTAGAATGTTTTTTACTAGGAAATGCGTTTATCATTTTTTATCTAATTTCTTTAGTGAAAATTAAACCTTTAGTTTTTAATTAATTTATTTTGCTTTACACTGATTTTCCAAAAGTGAAGTGTGACATGTTAATAAAAGAAATGCTGGTTCTGAATTGAAATATTCTATACGTACGATATACAGGGTGACTGGTAATTATTGGCGGAGCCGTTAAGGGGTGATAGTATGAGACAATTCCAGCCGATATTACTATGAGACCTACTGTCCTAAAGTTAACCCTTTTCAAGATATTCCTACTTAAAGAATTTTACAAAAAAATCCTATTTAAAATAACTATAAATCGTCAAAGCAGGGTTCTCCATTTTCCCTTTTCCATCGATCATATATCCGTGATTTCTTAACCGATTTTTGATTTTAATACCTCATTTGAATTATGTATACATTATCTAATCCACATATTCGACGCATCAAACTGGCGCTATCCTAATAAGAGAGACAAAATATGAAGGCATAATAAGCTCTACTAGCCGTGCGAAGCAGGTTGCTAGTTAATTTATAAATAAATAAAATATCATTGTAAAATATGATAATAAAATGTTGCACAAAGCATATATTTTGCAAAAGAGTTATTATTATGGCATGCCCAAATCCAAATCAGTTCAATTTAATAAAAATTACACCTTGATACTGCGAAGAGCCAGAAAGGAATCATATCATACAAAAATGGAAAATAAATTATCGCATCCATCCCAACAATGGATGTCCATAATTGATCGATGTCCTACTTCAAGAATCAACGAAAGGTCCAGGAGAAATCGATTAGGGGTAAATCCTTTCTTTTGACATTCAATATTAGGAAACCAGGATCTATAAGCTATTTTCGAATGAATCAATGACAATATTTCCTTTTGAATAATTCTATCCTAACTGGCTGAAGAAGATGACATAATCGATAGTCCTTTTTCGATAGCAACAAACCTACTAAGAGCGAATTTTCTAGGTCACCGGAAGCTGAACCTCGGTTTCACTCCTTTCTTCTCCTGTACTTATCCGCAATATCATTTCCAGGTATCGGTATAAAACAATTGTGTTTATAAATAAGAGACAATAACCTCAAAGAAACGAATCAAATATTTAATATCACTGAGCAATTTAAAATATGTATGATAGTCATGGAGAGTGTTGAGATGGTTAAAATTTGGTATCACAGTTTTTTAAAGAACGATTTGAGTTAAAAAAGTTTAAAATGCTCTGTGTGTGTGTGTGCATATACACAGTGGTGTATGTGTATGTTTTTATGGTAAATTTAGCTCATAAACCGAATGTGGTAAACAAATAAAAATACTCAGAATATAAATCAAAAACAAATGGAATTAACTCACTTCCTCCCAATATCAGGCATGCCAATTATACCAATCATCATGGCTTGAGAAGTTGGATTATTTAATTTTTTTATTTCATTTATTCTGTATATCAAATGAGAAGTGTATATTTTAATGACTAAGTTTTTGTTCAAGGCAATTTTCTTCTCATGTTGGATTATTTATTACTAACACTGTTATAATGTTTCACAATAATAATTTTCCTTTTTTATTTATTTATGTTTATTGTTTTTATTTATTAGCAAGTTTTTATTGATCATTTCAATATGTATCTATAAAAGTTTTATTCTTTTAAAGCTAATACAGCATTAATATTCCAAAGAAGCCATGTCCAGAATAAAGATTTATTTTTTATTTTATTCTATACCATTTTGGGGCGACCTGTGGTCTAGTGGTTAGCATAACAAACTGCTATGCCCAAGATCGCGGGTTCCCCTGGGTTAGACCGGCAGGTGGCCCTAGGATTTTTTAAAGGAAAAAAAAAATCTTTGGTTGTGCCGTCCTTCGGAAGGGACGTTAAACGGGGGTCCCGAGCCTGTACGATGTCAGGTACTCGTTAAAAATACCTATCCAATTTAAACCTGGATAGGCAAAATTTACATCTCCCAATGTAGTATCGTCTGATTAGCCTTAGCAGCATAAAGTGAAGCTAAATGAACAAACAAACAAACTATACGATTTTTTACTGTGTTTTTATTATAAAAAAGTTATGTGATGATGTCGTAAAGTAATAAATTTGATTTATTTTTATAGAAGATAGATTAATTTATAACTATAGTTTTCAGTTCTTTTTATTCGACTATAAACGATAACTGTGGTGTCAACACTGGTTTGTAAAATGTCAATAATCTAGCTCATTTACTTATCAAAGATAACATAAAAATTTGAAAACGTTTTATTTAACATTATTTTGGCATGATAACACCAATCATATGAAATCGTTATCTAACTGAATTATTAAAAATAGAAAAATAAAACAGCAGTTATATGAAATGATTGGTTAGTTTTAGTTGATCAAAAATATCCAATAAATTAAACGTAACTATTTTCGGTTTTTCCAAACTTCAAGGTGAGCTGTATAAACCGTACGGTGTACGAAATTCATTTTTAGAGAAGATTTTACTTGGGTTTTAAAAACAAAACAAAACAAAAAAAAATAATCTTTTGGATTCAATAAACTTTGAAAATGGTAAGTAATATAAGACCAGCCAAATATTAGGAATATATATAAACATAATTATAACATTAAGTCAATTTATGTAGCATAAACATTTTTCAAGGGGCGGAAGAATTATATATATTTTTCAAAATTTTAAATTGTAATAATATTTTTCGATTCAAACAAAATCATTAAGTTTTAAGATAGGTTTTAATATTAAACCAAGTTCATTATTGACTTCCTGACATTCGATATAAAAGGAATACAGTTATACGACTGTTAATCATGTCATATGTACACTCGGAAGGATCGATATAAAAGACGAATTAAAAAAGAGCGTCGTGGAGCCCACAGAGCCCCATGGTGGATATCCGTAAATCATACGTATCCAGGCCAGGTACTCGAAAGAATATTTTAGGACGTTGGAAGAATGTAGGAGTCTTAACATCCAGTTTATATTGTTAAATAAAATAATAAAGCTTAGCGAACCCAAAGAATCAATGCCAATGCCACCAATCTCTGCGGACTAATACGTAAATCCCAAAAAGTAAGATCAATCCTGCCAACTACGCCTGGCTCTACAGGAAGGAAGTTTACTAGTCGGGGCTCAGCGCTCACTAACTTAACAGAAATTTGTTCGTTGACAAGCCCAAAAACTTCACAAGCTCATCCCAGCCTTCGCGATGTTATCAATATATTCACAGGTTGTATGCTCAGCAGTTTCGCAGTATAATCCCCTAATTTTTTCAGCGGTCTATTTATTTTTCTGGCCGAAATATCTAAAAGTTCATCAATCAACGATAACGGTCATGTATGACATCCTTTAAGGAAAGTAGGATGATAGTTTTATAAATTCTAATTTCTAAATCAATAACAAGGAGTAGGGCTTATTGTTAATGATAAATAAGATTTCTTGTTTTATGATTTGCATAAAAAAATTAATGACCCAAAAACCTATGATTAAAGTTGAGTACGGTTGTAGAACATGGAGTAATAATTTACTTAATTTCTTTACAAAATAGTCTCTCCTAATTTCATTACTATTCCTACACGAGAATTAAAATATATGCGGATATTTAAAGGAGAACGAACCTAAAGTTTGAATATAAGCTAAAAAAACAAGTAAATCGTTCCTTTGATAATAAAGCTTTAACAGGACAATAATCTTCATAATAATATATGAAATATATAAATAACGCGGAATAGCGGAGGACCCAGTCAATATCATAGATGTTATATTAACTACATACGTACATAGGAAAGATTAAAATGGGCTAGTAAAGCTGTTGGCTTAGTAAAGGAAGGATTCCTAAAAATGTAATAAGCGCTGAGCCGACAGGTGAACGCCCAAGGAGTATACTGAGGCGTAGTGGTAGGATTACGTAAAGAGTGATCATAAAGATTCGTGTAATAGAAGATTGTAAAACGTTTTCGTTCAGCCTTTTATTATTAGTAATCATCTTATGCAGATACAGGAATACCAAAAATGTATATTTTTTCCAGCGGGAAGTGATATCGGTGCACACAGGACAGGCCGGGGTGCAGCTAGGCGACTGCTGCTGGGAGCTGTATTGTATAGAGCACAAGTTGGACCCGAGGGGGGGCTTGTCCCCAGTGCGGGGTACCGATCCACCCAGCGACACCTTTTGCGATGGCTTCAACTCCTTCTTCATGGAGATGCAGACCGGCAACTTCGCTCCCAGGGCTGTTCTCGTCGATCTGGAGTCGACGCCTATAGGTATGTGGCAACTTGGACAACAGTTTTTTCAAGATGATTCGAAATATAGAAAATATTAATTTCTAGGAATTGGTTTGTAACTGGGCCCAATAACTTCACAAGACTAAATCTAGGCGATACTATGACTCAAATACATTGACCTTGTGAATGCTGTGCTATTCCGCGTTGTGTAACCTTTTATATTCCCTGACGGATTCGTTATTTTTCGTACCCAATATTCTACTGTGTACCTTGTTTTCGAATACCTAAACACACTGTTCATCCTAAGCTTCCAAGTTTCACACACGCATATCGCACTAGTCTTCCTAAAGTGACACAGCTTGTGTTTTTGGTAATGTCCAAGAAAGAAATAGGTAAATACCTCTCTATCACTCATCAAAACTGTATCGACCTAGCGCCAGAGCATGTCAGCCTAAAGGCACTCTTAGTGTCCTAATGCTACCCCCCTCCTTAGGCAAGAGTGGCACATTGTCAGCTGAGTTTTGAATCTTGTGGTGAACCAAAGTTTAAAAGTGCATCATTTCGAATTGCGATATTGTTACTGTTTCAGAATTCAACAAGACTTTCTTCTGCTACTAATAGTTTTTCCTAAAATCTAGGTTTTTGACTAGTGTCACTTTAGAAGCACTAGTGCGACCAAACTGTGAGAAATATTACTTAAAAAACTTTAACGCTTTGGACAAAAAAAACGGGACCCAATTACTAAATGAAAATGCACAACAATAATAAAATAATTATCAGGGTATATTGGTGAAATTTCCAAGTACCTCCTGATTCGCCTCTGTCTGGTGGTTCTTTATTGTGTATCATTCCACCAATGGAATATACATAATAATGATAAATATATAATAACAATCATAGAATATACATAATAAAAATACAAATTTAGTTTGTTTTTTATATATTTTTTTCGTATAACAATTCCCAGATGTTGACTCATAACCTTACTTATCTTTTAAATTGTGTGTGGTTGTCTGATGGTTCTGTATCTTGTTTATCCTTTTTCGGACAGTAGATGTTAGCTGTGACAATCTTAACTTATTATTTTAAGTATTATTTGTCTCTCTATTTAAATTTTCCACTATATTTAAAGACAAGAGGCTTTCCGTGTTACTTTGAGTAGTTTGAAGTTCTACCACATTGACTAACACTCATTCAGAGCGCTTCTAAAAGAAACGAGTATTCCTGAATGAAAACAAGCTAAATTTACCTTTTTTTTATTGATTGATATCGATTTAGATAAATAATATCTTTCATCGAAGTAGATATAAAAAACTCGGTTGTATTGAAGCTAAAATAATACCGACTTTATTTCTTTTGATTCGTTCCCATGAAAGTTGAATGAAATCTAAAGAACCATAAATACTTTGAATAAGTCGGAATTATTATTAACAAGTTATTAAAATTCTCGGTAGTAAAATACATTTTTGTTAGTAGTTTGTTTTACTACGTAACGAATTAGGGTTTCTAATTCAAAGCTAACTTTCTAAACATAATCTTGAGTTTTATACTTCACGAATATTTAATCATATGTAGAATGATTTTGATTTGTTTTAGAGAAACTTTAATGATAAAATCAGGTCGGATTATTTACTCATTTACCGGGGCTTTGGATAAGAGCCCATGCTTGTGGCATTGGAAAGTAAGAACTCGTAAAAAAATGTAGGTCATCTGCTGCATAACTGAATCGTTTTCTAATATTTTAGAGTAATATTCATAATCTTCGCTGTTCTATTTTATGTAACGAAGCAAGTGATAACGAAGTGTTTGGATGGACCTGAGAGCAGCCCGAACAAAGCGGTTAGGGAGCGCTGCAAGGTACCAGGGCGTCTTCCGGATATATGCACTCACGCTATTGTTTGTACATAAATCGAGTTACCATGTTATCAAGAATGAGTCATATGTAGGAAATGTATAATTCATGCAACATTCTTATCTACATAAGGATATATAATGTTCATAAGTAATTTCTAAATTCGAACATGTTTGTTATTTTTGTTAGAATGGAAGATTCGCCACAGTTTTATAAATACAAATAACCAGTAATCCATATCAAAATATTTATTAGAGAAATAAAATAAATGGCACACAAAAATTGGCCCACGTTAATTTTGATTCCAGAAGATGAGTGTAAAACTTCCAAAGACTTTTCATGGTATCTTGAACTGCCATCACCATCATAATCCATCCTCACCCACCGCCTAAGTAGTGTAAGAAGACCCTTTGAAGAGCTTAATCCAGTTGTCTCTGTCCTGTACCAGCACATTTCTTCTATTCCAATCCATTCCTCTTTTCCGGAAAGCCTCCTTCACTCCGTCTTCCCACATTAGTCTTGGTGTTCCTCTCCCTCTCTTGCCCTCCACTTTACTTTTGTATGGACATTTTGCTGTGAGGCTTGACCCTAAAATAACAAAGGTCCAAACCATCTGATCCTGTCCCGCTCCATCCGTGGCAGGTATTATGTCGAGGTGTATCCTAATTGTCCTGTTACAGACTCGGTCTCTTCTGATCTTTCATTCCACCTTCCAAAGAAAACATCATTCCGGCATTGTTAAGAGTCCATGAGTCCAAGGAGTATGTAAGATTGGTAGAAAGGTAGACTTATCATTCATGTCATAAAGGCTTTAAACGACAAACTATCTTGGACTGTATTAGAAAAAAAGAGTCACATGAAACGTAAATACTAAATTAAAAAGACAATTATAAGAACTAACAAATCAGTTTAAAAAGTTAAAACGAGAATATATAAATCACAAGAACCGATTAAAGTAATTGTGTTCAGCACGTGGTGAAGACTATACTGTTTCAACATTCGTAGGAATCGCACAGAATGCTTGTGTCTTTTTGTTGGGTGAGGATGAAGGATTTTATTTCAATATTTGAATTTGGAGTAGCAAAACGACAATATTTTGCTCTCCCTCGGCCTATTTTTAAATATGATGGGTGCTCCCCCTCACAATATTCTTTATCCGCAATTGAATAAAGGGCACTGAAGGGACTGTGTACAATGGTAGAAGCAGGTAGGCGCAAGGTGTTTCACGAACTGGAGAGCTCATTGTTACAAAACACCTGGTTTAAAATGGGAGGGGATAACTAGCTTGCAGGAGTATCGTGTATTGGAATATACAGAACGTTTATTGCAACGAGAGTGTTGTTCGGAATCAATAAGAAAGCTATTTATTAAAGTATAGGATATATATATATATATTTTTTTTTAAATTTATTTATTGATATTTACAACTGTATCAAAAAAAATACATCAAGTAAATAGACTAAGCGATACATAATGACATGTGAAAAAGACAAGTAGAGAAACTACCCACAGGTAGTACTCAAATCACAAGTTCAACTAAGAAGTCACGGGGCCATCTTCTTTTCAGACGCCTCGGAGGACTATCGGGAATTGAAGAGGAAGCTAGGTTTAAAACTAGAGGGTTTGAGTGGAAATGAAGTTTGTTATGAAAGGATAGATAGCGGGTTCGGGCCAAATCAGCAACAAATGGGACATTAAGGTCGTTATGGATGATTTTATTCTTAACAAAATAAGGAGCATTAAGGATTTTACGAAGGATTTTGGATTGTAGGGATTGGATACGAGAGGAATTCGATGGCTTAGTGGAGCCCCAAAGCTCTACTCCGTAGGTCCAAACAGGTCGTATGATGGTCATGTAGATGAGTCTTTTGTAATTAATTGAGAGCTTAGAGCGTTTGTCTAGTAAGTGTTGAAGTAGCCTGAAACGTCGAGCGGTTTCTTGTCTTTTCAGTCTCGTATGAGGATTCCAGGTTAATCGTTTGTCAAGATGCAACCCTAAGTATCGGATCTGTTCTACAGGCTCCAGTGGGATATTATTAAAGGATACTGAAGGGCAGGAAGTCATTGGTTTACGACGTAAGGTAAAAGTGATTTGATGCGATTTTTGAGAGTTTATTTTAATTCTCCAGTTTTGACACCATTCTTCAAGATCAGTGATATGGGATTGGAGGCTTTGGGATGCAATAATTGGATTGGTGTTGACTGATAATACACTGTATCATCAGCATACGTGGTAAGGATAGTACTAGGATGAGTTGGGATGTCAGCTGTACAAACTGTATAAAGGATTGGGTCAAGGATACTACCTTGAGGAATATTTTATTTTATAATTTTTTTTGAAGACAGAAATAAAACATAAGCAACAGTAAAAAATAGAAAACAAAAACTATCCAAATAAGAAATTTCTTTTTCAAGCAGATTTAAAACTATAATTTTCTTCTTCAAGGAGATTTAAAACTAATTAAAATGAGATTATTTTAGTTGAAACGAATAAGCGATTTTACATAGCAAACAAATCGATAGTGGTTTACAAAAACGTTTTTTAAAGCTCTGTATTACAATATTTGTAGGTTCATAAACCTTATAAAACAATTTTCAACGCCACGATAATCCAATGGGCTAAGACCGTTGCATCATTAAATCCACGGGTTGGAAACAAGTAATGGAATTAATTGGACTAGTGCAAGCTATTTACTGGAAAGGCTTCCCTATCTTCATGTCCTTATCAAGGATAATAAGGCTCATCATTAAAAGGTTAAACGATTTTGTTATTCTAAATTCCAGGAAGAATTATAATAATAACTATCTGAAGAGATTAAAAAAATAAATTGAGTGAAGAAAGTGCTGAAAAATTAAAAATTATTGGAGATAAAACCGGAAAATATTGAACATCAGTGAGTCAAACCTCGTATACACGGTGACATCTTTATGTGGTGAAAGTACTTTCACGACAGTAAGACAGTAAGCCGTGCCAAAAAAACGTGACCGATTTCAAGAAATTTGTTGATCCTACAGAATGGACACACGATCGAATGCCAACCTCAATCTAACTTCAGACGTTAACCAATACGTCATTTTCCCTCCAAATTTTCCTCTGTATTTATAGTTCTTCTTCAGTACACTATAGGTAAATCTGTAATGTAACTAATCAATAAAAAAAACCAAAAGCTTTACCACAACTAAAATCTATGAGGGGTATCGAGTTCAGTACATGGTAGAGGTTACACTCAACCGCAAGGTTTTCCCCTCAATTAAGGGTACCAACTTTACAGAGTCTTGGTGAGTCCCTAAAGGACCTCCAAAGTTGATTCACGACTGTTGGAAGAAAAAATAAATACCAAATTTTAACGAACGTTAAATATCTATAAACACTTTTTTATAGATACAAATTTAGAAAATGACAAGATAACAAAAATTTAAAGCGAAACTACATAATACATGACATCTTACGTATTTACTAAAAAATTATTTTGATTTTAATCTATGGTAAGATTTAATAGGTATTTCGCTGAAACAAACTTATGCATTAAACTGAATTTTTGGTTAAATGGCATAGGAAAATTTGCCGTTATGAAATATTCAAATGATATTATGATCTGTTTCTTACTGAAATAGATATCACAAGATACATCCAATATTTTTTTCTCTTCAATTTATAATAGAAGGTTCTTCTTAACCAAGTGATATTTCTCACTAATCTCCACTGCAAATCAACTATATCAACTATATCAACTATCAAGTATATTCGCATATCTTGTGGTAAATTTTACAAAGAGGTTTACGGATAGAATTCTGTAGCAACCAAACTTTTTGGCTTTATAAATATTATGTAATAAATTATAAAAAGATTACTTCAGTAGCTGTTTGCCTATTGCATTGAGTAATAAATACATGTTTGCATCTGAATATCAACTCTTCCATATCAATCTATCGGCAGTTAGAAATCGACAGATGAGTCAGCACGCGATCACAACAGGTGATACATAACTCAACAACAGGTGAAAAGCGAGCTGTTGTTTCGATACTAGAACGTCCTCAAAACGATTCAATAAGATTATAATTTATAAACATGAGGAATTAGTAAAAGAAAAAACCTTTACGTGAGATAGTGGATTAAGAACTATAACTGGAGCTAGTTTCTCAGATTGACCATAAAAGCATAAAGCGAGATTAAATAAATGAATAACTACAGACAGATCGCTAAATAGATATCTTCTAATACTGCTCAGGTTGATAAAGCCAGCTAAGCGCGGTACTTAACCAAATGAAGAGATATAAGAATGCTTTGGTTTGAATTAATTATAAGAAAAAGATGTTTTTTAGTTCAGCAGACGATCACATGTTCTATTGGTTTTGACTGTAACCTACACACTATTATCTTCATTATCAGCTCTATTCTGTTTAATAATATAATTTGTGTATCAACACATGTTACGTAAGAGAGTTGTTCCCTATTTGTTTTTAATTATACCTATGGAAATGCTCCGACCTCAACTGAAAAGTATCTTTTTATTTTTATCTCTTATACGAGAGTATTAAACTGAATTCGACATTCCAGATATAACTAAAGCAATAATAACAATAACCCTAATGTATCCTAATTTTAATCAAGCCCGCATAAATTCATAATTTATTTCTAAATATGATTTTTTGGAGGAAAACACACTTTACGAGTTTATGTTGGGTTATGACCGACAAGAGAAAATAAGAGTTGTTCAACTCCATGATAATACGTTAAACTGTAAGTGTACTTCGGTTTTAAAGGTAAAAATCTACTGATGGTTATTATTATTTTACTGTTAGTTGTTAACCTCGATTCCAGCCAGAGCAGAGATTAGCTCTTTTTCTGGTTTTCCAACATTAATCTGTCGTTTCTTCTTTCACTTCCCTCTCTCTCTCCAAAAAAACTCAATTATTTTATACTAGTATTTTAGATCATTTATTTCCATAAACATCATCAAAAAACAATTGTAAATTTTGTTGACCTAACAATAATTAAGATCAAAACAAAAAAAATCTCTTTCGTGTAACATAAAAATAGAATTTCGATAAAAATCATCCATTAATTCTTAGCCTTGCCCTAAAAGCTTGTCCAACCGATTGCTTTGATCCTACTGACGTAATTGACTTAGTTCTTAAGTAAAAGCATTCACTTCAAAACCCATAGCACGATACTTGTTTGCTTTTTTCATAAATGATAGTCTTCTCTTGATTTAAGGTTTGTGATACTTAAACGAATTTTAACAAATCCTTCCCGAGCAAAACATACACTAACACTGGCATTTTAGTTTTGGCTTTGTTTTGATTACGACATTGCTCTATCCAAGGTAAAACTGATCACCATGAATGTAAACATATCTCCTAGTTTTTGATTAGTCGTTCATTTTAATTTAGTCAAGCTATACCTCGCATAAAGGGAAGCGAGGTTGAGTGTAGAGCCCCGAGTTGTTGAACTGGAAGTTCCGGGTTACATTCCGGCTATAGCACACGAATAATTGGGTCTGTTTCGGAAAACGGATGCAGATTACTCATTCGGTAATAATGATTACTTATATGAAATAACTCCATATATTTGAGAAATTTAACATGTAACCTAATTATAAATTCCAATTAACATAGGTTAATATATAACAAACTCAGAGAAGTATGTGCAAATGATATATTAACAAAGCCTATAATCCGCAGCAATGGATGTTCGGAGGCGTATGGAGGGAATATAGGGAACACTAGAGAGTGTTTCCTATATTCTCTCCCAGCTGAAATGCTGACTTCTGGCATTAAAGCTGCAACACGACCTGGGAATACAATATATTCTGATTGCTGGAAGGCCTATAAGGGAATAAAGCAAATTGAAGGCATGAGGTATAAACATTGAGTTGTCACCGATTCAAAAAATTTCGTTGTCTCAAACCCTGGTGCTCTTACCCATTGGGTGGAATCACTTTGGGGTTCAGTCAAACGAAGAAACAAAACGGAATGTGGAACGAGTAGAAATATGTTGGATTCATATTTATGCGAATTCATATGGAGTAGAAGGCGCGAGAATGAATGGTTGTTTACTTTTTCGTTGCTGATTTATATCCACAAATTTAATTGCAATCGTTTTGTTTTGAGTTTTTTTATAAATATACACATGTTTTGTTATGAGTATTTTATTTCATCATCATCATAGTCGTTCCTCTCTACCGCTCTGCAGTGTGAGGTTTCTTTCTGTATAGCCCGGACCACACCGTACGTTTTGATCTGTCCGGTCCTTCTCATTTCTTTTCTTTTGATTTTTCTTATTCAGTGTATGGGGTATCGGCCCAAACACCTAAGTCTGGTATGGGGGGCTGCCCCTTAAAGGGTGTTCAGACACACCCTTCTCCCTGCTTCACCTTTTCTGATGTTCTGGGAGTATTTTATTTAATAGCATAAATAACAGATATCTAAAAAATAATCTGCATGCGTTTTCCGAAACAGACCCGAATAATTTAATTGGTTAACAATCATAGGTCGAACCCGTGGGATCTGCAAATCCTGGGGTCACCAAACCTGTATAACTAATTAGCAAGGGTACCCTTAATTGGATGAAAACCTGGCGGTTGAGTATGATCTCGACAACCAAATCGTATTATTACCATCCAGTAAGACCCTTCTTGAGTTACAGTACCACACGTTTGTTTATCATCGGATAACTAACAATTTGGAAAGGATTAAACGTGGAAATGAGGAACAATCACCCATTAGTATCACTGAAATAATACGATCAAGTACTAAAGATAATTATAGCTAAGCCGAAGGGCAAACGCCGAGGTATATACCGAAGCGAAGGTAGCAGGGCTGTATTTTTTTTTAACAGTTAAACATTTTTAGTACTTGACTTTCAAAAAAATAGTTGACAAAATCATATTTTCTTTGCACATAAAATCAATAGACCTACACATGATGAACCAGGAGTTTTTGTACAGATTGCATAAGGAAAAAAAAAATCAAAATACTGACTGAACGTTTTACATATATATTGGTTTATATATTTATATAAAATACAACAAAACCTTAACTAAAAACTATTAACCAGGTTTGGTCTTAATGTGCTCCATCCTAAATCTATCCTTAAAAGTCAGCGTTGAATAATGAAAATGTATAAAGAACTTATTTAAGTGGAATGTTAAACATGTATAGAAACGTGGGCTCTTTCAGATGTGGTGCGGAACGGTAAAAACAAACAGCTGTACATGCCGAACATGCTCCTGGCAGGCACTGAGGACGCAGCCAACAACTTCGCAAGAGGATACTACACGACGGGCCGGAAGATGGTGCCGAAGTTGATGGACGCCCTAAGGAGGCAGGCGGAAGCCTGTGACAAACTTCAGGGGTTCTTCCTCTTCCATTCCTTCGGCGGAGGATCCGGGTCCGGATTCAACGCCCTCGTCGTAGAGAGCCTAGAGCACGACTACGGCAAGAAGAGCAAGATCGAGATCGCCATCTTCCCATCACCAACGGTAATATGTCGGATAGCTATCAGGAAAGTAATGAATGAAAAGATAGAATGTTGCCAATCATCATATCAATACAATGTATAAACTTTCAATATTCTTCTTTCCGTATTACTTCGACAACTTCCTTTTATCTCAATTTCTAATTGGAGATTCTGACCGATCGTACGACCACAGAGCTTCACCTCTTTCCATCATGATTTAATACATTACTGTTTAACATTTTCATAGGCACTCATACTTGTTGAACATAAGAACGATGGCACTCCTTTTATTTTCATCATTTCGTATATTCACCAGATGGCAACAGCAGTGGTGGAGCCCTACAACGCAGTCCTCTCGACCCACATGACCTTGGAGATGACAGACTGCGTCCTATTGGCCGACAACGAAGCTATGTACAACATATGCCACGCCCACTTGGACATAGACAGCCCGACCTACTCTAGCCTCAACAGATTGCTGGCACAGGCAGTCTCCTCGATGACCGCCAGTCTTCGCTTCATGGGTTCTCTAAACGCTGACTTCACCGACTTCCAGACTAACCTGGTCCCATACCCGAGGATACACTTTCCGGTCGTCAGCTACGCTCCCATTCTTGCCAACAAGTACGCCGACCACGGGAACCTATCAGTCTCAGACATTACAAACAGGTTCGTATAATTTATTAGATCAATAGTTTATAAAATATTTTTAAAAATAAATAATCGAGAAAGAGTACTCACTTGGTAACATTAGTCTAATTGTTCAATAGATGGATATTTCAGCCTCACTGACCAGGCAAAAGAACAAATACCGGATTTATAAAACACTCAGTAATTATATATTTAGGGGAAAAGTAGTCACTAAATAGAACAGCGGTTATGAGAAGAATACTAGGGCCAACTAGTGAAAAATTAGCAAGTCGAAGACTCCCATCAAGCATAGCCTAGCAAGAGCTTTGATAGGCATATAATATATCAGTCAATCAAATCAACTTACATCAGAATGCAGTGTCTCAAATGACTACAGGATGCATAATAACATATTCGTATAAAAGGTAGACGAACAGCCTGCAGTTCGAGCTCAATCCAATGAAAATAAGCATCAGAATACTTACTGAACCACGATCAGAATAAAATGAGAGGAGAGTAACGATTGATCAAGTCAAGAGCAACTATATGAATTTATCCTGATGTGCTTGATAAAATACAAGAGTATTTTGTATTTGATTTAATATTTTCAGCTTTAAAAAAGATTGTTAATATATTACATTAATATTGCAGGTGCTTCGAGACTTCTAACAGGATGGTGAAATGCATCACAGAGAGCGGCAGGTACATGGCTTGTGTGCTTCTATACCGCGGCGACGTGGCACCTAAAGACGTGAACGGAGCAATCCACACCGTAAAGGCAAAAAGGTCGGTTCGCTTCGTCGGATGGTCACCGTCCGGGTTCAAAGTGGGCATCAACGGTTCCTGCCCTGGCCACGTCGAGGGTGGAGACTTGGCCAAGACCACCCGGGCGGTCTGCATGCTCTCCAACACAACTGCCATCCGGGAGGCCTGGACCAGCATCAACATCAAGTTTCATCTGATGAAGGATAGGAAGGCCTTCTTCCACCACTACACCGGCGAGGGTCTCGAGGAGAAGGATTTCGACGTCGCTCAGGATAACCTATTAGGATTGGAACAGGACTACGAGGTGTTGACAAAGGAATGAATGAAGGGCTAAATAAAATCATTTTACCCAACAGTCTCTTACTTTATAAACAATTTTAATGATGGAGAGATACGAGAGGAATTCAATAGAAAATAGCGTTTTATTTGACTTCCAGATAATAACGTTATATTAATATTCCGTACCCCACCGACCATCTAGGAATTTTTTTTTCGAGGGGTGGGGGCATGCAATCAGATCTGAGATGGAACTAGGATTTTTACTTGGAGGAGAGGGCGGCAGCCTCCATTTCGTTCGCCTCCATCTTATCAACAGTTTTATAACAATATCAGATCAGTTGTCATTATTTTTACAAAACGCCGGATGGTAATATCCGGAATCATCCTGGAATGAACTACTTTTTTTGCCCTCCCCCAAGTTTTAAAATATTCACCAAGTATTGCCAGACTAAAAAAGTGTATGTACCTGAAAAATACTAAATAAAAGTACTGTTTAACAATCATTTTTATACAAAATATTTTTTCCAATGTGATCAAGGTTATAACATCACATGAAAACGTGAATCACATGTTTTAAGTAAAATTAAAAGTTATAACAAGCAAAATAATTATATTTTATCCACGGTCTATTTTGACAAGAAGAGCCAAGACTAATTTTCCTGCAAGTTAATGGATGATAATTAGTTTTCATGTATTCACGAATATCGGAGGTACCAAAAGGAAGATATTTTTTTAATTAGCCACATTTTTCTCAAATGTTTATTGAGAAAACAATGATTTCCTTCCGCTTAACCAGTGACCATTATAAATATAAAACAAGTCTATACGCTAACTCCTAAATCATATTCTGATTCCAAAAAATTACCAAAATCTCTATGTATAAATATTCAGAGTATTTCCAAGTGAACTCTTTATTAATCAATAGATTCACTTCCCAACACGGAAAACATTTCCCACTTTTTTTTAAATCAAGGAATTGTCTATTGATAAACAGTCCAAGAAATACTGCTGTAAATGATTAACAGTCGATAAGAAAACAATAGAAATCGGGTTAGAGACTAATACAGTTTTCAGGATTTTAAAACTTTTAGGGGACGGAATGGCACAGTGGTAAATCACTGTAGTGGTAGAACGCTGTAGAGAGTTGCACTGCCGAAGGTCCTGGGTTCAAATCCCGCTCGCTGGCATACTTTTATTTAATCTGTAGCGGACGGAGATAGATCCTATAGGACGAGGGCCTTTCTAGAGCTCACCCAGCCTCTATAAAGGTGGTAACCAAAATAAAGGAGGAAAGATGGCGGTTGAGCATGATCTAGGAGACATCACCTCCCTCCACAACAGTATTCCAAGAAACAGTACACTCTACCATGTACACCCAGATAACAGAAACCCAGATCCTTCACGGATTGTAGTGGAACAGATGTTTTTACTTAACTTTTAAAAAAGAAATAATAATTTAGTGTTCAGGTAAAGAATTACTTTTTTTACATTAGAAAATACTTATGATTAAATTCGTTCTGAACAACTAAAGGACTGAAATCTGATACAAAACTTAAGCTTATGTCAATATTTCTCTCTTTTTCTATTAGTTACTTATCAAATTCTTTAATATTTCATATTCATCTTTTTTTTTTAAATTATTTCTGATGATAATGAAAGAGGATTTAGTATATTAAATGTGTAAAATTAAAGGTACTTTAGAGAAAATTAATTCGAAAATTCAACATTTAAGCGTCACCAGACTATTTAGATTAAGATAAGACCTAGCTGATAATAAAGACCGGACGTCAAATCAAATGATTTACTATCAATAAATATAATTGTAAAATGATAAAACGAGGTTGTTCAAAATTGTCAAAGACATCACGAGAAATTTGGACACAAAAAGAAAAAAGTAGACTTAAAGGTTTTCCTGAAGATGGCGCTGAACCCATTAATTGGGTTCAGTATACGGTAGGGAATGTACTATAAGTCAACGTTTGTGCAAGAAGATTATGTGGCCTATATCACACACATATACCCAGCCTCCAGGGTGGGCTAAAGAAAAATTGTTGGATCTCTCAAAATTATCTCGCTGTTAATATAATTAGTTTAATAATTTATCTGCCACAGCCGGTCTTGAGATCATAAACCCATAACCTTAAGTACTAAGCTAACCCAGAGGAATATACCTCAGCCCCATAGCTATGCACATAGTACACATACATACGCGAACTCTGGCAAGTTAGTACTTGAAGGATTCCTCTTCATAATATAGATAAGCGAAAACAAAAAAATAAGCATTTATTCTAATCACAACTATAACTTGGGGCACTAGAAAAACTAAACTAATTCAATCTAGAATCAAGTGTTGGAATCCGCGACGGTTTCGGATTAAGTGTATGGTAACGACAGCACCGTTTCTAGGCCAACGGTTGAGCAAGGATATTGATAGGGCGAGATCGACCGCCAGGCCAAGTTTTACCGGATTAAAGGGACCATTTTGAAATGGCTGAGATATTTTCAGGAGGGTCTCCATATCCCAAAATATCTATTCTAATCATATGGTTTCATAAGAAATGAGAATATGGATGGAAAACGAAGTTTCTACTCATAATGATAAATAACCTTTTTTATAATTAACGAAAAAATAAATCTGACTTATGGGATTCGGTATTATTCACTCCAGTCCACAAAAAGGAAAAGTGTTATATAATAAAGGATGAATAGGGAACGAAGGAAACAACAATTGTAGTTGTAGCAATAAAATTTCTCCAAGACAGGAAGTAGACATCATACTCTTCCTTATTGCATTGTAATATTAATTGCTTGCCCTCATTTAAAGCTAACCGTTAATAATTGTTATGAAATTCATTTAAAAATATACAAACTTAAAATAAACGTATAATAGTACGATCCACTAAGGGTATAGTAAGGACTGAGTCGTTTATAAGTCCAACGGTTGTGCAAGGAAGTTAATTGGCCGAGATGAACTGCAAGGTCCCTCGATAAAGGAAACCTCTTTGAAAAGGGTGGGTTAGGGCCAGGAGCGTCTCCATATCCCAAAAGGTATATTCTCAGCTGCTGCCAGAATAAATAATTTATCTACCGTAGATAGCTTCGAAATTGAGATCTAAAACTCAGTCCCCTAAGCAGCAAACTACCCCACTCACTTCTCGAAAAAAAAAGGTAATTAAAAAAAAAAGAAGGAAAATCAAACTAATACAATACAAAACGTAAAATAACATTTTTAAACACTTTATGGAAAATAATTGGTTTTATTTATTTATTGTTTTCTTTATTGGGTTCAACAGCCTTTCCAAATCCTGTTAGGCAAAAAGGACGGATTATTGCAAAAGGTTACCAACTTATCTAACAAGAATGAAAAGGTTGAGATTTATTCCGTGCATCTGACACGAAATAAATTTCAACACTCATTGGCAAGATTCGAACCGGTGCCATATCAGCTGCTAAGGTAGCGTAGTAACAATCTCAAATTCCTTACAGCACATAATATTCAACATTTACTGCATCAAAGTTTGACAAAGAGCTGTTAATTTTTAAGAATTAGGTAATTAATAATATCTACACCGTTACGGGAATGGCAAAGTGCCAAATGCATGGAACTGCCCATGAAATTTAGACTTTTCTAAACAGAAACAATGCAGCCACTTACTTGATTGAATTACGAAGTGAATATGAAATTACAAGGTAAAATGCAATATAATCCAAAATTAGAAAATTTTGGAGATTCGCCACTTTGACACTGTACTGACGACACGTTTTGCCAGTGTTTATTAATTTATTTATTTTTATAATGCATTGTTAATTTTAGTTTGTAATAATATATATATATTACATGAAAACGTTTCAATTTAAATATAGATACAAGACAGACCAAAATATAATACATTTCGTATTCCAGCTCTGGCATTCCACATAAGTGTTTCAAATTGCCAATAAAGCAATCTATTTGTCAGTGATGCGTTTTGAAGAAGCAGCACGTCCTCATTGGACAATAGACTCCAACAAAAAATAGCCTCTTTAAGACGAATTGTATTGTTAATGCTAAGAACCTTTTATTCAATAACAAGTGTGAACAAAATTTACAAAAATATACATATTAAATTTTGGCTTATAATAACAAATGACATTTCAACTAAAAACGTATGCTCTATAGTCTCTCACTTGCTGATATTTTTAAGGGACTGAGTTGAAACGATCATAATTTCCATAAAAGGCACTAAAGTTACTTTTGAATATAGTATACATGTTTATTTTTTCCTAATTTTTCGTATTTATTTACAAAGAAAGACTGTCTAAAAAGCTGAAAAATTTTTCGAGGCAGTTAGGATATAATAGAATTGAAAAATTAAAGAAATGGACCAACTTTGGAGTCCCAGAAGCTATGTCGGGCATGGGGGTGGTTCTAACCTGTGACTGCCAAGTCCACCTCCTCCCATATAGGAATTGAACACGTAGTCAACAGCGTAATCCGGTTTCGCATGCCGGTTAGGCAGTTAACTATCCAAATACATAGCCAAGTTCGACGTTGCTTAACTTTTGTTACATACCTACTCCAAGCGTATGTATGTAATTCACCTTATTCTTTCCCGGGGATGAAATCCTTACTTTATATAAAAATAGAAAACGTTGAATTTTAATTAAAAAAATTATTAAATAAAAATTAGTATAAGAACTGAAATGGATTCAAGGCAGTAAATAATCATTAAAAAAACCTGAACAACTACAACCCGTGAACGTGTCTGGGGTTGAGTACATGGTAGAGAATGTACTGTTTCATGGACAACGGTTATGCAGGGACTTGTCGTAGGTTACGCTCAACCGCCAGATTTTTCCTCCTTATTTTGGTTACCCATATTAAGGCTGGGTGAGCTCCTGGAGGATCCTAGACCCAATATGATCAATCTCCGGCTGCTAACAGACTAAATAAAAGTCTTGTCAGCAGCGGGATCTGAACCAGGATTGTCGGGATGGCAACTCAGTGCTCTACCAATGACCCACTCCGCTCCCCTTACTAAATATAACTATATTAATATAATATAATTGCAAATAATAGCCTTACCTTTATTTCATGGTACTTTTCCTCTAAGTAGTACGCGATGTTTCGAGCTTCTTCATACTTCTTCGATATGTGGAGGTACTTTTCATAATGTCTTTTGAACAAAACAAACCTGAAACGAAAATGAGTAAATATATAGAAATAGGAATTAAGAGGTATGTATATATGTATTATGTATATATGTACCTTTAAAATATCATTTTAAAGTAATTATGAGTTAATGTTTAATTAATAACATAAACGATTCCATATTTCTCAATTTATAATTATATCCAATATTATATTGAGATATAGAAGTGATCGAAGATGAAGTTTAGTTTATTCCGTGTAAATTGGATATTTTGTGAGGATTTCGCGTCTAGCAAATGGCAAGGGCCTTATTACAATGTACTGTTTCTAAGGCAATGGTTATGTACGGAAAAGATTAGGCCGAATTCACTCTCATATCGGGTTTTCCTTAATTAAGTATACCCGCAGTATATAGGATGAGTCAGCCGCGGGATGGCAGGTAAATAACCGTGGGGGCTATCCACGGCTAATAACCAAATAAATAATTTATCTGCCAGGGCGGTTTTGAAACCAGGTTTCAGCAACTCAGCCATCTATCCACTGAATATAACAATATCATAAATATTTAAATATTTTTATTTGAAGAGAAAAGATATGTCCAGGGCCGGGATTCGAACCCGGGTCTCCCACGTTACCGTCGTGGTGCTCTACCACCTGAGCTATCCTGGTTCGTACCTCGGTCAGACAAATCCATTCTCTTCGCTGATCCCATATCCCCGTATTCTAGCAATTTGTGACGTATACAAGGGGAAGAATGTTCATTTCACAATACTTTAATTAGGATCTTGTTGACTTACGTCATTATATATTATCATAATTTTTTTCTTTATTAATTGTCACAATTTTTAAATATTTTTATTTTGAAGAGAAAAGATATGTCCAGGGCCGGGATTCGAACCCGGGTCTCCCATGTTTCCGTCGTGGTGCTCTACCACCTGAGCTATCCTGGTTCGTACCTTGGTCAGACAATTCCTACATTATTATAAACATATATCTGCCCAGTGTAGAAATATTACAACAAAAAATCAAATACATTCCGAAGAATGTATTTTCACTAAAAATATAAATATAAAATTTTAATTCCCAAAAGAGAATTGCTCCAACAACCAAATAACCAAGCGCACGGTCTAGTTTTCAACCTCTTAACTCAATTTTGAGGTGGCGTACAAACGCAATTATATATTATATATTCATGTATATATATAATGGAGTGGGGTAGCTCAGTGGTGGAGCACTGAGTTGCCGTGCCTAAGGTACCGGGTTCAAATCTAGCAGTAGCAGAAGATAAGGTTATTTAATCTATAAACAGCCGGGGATGGATGATATAATATCTGGCTCACGCAGCTTCTATAAAGAGGGTACACTTAATATGGGGAAAACCTGGCGGTTGAGTGTGATCACTCACTGTAAAACCGTTGGCTAGAAATAGTACTGTCTCTACCCTGTACTGAACCCAAGACCCTTCATGAGTTGTAGTGGTACAGGTTTCATACATATGCTCAATTATTCATCGAAGAAACGCCGTTGAAATGGATAGATATTTCTTCTTCACATACTGTTATAACTTTACTACATTCAAAAATTCATTTTCCCGGGGAAAATACGACCTAAAGTATCTGAAACACGATTACTTTTTCCTTAAATATTATAACTGATATACAATATTTGTTAGTTGCTTATATTGTTAAATATAAAAATAATAGATAAATGAAATTAAAAAATTAAGAGAAAGGTGTGAATTGATGAAAGAAAACACTAACACTTTCATCGGATCTGATGCACTGACTGTGGCCATGCGTGTCACACGCAACATAACAGACCAAAGATAATACGACACTCCATAGAAAATATTAATTAATCCAATTTGCTAAAAAAAAACTTGTCATATTTTATTTAAAACTAAATGAAGAATGTAAAAACCTTGAGAAATTCAAGTATTTGGATATATGTTTTATGGCAAAAAATAAATTCAAGAGGAAATAAAGGTGCAGTTAAAGGCAGGAAATGCTTGTTACTTTTTTTTTAACTTTAGATCACTCTGATAGCTCATATTCACTATTATTATTATAATTGTTATGTCAGGGTATACAACTTATATATTATATATATTTTAATGTAAATTTAAGAAATCAACCCAGCAAGTAAACCGACAAAAACAAATCCTCCCCAACAAAAAACATTCAGATCTTTTTAAAGCGCCGATTCCAGGGATGAAGCCCTAAAGACCGAATGAAAATCGATCCAAAAATGTGGATAGAAATTCAAAAGCAAGGAGATGAATATAGTAGTTGTAGGAGTCTCAACAATAAAAAGGTACCTAAATGCAAATTGTTAAAACTGTTGTAAAACTGTTCAGTTTCCTTCTCCTTCTTCTTTCGATATAAGTTTCGATTTCAATGTTCCGAATACTTGCAATTTTAGTATGCTTTATGCGGACATGAGGATCTCCCTCCCTAGTGTCATTGTTGCTCAAACATGTACACAGTACTTGTTGTATGCCCTCAAGGCAAACTGGAGTGAATGTTCCATGTCACAATGTGTGATAAGAAATATGTACATATAAGGTTAAGCCTATAACAGTATAACCTGAATGAAGGATCTTGGGAGAGACTCTACTCTTTCTAAGATAACGGTTGTGCAAAGACCTACTCACATGAAGTTTGAGCGTGATTTGACTGAGATTAACCAGCAGGTTTATCCCTCGATAAAGTGTCCCCATATTAGAGGCTGGGTGAGCAACAGGAGGGTCTGCAGATCCCACGGGGGTAAAAGATTAAATAGTTGATCTGTAAAATGCGGATTTGAAGCCGAGATCTTCAGCAGAGCAACATAGTGCTGTACAATGAGATACCCTACTTCACCAAATGAAGTAAAATTGTAATAAATTAGCAACGCTTTATACATAAACATTAACGACATCTAATAAGAACCAATACGTTACACTTCGATCTGGAAGATAATTTTGCTTTCCTTTAAGACGTTTACCATTAACGTAAAGATTTGAAGTTATAAAAAATAATTTGTACGAGTTTAAGCAAAAGTTGCTGATTAACAGGCTCAATAAATTTAGCAATGGAAACAGATAAAAATGTTAGTAATATTTATCAAATAAACTATACCAAAGACATAACATTAATAAGTTTACTCACCGGTAAAAGTCATTCTCAGATATGATATCCTTTATGGAGTCTTCAGGGTCAACCCTGTCATAGATGGAAATGACTTGGGACGCTCTCTTCGACCCTCCGTCGGCCACGAAATCACCTGTGATCTTAAGAGGTGGCCTCTCGGGTGGGCGCAGCGTCTCCGAGTCGGAATAGTACTGGGGTACTCCTCCAAGATCGTCTTCGAAGACGACGCAGGCTTCCCTCTGGATCTGGAGGGACGCTTCGGATATACCGTGCTGCATCTCCGGAGGTCCAGTGGGAGCCGATTGAAGGACCAAATCGTCGGACTTGGAATGCTTGAGCTCAGAAAGGCCCAGGCCGGAATATCGCCCCACCGGGGACCTGCAGCCCTCTCTTAGGCCAACGGAGCCTCGGGGCAGTACCACGTCGGTCATGGCTGCAACAAGCAAATTTAAAATGGATTAATTATAGTTAAAAAAAAAAATCAAGCTGAAAAATTATCAGTAGGAATGACTAAACTCCTATCCAGGATGTCTATGCTAGCTAGCAGTCAGTTACTTTTCAAACTTAATAAGTCATTGAAAGGCCAAACGAATGAGTGACTATCACATCACCGTCTGCAAGATTTTATATATTTAAATACTTTTTATTTTGAAGAGAAAAGATTATATCTAGGCCGGGATAAAAAAAATTTATATTTTTATCCAGCACATAAATATATATATATAATATATATATATTTATCCAGCACATGAAAGAACCAACAGAAATGGGGAAAGGCTCATAGACTGTTGCAAACAGTTTAACCTAAAATTAATGACAACAGGGAACTTGCTTTGAAAGAAAAAAAGTGGGTATCACCTAATTAATCCAAATCAAGGTGAATATCAAAGAGAACATGTGGCAATAACTACCCGAAACCATAAGAAAATCCTGTATGTCAGAGTGAGGAAGGACCTAAACATAGAATCAGACCATTATCTAACAGAAATAAAGACCAGGTTTCAACCGAACAAACCTAAACCGAAACCAAAAAGATTTCCAAGACTAAACACTAGATTTCTCACGCAAAATCGGAAAAATTATGTGATGTTTTGAACTCCCGAAAAATGGGAGACTGGGAAGAAATTAAAGAAAGAATGAGTAGTTGGGACAACCACGAAGAATACCAAGACACAGATGGCGGAATGAGTTATGTGATGAAACAATTGACAGTCGACTAAGGCCATGGAAAAAAATGGAACAGTAATAAGAAAAGTGAATATTTGGTGGAGTTTAAAGAATAAATGAAAAAAACGATGAAAAAAACAGTGAAAAGAAAATATGATAAAGACAGATTAGATGAAATGGATTCAGATTTTAAAAGGAACACAATACTAGGTATTTCTATAAAACTTTCAACGAGATTCCAGTCACCAAGATTACATTTTAGAGTTGAAAATGGGAATATGGTTTTAAGCAATAAAGAAAACTGCCAATTATCAGCAGTATAATTTGAAAATATACGTAATTGTGAAGAGCCTATTCACAGATTACTATGTCAAAAACCACAACACGAAAATCCACTATCAGAGCCACCTATAATAGAAGAAATAGAGAATATTATCAAGTCACTGAAGAATAACAAAGCACCAAGAGAGGACCGAGATAGCAGCAGAAATGTGGAAACTAGGGGATCTATCCGCATGGCAGAAAATTCACCAAGTAATTAAAGACATTTGGACAAAAGGAGTCATACCCAGCGACTGGAAACAAGCATTCGTCCATCTCCTCCACGACAGACACCAACAATTACAGGGGTATCTTCTTGTTATCTGGGACATACAAAATATTGGTCTAAATCACTTCTAAATAGAATAGAGGAACAAGTAGGATCAAATTATAGGAGAATGATAAGCAGGATTTCGTAAAGGTAGATCGTGTGCAGAACAGATTCTCAATTTAAAAAACATTTTGAGAAAGAGAGCTATACAAAATAAAACAGTAGTTACTTTTGTAGACTTCAAGAAAGCTTAGTTGACAGTCAAACACTATTCCAGTATCAAACTCTATGTATCGGGGAAAGGTGAAAATAAAAGAAGAGTTGTAGAACAAACGCTCAAAGACAAAACATCTAGGATTAAGTTTCACGGCGAAATTTCGGAACCGTTCAAAATCAAAACAGGAGTTGGACAAGGAGGTGGACTGTCCCTGATTCTCTTTGACTTAGTCTTAGATAAAATAGTAAAAATATGGGAATACACATTAGAAAGCAGATGCACCAAAGGTATAAATATGGGACAAGGAAAAAACAAATTTGAAGTAAAATTTAGCCTTTGCGGATGATATAGCATTCATAACTAAAAACCGTACACAACTCTACTGCACGAGATTGCTGCAAAGACTGGGTTAAAAATATCTTACGAAAAAACTGAGTATATAGAACACGAACAAAATATAGAAAAATTTGTGAAAACAAAATATGGAAATATTAAAAGAGTTTAAGTACCTCGGGGAATGGAACCAGGCCAACGGACTGGATAACACAACAAATAAAGAAAGAGTAAAGAAGTTAGAATTCGCGTACAAATTAACGCAAAACTACTACAATAAGAAATCGATATCCAAAAATGGAATCAGTATAGTGTCTAAGTGAAGATAAGACACTAAAATACAGTTATTAGGACACAAGCAATATATGGATCAGAGTGTTTAACAATAAATAAGAAAGGCGAACTAAGAAAACTAGAAAAAGAGAGAGAAATACTAAGAAAAGTTCTAGGGCCTGAGAAAAACAATGAAAATATATACTAAAAGAAGAAATAAAGATTTGTAAAAAACATAGAAAAAATCACAGATACAATGAGAAGGAGAAGGCTAAAACGGTGTGGACATTTAAAAAGTATGGAAGAACGTGCTTAATTACGTGAAAAAACTGTCGAATACAGCAGGATGAATAGAAGCAGTGAAGGAAGATGCCAACAAAATAGATGTTACAGAATAAATGAAATGTGACAAGAACCGCTTCAGGCTTCTAATTCTATTTTCTTTTCTTGTTTTGAGGTCCTTAGTTCAGACCTCAAAACAAGAAAAAAAATTCTTATGAAGGTATGTCCGCAAACGCTTTGTTTAGGAGATATTCACACCTAAAGATTTCATTGTTACGAATTATTTAGGCATAGTAAATAAATAAACTTATTTTATTTGTTCCAACTACTTTATTTATTAAATGTAAACCATTAACATTCATATTTTATGTTCAAAGTGATTTCCTTGAGCATTCAGACAGGCTCGGCATCTTTCTTCAACAGCAGCAGTAGCAGAAAGGGGCTGGATATGTGTTATTGTTTCAGAAGACTCAATTATCCCTCTTCGTAAAGAATTAAGGTCATTCACTGGCCTTGCATAGACTTTTTGTTTAATGTCACCCTAAACAAAAAAATCCAGTGGTGTCAGGTCTGGAGAGCGAGCAGGTCAAACCACTGGTCCTCCATGGCCAATACATTGATTAGTATAATTAGCATTTAGCCATTGTCGTGGAGCTCTTCCGTAATGTGCAGGACAACCATCTAATTGAAACCACATGTTCCTTCTCAGTTGTAGTGGAATATCTTCAACTAAATCGTGGTAATCATTATTAAGAAATTCCAAAAATGTGTCCGCATTGAATCGAGGTGGTAAGAAATGCGGGCCTACTAAAATATTGTCTATTATCCCGAACCACACATTGCACTGAAACTCGTGCTGAAAATGATGCTGACGAATTGCATGGGGATTTTCATGCAACCAGAGATGATTATTTTTCTGATTGAAGAGACCTCTTCTTGTGAAGGTAGCTTCATCTGCCCATAAAATTTCTCCTGAAAAGTGTGGATTGAAATCATACCAATCTGAAAAATTTCTTCTTTGCCGTAAATCTTGCGGTAATAAATTTTGTACCCGTTGATAATGATATGGGTGACATCCATCTGCAATGAGAGTTCTCCATACTGTAGTTGGCGAAACATTTAATTCTGCCTCAGCTCTTCGTACACTGGCAGATGGATCATCAAAATATTTTAATACAGTCGCACTCCTTTCTTCCTTTCGTAAAGGGGCTAAAATACCATCAGCATGTGGTACGACAGCAAATGTACCAGTTTCTCTAAGACGTTAAAACGTAGAGTTAAAGGTAGACTTACTAGGTAATCTTCTATTTGGAAATCGCTTGGAATATTCACGACGGGCAGCATTGGCATTACCATTGAAAAACCGTACACAAACACCATATCAGCATATTCAGCATTAGTATAAATGGAAGGCATAATGAGTACTCTGCGAAAGCCTCAAACAAACTGATAAATGTTATTGAAGAAAGATGCCGAGCCTGTCTGAATGCTCAAGGACTTTGAACATTTAATATGAATGTTAATGGTTTACATTTAATAAATAAAGTAGTTGGAACAAATAATATAAGTTTTATTTATTTACTATGCCTAAATAATTCGTAACAATGAAATCTTTAGATGTGAATATCTCCTAAACAAACCGTTTGCGGACATACCTTCATAGGAAATTTTTTTCTTGTTTTGAGGTCCTTAGTTCAAATTTTCAGTTTGGTCATTTTACCCTGAAACACCCTGCATATAAATCCCCTGTAACGATGTTTGTTTGGGCTAATCTCCGAAACTACTGGACGGATTTTAATGAAATTTCGCACAGATATGTAACATTGTCCAACTTAAAATATAGGCTATGTTTCATTTCGATTAATGACCGCGATATTATTATTTTTTAACTTTCTGCATTTCTGATATGTTGTTAGGGCACGTCTGAGTAGTGTAAATCCAAATTTGCATCAGAAAAAACCGGATGGGAAAACTTTTGGTGGCCTGAAAACCTCTAAATTGAAGGAGTTATTTCAGTGTTTGGCCTGTGTCTCCTAATCGGTGCGTTTTTGGAAAAAAAACATAGGTAGCCATTTTTAAAGTAGATTAAATTTGTCACAATTTGAGCCTAACCGCAGCTCTGTAGGTCTAATAGTTTAGTCCTTATTATATAACAAACCACTGGGATCTTATCTTATATTTTTTCCTAGCCATGATGCTGCATTTTTGATATGCCAGTTAAAAATCAACCATTATATACATCGTTCATTAATCTAATGTTATTTTATCAGTTAAGAATTTTTTATATTATTTATTTATTATATACTACAGTTAGATATCCTCGACGTCGTCTTGATGCGGCGAAGACCCGTACTGGGTTGTAGTGCCAGTGATGATGATGATAGTTAGATATAAGATGAATAATATGTAAAATCAAAAATCAATTTAATTCATTTTTTCATTCATTCATTATTTCTTTAAAATTCAAATCTTAACGTAATATTTTTTTAAACTATTGTAACAGCCACAGCAACGCGTGGCCGGGTTGTATATATGTATATATTTATATACAATCACTCAATAAGTATTATTATAACGATTCTTAGTGTATATTTTAGAACATAAATTGGAAATCAATCCTATAATTATAATAATCCTGTTTTTAAAAATATCTCCCAAAAAAACGCAGTTCTGTTCATGCAACTTTTAACAATATTAAAACTGATCAATATAAACTATCCCCAGTTAATATCGACTTCGTCAAGCGATTACAAATATAAAAATCAAACACAGAGAACATTCCAATATTAACCATTAGCGCATGTCTAATAACTAAAGTATAAATGTTGCTTTATATTATACAAAAATTGATAAGGTAAAAAAATATATATGCAGCAAGAAATGACTTAAACACCATGAATAAGTAAGCTATAAAAATTAAAATTTATAAAGGAATATTTCTTGTAAGCATAGCGGTATGTAAGTATGTAGTACCTTTAATTTTCCCACATAATTTTAACGGGTATAATACTGAAGATTTTGCATACATTACATACATGCATCCATAAATACAAATGTAATAAATAATACTGTAATAATACTCTTTTACTCTACATTTATAATTTAATAAGCAGAAAAGTTGAATATGATCTATTTTCTTTTTTTAATCAAGGCTCCAAATTTAATGTTTCATTTTCTTGGCTTAAGTTTATGATTAGTTTTCTTTCTTTTTGTAGACGTAATTAATGAGATGTAAATATTTATTTTTATGGCCATATGAAATACTTAAAGTATAAATTTTGAACTATTTCATGTTGTTTATAAATAAAGACGTAAGGCAACATTACAAAGTTTTTGTCCTCAAATTAAAGCATACAGATTACAAAATCATTCATATATTTGTTTATCAACGTATCGGATCAAATACATTCAGGCTGAATAGACGATCTGTTATGGCCATGTTATGATAAAAGTATTTCTATCCCAAGTAGATACATCAACATTATTCAAGATACGTTTATAGTTTCACCAACTGATTTTTATTCATACGAATTCTTTTAATTGGCACTCAGTTTTAACAGTTTTTGAGTCTCGAATTATAGTTTAATAGATATATAATCTAGATTTTTCAATACTATTAAATATCATTCTGCATCGATTGAAAACAATAATTACATATCATACATATATTTTAAACTCTACAGAAGAAAAAGAGTTACATGAAATCAACATGTTGCTCAGAAACGTCAAATTGAGAGAAGGTGGGAGGTCGTTACTGTTTTTATTCTAATAACCAAGACTAAAAACATACTAATCAGTAATTTAGCATTTAATTTTCAAAAATATTTAGTGTATGATTTATAAATACATAAATTATTGGCAAACGTAACATCGACTTAAATAGAAGTCAGAGTTTTACGATGTTCACATTGAAGAAATCATAATTGACAACACCTTACAAGTGGATATCACCAGATGTCAATGACTTATTATTGTAATAACAACACTAACTTCCACAATGTTCTATCCACAATACCAAATTCATAACTTAGAGAACTAATTGAAAACAAAACAAATATAATGTAATTTGCAGGAAAACATTAATAAACTACCATAATTAATTAGCCAAATTAAAAAAGAACCATCTTGGTATTTAGCATGGATCTTGCATTGCACAAACTTTGTGACATAAAGCTCATGTTGACCTAAATACATAATTAGGAAGTTATTCTTTCCTATTTATCATAATTCTTATTTATCGGTCACAATAAACCAAAAAATTAAGGTATCTAATAACAACAAACACTGAAGTATCATTGATATAGGGCTAACCATAAATAAATATTTGGACCTTAATTTTAATATACGGTCCAAATATACAATAACTAATTTGCACGAACTGTCAATAATCTAGACAAATGATTTTAAAATTGGAACGATAGGCCCTAAAATAATTTAAAATGGCAAACGGTAACTTTAAATTAGCAATAGAAAGTTTTTTGGGCCATGTACTTTCAGAATTTTATGTATAATAGAACCCGGACACTCCAGTGTTTATATTTCCAATTGGAAGAAATCTAAATAAGCCAGAACGCAATGAAGTTTTAAGTCATTTGTAATAGCTTAACGTTTAATAAAGGTAATGACAGTTGTGTTTTGTTGTTTTCTTACGTTACGCAATGTTTTCTATCACTTATTTTGTTGATATTGCAGTATTGTCTTGGTTGTTAGTTTGTATTAATGCTAATGCAAATTAAGAAGAAACTGCAACCATTTACCTCGTTGTGAAATCGCAATAGTGAAAAACAACACTGTTCACCGAACGCACAAGAACACAATAAGAAACGACACATGCACTCGGAGGCAGCCAGGCCACGACTGGCACACTAAAGGCTCCAGTGCTGCCACCTGCTGGCCCTCTAGCCTATCGATCCTCCACGGCCCTTCTAATCGATAGGCAATTAATATTATTAAAAAGGTTCGTGATTTTACGTATTTTATTTAAATTATATTGAGAAGTCTAATGAATATGTATACACTTCTCAACAGTTTAAACCAACAAAGATTTTTCAAAGATGGGAGCATACATTGAATAAAAACATTATTCGTACATTAGGTTTTTTTTTTAAATGGACAATTTGAACGGAGATCATAATAAAAAAAATCCCATTTTCATAATAAATAAAATACTATAAAATTGAACTAATTAATAGTTTTGCTTTGAGGTATTTTCAGATGTGACATCTACAACACAGTTTTACAGGAAATAGACCCTTTTCGAATTAATCACAAATCTATCTTTTCTTTATATTAAATTCTACCAATCTAGCTTAAAAATGCTATAGGTAGGTTGTTGTTGCCTTTTCCAGAAAGAATAATACCATAAAAGTAGGAGCAGATGCTATCCAAATTTGAAGTATAAGAAATTGCAAAATTATTCCGCCCAACCAAATTAAATTAGAGGATTGTAATTTATTATGTAAATGGTGTTTGAGCCCGGAATATCAATGGATATCATCGGAGAATCCTCCCGACCCAGCGGCTTTATTTTCTTTATTTTTAATTTGCGCACCTCTAGAACCTCCTTCAACATTAGTATTAACAATGATATTTCATTTTCATTGAATAAAATCTTCTATAAAAAGTTGTTGAAATGTTATTATGAATATTATCCTTGAAAGCCTAATGCAATGGGCCGAAGAGCAGCAGTGATGACTGTTAGTGCGTTTTTTATTCGTATCATATTACTACATGGAACACTATTATAGTAGTAGAGAGGTGTGTGTGTGTGTTGTTTTTTTTTTGTTTTGTTTTTTTCCTGGGTAGGGGAAAAATCTTTCATAAGACGAAGTGTAATAACACAACAGTGTGAGATTCCTACTCACTAAAAAAACACCTCCCAATTCTCCTTTTACCATCCCACGGAACAGCCGTCAAGCATTACTTCGTGGGGTGGCAGAAGGGCTATGTGCCTATTTCTTCTTTGGACAACTTACGTCGGATTAGCCAGAGCTTGGCCTCTCCTTTCTCGCTCCTGTATTCTGAGCCTTCTTCCGATTTGCGCTGCATAGTCTGCTGCAGCACTCCAATGCTCCTGCCTAGTCATCATCAAAGTGACAATGTTTTCCGGCGATGACTTCTTTCCCAATTTTATGTCAAGCTCTTCCTTTTCTTGAGAAAAACCTGGACAACAGAAGAACGAATGTTCCACTGTTTCATCCACGGGATCACAAGTAGGACAATATTTTCGGTCTTCTATTCCGAAGCGAGCCAAGTAGGCCCTAAAGCAACCATGCCCTGTGAGCAGTTGGGTGAGATAATAATCTACCTCTCCATGTTTGCGGGATATCCATTTTGATATATCGGGTATCAGACGGTGTGTCCATCTTCCAGAAGGTGAGGCATTCCAGCGTCTCTGCCATCTATCAAGGGTATGACTTCTTTCATCTTTAGCCAACGTTACCCAGTGCGCATTCGGCTCTTCTCGTTTCCTTCGAAAAATCCGACTGCGTTCATCTGCCAAAAGATCTATCGGAGGCATATCTGCTATTACGCACACAGCATCATAGGAAACAGTGCGGAAAGCTCGAGCTACACGCAGGGCACTTCTTCGATACACACTGACAACCTTACGAGCATAAGACTGCACTTGGCAGGCTTCCGTCCAGATCGGTGCTGCGTACAAAAGTATTGAGTTACCTACATTAGCTAGAAGCTTCCTTCGATTTTCCCTTGGTCCACCGATATTCCGCATAATTCTGGCCAATTTGTTAATCACTTGCGCTGCTCTGGTGCTAACTTGGTGCAAGTGTTCATCAAAACTTACTTAGGTCGTTCTATTAATTGAATTAACGCCAAGACTATCAAAATATGGAAACAATTGATTTTTTAATAAGTATAAACTTTAACTTTAAATGGGTCGCCCACTTATTTCCGCTCTTCGGAGCGAGATTTCCCTCTGAATATTGGCAGTTATTTATCGGTTGTCGCTTCGAGTTGAGTCACATCAAGTTTTAAATTTTCATTCATTGATCAAAATCATTCTTTTAGTACTTTCCAAATATGCAAGTTATTCATGAGCTTTGGTGTGGAAAAGAAAATGTAATTATGGCTAATGAGTAGATTTTGGTCGATTGTTGTCGATTGTCGAGAATGAACGTTTCAACAAACTTAATGGATCTATACATCGAAATGCTAGCTAAAATTTTTATTTCTTGAACAAATGATCGAACGAAATCTACTCATTACCCATAATTGCATTATCTTTTCCATACCAAAGCTCACGACAAGTTGTATATTTTGAAAAATAAAAAAAATGAAACGAATAAATAGTTAAAACTTTAATTCAACTCCGTTTTATGGTGCTAAAGTCTATTTATTTATCAGTTGCCAAAAGTGGCGAACAACGTATTTTCCATGTTGTTCTGAAAACCAGTCAAGACTTCATTTACTAAACCAGGTATACAGTAACTATTTTGTTCAGCATACAATTTTTTACAAAATCCTCGTGGGCTTTATTTTTTTTGGAAAAGTTGGCATACTATTTTCGATATAATTTGGCAATAACTCCAATTGAATAGTCCAGCAGTAATTTAAATTTTAGCAATCATCTTAATTGTTGATGTCTAGGTAATAATTTTCAAGTAATCACTAATGATATTTTTGTTTATTTCTTATAGACTAATTTAGTCTATAAAACTAAGTTAGACTAATGAAAAAAATGAAACAAAATCTTAGCGATGATTAATTATGGAGTATGAATCAAATGGATAATTAATCACAAAGAAACAAACTAATAGAAACAATTGAAGGTTGGATCTCTAATGTTATACAAAATAGTCTAAATAATAAGTTTCGAAAAATTGAGAAAAAATCGTTTTAACCAAAGCATTACTAAAATAAAAGATAATAAAAATATTTATGACAGATCAACAATAAAATGGGTAAAAAAGGAAAATTATGGTCTCACAGTATCATTAAAATTAGATCAATATGCAAGTAGAATACAACTATTACACTAAATGTTTAACAGCATATGCATATGTACACATTATTTTAATGAACACACAATATTCACACAACAACCTCACGTGCATTATGCAACTATAATATACATTTACATTTTTTTTTTTAAACTTTGGGTCTTACTTTATTTTCATTTTATAATAAATTATTTCTTAGAAACTTATGTTTCCTTGTTTAACCTTTCTATCAACAAGGAAATAAATTCTAGTCACAATGTCAACAATTTTTACATAGCTAGACATTCTGCATAATTGATGCCTGAATAAATTTATCTTAATAAATTTTGCAAGAATAACTATAATTAGTTACATGAATAATCGTAAAGGTGGCCGTTAAAGATAGCTTCTAGTGGAATATGAAAGACTGATTTCTATCACCTCAATTATTTGGCTGAAAATAAATTTAGGACTCTATTGCCAATCATTCCACTCCAATATTTATTTCCTTTTAATTATTATATATTTGTCTATTTCATAAAAATAAACAAAATAAAAGTTATTCTTATTAATAATTTTTAAACACTTAGAATTACATTGTAAATTTTAACAAAACTGTAATAACTGACCAGTACTGTAGGTATACATGCATGGCATAGCCTAAACAACCTTGCAAAAAGGACTGTGCAGTTCGCTGTTTCACATCATCAGTTTTCTGCCCTAGGGATTGGTATGATTGAATGAATTTGAATATAATACAGAGCAATCTATGGCAGATTTTCAGTTCCCTCTATAGAGAATAGAAATAAACTTTACTTTCTGGGGGCTCTATGATATTCCAACAGCTCAGCATAAAATTTCACATTCACAATTGTTCCAAGTTCTATTTGCTTTGGAGAGATTGTCCGTGGCCCCTTTGACCAGATTTATTGTTGTTCACACAATCATACATTGTGCATAAGAAAATGATTTTCATTACTCGTGATATAATTCTTCAGTGATAACAAAATAAATATGTAAAATATTATAGGGTAAACTTAAATTAGTTTTGAAACAATTTAATTTTATCTTGAATGATAATAGTCGACCTTGATAATATTTGTGGAAGAAAATGGTCTGGGTAGAAGTCAATAAATTTCTCTTAGATGTGGAGACATATTTATTAATTAGCCAACGTTTCGACCTACTTCGCAGGTCTTCTTCAGGGCTAAATATGCAAAATACAGACAATAGAAAATTAAAAAATTGCTAAGCATGGTAAATATAAAGGTTAAAATGTATGAGTGTATAGTATAAATAACCAAGAGACAGGAAGGCAGTAAAATACATACTAAAGAATAAAACAGAAAGTGTTAAAAATTAAAGAATAAGGTAATAAAGATAACAATTAAAAATTGTAATTGTAATTAAATAAGGTAAGGTGATAAAGATAACAATTAAAAATTAAAATGGGTAAATATTAAAGTTAAAATACATAAGTATCAGGTATCAGAGTGGTGGACAATAAAGATGGGGGAAATAAATAAAAAGTACAGTAAGTATTGAAATATATTAAAAAATACAGTAAGAAATAAATATATAAATTCAGAGGTAATGAAAATAAACAATACAGATAAGTAATGAAAATAAAAAATACAGAATGTAATAAATAAAGTAAGTAATCAATCAATTAATAAAAATACGGCATAGTGTAATAAAAATGAAAATGTTAATAAGAAACAATGATGATAAGTAATAGAAGTGAGACATACAGTTTACTACCAATGGGGACGAGAATGTATATGAATAATGTATCGATTTATTGTCTACCACTCTGTTACCTGATACTTATGTATTTTAACTTTAATATTTACCCATATTAATTTTTAATCAGCTACTGGTCCTCCAGGTTGGGGGTTGAGCGGAGGGGCCAGCTACCCCATCCTCAGAAAACCTGTATTGCTGTGAAACATCAAGGAATTAGCCTCGGATTTGGACTGTCTTCAAGGAATTGACCCTCCGCATTAAGGATTTTAAATCAGCCACGTGAAATGTACGATCATTATACAGGCCAGGATCTTTAAAGGTGTTACTGGATGAGCTGTCTAAGTATAAGACAGATATAACAGCGATTCAAGAGATGAGATGGACGGCATCAGGCATTATGGAGATGAAGCATCACTCCGTGTACTACAGTTGTCACAAAGATCAGCATATTTTTGAAACAGGCTTTGTTGCTGGTGGTGGGATGAGACAAATAGTTATTGATTTTAAAGCCATTAACCACCGCATCTGTAAGTTACGAATCAAAGGAAGATTCCAAAACTATTCTATAATTTCGTGCTACGCACCAATAGAGGTGGGGGAGGAAGAAGCAAAGGAAACTTTGTATAGCAACCTCGAAAACGCCATCGATGAATGTCCTCGTCACGACATGAAAATAGTTTCGGGAGACCTCAATGCACAGATTGGTAGAGATTCAGTTCTTTGGCCCCTACCTGGAAGACATACCCTGCACAATATTTCCAATGATAAAGTTGGTCAATTTTGCAGCATCACACAGTATAGTTGTTGGGAGTACCATCTTTGACAGGAAAGATATCTGCAAGGCAACATGGGTTTCTCCAGACAATAACTCCAGGAACCAGATTGACCATGTTCTTATCAGAAGACAGCGTTCTATACTTACGGCGGTTAGAACGTACAAGAAGAGCAAATGTAGATAGTGATCATTACCTGGTAATGGCACGTATCCATGCCAAAATTAGCAAGGTACAGAAGACTAGAGTTACCTGCTCAAGGAGAATAAATACTCGAAAGCTGCAGGAGCTAGAGTATAAGACACGGTTCCCCCAAAGGCTGGATGTAGCTTTGGAACGTGGGTTTGAGGAGAATAGCGTTGATAAAATATGGTGCCAATGGAGGGATCCTATTAAACAAATTGCTAAAGAAGTACTGGGCTTAGAGGGGGCCACCTCAGAGGTCTGACTGGTTTGATCAAAAATGTCAAGAGGCTACAGACAGGAAAAACAGGGCCTATAGCAAGATGATTGATGTGCATAGGACGGGTCCTATCAGGCTGTTTCTGATTACAGAATGTTAAGATTAGAGGCGAAACACCTGCAGAGGAGAAAAAAGAGGGAGAAAGAATAAGAGAGATTGAGGTCCTGAGTAGACAAGCTAATACTAGAGCTTTCTACAAGACAATCAATGCCCAGCGAAAGGGATTTAAACCATTTCAAGATCCAATGCTTGTAGAGGTAAGGACGGACAATTAATCACAAATAAAGAAGGGATCCTGGAAAGATGGTCCGACCATTTTGGTAGTCTGCTTGGGAGTGTTCAGAATCCTGCCTTAAAAGATACTTATGACTCTGACACGATTCAAAATTACAAAGGGCATGAGCTTCTTGACCCACCAGATGATGAGGAAGTTGAGGCTGCAATTCAGAAGCTTAGAAATAACCGAGCACCAGGATGCAGCTGAACTTCTGGAGCCTGGTGGAAATGAAATGATAAAGGTTCTCCGAGATCTGCTACACACTGTTTGGATAAGCAAAACTCTCCCGCACGACTGGTGCATTGGCTTTATCCTCCCTTTTCACAAGAAAGGATACCAAATGCTTTGTGATAACTACCGTGGTATAACACTCCTAAGATCTGCCTACAAAGTACTTTCGAATGTGGCATACCAAAGATTACTCCCCCATGCCCATAGAGAGATAGGAATGTACCAGTGCGGATTTAGGAATAGTCGATCTTGTATTGATCAAATATTCTCCCTGAGAACTCTTATGGAAAGACTAGAGAGTACAATATAACGACCCACCACCTTTTTGTGGATTTCAGCAATGGCTATGACTGTATCATCAGGGGAAAGCTGTGTCAAAGTATGGAAGAAATGAATGTCCCCAGAGAATTGATAAGCCTTGTGGAATTGCTGATGAGGGAGTCAGGAAGCCAGGTCAAGATCCAGAATGACTTTTCTGAAGAATTCAAGACAACTAGGGGTCTGAGACAAGGGGATGGACTCTCGTGCCTGTTATTTAATTTTGCACTAGAAAAGGTCATTAGAGACTCAGGGTTGCAAGTCACTGGTATGATTCTGACTAAGTCCATCCAAATACTGGCCTATGGAGATCACATAGACATAGAGGGAAGAACAACAAGGGATCTACAACAGGTTTTTCTTGCTTTGGAGAATGCTGGACGGCGTATAGGTCTTCAGGTAAGTATATGGTGGCCAACCCTTCAAGACAATCGGATCCCACTATCACGTTTGGTGGCTACACATTCGAAAGTGTCAACAGTTTTGTCTACCTCGGTTCTCTGGTTAAAGCAGATAGCTCAACCAGCCCAGATGTTCAAAGAAGAATTGTGGCGGCTAATAGATGTTATTTTGGAATGGCGACAATTTTACAAAGTCATCTGATATCAAGAAGAACCAAGGTCATTCTGTACAAAACAATCATCAGGCCTGTTTTAACTTATGAATCGGAAACCTGGCCTCTGTCCGGGGCAGATGCCAACAGTTTACTGCTCTTCGAAAAAAAAATATTAAGAAGGATGTTTGGAGCTGTAAGAGTTGGCGATCAATTTAGACTCAGACAAAATTCGGAGCTGTATCTGATGTATCAGGAGCCTGATGTGGTGAAACACATAAAAATAGCTAGACTGAGATGGGCTGGACATGTGGCCAAATGGAGGATGACCCTTCCCTGAAAAGACTGCTGTTCGGATTCATTGACGGGAAAAGAAAACGTGGGCGTCCACGACTTAGATGGCCAGATGAAGTCGAGAGTGATGCAGGCAGCATCATTGGATCCATAGCTTGGAGGACCTTAGCGCAGGACAAAGAAGAGTGGGCCTTGATGCGGCAAGGACCTGTGCTGGGCTGTAGAGCCAGTGTTAATTAATTAATTTAATTTTAACAATGAAACTTTACCCAATCAATCTTACCCATCTAAAGATCTTATTCCTGCTATTTTGACAATAAGAAGTCTATAATTATCGACTAAAATATTAATAAGCTACATAACTAAAAAAGTTATCCATGAATAGGGATAGAAACAGTTCATTGAAAGATAAAATTTAGTTTTTAACGATGTTTATATTAACTAATATTTTTCGTTTAGCAAATTGAATAATTTTTCAAACTGGCATTCCATACAGTTTATTTATAATTTATTTTAAAGAAAGACATTTTGATCATTAGTTATTTTCTTCATAAAATATTATTAATACAGAGATTATTTATTATATATGCACAAAACTTAAATAGATTTTTTTTAAATATAGAAGCATGAATGGAGACAAGTTTTTATAAAACTGGTAATTCATTAGTAAACATGAAAAACTGGTAGAAAAACATAAGCACGGCAGTGTCAGACCAAAATACTAAACTAGCCAACTGTAGGTACATATATGTATATATATTTATTTAAAATGACTATATTGATACATATTTAATAATCTCTTATATATAAATATATATAAGATATGCTCTTGCACATCATATTTAGAACTTTTTTTTTTGTTGCTTTCCAGTTATAATTAATATAACAGTAATTCTGTTGTGCTTGGGTTCAAATAATTGTGACTATCCCTGAAAAAAGGATATAAGACAATGAAACGGTGATCCTATGGTGATGGAAAACATATTACTTTTCTTTGTCCAAGTCATATTCCTCAAAGCTAATGTTCTTAAAATATGATATAAACCCTCAGTCACAAATTAAACATTTTTATTCATTTTAATCTAGTTGTGGAGTTAGGTTATAAGTAATTTACAGATTACGTTCTAATTGACTGAGCTGATCAGCAGGGTATGAGTTTATCAATAAAGAATAGTAGACCAGTTTCCCCAGGGGTATGAGATAGGGGGATTTCATTTCTCCAACTCCATCATTAATCTACCTAATTAATCTACTTTATGAATAATTTTGAATTAAAAAAAAACACTTCTGCTCAGATAGGTGAGTTACCGTTATCGATTTAAGTGTGAATTAAGCAATAAGTGGACTCAGTAATTGTGTCGAACCCTGGACAGAAAGGGGACTCTACAAGCTATGGACCAGTCTTTTCTACTTCAAAGAGCAAAAAATCCACTATCTCATAAAAACATTTAATATTTCTGTTTTCTTAACTTTTCAAAAAGCAAATTAAAAAACTATTAATAAAAGGTTAATTGTTTATTTTTGGTAATCTTAAATTGTCCCAAAATTAAATTAAATATTTAATGCAGGAGTTCTCAAACTTTTTTGTACTACGCCCCCTCCTGTTGAAATGAAAGCGGCAAAATATGTTTTATTATGTTATAATCCAATGTGAAGATTTGTAGAAGCCGTTTCAAAAGAAATATACATATTCATACTTAGAAGAAAAAAATCAGGTTTATAAGCACATCTTAATAGAGATTATCCAGTTTGTTAGGAGTATACCCAGTTGATGTACTAGTCATTGTTTATGTCAGGAATTTCGCTACAGGATTCAATTTATTCATTTTTTTTTTTTTTTTTTAAACCCATTACTGACAATTATTACCAAAAATCTAGCAATGTGTAAACATTTCATCAAAGGGAAAATAGTTTCTAGTATAAGATGATTAGCAAGAATAAATTTTTATATTACCTATATAATTTGGTTTTACACACTTAAAAGAGACTTTAACTAACATTGTGTTGCAGAAGGAAACAAAATAACCATATTAGAGGAGGCTGCACTTAGTAATATAAAACCTCACTAATGCCTAATGGTAATGGTACAAAATAGTATTCAGCATAAAATAAATACAACTATTATATCTCTGTAAATTATGGGGTATGGGCGATTGACAGAATCAACCATACAGAATATTTTATTAAACTATAACATAGTAAAACTTGTAAACTTCTCAGGAGTTGAAAAAACGTAATTGATTTTTCAGGGCTATCACAGACAAAATCACTGATAATAGATTTAAAAAATATTTCTTAATGAAAATAATTCATTCAAATAAAAATTTAGAAAACGAGAATATATTACAATCAATTCAAAAGGAAAACTATCTTGAAGAATTTAACATTTTGTGAAAAAAGTTTAACGCTGTTGTTGAGCATTTAATAACATTAAGATTTACACATTTAAACTAAGTTTATTTCTTTAGAAATATTTTTTTCCAAGTTTTTTAGATTTACAACTGTACATTACACATCTGTATTACTAATATCATTTCTGGAAATTAGCTATTAAGAAAATTCTTTTTTTATTTTTTTTTCAGTTAATTATCAAATTCTTTTGAAGTTCATATTTATCCAATTCTTTTAACTAATGAAAATGGTAAACAGATAGTTATTTCAAATTAGCACAAAGGTACTTGAGTGGAAGAAATTTGGAAAATCGAGCATTTAAGTGCTATCAAAATAAATAACTTCTTTTAAATTATATATCAGAAGATAAATCATTCCCTGTTTAAAGATTTATCTAAACAAGCTGAAATAGTTATATATGAAACTATCATGAGACCCATAGTTACTTATGGCAGTGAATCCTGAGTACTGACAGATGAAAGTAAAAGAAAACTCAATGTCTGGAAAAGGAAAATACTCTGAACGATACATGGGCCAATAAGTGAAAATTGTATGAGGCGATAAAGGAAGAATCATGAACTCTGCACCATGCGTGGAAAACTAGACCTGATATCATTTGTGAGAAAAACCCACCTCAAATGGTAGGGACATGTGGAATGGTTGTCGGTCAGTAGTAGCTATAACAAACTAGGATGCCAGCATGTCTGCTATATGGAAAATTGGAGAAAAGCGATCTAGAGGAAGACCAAGAATGAGATGGTTGGAGTGTTTGGAGTAAGGAGATGGAGTGAGTGAGCACAAGACAGGGATGAATGGCTTAAGGTTCTTAACGAGGCCCAGGTTCTTGTTGGACAATAGTCCCCCTCACTAAATAAATCATTTTCTGTATTAAAGAATATGAGCAATAATTTAAGAAGTACTATAGAAAAACAATTAAATAATATGGCTATGCTGCTGTTTATGATGGAAATTCAAGTAAAAATGTGTTTATTAATAAATTTATTTATCAATTTATTATGTCTAATTCAATGAAATTTTCTTATTAATTCTTAATTATTATTATTATTATTTCCTACAGCTTGATCAAAGTTTTCTTGAAATTTAATTTTTATGAAAGGACCAAATTTTTACTAAAAAGTGCCTAGTACATTTTTTATCAATAATTGGTTAAGCTGGAGACATTTGCAAGATGTTTAGCTTAACTCAATAATATTTGAGTGAAGAATTAATAATAAGAATAATTCACAGTAATTAATGAAGAATAATAGTTATTTTTTTTAAGCTGGTCATGAGTCCTGAAGATCTAGAAAGAGTGGAAACATTTATAGGAGTCTTGAAAGAATTACGTGGAATTGAAATGTCAAAAAGGTATTTTAATATAATAATTACAATGAATTATGTAGAATTTAGCTTTGTGTGTCTACATTGTTAATGATGAAAATAGAAATTTTGAAATTGTGATGATATTATAACAATATAATATTGAATGTTAATATAATAATCTATACTGAGTCAGTATATCAAAAAAGCTATAAGCGGACCAAATACTGTTCGAGTGAAAGTACTTAGTGCAATACTAAAAACTGGTCACATGTTTCCAGCCTCTAGTAAGATTTAAGTCTATTGTTACTAAGTCTAATGACTGCCATAAATTTATCAACTCAAAGTTCCATGCCTGAGATTTCATAGCATCAATTGGTCATCAATTGAATATTGTTACATTGTTAATTATTTTCAAATTAAAATTAAATAATGGCTATATAACTATATAATATATACAACAACTATATAACAAATAATGACATTGAGAAATCTGCATAGTAACTGACTCACTATCAGTGATAAATGCAATAGAACAGCTTTCTACAAGAACCCCACTTTTACAGAGAATTCAGAGCATGAACATGCTCTTAAGGGAAAATAATAAAACAGTTTCACTTTTATGGGCCCCTTCACATGTTGGCATAAGCGGCAACCAAAGATCTGATGCGGGGGCTAAAGCAGCTGCCAAAAGTGATGCTCCTCTGTAAAGATACACCTTTTTGTCCGAATGGCTGGCATGATCAGAAATAAAATTAAAGAAAATTGGGATAAAGAGTGGGAGAGCCATCCGCAAAACCACCTCCATCAAATAAAAGAAAAAAACACTGTTTGGATCCCTCCAATGGGACTAACACCTAAAGAGTGCAGTGTAATAAGGAGGTTAAGAATTGGTCATACTAAGCTGACACATCGCCACCTACTTTTAGGGCAGTACCAACCAACCTGCCAAACCTGTAATAATATACAAATCACCGTAAAGCACCTATTCGAATGCCAGAAGCATCAAATAGTAAGAACAAATTTGGACATTGAAGAGTGCCAACCTTTCAAAAATTTATAATGAACTACAGAGGACTCTGATGCACCTGAAACTCACAAAGTTAATCCAAGAAATATAAGAAGAGCAGTCGTCTCTAATGGCCCCAGCAGTCAAAGTGACATTTAAAAAAATTAAAAAAATAAAATTAGACATTGCTTACGACCCAGCACTCCCACAGAATAAGAAAATAAGCCCCTCTTTTTTCTTGACCTTAATAGATTAACCTTATTTTATTTCAATGTGTAGAGTGCTGAATTGCTATGCTGAAGGTTCCAGGTACAAATTCGGCTGTGGCAGATAAATTATTTCATTTTGTTAACATCCATGTGCTTTATTTTTAGGAACTATGAATGAGACATGAAGGTTATATGGCAAGATATCAACCTTTAAAAAATAAAAGCAGAGCTCAATTACTAATGTTTCAAAGTTTGTTGGAATTGTTTTATTCATTAAAAAAGTAAATTTTCAAGCATCGGAAGTACATTTAACTCCTAAATTTGAGTCTCTAAATTCGTTTCAATCAGAGACTGTGGTGGCAGAGATCACTAAGATATATGTATACCTCAGTAACTTTGTAACTCCTGAGGTGGTGGTTCGAATCCGGCCTGGGTAGAACTCAATTTCTAATTTGTCAATGATAGCAGCAAGTTATTATATAGATATTTACTTGCTCATTAATGAGGAAAGTTGAATTGATCTATTATTCACCATGAAATGATTTTCAGCGTTTGAAGTTGTTAGAAGGCGTGGAAATGAAAATAAAAAGCTTAGAATATTTTGTGGGTAGATAAGATAAGATGTGAACAATAGAGAGGATGTTATCAACCAGCCAGCTGATAATTTGTCAAATCACCTGTCATTGACCTCTATGGCTGGAGGTGGGCGACCTACCTCATCTAGCCAGAAATCTTGATGACTGTCCTGTTTCAAAGTCTCTAAATGTTCTCATTGTTATTGAGAGACAGTTTGAGTAATTACCACTTAAGCGTAAGGTTGAACAATTAAAAAAGTGTTTCAATTTAAAGATGAAGTTGGTTACTAAAAGGTAAAGCTATGTGGATCATTCAACTATGTATCAAAAAGAATATATACGTCATATTCTACAATGAAATGATCCAGAAGCCAACGACTGGTGTCGTTGTGGAGAATGATAAAAGAGCCGACCATGATATTTAGTTTCCCTCTTCTCCACCATTTTAAATTATTTTCTGGTATATATCCTGACTTTTGAAATCAATGTTCAAATTATTTCAAGCTATTTTGAACCGAATGTTACCGAGTGTGGAAAGGGGCCTAAGTCAAATATTCGAGTTGCGTAGCTTCAGAGAGCGAGGTGGCCTGGTACGCAGGGTGCTGTGTTACTGATCGTTCATAGTTCGAGACTGCCAGTGGCAGGTAGATTATTTATTCTGTTAACAGTCCTGGCTTGACCCTATGGCATCTGTAGACCCTTATGGAACATACAAACCCGCCATAAATTGGTTACTATTAATCGAGGGAAGGCATGGTATCGGCCCAATCAGCTCCCTCCACAACCGTAGGTTTAAAAACCAATCTTCATTATGTACTGAACCCTTTCCCCTTCTTGGGTTCTTGCATATCTTTTACTAATCATCCATTTAACCATTAATTCTAGTCTTATTTAGATACATCAACCATCATTCATGTTTATTTTCTTCAAGGCCATACTAAGTGCTAGATACAAACTGTTGTAACAGATGCTTTGATCGTCCTTCGATTCTTGTACAAGAAACACCCTCCTCGCATCAGAGCAAATCATTTGACACACACATCTTAGATCCAACGTTTGCAAAGAGATATCATAGTGAGAAGCGTGTTATTAAGATTTGTAGGTATACGAGAATATTGACTCTCAATATCGATAAGTTATTGTATCAGCCCGATATTAATATAGATTTTTAGTGAAATCAAAAAATAGAAATTTTAAATAGAAATTCTTAATAACACCATTACCACGCGAATTAAAAATATATTTTATAAATTATTTATTATATCGAATGAATTGCTCATTATAATACCGTTTGATATTATAATACTTATTTAAAATGAAACAGTTGTTTCACTAATTGGTGTTTTAGCTATAAAAGTAAATGATAATACTACAGTAACATTCTTAAGTCATGTTTTCTCTCTTCTTGTGGTATTGTGCAAAGAAATCTTGGTAATCCTAAAAATTTGAATTGGAAAACCATATGGATGTTGAAACAAATGAAAATGCCGTTGGTACAAATATGGTTTACATAAAAATAATTCCAATTCGATAAATTATCTGATTCCGATGGTTCCAGAAGGTCAGTCTGACAACGAAAAATCTATATTAGATTGGATCCGGTACATCGTCGCCTTTGCCTTTCTACTCCCTTGTTTTCTCGTATTAGTTGTCTTCTTGAAATGTAAGTAAAAAGTAATAATTGTTTAAGAACTATACGATAGTTATCAATTATAAATAAATAATTATATCAAACAGTTATCAAAGTATTTTCAAATTTTGGGAAGGAGGAGCAATAGGAACATAACAAAATGCAAAAACGTTATCTTTCATGCTGTCGTCTGTGATTACGCTTACCTTTAGAGGTAATGAGACTGTTATAATTTTGAAGAAAAAAATGTTTTCATCCTTACCGCATTTCTGAACCACATTTCTGAACTGCGGTTAATTCAGTTTTTGGCCTTTATCTCCTAATCGGTGCGTTTTTGATTAAAAAAAACAAAAATGTTCATTTTTAATGTAGATTAAATTTCCTACAATTTGAATCCAACCGCGGCTCTGTAGCTCTAATGAATTCTGAGTCACACCCCTTTGAAAATTGGTAATTGTTTCCAAAAAGTCCAAATTTTAAGTTTTGGCCAACTTTCGTGAGGAACTCCGTCCGAAGAAGTGATCCTACGATGAAAGCCATAGGGACTGAAGCTGTAGTAAATTTAATTATCTTTAATTTAAGCAATGAATGAGGCCCGTAGTTGTTATACTTTTCTCGTCAATGTAAAAAAAAGAGAAGGAAAATCGGTGAAAGTGAGTGTTTTAAGAAAATGATTTTGTACGCCACGAATAGATCTAAAACAGCTTGTTTATTGTAAAGTATAAATATCTACTTGTAAATTACCTATACAAATAATAATGGTAGTACTAGTAGGCACCACTATGTCAGAGGGGGGAGCCAGCCAGTCTCCCTGAGGTTTGTCGTCCACCAAAAGTTTTCCCATCCGTTTTTTCGGTTGCAAACTTGTATTTACACTACTCAGAGCTACAGAGCCGCGGTAGGATTCAAATTGTAGCAAATTTAATCTAAATTAAAAATGGTCATCTATTTTTTTTAAAATAAAACTCGCACCGATTAGGAGATAAAGACCAAAAACTGAATTAACTCCGAAAATTTCGAGGTTTTTCGCCCACCAACATTTTTCTCATTCGTTTTTTCGGTTGCAAACTTTGGATTCAACTACTCAGACATGCCCTTACAACATAAAAAAATGCAGCTCTCTTCAATTTATTGCGCCCTAAAGCCCTTCTTTGGTACCTGTATGCTGTGACAGCACTATAGAGTGATAAATAATCTTTTAATTTTTGTTTTCTTTATTCTGGTTCATGTAATCAAAATTTTTCAAAACCAATGAATGTCAAGCATGCTTCTATAAGACTAGATCACAATCAAGAATTATTGAATTGCAGTAATTTGTGATTTAACACTGTTATTGGCCTGGTACATTTTTGCTATCTTTGAGACTCATCTAGTATCTTAAACTCCTTCCCTTGAACATGAATATTTTCTTATACCAAATTTCAAAGGTTAAAGTTGAAAACGAACCCTGTGGATTTTATTTATAATAATCTTCTATCGGCACAAAAGGCACACGAGGCTACCCTTGGCCTGCTCAACGGGTGCCAGCTATTTCTTTCTGTCTTCTGCGTGGGTGATAGTAATCCCCAGTTAACGAAGATCCTGTCCCACAGCATCCCTACATCGACCCTTTGGCCTACCACGTGGACGCACGCCATCCGGAAAATTCGTGTACAACTTATTGACCACTCTTTCATCACTCATCCTTATTACGTGTCCAAATTATTATTTTATAATAATATGCTGCTTAAAGTTACTTGTAAATATTGAAATATTCAGTATGAATCAGCAAATCTAGAAGTTTAAAATTATTATTAAAATTATTCAATAGTTAGTATAAATATTATTGCCTTTTTATAGATGAAGGAGCATGGAGTTTGTGGCTGTCGCTGTTCTTGTCTCGAGGTATTTATATCGTTTTGGCCACCTTGATTTTTGGATGCTTTATCATAACCTTTTTTAAGAACAAGGTAATTATTATTTTAACTAAGAACAGTTAATTTATTATTAAATAATAGCGACCTACTCCAGCTTTGCTTGGGTAATAAGGCATATTATGCCTACATAAGTTGTCTGTGTAATGCATTTTTTTGTTATCACGTATCGGCCACTAAGAACCACGCGAATATCATTGGTTAGGCTTCTTTGGGGGTCTTGATTTTCTTTCTTCCCACCTCAACCAGTGATTTTCGTATTACCACCAAATATTTCTTTATATACGAATTTATTATTTTGCACGGGATTAGGCAGCGTCTTAAGTGAAACCCATCAATATTCCAACCCATTTACACTAATCCTCGACAAATTATATACCTAAACCTTCCCGGTGAATCACTCTATCTATTGGTGAAAACCGCATAAAAATCCATCCAGTCGTTATTTAAGTGTACTGCGAACAAACGCGGCCGAGGACTGTTTTATAACGTGTATACATATAGATATTATATGTTTAAAGTTGTAATTTGAATTAAATTGTTTCTTTAAAATCGACTTTTTGTTTAAAACACTTTGAAATTATTTTGTATCGATAAAAAACCTATGGGAAATGTTTTTAGTGCATATGCGCCAAAACAGGAACCTTTGTTGATTGTAAACTTGTAATAAAAATATAATCATGAATTCTTCTTGGCTTCAATGACTGATCAGACCATTATTGGTCCCTTTCCACCTCATTCACAAGTTAGTGCACCAATTAAAATGCAAAAAAAAATCAGCTGGTATATTGACAAGGCATATTGCCTGACGTTGCATGATGGGAGGGAGGTTTCCCCACGATGAATTCAACCTACATGTCTATGATCCGCACACTTGGTTGTTCTTTAAGTTTTTTTCCAAATATAAACATAAACATATTATGGAATATAAAAATATTTATGGTTTGTAATAAGCTGATTTTGATAAAACTAATAACGCATAAAATATCACCGTATTTCTGAACATATGTACAAATACTTAATAAGCTTTCGGAACAGAATTAATTTTTATTTCATGTAAATAACATGCTAACCCATCTTATCAATTATATCTTATAAAATGTAGGCTAAGGGCAATAAGCCCATTGTTTTTAATATTAGAAAGTAGATGTTAATATTTGAGTTTAATTTAAGTTACCCTAAGTATTTGCATGATATATTTTGCAATGGATTTAGTGGTAATAACAAATAAGGAAACTGGGTATGGTCGTTTTCCTCCTCAGTTAGGTAGATATCCAACTTCCTCAGGATTTCATGCTAAAAAGTGCAAGTTGCATTACTTTAACTTTGAATTAGCAAGTAGGAAACAGCTCTATGTGTAACATTAGTAGTAGGAAATATATCTGAGAAGTCCTATGGAGATGAATTCATAAAGTTTACTTTTCTACAACCGCAATTATAAGAAACTTGACACAACAGGATTGACCATATAATGCGGGAGAAAGACATATTATTCTATCTAAATTTAAAATCGATTTATTTAAGATGAGTCTTTAAAAGTCCAATGTATTATTTGGTCAGGTTCGAGGGGACAACAGAGCAGACAGCAGAACCGAGGAGTCATGGTGTGTCCCTCAGGAACTATGGAAGGTCCCATACTTGCCATCTTGCGGAGATTTAACAACACTTAGCAGGTATTAAAATTTATGAACATATTTAAAATTTCAACAACATAACAATTTTGATAGACAGGGTTAACCGCGTTTGAAAGAAAAATTTCAATTAAGTGAAAAGGTAACTTAATGAAATCAGTCTTTTTACATTCGTTCCTATTATTTACTTTAGGTCCATTATTTCGGATTGGTTAAATAAACCGTGGAAGTTTTAGGTAGGTCAACTAAATCTATTTAATACTACCTGGTAGTATACTTGAATGAAACTTGAGCACAGGTTTAGTAGAGAGCGGGATTAGTATAGGGAAAATGAACACATATTTGCATTCATTTTAAGAAATTGGTTTATTGCTGATATTTAGTAAAAACGATATTTTCTGAATTCGGTAACTCTGCTTAGTGCCTTTGAAAAGTTAACTATGTATTATGATTATTTTTTATCTACCATATAATAGATAAAGTGATTCTGAGTTGTAAAGTTAACTTCATTAATGAATGCTTTAGGAAAACTTTCCAAATGGAAGATGTTTGTGAATCAGACACCGTGAAGCAAATGTTGAGGGAAGCTGATACTCGAAACGAAGCACTCAAGCGTGAACTTGAAGAACTAAATAAGTATTTTAATTTTGTTTTTTATGTCAGTATTCATGTCTCTCTCAAGAGGTTATGTTATAATTTTTACGTCCAACAACAAAATCTAGTAGTGTCGAGGTATGTCACAGATCTAGGGTTAGTTTGAAATGTTACGACTGAAGGCCTTGCGTATCAATGCGTATCCAGTTACAATTTTGCGTAGGTGGGCGGATATTTAATAGTTGGAGAGAGGATAGACAAAGTAGCAAAGGGTCACCCGACGAGCAAGAATCAACCACAATCGTAACCAACTGAGTTAAGGTGAAAAAAAAATGCATAATGGATACCGGCTGATGGATGTATTCTCTTTCAGTATTAGCGAGCGAAAGAAATAAAATCTGATGGGTTTTCGACCTCAGAACTGAACTTAAGGGGCCCTGATCCAAAGGGTTTTCCGCTCCTCTACCAAGAAGGTTGCGCGAGAACTAGATGAAGTTCTATCTTCTATCTTTGTCGCTTCTCTATTGAATATTCTTTAATAGCCGTTATACTAGACTTTCTTTTATACAAACAAGATGGATGATCCTGATTGTGATCAGTCCACTAAAACCCTTTAATGCTAGATATCATTCAACAAAACATTAGTAAACAGCGTCTTAAAAACTGAAATTATTAAATAATTTTTTTTCTCATCATTAAAATAATAAGCTTCATTACAATATTTAAGCGGGTGCTCAAATATTTTTGAACGCTAACAAATTAAATTTTGGTTTGAAGTGTGCAACTTGTCATCAATGTACCCGAAGCTAGAAATAAATTTCTTTGGCTTGTTAGAAAGATAAGACACCGTGAAGCAAATGTTGAGGGAAGCTGATACTCGAAACGAAGCACTCAAGCGTGAACTTGAAGAACTAAATAAGTATTTTAATTTTGTTTTTTATGTCAGTATTCATGTCTCTCTCAAGAGGTTATGTTATAATTTTTACGTCCAACAACAAAATCTAGTAGTGTCGAGGTATGTCACAGATCTAGGGTTAGTTTGAAATGTTACGACTGAAGGCCTTGCGTATCAATGCGTATCCAGTTACAATTTTGCGTAGGTGGGCGGATATTTAATAGTTGGAGAGAGGATAGACAAAGTAGCAAAGGGTCACCCGACGAGCAAGAATCAACCACAATCGTAACCAACTGAGTTAAGGTGAAAAAAAAATGCATAATGGATACCGGCTGATGGATGTATTCTCTTTCAGTATTAGCGAGCGAAAGAAATAAAATCTGATGGGTTTTCGACCTCAGAACTGAACTTAAGGGGCCCTGATCCAAAGGGTTTTCCGCTCCTCTACCAAGAAGGTTGCGCGAGAACTAGATGAAGTTCTATCTTCTATCTTTGTCGCTTCTCTATTGAATATTCTTTAATAGCCGTTATACTAGACTTTCTTTTATACAAACAAGATGGATGATCCTGATTGTGATCAGTCCACTAAAACCCTTTAATGCTAGATATCATTCAACAAAACATTAGTAAACAGCGTCTTAAAAACTGAAATTATTAAATAATTTTTTTTCTCATCATTAAAATAATAAGCTTCATTACAATATTTAAGCGGGTGCTCAAATATTTTTGAACGCTAACAAATTAAATTTTGGTTTGAAGTGTGCAACTTGTCATCAATGTACCCGAAGCTAGAAATAAATTTCTTTGGCTTGTTAGAAAGATAAAAGTCTTCCTATACATAAATACTAATTTGACATTATCTAATTACGGCTGAAATTATTTGCGTAGCATAAGAACATTTATGTATAACAAGGACATTTATTATATAGATATACAGAATAAACTAACAGCAAACATTTTCTGACGGGTCCATTAACTTCGACACTGGATACAATGAAATCGAAGTACATAGCTTCAAACTAACACGTGGGTTTTAAAACTTTTTGAGAACCAGCAAGTGAAACTTTGTTTTCGTAATTTTTACGACAAATATCTACAAGGCTACTTTACTCAATTAAGTAAACAAACATTGATTTTTTTAAATATTCAACTGTTGAAAGCTCAATTGAATAATCACCATTCATTTCTTAATGTTTATATTGTTCCTTAAAGTATTAAAGAACCAAATTTTTCTGTGATAACCAAGTCAAAGAAGGAGGGGAAGGGAGATTTGATTAGTAGAATGGACAAATGTATATATGATATTAATAATCCCGATGATTAGGATAACCATGAAGGTTACCCTTCTCAGCCATCACAACTGTTATTACAATTTGCAAAACGTAAAACAAAAAAGGTTAGTTGCAACCTTTGTTGTAGGACTCGAATTGCTTTAGAAGAGCGGAGTGGAGCTCTAGAAAGGGAAAAGGCCAAGGTGGAAGAGAGGCTGGAAGAGACCAAATACCACTCAGCTCTTGAAAGCGAGAGTTTGCGAAAAGAAGCTGCTATAACTCAGCGGCAACTTCAGCAAGTCCTAGAGGTTAGTGATGTATATACGCCATTTTATTTATTACTTTAATAAATGTAGGAAATTTATAAACTATTATCTTATTATGAAATATTATACATAATGCCGTGTAAGCCATGAGGAAAACCAAAGAGCAGTTCTTTAAGACTGTTATCATATAACTTAACTTTTGAAATTTCTTTTATTTTCTGACCTGGAATTGGAAACTCAATATGTCTATTCGTATTTCCACACAACATGTAGTGAAGAAGCTAGTATGAATGTATTCGTCGCTAGGAATATTTAGAAAGTGTTGATTAATTTTGCAAATATTCCTTTAATTTTTGCAAAACAAACTCCTAGCAACATCATTTATCAACTACTTCATTTCACTCCATTTATATCGCCTTCGAGTTTTAGAGGCTTCGACGCGTACGATTGTGATTAGGGATGGGTAAGGTTGTCTCTATCGGATAATTTGTAGCTGATACTGAAAAGTAGTTGATACAAGTATCAGATACGGTCAAAATGTGCCGTATACTGGGATATTTGACTCGCAGAGTGGGAGTTGCTACCAACGTCACTGCACCTCTCTCTAGATACTTCAGTATCAACTACTAGCCAGTATCTACTACAATCTCTACTCTCGCTACTGCTGGACCAGATACATACGAGAGCTGTGTATATTGTTAGAAGCATCAGCTATTAAGTATTCACGAATATATTCACTACCTCATGCTACCTTATACTATTTATTACTATAACATACGAATTAAAACTGGTATATTATTTTATTGCATCTACTTGTGAATCAAATAGTGGGATTTAATTTACCATACATATATATATATTTACATTTTAAATAAATAAATTGCTCCATAATTTTTGAGCTTGAAAATTTTACTATCTCACTGTAACTGTAGAAACTTAATATGTTTTAACATCTAGTTTTCAAATATAAATTGGTAAAAAATTAGCTTTAAAATAAGATAAACAAAAGTGAACCTAACAAAATGCTTGTTGTTGGAATATAGCAATAATAAATTTCTCAGCTAACGGAGACTAATGTACTGAAAAAAAATAGAATGAATAAACAAATCGTTTAATTATTTTTTATTTAGTTTTTTAAAATTATTTTATAAGTCTATATGTTGGCTGTGAATTTTTTTCTTAATTTAATAATCTTAAATGAAAATTCTTTCTGCATTATCTAGTACTAAATGTAAAGGCATAAAATTGTTAGAAGAAATTGATTAACTTTTTACTTTCAGCAATAACAAATTTTACATCGTTTTAAAGAATAAAATTAGTTTCACAAAATTTTAAAACAGCACCGGAATATGACAAGGACTGCTATAGCGTTTTAAAGAGTTTAGCGTGCGGCGGCGGACAGACAAATTTTGTATTACAATCCAAATTCTACGTGTCTCGGAACGTGAATAGCAAAAGTTTGAGGTAGGGTTAACGAATATTTTTTTTGTTCAATTCCATACCTTTCCAAAAATAATTGACCAATAAAAACATCATTTGATGCCTTGTGCAGGTTACTAATTCGGCGAATAACTCTTTTTCCTTTAAAAATCTAATGACCCAAGAAAGGCTTCTGTGTAGAGTATTAGAAGAGTAAGAGTCGGGGTAACTGTACTAGAAAAATAACAAGTGAAAGTATCAGATACAGGAAAATCCAGTATCTACCCATGACTAACATGTACTGAACATCCCCAAAAGGTGTTCGCTTTTTTTTAAAACCTCCAGACTGAAACAAACGTCTGAGGCTTTCCTAAAGGCACCAGAAATAGAAAAGTTATTACGAATTCCATTTACTCATAATCATTTTAGCTTACGTTACATGATAACACAAATGAAACTTTTTTGGAGTTTACTGCTTAAGAAACGATTTTCATATTTAGGCGGTATGAAAATTTTATGAGGTCTAAAATATAATTTTAGCTAAAAGTGTTGCGTTACGTTCCTTTCTCGATAAAATTGTATTATTTGTTTTACATAATATTAATTAAAAGTTAAATTTCGGGACTAATCGGGAGGAGATAGGGAAGAGAGTGGTATCTATGATAACAGTGTATTCTATTGATTTACTTGAAGTCTTGAAATGCGATAATTTTTTAAAACCTCAAATTAAGGTTAGCTTTGTTTGAACTAGTTAAGGAGATAAATAAATAACCTCAATGTTACCTTTGAGCTTAGATGTTTTGTTATTATGAGAATAGATTTACAAATGTTTTAAATGGTCAGGGAAGAGGATTAGTCAATAAACTTTACACTAAAATATAAATATATTGAGAGACGCTACGTTCCTTTGCGCTTTATGTTTGTGTATAACAGCAACCTAACCGTCAATTAGTGTTGTCAAATTTTAAAACTGAAAATACTTACAGCGAAACCAGTTATAGTATGAAATCATTTATCGTTGGTACTTTCAAAGATAAAGATACTGTGGATATTCGTTTTTTCACTTGCCGTCACTAAGTAAAAAAAAATTTTTTTTTTATTATTTTATTGAATTGTACAACTCTAATATATACATCTAGTACAAGGGCTGTATGAATAAATAAATACATGAAAGGACATGTAGAGGCTCTACCCATTGGCAGCACTCTAATGGTAAAATTTTAATAGTAAAAAGTAAATTTAATTTTCACTAAGTATAGATGAAAGTTTCCACTTAGTACAATTCTTGAAAAATGAACTTAATTTAGGGCTATATTTAGACTTTATTTCTGGCAGATTACTCGGAACGACTAAATATGGTATAACTATTGATGCAATGTTTTTACGATTCATAACCCATGCAACTTCTGATGTATTTTAGTTACCACAAACCTATTGTGACAGTATTTAATAATGATAATGATAACATTCACGGACTAAAAACCGTTCAAAATCATGTTAAATGTTTATGATAGGACAAACGAATCTTCCCAAGAATGATCTATATAAAAATATTAACAATTATTATTATTATGTGAAATAGTTGATATATATTTCATTGGAATGATGTAAATATTATGAATAAATATTTATATATGCTTTGATTAATTTTTAAGATGCTTTCATTTACCCTCTTTTTACATAATCTACACTACACAATACTAGTTTTCCTCAAGGTTTAATCTCCTGGTAATATACAAGTAATGATTGAAATTATTCTGCCTAAAGTAATTTAAAATTTAAATAATTAAGAAAAGTTAACTTATATTCATTTATAGTAAAAAATATATCATTAATTCCGTATGCTAGGAGAGAGAAATGCTGGCACGTGAGGTCTCTAGCGTCTCTAGAGAATCGCGGATCACGGAGTCTGCGTTAAAAGACCAGGCTCGGCTGACGACGAGGCTAGATGAAGCTCGTGCTGAGCTGAACGGACTTAAATTGCAAATGGAGGATTTGAAGATAGAGCGGGACACGGCGATAGCCATTGCAGCTGATCTAGCGGTGAGGGCTCAAGGAGCGGCAGATGATTCCGCACAGCTGATTAGCCAGTGGGTTAGGAGGTAAGCATGTCTCGCTGAGAGCTTTTATACATAGAAGTATGTTTACTTTCGAACATATAATAATACATGCTTTCACTTCAGTCATGGTACATTGAGTTTACACCTCTGTGATTAAAGACCAGTCAATGGACTAGAATTATCTTTCTGAAGTATCAACCGGGGAGCGATGATCTTTATGTAATTTTTGTGGAAACATCATTAAAGTTGAATAATTTGTGCGTTTCGGCGTATCAGAAATAAACATAAACGCACGTTATAAAAATAAAAACATAATTATAAAAAGGCATTGGCGCCAAGGCATGACAGGATTGTGCTGGGATTCCTTCAATTTCAGTCAGCCTCTCTAACAAAACATGAGTTGATGTTTAATCCCATCAGTTACTCTCTATCCATAAAGTTATTATTGCAAAGCGATGTATCAACCTATTAGTACTTTAAATTTTCACACATTTATAAAATTCTATAACTTACCTTATTTCCTCCATTTTTATTGTCCTCGCTTGAGGTCTAATTCCGTTTAGGAATATACTAAATTATATTTTATATATTTCATTCTTCATTTGCTGTACCACTCTAGTATTTTAATATTTGTCTTTTAATTTAACATTATTATTTTTCTGAATAAGGAGGAATCAGTTTGTTTTCATCCACACCTTCAACGCACCTCACCTAATCACTTAGCCCTATAATCGCTATAATTACATTTAATATTCCATCTCTAATCAGTTTTTAATAAATTATATTATTTTACGGTTTAAATAATGCATTCTATTTTAGTTTTGTCTTGTTTCCACTATATTTATTCTTCACATATTTTAAGTTCAACACGGCATAATAATTCTCGTATCTTGTTTAATAGGCCAAAAGAATTGCTGTGACATTTTCCGAAACGTCAACATACAAAATAGCGAAAGCATATAAACTTCTCTCCTTCTTCTTTTCCTTCCTCCTCAGTGCCTCTCAGCGTGGAGGTGCTTCGATCCAAGCGTGCATATAAAATTACTAGCGTTTGCCCATGGCTTCGCTCGCGTGGAATTTGGTCTGCCACATAAAGTTTCCTGACAGATCATTTTAAATAAATAATTTAATTATTTTTTTAATTATAAGTTACTCGTACATCCGAAATTTCAGATGTCTACTGACGGATACCACACAATCTTTGAACCCCTATTATTTAAAGGGGAAAACCCTTGGGGGGGTGGAATTGTCCTAATTCCTTTCTTAGAGCTCATTTAAGCTATAAAAAGAACCTATCTCCGAATTTTAAGATCCTAAGTTCAGTGGTTTCTGCTGTGCGTCGACCGATGGGTGTGTTAGTCAACCAGGTTACAGTTTTATAAAAACTTCGCCTGTGTGGTGTGTTCATAAAAAGTAGCCTATGTCATTCCATAGGCTAGATATTATCCATATGAAATTTCATCACAGACGGATCAGCACAACCGTGAAACATATATTGACACTGATTAACAAATGGGACGGACAGAAGTTTACTGTTGTTCGTATCAGTAAAGGATTAGTATGTAATTGTATTGAATTTATTGAAAAAGATTACTTAGTATAACGGTTTCACTTGTCGTACGGCAGCCGCGAGAAGTGAACTATGTTACTTGATTTGTTTTGTTCAGCGAAACTATGTAGATTTCGCGAGTAAGAAACCCGTGAGCAAGCCTACAAACTTTGCCCCCCTTTTCACCCCCTTAGGGTAGAATTTCGGAAAATCCTTTATAATCGGAGGCCTACGTCATACAACCAACACACCCTCCAAGTTTCAAGTCTCTACGATCAGCGGTTTAGGCTGTTCGTTGATCCCTCAGTCAGTCATTCAGGACAAAGCATTTTATATGTATAGATTATTTTATTTATAATAGCAGCCGAGGACTACTATCTCCAAGTTTTAATAAAAGCAGGCATTTCTTAGGAGCTAATGCATCATATGTAGCGGATCTTTAACAAAGTATATCCGCGGGTACGGATCCGAATACGGATATTTGGTGTCAAGATCCGCGGATACGGATACGGATCTTAACTTAACGGACAAACATCAAAAACGAAATCAAAATTTAGTTTTTCCATACAAACTAAGATCTAAGATAAGATAAGAACTAAGAGGACTGAATTGTTTTTCATTTTTTTTCCAGAACAAAAGTTGCTGTTTACAGGGTATTACTAACACTTACCTAAGAGTTTTGTAATGAATATAAAATAACCCTATATAAAATTTCATCTAGGCATTGAAAATTAATAACGCAAAAGATCCGTAATAGATCCACCAAATAAATCACGGATACGGATTCTTTCTTTTCCCTCGGATATCCGCGGATACGGATACGGATACGGATACGGATACGGGTATCCGAAACATCACTTATCATATAGTATAAAGCTTTAGAAGCTCGCAACTCAAGAATATCTTGAGGAAAAAACGTGTCGGTACTACTACTAAATGAAAACATTAAAATTACGTATTTATAAAAAGTATTTAAATAGTTCAATTAGTAATTTTATTATTTCATAATTATTTGGACAAATAATGCGCATCAAAAGTAAACAAAAAAAAATACATAAAGTTACTCTTTTTTCAATTCCCAATCATAAGAATGATAAAATTTAACCATGTTACTTATTTTGGATTGTATATACATCGTGGCATTGACATCTTTTCAATAATTAGTTATTTTTGTGCTCAACAGGGAAATGGAAAATCGCAAGAAAATTAACAATCCGTTAGCAACCGCTCTGGGAATTACAGAACTTGAAACTGAAGAGGTTTATGAAAATAAAGATATAGTACAGGAGAATACACAAAATGAAAGGATTGAGCTGTTTCAGGAATCTGTCGGAAATGCTTTTGAGTACGTCATACATATATATTAAATAATGCTAATAGCAATACATTAAAATTTATCCCAGTTTGTTTTACCATCCTTCCAATTCTATTTTTAATTCAATATTTATTCAATAAAAATTCATATATACATACTACAGATATTTGAGCATATATGGTAGATTAAGGCTTTGGATGGTAATAAAATAAAAACAATACTTTTCTAAACTAACTATTCTCGATTGAATTTCTGGAAATATACAGATAACAAAACATGGATATGTTGTTTCTCAATAAATTGCATTCAGTGTTGGTTATGCTTAGGGTGTTAAGCTATCAAATTAGCAAGGTGGTAAATGCTACAACGCTTTTTTTTGAGCTACTGTTCTTAAGTCATGACTAGTCAACTCTAGTATATTAGAGTTGAAATTTATAATATCAAATCTAATACACCTCCCCACCCTTAAAAGTTAGAAATTATTATAATATTGATATAAGATTGCTCCACACTCGGATGGAAAGTGAAGAATTGAAAATAAAAAAAGTACTGTGATTTGATTTTAATGTCAATAAGATATAAACTATTTTATTATAAAGACTGCGGTGGTCAATGCTTATAAGACTCTACATTGGAACTTAGTAACAGCAGAGTTTGAATCCTGCATGGGTGGGATGAATATCGGTCTCACGGAATGAATATCGACCTTCCCACTCTGGTTTGCTTGATTTCTTTTTTAAATGTTAAACTAAAGATTAAATTATTTTAACCTGTCTTCAAATATACCAGTTATTTTGCAGCGAACATGTTAGTTTTGTTCATCCTATTTATGGCACCAAAATTTTCATTTATTTTTTAATGTATTTCATTTACTTGAATTAAATACATATTTCATCCTAAAATACAAAAACAAATCATTACTTACGATGAATATAGTTTTAATAAATTTTCGAAATTTTACAGAGCTGGAGACAACCAAGGCTTCGTGAATAGCATGCGAGAAGAAACGAATCATCATAAAGTTCATTTGGATATAAATCCAGATGAAGGAACAGTGATTAAGTAAGCATTAGCTCTGTACTAGGCCTTAATCCAAATGTAAAAAATAAAACCATAATTTTTATTACATATTACATTACAAATTACAATGATGGCCTGACAACATATGCCCAACTCCATATCCTTCGTAACATAACATAAATCGTAGTGAACCGCGAACCCCTGTCATTATGTCCCATGAATAAATTATAACTTGGTAAACAGGAAAAACTGAATGCGTGGGGTATAGTTACTGACCATATTACTTTCCTGTTCAACTAATACTGGTCTGTTATCAAATAATGGATCCTAAAAGAGACGAATTGTTGTAGTGTTATAGGTTAGAACATTGTCTCTCAGTGTAATTTTTAATCCATTTTGTAAACTATCATGCAAAAGAGAACTTAATGAATAAAAGAAAAGTTGCATGAATTTTCAATTTTTCGTGAAGTATTAGGGCGGCTGAAAAGTTCGTAGCCTGACATATAATTTTTAAGACAATCCACCGTGTCACAAGCCAATGAAAACGATGGCTAAATTGCATGCATTAAGCATTGAGTTGCTTCTCCTTCCACCATATTTTCAAAATCTGGTCCCCAGAGACCTTATCTTTATTTTAGATTGCAAAAAATTCCTCTCTGGAAAGAAATTCAGCACTAGTGAAGAAGTAATCCCAGAGAGTGAGGCCTACTTTGAGACTAAAGAGAAATGGTACTTTAAAAATGGTATCCAAAAATTACATGATGGCTATAGTCGTTGAGTCGCTCTCGAAGGCAACTATGTTGATTAATAAAATAGAATTTTACCAAAAAAACGTGTTTTTCTAGGTTCGCCCACGAACATTTCAGCCCACCTGGTATCGATATGATTTCATAGCTATTGTATATTTAGTTTAGTCTATAATGAATACTGTAACTTATACAATGGTCTGTTTTACATTCTTGATATCTGCGTACGCCACTGTGGAATGTGCGTGGAAAGTATTTTTTATTAAAAAAAAACAAAACCTGTACCACTACAAGCCAAGATCCTTCTTGTGTTCAGTACGTGGTAGAGACTGTACTGTTTCTTTGACAGCAGGAAGTGGTTGCCTAAAACAACGGTGCAGGGAGCTGATTTATCCTAGATCACACTCAACCGCCACACTTTTCCGCTATTTTAGGTATCCACTTTATAGGGGTTGGGTGAGCTCCAGGAGGGCCCTATATCCCAAAGGATCCACCCCCGGCTGTTAACAGTTTAAATAAAATCTGCTACAGCCGGCTTTTAACCGAGGACCTTCGGCACTTCAGTGCTCTACCACTAAACCATTCCACTTTATTATTAACAAATCCAAAATACATCTAATTCTAATACTTGTTTGTAAATGACCGTTATCAATGGTTTCATTTTTTTCTCTCAAAATTAAAATTAAAGAGCATGTAAGAAAATCTGTTTAGATAGTTATTCTGGGGAAAGTAGGAAGGAGGTTGACCAGAGTGCTCTCGTCACTCGGGATCATTTCCTGTCTCACCCAATCTCTTGAATTGAGTGTCTTGCTAATTGAATGTCCAAAACACGACCGACTTAATTAAATTTAAAAATTAGCTACCATACATCGCAACCATAATTCAAACCCAACGTTCTCAGTTTACAAATAATCAGATACGCCTCTTTCGATATTATTTTTCCCCGTCTAAGTATCGTTTTTTTTTATTGTCTAAATATAAATTTTTAGTGGTTCGTCTGCCAGCCTCTGTACTTCACGAAATCCAGGAAAAGTCTACCGCATTAACTTCAGATTATCGCAGGCACCCTAACTAAATAGTTAATATTTTTTTCAAATCAATGAATAATAACTAAACAAACCCATTATATGGTAGAATAAACGTAATAATAAAATATCAGCTATTTGCCAACAGAAGGGTGAATGAAGAGCCGGAGGACTGTCTGCAAACGATCGGTTGTGGGCCAGTAACTAGTTCTGCAGCCTTCAGGGACTTCCTCTCGTCACAATACTCTCAGATGCCTCTGTAGCTTCCTTGAGATGATATTATAAAATTTTGAAATAAAAATTTATTCCAACTTGTTATATTCGTTTAGTTACAAGTGTCTATGACTAAAAATTATTTATTCATAAGTAAGGTTTCCCTTAGTTATTTAATTATTTAAATGACGAGGTTAAGGCTAATTCTGTTTTAAAGATTACCGATGTTTCGGAAAACTTTTTTAGCGGTTTTAGGGCCATAAGAACATGATAGAGTAAGAGAACTGAGTAAATATCAAGAGACCATTAGGAATTTTAAAAAAAACGAAAAAGCGAATATTAAAAAATAATCCGCTCGAATGAAGTTCAGGATATATGGAAATTTGTCAAAGCCAGAACCAAAACCCCCGACAACATTTCATTTCGTTATGAATAAACTACTGTTGAAGTTATCTCAATCTTAATTTGGTTTAACCGATACTATTAAAATCACAATGAGGGCCCATCCTCAAATGAAAAGGGCCTGTTGGAGTGTGTATGTCCTTGACCGAGCAGAGGTCGACATCGATATATTAATTAACGCTGTAATAATTCGAATGTTTAAGATTTCGGCCTTTACTGTTTTTTTATCTCTCAAGCCAGCGAAAATCGAAAGGCTGATAATTTTAAGTAATAACTTATTAAAACAGTAACCTTACTATTAATACGCTAATTTTAATAATTCTGATGAACACAAATTATACAATTGAATACATAACAGGGAACGAGAATGAGGATAGAGAGCGCTAGTAGCGGTGACAGTTATTGATAAGGCCGGGGTAAAGCTACTGAAAAGTACTTTTTAAACTCTTTAATAATTTCTATAAATAGGATCATGCATATAGGATTGTATGCATTATAAGGATAATTTTTATATTAAGCATATTATATTGATTCACATGGTATAATGTTGCATATCAATGATTCTTATCAGGATTATTATCCTACACACAGTCTAAAGTAATAAACTTTTTTTTTTTAATAAAAAGAGCTCTACTAATTCGTGACGTGTACTCTTGGCAAAGAGGATATGAGTTTTATCTAAAGTTAAGAGTTGTACTTTGTCCTACTTCTTTGGAGTTCAGATGACATAACCAGCTGTTATCTTTATTTTAGTTTTCTCTTTTTTTATTTAATTTGTCCTGAGTCTGTTAAGTAACTCAGCTGATAGCAGACGATGGCAGCTCCAAGGGTACTTTCTCGGTGTAAGATATTTATATTATACACATATTTGTTTTATTTAGGGTAAATTAATTCCTTTTGAGGGAAGAAAACTTTAATTTTTCAACATCTTTTTCTAGTTTTATATGCTTATTGATGGCGTTTAGAACGAATCAAATTATCCATTTAAATTTCTAATTGAAGAATTATAAAACTATAATGAAAAACTAAGTATTGTAAGTTGTTTTTCTCTTTCTTATGAGTCTGATTTTTAATTTATTATTATGAGTTTCTTCTAAATTCCACTCATGTGATCATGAATTTATATTTAGCTTACTTAAAATGAGTGTTATTATTTGATGAATTGCAGCATCAGCACATTACTACCATTGGCATCACCAATTTTAAATATTTCAATTTATTTTGAGAAACAAAGAATTTTTTATTCATATCTTTGCAACTTCTTACTATGCCCTTTATTTTTTTCCTTATTTCTTTGTCAAGTGTTTCGTCCAGCTATTTATTTATGATGTTCAACACATAATGTGATTGATATTTCAACAAAATTACTATACTTTAATTGGCAATTGTTGTTTTTTTCTGTGTATTAATCTTTGCAAGTCATTAATATTTTTTTTTAACTCAGTGTAATAATTTCCCATGAAATTTAATATAGTTTATAATATAAACTAGGACAAATTTGGGCAACAGTTTCAAAAATATTTTCAAATATTCAGCCTTTCATTTTTATCAGGCTTTTTATTGATACATAATTTTTACCCTATTATATTTTGAAATATTATCGTTCAATTTTAAATCAATTTTATATTTTTTGTCAAAATTACTTAAATATGATTAAGATTGTTATAATCAAGGTTATTGAAGGTTAGCGCTTTATGCTGTTTTATTCGATAAAATTTAGATTAAGGAGACTTTATATATTCTGTTTGTAATTTGTACCATAATTGCTATTATTCAACTTACTGGATATATATTGTGATATGTATTAACATGTATTTTTCCCATATACAGATAAGCTATTAGTGCTACTATTCTATGGTTTCATGGCTGACACCAATGTCTTATCAATGATTTTTTTATTTTGTTTGTACTTGTATTAAAAAAGTACTTAGTTTATATTTGTTGTAATTATTATATTTATAGATTATGGATTTAATTTCTATCCTTTCTGAAATAGAGGTGCAATAATGTATTAGAAAAAATAAAATTATCTTCTGGTTCTCGTATTATAATATTGTTTTGTTATGTTTTGATTATAACTTATTTTTATGATTTTGTCCATTAGTAAAGACCTTCTCTTTTTTGGCTAAAAGATCAGCTTCAAGTGAAGCATTTCCAAAAATTACAACACACTACACGGTGGTTCCTAGAGAAAATGATGAAAGGTGGAAAGGTAGGTGTAACAATATTTCATATTTTATAGTTAGTTGATTATTTAAGAAGTTCATCCTCTAGTCATTGAGATGATAATAACACCTCTCTTGTATTCTTCAGAAGTATAGTACGACTTATCATTAACTTAAATAATTTAATCTTGGTTTGGGTTTGATCTTCTTTGTTATAGATTCTTCTTGATTAGAATTAGTATATTTGAAACCTAAATATTAAGAGTTATATTTTTGCGTACAGAAAAATATAATTCTATTTCTCTTGAATTATATTTTTCTGTATGCAAAAATATAATTCTATTTCTTAACTGCTAAATTTAATTTTTAAAACTAAAATAAATGTTTAAATTATTTTTATTATGATTTCCAAATAAAGAAACCAGTTATTTAGCTTTTATAAATTTTAATGGCTTATAATTTTAAACATTAGAGAACTGAATTGATTTTAATTTTTACGTCTGTATGTTCAAAATGATTATTGGATTACGGTTGTTATTTATCAGTACTTGTCCGCTTTAATCATATGAAATCAAGCAATGGGATACAGTAAATTCTTTTAGTTTCTAATGACCTTGACATTTCTTTTATAAATGCCTCAATTGTTTTAATGATTTCACAATAATTTCTATTTATAGAATTAGACAAATATAGAGAAGTCTTCTGAAAATGGGTATCTATTATCTTTTCTGATAGTTACATTAATACATACAGGTGTTAACATGGAAAGATTCCAAGATGAAGCCGATGTCGTCATCGTGGGTGGAGGGCCGGCTGGCATGGCAACAGCTATTAGGCTAAAGCAACTTGCTGAACAAGCTGGCAAAGAGCTTAGAGTATGCCTTGTGGAGAAGGCTTCTCAACCAGGTATTATCTAAACTAATATTTATTCTTATTTAGTAATATGTATATCTGGAAATAATCAGCCATTTTGTTTCAAAAGGTTTATTGACTACTTACCTTTTATGTTATAATGCAATAATTTTTCACTGGTAATAATTTCTTCTCTAATATTATTTGTAATACAAGTACGATTTAAACTTATTCTTGGCTAGATAATTTATTTATCTCTTAAATGAGTGTTCATAATACTTTGTGTGATCTATGGTTTTCTGGAAACTAAAGAAAATTGCATGGATGTCCATCGGAGCTTGTACAGAATACTTTGAAATATAATTTTTTTTTATAAAGGATACATAATCGAATACACCATATCTTTGCTAATACTGATGGGATTTAGACATTATTTTATTTCTTATATGTTGAACATTTATTTTAACTATTTTTTAAATGTACCTGTGAATGATATATTATATTATCAAAATTTATGTTGCTTGACTTATGCACAATTAAAATTTAATTTTTGTCATAATTTTTTTTTTTTATGAGATAGACAGTATTGTATTGTTGAAAGACTTTAAAAAGTAGGCTTTAGGCAACTTTCATAAAAATCATTACAGGATTTTTGGCACTATAGCATTGGAAAAAAACCTTTTTTTAGAGATACAGAAATATTCTTTTTTTTTTTTTTTTTTGTATTCTATGTATCTTGAAACTCAAACCCTCAAATTTTGATGGAGTAAGAGAATTTTGTTTATATTTTAGTTATATTTTTAAAAGTTCTTTATAGAAAATAATAAAACAGATAGTTATGGGTTTAATATTTTTTATTATATTTTCAGGAGCCCATACATTGTCTGGAGCTGTCATTGATCCTATTGCGCTGAATGAGCTGATACCTGACTGGAAGGAGAAAGGTGCTCCATTAAATACACCGGTCACTAAAGATGAATTCGCATATTTAACTGAAACAGGACGGATGAAAATACCAATTTTTAAAGGTTTTTATTTATTTTTATCAGATACTCTCTGTTTATCAATGTAACCATCTAATCCAGGTTTTTAAAATATTGTATTACAGTACTTGTGATTTAGTAGATCGCTAGAAAACCTACCTTCTTATCTCGTGTTATTTCTTCTTATCAAGGTGAAAGTAATTTTTCAACTATCAAAGCGAAACTTATTCAAACCAAGGCAAAATTAGAAGACCTGGAAAAGTTGTTTAAATTGGCAAAAGTCTTTTTCTAAAAGAAAAAAAATCATGTGTTCCCTGAAAATGGGTGTTTGGTAGAGTCTGTCGAGAAAATTACAAGCGCTTAATTGTAAAAAACACAAAACAATAGGAAACTGACAACTCTACTAGAGAGTAATTTATAAGAAGAGAGAACCACAAAGTATTCTGGAAGGATATGTCACCAATACAACTTTGTCGATCCTTCAAGTAGGTCTCATATTCAACACATTAGAACGGTTATTGAGCTCAGCTAAGTGGTAAAAAAAGAAACGTGGAACTTCGAGACAACACCTCGATTCATATTTATGTGAATTGTTGTGGTGGCAGATGCACATAGAAGAGGATTTTAAAATTGCATTAAGAGATTTTATCCTCCAAATTAAATAAAATCTTGTAAAATTAAAGTATTTTGTTTTTTCTATGTTGCTTTTGGTTTATTTCAATTTCCATAAATATGAATAAGAAGGTAAGTATTATCATTATCAGAATTATTTGTGTTCAGATTATAAGCAATGGTGGAGAGTGGTCCATGGTGATCTGCTAAATACAAGTACATATTTATCTTAAATATTTAATAGTTACAGAATATTTTTGTCCATTTAGTCCACTTGCAGATATTGTTTTTCCCTATTTTTTTAAGGTATGCCAATGGATAATCATGGTAACTACATTGTAAGGCTTGGTCATGTTGTCAGCTGGCTGGGCGAGCAGGCCGAAGCTGCAGGCGTTGAACTTTATCCTGGCTATGCAGCTTCCGAGGTGCTGTTCCATGATGATGGTTCTGTAAAAGGAATTGCTACCAACGATGTGGGCATTGCCAAGGATGGTTCTCCCAAGGTTTGTTCGGTTTTCCAATCTTATTTTCAACTTATATGAAACAGATTTAGTCAATATTATTAATGATTTTGTGTGTATTGTAAAAACCAAAATGAAGTTATAGTTATGTAAAGTTTTAATTATTATATACCTATCATAATATTTATATTCTTATAAGATTCTTCACAAGTCCTAATAGAGTAGCTAGTCCTGATTAGCTTAACTAATTCTATTTCTCACTTATCATATTATATAATAAGAAACAGAATAGGATGTAATTAGTTGGGGGTGCAGTCAAGAAAAAAAAAAAGAAAGTCATGTTTTTAGGTGTTTATTTTCTACAATAATTTATTGTTCATAGGATGTTTTTGAGAGAGGAATGGAACTGCATGCTAAAGTGACAGTGTTCGCTGAAGGTTGTCATGGCCACCTGACAAAGGGTCTGATGAAGAAGTTCAACTTAAGAGAGAATTGTGAGCCACAGTCCTATGGCCTCGGGGTTAAGGAGTTGTGGGAGATAAATCCCGAACTCCACAAACCTGGCACTGTTGAGCATACCATTGGCTGGCCATTAGTGAGTGTTTTTAATAATATTTTTCTATTCATTTTCTTTAGTGAATTATTAAAAACAAATGGAAATTTAAATGCTCCTTGTTGAACTATTTATTTAAGTAAGGAAGAAAATAGTTGGGGGTGCAGTCAAATAAAACACTAAATAAGTGGTTACTTATTTTAATTACGTGCCGACGTTTCGACCCACTTTGTGGGTCATCTTCAGGGCTGTACAAGCGGGAGGCTGACGCAAGAGGCTGAGGCAATCTTGCGTCAGCCTCCCGCTTGTACAGCCCTGAAGATGACCCACAAAGTGGGTCGAAACGTCGGCACGTAATTAAAATAAGTAACCACTTATTTAGTGTTTTATTTGACTGCACCCTCAACTATTTTCTTCCTTACATCTATCATCCAGTCAACCATCCCTCGCTTCTCCTATTTATTTAAGTAGTTATGTTAACATTTTGCTAAACTGTTGTTTTTTTCTGATAGGACATACATACTTATGGCGGTTCATTCTTATACCATCTAAATGACCCGACTCCCTTGATTGCGATCGGAATGGTTATCGGACTTGATTATTCCAATCCCTACATGAGCCCATTCAGGGAATTCCAAAAGTTTAAGCATCATCCAAGTATTAAAAAAGTTCTGGAAGGAGGAAAAAGGTAATTATTGACTTGCATTTCATCATCTACCTTGTGGAAAAAAAAAATATATATATATAATATATAATCAGTTGAAAGAAAATTTAATTAATTAATTAAAATTAAACCCCACACAATTAATAAAAGTAAATAATTATTGTTAGGCTCATTATTATAAAAGAAATTCAAAAACAAGGTCATGATGTTAAGATCACTTAAAATTAGACTAGATAGTCCTTTATATCACTCTTAAGACCTTATACTGCAATTCCATGCATAAGGGTTCCTACTAAAAAGAAATCTGCTCCTATTTAATTAATATGAGAATGAAGATGCACTCTACTTTAGCACTATTATTACTTGTCAATTAGGATTTGTTAATGTTATTATTTTAAATTTAAAATATAGTTTTCAACTTTAAAATGTTTTTTAAGACTTCATAACTTATATTAATTTTTTATATATATAATACGACTTTATTATAACAATTGTCATATGTCGTAAGCTGACAATGATTTCTTATTAATTTTTTTAATATTAAAATAACCCTTTCTGAATTTACTTGTATTCAGGATTGCTTATGGTGGTAGAGCTTTGAATGAAGGTGGATTACAGTCAATTCCGAAGTTAACCTTTCCTGGAGGTTGCCTGATCGGTTGCACTGCTGGCTTCCTGAACGTGCCAAAGATTAAAGGAACTCATTACGCCATGAAGTCTGGCATGTTAGCTGCAGAAAGTATAATGGAGACAATCGATTCTGGAAAATCAGAAACCATAGGTATTTAAATTAATTTACCGTCTCGACTCTAGAAAACATATACAGTGAAACCTCTGAATAGTGAAAAGTCATGGAAACTCTGAGCTATACTTTCAGTGCTTTATACTTAAGTGTTTCTTTTCCTTTTGGAATTGAAGAATTGATATTTGAAGTTCTATCACGGGTAAACCATTTGTGTACAATGTATTTTCTTTTTTCAATAATAATTATTTTTTTGTTTCTACACTGCTTTTAAGTACTATTTTATGTAAATTCAATTCTTTTACTCTTGGACGTCCGCTTGTTGATCATTATGAAAAATGTCTTTATTTTCTTTACAATAATGCACTTTAATAAAATTTAAATGACTTTTTTAAATATGTATTCTTAGAAGAACTCTTAATCAAGAAAGGGAAGGAGAAAGCTTCATTGTTTTAATTTTGTTAAATTTCTTGGAAAATAATCTTAAACAAACTTGATCCTATCTTTTATCTAGTAATCACAATACAAAAGTATTGTTTTTATATAAGTGCTGGTTCATTTAGAATCGTTCCATAAATAGAGATTACTTAAAGATAGAGGTCTTTATCTATAGGTTTCACTGATACTTTTCTAGATGAAGCTTCCTTAAGCATAATTAAACTTATTTGTGTAATTTTTAGATCTACAGTTTTTAATTTCTTCAACGTTCTGTTGATATTTATTGTACAGGCCTAGAACCGAAATCATATGAAGATAAGGTTCGTAGCAGCTGGATTTGGTCTGATTTAAAAGCAGTCCGTAATTGTAGGCCTTCCTTCCACACTCCGTTGGGATTGATTGGTGGTGTGGCTTATAGTGGTGCTTCTATCATCATTGGAGGAAGGGAACCTTGGACATTGTCCCATGGAGGTATTTTATTGTAATAACTCAACTAATACATGATAACTGAAATTTTATAGGAAAAAAATGTTTAAATCGAGTTAAAAATTTACATGTTATAATTAACTTTGAAACTAAAATATTTCAGGGAATAAAAAACAGAATTGAAGAATCCTTCAATTTATATGAGCATTTTTTTTTTCTAATCAAAACCTTTTGATTTCTGTTAGTGTTATTAATAAATTAATTAGAATTATTGAAGGCAAATGCAATGGAGAAAACTATAGTGACATTTTCCCGCTTTGAATCCTATTCGAACTTCACCTGTGAAATTACTTAGTTATAGTGGTGGAACAGCATTAGTCAAGAATATAAATTATTGAAAATAAAAGTACTATTAACATACAAAATCAATGTTATTTGTTCAAAGTTAATGCTGTTACAGTGGAGCATCGATTATCCGGTTTGATTAACGGAACTGCTTTTTTTTTTTCCAAATGTAATCTTGATTAATTTGATCAGATCATCCAGTTACTTATTTGTATTGCTAAAATTATTGCTATTATAAATAAAATTTGACGAAAAATAAAAAGATTTAAAAAGATTCAACCCTTCAGTTGTAATCCTTGGAATGTTTGCACAACTGTCTTTCATTTTTTATTATGAAAGTTCAATTATTTCGCTGTCTGTGTAAAGGATGGCATACAACAAAAAGTTCTCTATGTGACCATTTAAAAACTTCTTTTTAACTCTAGGAGCAGGACTCTAGTGCTAGGGCTCACTAGTTCTTTCTGTTATTAAAGATTATAATTATTACACAGGGGTATTAAAATTGAGGAATACCATGAGAATAATTGAGAAGAAATGAGACATTAGGTCCTTGCATTCACTAGATATTGCTTATTATTCTATAATAATGTTATTGTTGTATATTCCTGATATTCACTAGACTTTAAACATACAATCTTGGCAGTAAAGTTTAAGTTAGACCTTGGATCCAATAAAGCATCTTATTCTGTATTTAATATAGGATAAGTCACTCAGATTTTTTCTCTTCTGAACATTTTTCACTTTGATTAATACCGATATCTGATTTTTCAGATCCTGATTACAGCAGGCTGAAGCCTTCAAGTGAGGTTAAACCAATCGAATATCCTAAACCAGATGGCATGATAAGTTTCGATCTTCTGTCATCTGTAGCACTGACTGGAACGAACCACGAAGGTGACCAACCTCCCCACCTGACACTGATGGACGACTCAGTTCCAGTCACTAATAATTTAACAATTTATGACGGCCCTGAAGGAAGGTTTTGTCCAGCAGGTAAGTGTTTATTATATATTTTATTGTTATTAGTTGTAATGTGTCTTTTGATCAAAGGATAATTAATTTCAATTTAACAATATATATCACTTATCATTGTCCTAAAATTGAAAAGATGAAAAATAAGCAGTTTTGACAGATGTGATACCAAAATCAAATTTAGTAGTCGTTCGAATCAGTAAATTTCTCAGTTTAAGTAAGCAGATCTTATTTTGAAAGGAGCCAATTTACTACATAGCAAATTCAAAAATACATCTGTTCAATAAAAAAGTGAACAATGATGTCGCTAAAAATTCAATTTAAATGTAAAAGTATTTAACTAATAAAGTAATTAATTAAAAAATTATAAAATAAAAAGAAAGTGTAACTTTCAGTCCACCTTAGGTAAAACTTTTTCATACCAATTTTAAACAGTGTTAAATTGTATGCAAGTTAAAATATGTTTTCAAATTCGGACATATCAGCAAAATTTCAAGAAAATGAAAAATTTAGATATTCAATTATTTTGCCTCAATGATTACTTTTTAATTCAATTTAGTTCAAAATGCATAATAACCAATCTTTTAAAGGATTAGATTAATCTCAACAGGGAAGAATTATATAGATAAAAAAATTATACAAACTGAATTTTTTCATATTTTTCTCACCATTGCTTTGTAGGTGAACCTTGGTCATCACCAATTTTAAAGAGGGTTAAATTTTAAAGTTTTATTTGTAATTTCAACATTAAAAAAATATTCTCTTGTGACATTGGCCTCACAATCTGCCTACTAAAGCTTTTGGGAACCAACTATGAGAAGCCTGAAAGATGGAACAGTTTAGAATCTTCTTAAGAGGAAAATCATCAGCCATTCCGGTGAGATGTCCTGCCCATCTAAGCTTCCCAAGTTGATAAACCAGGACATATTTGGTTCATAATGTAAATCATGCAGTTACCAATTTTTCCGTCACCTTCATTAATTGTTTACTAACAAAGCCCCGAAAATCAGCACACTATACGAAGGACGAGTTGGTTCTTAGCTCTGGAAAGTAAGACAGTAGCAACTTTAGAGCAAAAAAATCTGCTAAAAGTTATGGAACTTGAGTCCAGCTTATTTAGAGTGGCTAATATCCATGTATTCAGTTTAAGTTGAGAGTACTTAGGCCTCTATTCTAACAAATTTCAACAATTACAAATTTTTTTTTTAATCAGACCTATTTTTCTTCTTAGCTCCGAACCTAGTGGTATGCTATCTCTCCTCTTAGTAGTGATGTTTCTTTCAATGCCATAGTCTTAAGATTAATTTAAACAATTTTCCATAGGTGTATATGAGTTTGTACCATTAGAAGATGGTTCCGGGATGAAGCTTCAGATCAACGCCCAGAACTGTATCCATTGCAAGACTTGTGACATCAAAGACCCCAGCCAGAATATCAACTGGGTTGTACCTGAAGGTGGTGGCGGCCCCGCTTACAATGGCATGTAAACTGCCATTAACATCTTTTAGCTAACTACCATGACAGTATACTTTGTCAGAACTGAGCAAAATACGCCTTGTTCTTTTCATCCAAAAGGCATGTTTTCATATTCAGAATTAGCAACTTGGTAGGTCTTCAGTCCTGGATGGCTGGTACAGGTACAGTAGATTGTGACTGGATTTAGCTCTAGTCGTGCTGTTAGGAATATTGTTCATTTGATGAATCTTCAGAGATTTTTTAAAATTTATTATGATTATTTATGTTATTTTAATATTTATTTTTAACAAGACATAATATATTAATATCTCAATAGTGAAATATAATTGGCTTACAAAAATGTTTTTACATGTTCATAAGCCAGTTTATTTCTTTTTATTAAACATTACTCTTTATTACTTCCAAACTGTCTTCACATATTGATTATGCGGTTACAACGTTTGACCATTAGAAAATACAAATTCTCAATGCCAGTTGCAGTAAAAAATATTAGGTGATAAAATTTGTACTTGCAGTAGTTCATTTCTGAGGTACATAATAGAACAATTACACCATCATTGTTGTTTAAATTTGTATCAATTGACAGCAATTCAAGTATTTTGTATTTATTATAAATGGATTCTTATCAGTCATTGAATGATTCTAGTGTTCATTAAAATAATTTTCTTTTGTAATCATTGTTTTAAATATTAATGTTTTTTTTAATCAATCTATTGGATCAGTTTGTCAATAACAGCCCTCATTTTTATAACATGTATTTAAACAGTAATAGTATTATGTGAAAAACAATAGCTTTTGTTTTTAAATATTACATAATTCATCAAATGTTTTGTCATGTGTCATAGTTATTTGTCATGTTAAGTTTTGAAAAAGGAAAAGAATATTATCAGAATAACAACTTATCTGGCAACATAAGTTATAATTTTATGGTTTGAATGACAGTTTTAAAATCAATTTTCTGCATTTTGTTTATGGAATTAAAAAAAATTAATATAATTATATTTCATCAAAGTTTATTCAAATGTTATTGGAATAAACTTAAATACTTTATGTTTTCTATATAAAAAATATCTTTTATTGCCAATATTTCCTAAACTGAAGCAGCAAAGTTATCTCAAAACTAATGGGTAATTTATTGAAGTTTTAAACACCTGAATTGTTAAGTCTGAATTTTAAAAAATACAAATTTTTATATATATTATTTGTGATTGTTGATAAATAAGTATTTGAACATTGTAAGAGAAATATATTTTTCTATAAATTTTTACTTATTTGTAATATTATTGTCATATAAAGAAAATATATGTAAATATATTTTTGTAAATAGTAGAGTCTTTTTAAATATAATTTGTATTAAACCAGTTTCCATACCCCTTCCTCTGTTATTCTTAAAAATATATTTAAATGAAGGAAAAAGGCTTTAAATAAAAATCCTTATTTTAGTATGGACAATTCATTTCTATAGTTACTTAATCATTTCTTTTTCTTTTCATTGATATATATGGAAAAAAAATAGAATGAATAAACAAATCGTTGAATTATTTTTCATTTAGTTTTTAAAAAATTATTATAAGTCTGTATGTTGGCTTTGAATAATTAGCATCTATTGATTTTTTAAATGCTATGACAATAATGTGATTTCTTATTAATCGCCTCAAGACTGTTTATTTACTAATTCCATAAGGAATAAAATCTTGTCCTCCATAATATGAATTCCAATTTTTTTTTCCTATGAGTCATTTCTTCATCAATTGAGGAAAACCTATTAATTTAGCCTTTGTTTTGTAAACTGGCCCAGACATAAGTTGCTAACCCTAGTTTGTAGGTTTTTTCATTGTTACATCCACTACATTTATGAAAAAGAATCATGAAATAAGTTCCATTAGGTTCAGTGGCTCTCATAAAGTTTATACATAATTCCAATTCTAAAGAACCCTGTATGTTCATAATAAATAAGAGGCTTAACGAACCCCAAGGCTCAATGCCAATACTACTACCAATCTATGTTCACAAACCTTCATCCATGGAGCACCACCCAAACCCAAACCCACCAGACACTTAACGCAATCCTCCCACCTAGGCCTCGATCTGCTCCTTAGATGTCAGTCGGTACAGCGCCTATCAACATCTTAGGAATTCGTTCGTTACTGAGCCCACCAACTTATTATGCCCACCTTAATCTTCGCGACGCTATCACCTGAAATTGAGTAATGTTCATAAAACGTACTAAATTGTTAACATTCGTATGTTCATAAAACGTACTAAATTGTAAACATTCGTTTTGGATATTTAAAAAACTTCCAATATTATTATAAATTCCCCCATACAGTAGTCCTGTAAATGGCAGACTGACGTAGGTGAGACGCATACACCAGTTCAATTTTTCACAACAAGAAACGTCACAACTTAATTTAATTCTTAAGCTTAGTGCCAAAAGGTAAAATTAGTATTATTACTCAATGCTTCTCTCCTTTAATAAACGCAACGAAATAAATAATCTTTCGAAATCATTTAGAAACCCATTTGTAAATAAAAATTGAAGTAGTCTCAGAAATGAGTAATTATAGTCTGAAATTTCAAAATAGTAAGACAATCTTTAAAGAAAATATAGACGGTCTCGAATCACAAATAAATAAAGTCTAGTTACTCCGTTTTGTACATTATTGATTTACACCTGGAAGGCAAAAAAAAAAAGGAATAAATAAAATATTAACATATAACTAAAATAGAATATAAAACATTAAATTACAGCCAAATAAGATATCGGATAACATTTGTTGCCTTGATGATTGTTATGTTTGATGTCTGGCAGGTGGAAATGTACGGTTTTGTTAAGTGCAATGTTAACTCATCATTTACATTTTTCATTTTGTGAATTAAATAGTTAGTGACTAAAAAACATCTTATAAAAAAAAATAAAAAAGGGCGAAAACAAAAACAAATAAATATCATTGAGAAAGTTTATCAACATTACAAATATAAATTTTAAACTGAAATTGAATAAAAAATATACTAACCACAAATAAAATAATGAACGAATATTTAATAATTATGGTAATTAGTTATTAATCATAATTGTCAGATTTAAAAGAATTTGATGCTCAAAATACGAAAATCCTGTTTAAAAATAAAAGTTGGTTTCCCCAAACAAAGACCAAGTTTCTCGATCTCGTCGTGAATACACCAGTTTGTCTCTAAACCCAACGATGGAAACCATCTGTACATAAATCAACCCATTGTTAAATTTATTCGATGGAAATTATTATCCTTATTAAAAACTTAACCAGTCCATGTCCATTTGTTGATAGACAAATTAATTTATTAATAAATAATATCGTTGGTAAAATTAATATTAATTAATTAGGTAGTTACAAAATTCAATAATTGAGAATTATAATATTATTGTTTGAAAGTATTGACATATACTTTAATTGCTTCAGATGGTGTAAAAAAAAAAAAAAAAATAAACAGTTTTGATCAAAAACAAAATAATATCTTGGCGAAGAATTTCCCTATTGCTAAGTGTAATGTCTACCCCCAGAACTCGGTATTAACCTACCTCTCCCAAAATCAAATCCTGAATCCACTATTGCCTGGTTCTCAAATTATATCTACTCAATCCTTAAGTGTATTTTAATAGACTCTATGAACATGAGAAAAAAGTGGAATGAGCTCCAAAAGTAATAAACTTTCGAAAATATCGATTTGATGTAACATTGGATTTCTTTGTTGTTGAAGTATTTTTGATGAGACTTGAAGTATTTCCCTACTGCTCATTCTGCTTAAGTCTCAGACTTCCACTATTCATACAATCATTTCAAGTAATGAATGATGAATCACAACATTCCTGCTTTTTAAAAGACGTAGCACGGATCTTTTATCGTTCATTATGAGTGTTCAAAAGTCATTCATCGTTGTTAATAGTTTTAATCATTACAAATATAATCTGTGTTTTATTATTTAAAAACAAATTCTTATATTTTCACTTCTATAGTTTTCTGTAGAAGTTTTTATCTTCATTATTATAATAATCCTTATTTAGAGTTAAAAAGTAAAGGTGTATCACCTTTTGTTATTGTATCGATGTATCGATGATATCATGTAAGTTGAACCCAGATCGTTTCCTTATCACATGCCCGAAAAGTGCTAGCTAATTCAAACTATTCAAAAGCTGCCTCGTCGTTAGTCTCATCATTAGATCCTTGAGAAATTATCATCATTAATTCCTAGTGTTTATCAACGATAGCTAGTCTTTTTACGCGTCTTTTATTCCTTGAAACATTCAATTTATTCTTCTTTTTTAATCTCAATAATTGATCTTGGAATAACCTTATTTACATTTTGCCAATTCTGTGAATTGTAATGTCGATTCATTAAACACACATGAGTCGCTACATGTAGATCCTAGGCTTACACATTTATCAAGTAAAGGTATTTATCAAGTTAAATTTAAATTTAATTCATTAACAAATTTTATTGAAACTTAAGTGTCAATTATCACTCCCATGTAGTGTCAATTTGAGTAATCAACTGTTTTGATTTTTTGTTTTAATCCATAGAAATACGGTTTGATTGATATTGAGCATAAGTTAGTTATTTAACTAGGTATTACATGAATTAGAAATTATCTTGTCATTTTCGGAATCATACATCCTGACTTATTAACGATATGAAAAGGATTATTAAATCTAAAGTATCCATTCTTCTGTTTTTAGCACTAATTTTTATTTATTTGTATATTTTGTTTTTACAGTGTTGGGGCTGTGGTCTGATCCTGTTATTATGACTAGTTTTTATTAAAATTATCATCAGTATATGGTGTAAGTACCTTCTAGTCAAGCATTTAAATTGATACAGTTTATTTATACATTAAAACTCCTTTGTGCTACATGTTAATTTTAAAATATTTTAGGAAATCCTAATTAATCAGTTATGACAAATTAAATGTTCTATGAATATTTACGTGATTTAATAAATGAAATTTAAAACTTTTATCGCTAGCGCGTGGTGTATTCTCTATTGTAATATAAGTACAATTGATTATAAATGTATTGACTTTTTGGCCCAATTATTATTAAATATTAGTTTTTAGTGAACTTGAACAATGAATTAGATGGTCATGCTATTTATAATTTGGCCATGGTATTGCGAGGTGATGTGTATTTTAGACTACACTACTCATTAGAGTCCTACAGGCTTTAGACAAAGTTTTAACTGCTATTGTTATATACTTTCCAGACTTCCTTGAGACAAGACATAGTTTAATTTTTTGACGGGATGTCAGAAGGTGATGATGTGTATCTGTACGTGTATGACCTGTCAGGAGGAATGGCTGCTCGCCTTTCACCTGCTCTTATTGGTAAATTGTTTTTAATTATATTTTCTAATTTCTATGTATAAAACATTCTTTTATTTTTTTCTTTCACTCTTTATACCCTATATTACATTCATATAACTGGAGTTATACATGTCTTTTTTATTTTTCTTATTATAATTTACTCATTATATTTGTACTTGTACAACCATACAATTTTTTAAAAATATATTGGATATGTATTTTACATCACATGGCTTGGCATTAGTTTATTAAAAATCCTTAAATAAATGCCACATTTTCATTTTTAGTTACTTAAAATTTTTTTAAGATCAAACCCTGTTTGTTGTTCAAAATATATGCTGTGTATCATGTTCATCCCAAAATTAATTGTAATTATCTCAATAAGATTTATTTAGAATTAACAAAAACATATTTATTATTTTAACATAATTAATGTAGAATCTCTCATAGCTATCTTGATTGGGATTGAAACTTTGCAAGTTAAGTGGTTGAGCAGATTAATAATGCAGAATAAATATTTAAAAAAATCTCCATAGTAAATTAATTAATCTGCAGGTGATTTGTGTATATTAACATGTGATGAAGTTAGTTATCAGCCAATTTAAATCAAAATTTCACGTACTCTATTTAATTATACCTTTAATCAGTGGCTTACGTAAGTGGGGAGATCAAAAAGATAAATTGCTATATTTTTTTCTTATATTGCCACCCGAATATATGAAAATATTTTAATTATCATACTTACAAACATAAGGTTTGAATTATGAGTAATAATTATGCATTAAAGTAACAATTTGAGAAAAAATAATCATTTGAATTCAAATAACAAAGCATTAAAATGTATTTGGTGATTATAGACATGTCATCATAGATGAACATGCCTTTTTATTAAATCACCCCTCCCCCCAAAAATTCTTCAAATGCTTCTGGTACAGATTTTATTAGCAATCACAAAGTCAGTTGAAGTCACACTGAACTAGCCAAATCTTCTACCTAACTTGAGATATTAATCAAGATTAAGAACTATTTTTTACAAATTAATAGTCTATGCATTTAAACATAAATTAAATTAAATTTGCTTACATTTTAATAAAATTATATTAACTTCCTATAATAATAAGATGGTTGTGGTTTGTTACTTTTGATTTTCATTTGTTTTTACCCTGTTCTTTTGAATAATTCAGCATTCATAATAGTTCAAATGCTGAAACTAGTTAATTCTGTGTAAAAAAACAAAACAATTATTTATTCTTCCTTTGTTAAATATAGTACCAGACTTAGAGGGGTTCTACTTTATAGTCAAATGTGAATGTATTTCCTTAGTTTTACCTCTTTTGGGACATAATATTTTTATTTACATGACAATAAAGTATTAATTTATCAAAAACTAAACACATTTGATTTTAAAGGTTATGTGAACTAAGAATTAAGACTGTATTATTTTGTACTTTAACACTAAAAATATTCTTTGGAATTTATTTATTAAAATGTTTATACCATGTTTCCTTGTACTAAATAACATTGTCTCTCTCAAAGTAGATATCTTGGTTTTGGCATTGTTCCTATATCAGTATCCAATGTTGTGCATCTGCAATTTCTTATTTATTGTTATAATGTTAAAATTCCTCATCATATTTTTTTAATCATTAAAAAATACATTTATATATAGTGTGGTGCTATCTGAGTACTAGTTGGATATTAACATGTGTCTAGACAAAAATATTTTGTATATTAAAAAAACTTGAGATGATAAGTGAAAATTTAAGAGAATGTAACCAAAAGTTTTGCAATATTTCATAGCATAATGTCAAACATGATTTTGTGCCTATTATATGATTGAATGAAAGATTCTTGGAAGATTACCAAATGAATGAATATAAAATTTATACTTATTAAATTTTTTTATTATTTTGTCGTTGAAATAAATATATATAAACAAAATAGCTATCAGATTTTATTATTGGTTCATGTTTTAAATTGTTTTATTTTATAGGAATTCTGATATATGATTTTTTTTATATCATAGTCTTAATTTAATTGAAATCATTAAAGAGGACTAATGTGTTGAAGATTTTGAACTGTTATAAGTGGTTCTTTTCACTTGAAGTTATTTAAATTTGCCAAAAAATTAAAAACTTTATCATTATATCATTATTCTATCATTTATCATTCATTATTATATCATTTTGTTTAGAAGGAAGGATGTGCATAACTTAACTGTAGTGCCTAAATATCAAGGAAATCCTGGTTTAGAAAAAAAAATCATTTCTGTTTATATGTATGAATGAATGATAGCATGTTTGTTTTAGCATATTTATTTGAAGGTTGCCTAGGAAGATATCAGTTAATAGGCACTAAAAAAATCAAGGAAATATGATAAAATGCTAAAGAACTTTCCTGTAAATTATTATTATTGTTTTTCAATCTTATACAAATACTTGTTTCTAAAATAATTGACTTAAAATACTTATATTTCATTATAATTTTAATACAAGGGCAGTCCAGCTTTAAATCAAGAGTAGCCTATTTCAGAATTAGGTTAAAAATGACATATTCATTTAAATGAAATACTTCCACTTAAAATAAATAACCTTTGTTCGAAAATAGCCTTAAGATTCATTTTAGTCAGTTTTTTTTTTTAATGTAGGTTGTACCAAAGATTGTAAAAAAATTTTAATCATTTTAATTCAAGATCGGTGGTCCACTAGAATGGATATTCCTAACTAGAAATTGCGGATGAAGTTATTGTTTTCAATTAAATTATTTTAAACTAGATATTTAATTAAAACATACTTTAAAAAAAGTAAATGTTAAGGTTTTTGGTTCTGTAACTGTCTCACAATATATTTTACTAGTGTTTAATTGTAAGGAAAAATATGAAATACAAATTTTAAATCTTAATTTCTATTTTCCAATTAAATAAAAAAAAAAAATTCTTCCAATCTCCCCACAATCACTGTTTGAGAGAGCTGTTAATTGAGCTAATATATATTCATGTATTATTATTTATATTCATTTATTCTTAAAACAAATATTGTAGCATTGTGGCCTAATATCCTACTTCCAAATTTGGCTTATATTATTTTTTATTGTTTTACTGTTGATAATTTGAGTCTTAGATGGATTTGATAAAGTTGCCTTTTTCGTTCTCTGAGATTTAATTTTCCGCTGTGCCCCAAATGAAATGTTTTTATTAAGTTATATTATTTATAGTTTCTACCAAATTACAGAACATGTATATAATTGTCTAATTAAAAGTTGTAAATAAAATCACAAAAGTGTTTTGCTAAGTGTTTGCTACATTAGATAATACAGTGGAATCCCGATATTTCGTATCCCGATTATTCGTATTTCCGGCTAATTCGTACAAATTTGCCGGTCCCCAGAGAAAATCCCGATAAATGGTATAAAATCAATGCATTTCAGACCCCTCGGTAATTCGTATTATTTTTATGCTCGAGGTCACTTATAACGTCATATAATTCGTATTTCCAGCTTTAAAATCTCGTTACTTAGTACTGTTTTCGAAAGGGAGGGAGAGAACAGTGTAGCAGATATGCCAGGGAGCAGAATGAGAATAAATCCTTTCTAGGAAATCACTCAATTTGTATTGTTTTTATACACAAGTATGTTCGTACTGTTTAGAGGCACAGTAGATCCTATCGTTTTTTACGGGAGAGCGAGTGAAAGAGACAAGTTTTCTTAGAAATCTCATAAGTAATTAGTACTGTTTTCACTCAAAGAAAATGTTGGGAGTTCTAGGAATTTTATTAAGCTTTTCTTACAATCACACTTTTATTTACAATTCAGTCTTGTTTTTGTTACCATTGTGACACGTTATCATGCCTCCAAAATACGTTAGTCTCTCTATTGAAGAGAAACAACAAATCATAAACGCCGTGACCAGTGGCTGTAAGCTAATTGACGTATCCAAGCATTTCATCGTCCCTGGTTCCACGATCACATCAATTGTGAAGAACAAGGACAAAATCACTTCCCTTCTTGTAGAGAACTTAAAAAAGTGGTTCGTACAAGCAAGGAATTCAAACCAGTTGGAGGTAATATTTGAAAGGAAAAAGCCCGAGTTTTCATAGAAAAATGGGAATTGAAGACTTTCGTGCTAGTGATGGATGGTTCGATAGATTCAAAAAATTGTATTAATACGTTTTTTAATTTTTTTTATTTTGTACTCCCGATAATTGGTATTCCCGATAATTCGTACCAAATCTTCAGTCCCTTGACCATTCGAATTATCGGGATTCTACTGTATTGATAATTACATATATGAAACTAAAAAAACAATAATGTTGGAGTTAAGCTACTTCCATTTTTAACTATTCACATTGCTTCATGCTGCTATGGCTAATCGGACGATGCTACAGTCGGAGCTCTAAATTTTGCCTATCCAGGTTTAATTAAGGTAGGGATTTTTAACGAGTACTTGACATCATACAGATTCGGGACCCCCGTTTAATGTCCCTTCTGAAGGACGGCGTAACTAAGGATTTTTTACTCCCTCTATAAAATCCTAGGGCCATCTGCCCGGCTACGAACCCGCGATTTTGGGCTTAGTAGTTTGTTAACGCTAACCACTAGACCACAGGTTGCCCCACAGTTTTTTTATTAGTAGTACCACATTATTGTATTGTCATTTATTGTAAATATTCTAAAATAATATTATTTGTTGTAATTGTTGAACATTTTTGAAAAACTATGCTTAAAAATATTATTTAATATTTTAATAAATTTATTTGAATTAGTTAATAAAATATAATACATAAGTAAATTAAAATAATAATAGGATAACATTTAAAAATCAAGAACAATTTTTTATAACTAAAGTATGAAGTTATTCTACCATTGAAATGTATTTTCTTTTTAGAATGGAAATAGTTGGGGGTTCAGTCAATGTAAACAACTAATAAGTGAGACTTATTTATTGATAATGCCGACGTTTTGACCTACTTTGTAGGTCATCTTCAGGGATATGAGAGAAAAACAGACAAAAAAATATACTGTTAGAAAACATTACAGTACCAAGAAATGTAAAAAGAAAAACAAAGAGAAGGTAAACAGAAAAATATGAAATGAAAAGTGTACATATAAAAAATGAGATATAAATGTATGGAAAACTTGTATAATACAGATAAAATATAAAATGCGATAATAGACTTCTTGAGAGTTACATAAGTAAAAATGAAACAAAATTAATACAATATATTATGCCAGGGAATAAATACAGAAGAAATACGTAGAAAGTAATGAAAGGAATCTCGTGAATGACTGGTGGAGAAGTAAAAATAATTATAAAATTGAAAATATAAGTATGGGATTTAATATAAATGTATTTAATTAGAATGAATTTTTTATATTAATGCAAAATATAGAAATAACGTGTAGAAATAAAGATATAAAAATTTGAGAGATATATAATATTAGAAAAGAAATAATTTGATAAAAAGATATAAAATATGAGATATAAAAGATTGAGAAAGAGATAAATTATACAATAAGATCGGAAATGTGACCTGTATTTATGTGTAATTATAAAGTTACATATTTCTTCTGTATTTATTCTTTGGCATATTTTTTGTATCAATTTTCTTTCATTTTACTGATGTAACTCTCTAGGAGTCTATCATCATACATTTTATAATTTGTCTGTATTAAACTAGGTTTTCCATACTTTTATATCTCACCTTTTTATATTTATACTTCTCATTTTGTATCTTTCAGTTTACCTTCTCAATTTTCTTTCTCTTTGTATTTTGTTTGTATTTTTTATTGATAATTACAAATTAACAACTTACTCATTCCCACTGAGAGGTTGTAGAAATAGGAGAATTAATCGATAAGCCCCGCTGTTTGCTCTTTAGATGAAACATAGCATCCTTTTCTGCCTATGTAACACTGTGCCAAATAATGTCGGTATAGTGAATCCTACTAATGTCAAACCTTATTTTACTGCTGAGGATTGTGACGAGCATTGTTATAAAACCACACCTAAGAGTCACATCGTTGAACCAGGAGGTGCGGTCAATGAATTTTACACAGAAAAGTTAAACTTATTTATTTTGTGCGCACCTTTTGGCCAAACCCACCACCAAAATCAAGTAAACTGCATAATTATTTTCATCAGACACATGAAATTTTGAAGTTCTTTTTCATTTTCTCAGAAACATTTAAAAACAACCTTATTTATCATATAATATATTACAAATAATTTAATTATGAAAATTATTTTATAAATAATTTTTTTTCACTCATTGTTCCTGATCTATTTAAAAAAAAGTACTTTTCACATGTTTTTCAACATTTCAGGAAATTTCTTTCATTCTAAAATAACAAAAACAACTTTGCAAATTTAATATTATATCAAATAAAAAACTTTGAATAAAAAATAATCACGGTATATAAATAATCTTTGTAATAAATAATAATGATCATCTTTTAAAAATTAACAACTTACAGTAAATTAATCAATTTAGTATATGATGCATTACCTTCTGTACAGCCCACACCCTATGATCTTTCCTTAACACCATCTTCCCAGGTATGTCAGGGTCTTCCTCTGTACCTTCTTCCTTTAACTTTAGCCTCGTATGTCATCTTAGCCAGCCTGTTGTTTTCCATTCTTAAAATATGCCCAAACCATCTTAGACTGTTTTCTTCAATGAATTTTTCTGCAGGCTCCACTCCGAGGCTTGATAATGATTGAGTTGCAAATTTGGTCTCGTCTTGTTTTCCCCTCTATCTTCCTAAGGAATCTCATTTCTGAAGCCTGGATCCTACTACATGTTTGGTGGTTAATGCCCAAGATTCTGAAGAGTATGTTGATATGGGGTGAAAAGTAGATTTATATACCCACAACTTTGTGTCCTTGGATACTTCTCTTTTATTCAGGAACCTCTCTTTCTCCCATATATTTAAGCATTTCTGGGGTTATAACATCTTGTGCTGGTGCCTTTCCAAGCTTCAGTGCAGAAATAGCATCCTCGAGTTTATCCCCTTCTTCATTGTGGTCCTTAAAGTAAATGGATAAAATGTTCTCTCCATCTTTCCAAGATTTCCTGTTCTTTTCTGAGGACAGTGCTTAGTTCTACCCTCAGGTTACACGGAGAATCCCTCCTCCTTTTTCGGGGCTTGGGACCGGCAACTACCTTTGGGAGGCAGCAGGTGGAGTTTCAATTAAAGAAATAATGATAATTAATACAAGATTTGATTCCGAGAAAAGTGACAATGCTATCCAGAACATATAACACTACTTTAGTCAGTAAGGAATAAAAAAAATACAAATTTTATTTCAATTTTAGTGAATTGAATCTGATATTTTGATTATAGGGGAATGCTTAAGTAATTGTTCCTAGAATTCAGTCCTTAGATGTATAAATGAATATTGATGACTGTATCAACTCATTATTTTTTTTCTCATCTATTATATTTAGTGAGTTGCTTTGACCTTACCACTTATTCATTTTATCTTTCAACTACTTTTTAATTTTATCACACGTTTATCACCAACAATTGATTCTTTTGTTTTAGGTAAGCAGGTTGAAGGGATATGGCACACGGGGATTGTAACCTTTGGCAAGGAATACTACTTTGGTTCTGGTGGAATTAGCGTCATTGTACCAGTAAGAATTTTATTATAAATTAACTAATACCATGTGTGTTGTTATTTTACTGTCTGTGAGAGGTATATTTTAATTACACTGTGGGTGAATTCTTCCATCCATGTTTTTTTTTATTTTTCTTAAGTTCTCTTTTCTCAATAGTATACAATACAGTGGAATCCCGATATTTCGTATCCCGATTATTCGTATTTCCGGCTAATTCGTACAAATTTGCCGGTCCCCAGAGAAAATCCCGATAAATGGTATAAAATCAATGCATTTCAGACCCCTCGGTAATTCGTATTATTTTTATGCTCGAGGTCACTTATAACGTCATATAATTCGTATTTCCAGCTTTAAAATCTCGTTACTTAGTACTGTTTTCGAAAGGGAGGGAGAGAACAGTGTAGCAGATATGCCAGGGAGCAGAATGAGAATAAATCCTTTCTAGGAAATCACTCAATTTGTATTGTTTTTTTACACAAGTATGTTTGTATTGTTTAGAGACACAGTAGGTCCTATCGTTTTTTACGGGAGAGCGAGTGAGGAAGACAAGTTTTCTTAGAAATCTCATAAGTAATTCGTACTGTTTTCACTCAAAGAAAATGAGGGGAGGAATTTTATTACATTCTTTTCTAGCTTTTCTTACAATCGCACTTTTATTTACAATTCAGTCTCGTTTTTGTTACCGTTGTGACACGTTATCATGGCTCCAAAATATGTTAGCCTCTCCATGGAAGAGGAACAACAAATCATAAACCCCGGGACCATGGGCTGTAAGCTAATTGACGTATCCAAGCATTTCATCGTCCCTGGTTCCACGATCCCATCAATTTTGAAGAACAAGGACAAAATCACTTACCAGACTTGTAGTGTACTTAAAAAAGTGGTTCGTACAAGCAAGGAATTCAAATGTACCAGTAGGAGGTAATATTTGAAGGGAAAAAGCCCGAGTTTTCACAGAAAAATGGGAATTGAAGACTTTCTTGCAAGTGATGGACGGTTCGATAGATTCAAAAAATTGTATTAATACATTTTTTAATTTTTTTTATATTGTACTCCCGATAATTGGTATTCCCGATAATTCGTACCAAATCTTCAGTCCCTTGACCATACGAATTATCGGGATTCTACTGTATAAGAAACTTTCTTTTCTCAAGGAAGTATCTCATATATTGACCAAAGCACCATGCTGTGGGATACCATTCTCCAGTTTCAACTACATTTTGTCATAAGAAAGGAATATGACTAAGATGAAGAAATAAAAGTTAGATTAATGGTTGAATTAATTATTCTTAAGGAGCCTTAGACAAGTAGACTATTTATCCAGGTTTCCAAATTTCGGCTATACATAACTGTTATTAGGCAAATATTTACAATTATTCTTTCATGCAAACATAGAGAAGATAAAAATAACGATATTAAACCGACATTGCAATCATAATATTCTATCTTATGATTTCGGTGGTTAATTTTTGAATATATGGGTGCAAAAATAATGTTGTTTTTTTTACACATTTATTTTTACAACTTTGGCCATTATAAAGAAAATATATTATATAAAAGTGTGGTATGTCTCACGGCCACATAAATGTTCATCAAACATTTATTTATCAAAGAAGAGTAATAGTTTCTAAATTTATTTCATATAAATCATTTTGTGACTGTAAATTATGTACATGTTGCTACTTGTTTATGCTGCCTTAACATTTTTTTACTTTTGTCATTCATTTTAATTTTTTTATCTATATTCTTTTATTTATCCAAAGATGTTGATGTTATATTTTCAACATTTAAATTATTTTACTCAAATATTCAGTAATTACAATTTTAGTTCATTATTTTCATTAACAAATTGTAATCAATCAAAGCAAAAATAATTTTAATCTCCCGCCCCCTTTAAAATTTGAGGTTTTACTGCAGTAGATTGCAGCACCTAATCAAATGAACTGGCTAAAATTACTCAAGGAGGGCAGGAACAAATGTTGGATTATAGTGCTGATTGGTAATGATAGTCATCTCGGAATAAATAAATATTAAATTTTTAACATGGTTTTGTAAAGGTGTTCTATATAATTTATGATAATTTGACAAATGAAAATAATGAAAATTTTATACGATGAAAAAAGTGGCCAATTCAAAAACTTTAAAAATTGTAGCTAGTAAAAAGCGCCCGAAGATGATCAGAATTGAGTCGAAAACATTTTCCGCCTTCTTCCTTGACCATAAGTTTTCATTTATAAGGTTTTCTTTCATAAACAATACTGGTTGGTTTCATAGGGTTTGTAGTTAATTGTATGTTTTATTATTTTGAGGAATTTTGTGACTCTTCATTTATTTATAATTTCTAAAGATTAAACTTGATAATGAGCCAGATGGTGTATATGTTTTTATTTAAAGAGTAACTAAAAATAGCTTGAATATATAAAATAAGTTAACTACAATCCTTTGAAACTTTTATTATTGTATGATAACAAAAACATTATAATTGGAATAATATGAACTAAGAAGAAAGAGCATTAAGATTTACTTAAAGATATTCAATCAATGGTCACCAAATTGATTATCTGTAAAGATTATATTCGACAATGAGAGTTGAACTGCTGTTATTTAAAAAATAAATACAATGTTTTTTACACTCTTTAAAAATTTCTTGAAATGATACTCAAGTTAATTATTTTAATTTGTTTGTTCATTTAACGTCACTTTATGCTGCTATGGGTAATCAGACGATGCTACATTGGGAGATCTAAATTTTGCCTACCCAGGTTTAATAACGATGGGGATTTTTAACAAGTACCTGACATCAATTATTTTCATTTGAACCAGTGTTGTTTTATGATCACAAAAAAACTTATTATTAGAGAATTAAGGACTTAGCATTTTATTTTATTAAGAAGTAAGAAAAAAAACTCTTGATTTACCAGCAATAAGAGATAGTAAAAAAGATACAGAAATTTGAGAGATATTACCAAATAATTAATTTGTAAATATTTTACTTGTTATTTTTTTATGAGGAAGAATGATAAATTAAAATGTTTAAAGGTAAAAAGAGTAAAAAATTCCGTGAAAATAAAATATACAATACATGTTGCATTGTTATATCAGTTTTTTATTTTTAGTCTAATTTAATATTTTAATTATTATATATATTTTTTAAATTATACTTAATTTGTTAACAACCTTAATATAATTTTAAATTGCACTGCCCCCATTTTGAAATGCACTGATTTTCTGTCTTTTTGTATATTTCTACCTACTTGATATATCTTGATTTTATAAATCAAATGTGTTTCTGGTTTAATACTGTCTTGTAATAATGCTTTAGTTACCAATATATCGCGAGACCCTTGTACAAAACTATTTTTATGTTTAAACAAGTGTTAATTATATCAAGTTTGTCTCATTAAATAAATGTTTTTCAATTTATTATTATAATACAAAATATGGATATGACTGTAGGGAAAACAAATAAATCATAATTATTCATGTTTGGTTCAGGAGAAAGAAAAATACTTGTTAAAGATAAAAAGGATATTGAATTAAAACAGGTGTAATTACTTGTTAACGGTAGAGGTTTATAAAATACTGCATATTATGTCGTATTTTTTATATATATATAAATTTTATTTTGGGCTTATTTTATGAAATAGTTTTCTTTCACAAATTTTCTGGTTTGCTTATTTATTTACCAATGTTTCGAGGAGTTTCCTCATATTCAAAAAACATTTTAAAGTTAGAGAAACATTATTGTAAATTTCACTTAATAGTATATAAAACAATTTAGAATAACAAAAACATTATGTAAATAACCAATCACATATTATTTTTAAAAATATATTTTACAGCTTACAATATATTTGTTATTTGCCTTATGCATTTCTCAATATTAAAAAAAAAAATCATTTACTACTCTTTATAATTTTCTCACAATCTATAAACAAAAAAATTTAAAATCTCCTTACAGGCTAATGTAGTGTTATATGTTCTGGATAGCATTACCACAATGCACTATTCTCTGAATCAAATCTTGTCTTAATCATAAATATTTCTTTAATTGATTGTGAGAAAATTATAACGCAACAAATAAAAATCATTTTAATAAGGAGTAATGAATCATATACTAAATTGATCAATTTTCTGTAAGTTGTTAATTTTTAAAAGATAAAAATTGTGTGATTATTTATGTACCGTGTTTTTTTGTTGTTTTTTTAAAGTTTTTTATTTCATATAGTATGAAATTTGCAAAATTGTTTTTGTAATTTTAAAATGTAAGAAATTTCCTGAAACGTTGAAAAATATGTGAAAAGTACTTTTTTTTTTTAAATAAATCAGAAAAATTATTTATAAAATAATTTTCATAACTACATTAAATTAATTGTAATATATTATATGTTATTGAAATATTTCTGAGGAAGTGAAAAAGAACTTCAAAATGTCATATGTGTCTGATGAAAATAATTATACAATTTACTTGATGACGGCCTAAAAATCAGGCCAAAACATTGGCACTAATAAAATAAGTTATACTCATTTGTATAAAATTTATTGACTTCACTAACTCCCCCCCTCCACCTATCCCTGCGACCATTTTCAATATCTCTGAAAATAAATGTAGTTTAAATGATAATTGTTATTAGAAAAAAAAGTAAATATCTTGTGTATTTATGATTCCAAAATGATATAAAATTATATAAATATAAATTAGAATTCTTCATTTAATTACTTTTTAAATATATCTGAGCTTTGTTTAAATTTATTTGAGAGTTGTTTGTTTCATTGTTATAGTAGCTAAATAGGTAAAATTGAATATTATTTCATATTTGAGGCTTATCGTTACTAGCCTGAATGTTTTTTTGATTATAGTAACACTCTTCTTTTAATGTTAAGATGAAATGTTGAAAAAATTTTATTAATAGATTTATAGATATGCATTCCTAAGAACAATACCGATGAAGCTATCCGAATGAATTGTAACATTAGAAGATCTAATTTTAGCTCCCCCCTTCTTTAAAAATATACCCAGAGTCAGCTACCGGTATATTTCCTTCTTGCTGCCTGTGTGTGTGTGTGTATTAAATTGTTAATCAGGCTTGAGAGTATGTTTATCAATATTATTACCTTTATCTTATATTTTATTAACTATGTTATGTATGCAGATTTATTAGATATATTATGTATTATTAATTCATATTTAGATAATTTACCGTAATTCTTTTTTTTTCATTTATAGTTTTGATGAGTTTTATTTTGTTTTGATTATTAAATTACTTTTCATAGGGTACCTTATTGTATGAACCTGTGAAAAAGATACTATTAGGCAAGACATTCATTCCTGAACAGGTCTTCGATGAATATCTGAATGGTTTAGCTGAATCAGAATTCAGGTAAATATCATATGTGTATGTTATTGTAGAAGTGTATGTCCAGTTTTACATATGTATTATTTGTGGCCAGTCAAATTTATTTAATTTTGTTTAAGTGTGAGTCATGTCTAATTTCTTGAAAGAATGAAAACAATTTTCCTGGAAACAGTTTTAAACTGGAAATATCTGTTCGGTTTATTCTTTAAACTTTTACATTTTCTCTATTCTGCCTTTTCTCCTCCTGTCCTATCCTTGACTTTTTATCTGCTAAGTGATTTTTTAATTATTTGGTAATCTCAACAAAAATACTTTGATTTTATATATCTGATCCTTTATATGCTTCATGAATCACTAGTTTGTGTGATCTCTATGCTCTTAAATAAAATAAATTAACATATTCAGAAACTTAATTAAAATAAAAATAGAATTTTATACTTTTTTTTTTTTTATTCTACTTTCTATTTTTTTATAAATATTAAAAAGTACAATCTAACCACTTCAGGATTGTAGTTCTAAGTGTATTTAAAGTGGATAAATTACATAAAATAACCAATTGTTTAGTATGCTGTTATGCTGCAATATATGTAATATATTTTAAAATAAATTATATTTAAGGTTAGTAGAAATTTTTGTTTTCTTTATCATTATTTATAGTTTAAATTTAATTGTCTTTAAACTTGACACCATTCTAATGCTTCCTGATTTTTCAAGATTTAATACAGAGAATCTTTTCATTTTACGAGCTTAAAAGTTTATTTTAAAACTAAATGCTCAATTATATTTTAAGTGAATACTTTTGGAGTGGAGTAATTCCTAGTTTTTGGTTGTATAAATTTATGATTAATTACTCAAACTAAAAGATAATTTATCCAAAAAATTGCCATACCATATGGTTTTTTTTCTTTGAGAGCTAAGGGACTAGGTTCTTTGAGAATAACTAAAATGAACAAATAAACTAAAAACTATTAAATTATATATTATTCAGCCTTCCCTTAAGGCAACTATGGAAAGAGGGAAAGGAAACATTCAGGAAAAAGTTTCAACAAATAATTGTATTTGTAAAGATATAAATACATTGTGAAAGTTATACTAAGAATTCTTTTTCTGCCAAGATTTTCAAGTAAAATCTTTTTGATTATTGAAGTTTAATTTTTTTTTTCTTAGCCCCTTGGGTTTGAACTTTGATATTTTGTTTTTCTACAAAGGTGTTTTGAAGGTGTTATCTTCTGTACTAAGTATATTTTAAGAGGTGGATGTGGAGTGGAAATGATTGTGATTTTTGTTTTTTTCATAATTTTAATTAATTTACAATGCTATAAAATCTGTTCGTAAAATTCAGAATGAAGGTTGTAAATATCAGTAATATTTTATTTTAAAATTAATAATATTTATTTCTATTTTAGGAAATTATAAATATTTAGCATTATAGGGGCATTTTTTCTTACAGGGGTGATCAGTACGACCTTCTAAAGCATAACTGCAATAACTTTTCAGACAATCTCAGTCGCTTTCTCGTCGGCAACGGTATACCAGATTACATCTTAAAACTTCCTGAGGAGATACTAAGCACGTAAGTGTTTCATTATATATTGTGCATATAATGAAAATTTCATCTAATTTATCTTTTTAAAGTGTACGTGAAATTTCTCAGGCCTTTTGGGCAAAGATTTCAAGGATTGATTGAACAGATCAGCCAGAATTCTCCCAACTTGCAGCCACTTCAAAGGAGAGCCGCCTCACCTGAATTTTACCAATTGAATTCGGATATCGAAGCTGCAAGGTAAATATATTCATTATCTGATATATATATGACGAGATTTAAGTACAGTACAAAATATTACATCATATATTTAGGATCGATAGCCGGAACAGGGTTAGGCTAAATGCTTAACTAAGTCATAGCTAGATTAAAATGGGCTAAAAATTAGGCTCATGGAGTAGTAAGCTTAAAAAACAAATTAATCCAGAACTAAAGGCTGAGAGATTTGAGAAGGTGTCTAGGCTGATGTCCTGGATATAGATGTACCATATTTTCCTTGCATTAAACAAACAGGCCTTACAATAAACCAGTTCTCTCTTTTATTTTTCAAGATTTGCCGATATCGTTTATATTTTCTAAAAGCTTATTTCATGGTTGTTTTTTTATAATTTCCAATTTAGAGTTTTAATAATTAAATACTTATTATTAGTCAATTTAATAGTTAAACATTTAGTGACTAACGTTCCCAGTTGTGAACAAATTTTTGGAAAATTAAACAAAAATATCTAACAACTAATCACTTGTCCAAATTTTTATTTGTTCATAAAAAATGAAAAATTATATTATGAAAGAAAATCTGAACTTTTTTTTTTGTGCTAAATTAGAATTTTTAAGACTTTTTGAAATTTGACATTTTATATTTTATTTTAATTTATTTCTAATTATCTGTTGTTAATGGAACAAAATTTATTCTATAGTTGACAATCCTTTTGTTTAACTACAAAGCTAAGATATGGGGGGGGGGAGAGAATTAAAGTATGTAGGTATACTTTCTAGTAATTCAGGTAAAACAAAATAGTTAAAGGGAAGAGTGCAATTAATAATAATAATTTTAAATTAATTTAAGTCCATAATGAATATCTTAAGCTTGTTTAACCAAAATACCATCATTATGCAGTGAAACCTTTCATATTTTTTTTACAGAGGGATATATTTACCCCTCTGGACGTACATTTACATGATGTTGAAAATAAAAATAAAAAATAATAGTTTTAATTATCAATATTTGTTAAGGCCAGATGAAGTAGTAAGTTTATAAAGTATTAACAGTTTTAATCAGAAACAATTAAATCATTTTTTCTTAAAAGATAGAACATTATCTTTTCTTATTTTTCACATTTTTATTTAATATAATAATTTAAACGTTTATTTCGTAATTGTTTAGAATAATTTAATTTAAAAGGTAATTTTATTTTGTTTAGATATAAGTGTAATATTTGTAATAAGTTTGAAAACATATGTTATAAAAGTGAAGAGAGAAAAACAAAAGAGAGTCGATCGGCTTTTGTTCGCTCCGGCTAGACCGAGCGAGTCAGTGTTGCCACGAGCCTCTTGACGTGCACATCGTATGCTCTATAGGAGCCCAAAATTGTTTTGTGTGAATTTGAAGAAGATACTAATTTGCTGCCCACCTGCAGGTGTAATTAGTTTAAACTTCGTCATAGATTCGACTAATTCGAATTGACCCAGTCGATCATCTCAACCTCTATTGTTTCACCATCTTCGGTCGCCCTGCCGACGAAAATCCTCTGTCGTCTCAACATCCAGCTCGCCCTGCCGAGAATCTACCATCTACTGAAAACTACTTCGACAGACAGATAAGAGTTTTCATTATTATATCATTGCAATCAGAAAACCGCATAAACATTAATTATTTTGTAATAGATTTTATTTGTAATTTAATAGAGTTAAATTTACTATCGTAAGATTAAATAATATTTGTTTTCTTTTTGTTATTAATTAGTTGTTGATAATTTAGTTAATATTAGTAACTTCATTTCTCATTATAAAGGCGTTTAAATTGTTCTTAATTTAATTAATTGTTTTTCATTCTCAAAATTATTAGTTATTTTATTTATGAAAATTGATTTATGTTATTAGTTTAATAAAAGGTTACATTCAAAATGACATGCGATCTGGTATAATTGAATCAGAAATTTATTTTCCTTATCCACTTCGGAGCTCTCATCGAAAGGTCCAATAACTATTTCGAGGTTGCTCAAACATAAAATTTGGTCCTCCGGCGGCCGGATCGCACGTCATTACTGGAACCGTTTCTAAATTGATATTATAATTTCTATTTTCTTTTACATTTCATTTTATTTATTCTAATTTTACTCTTTATAGGCCTTGTTCGTTTTGTATCAAACTAAATAATGGCCCCTAAATCTGACCAAAGTAAAAATGAAACTAAATTATTCGATATTGAAGGCGAACTCAATTATTTATCTCGAGACATATTAGAAACGCGAACTATTGGGTCCAATATCACTACCCGACCTCAAGATAGAAATTTATTAACAGCGCGATTATCACGGTTGGATAACACCTTTCGTACATTTTTAGAAAAAATTAAAGAGGCCCACTCACTTGCCAAAATTCTTGAAGATGAATCGATTGATCGTTTCGACACTCTTCGCCTAGAAACTACAAAATATTATTACGAAGCGTTGTCTTTTGGGATCGCTGCGGAGGGTGAAGTTGCCGGCAACCAATCCGGAAGTGGAGACCACAACCAACAGGGTGTCGAATCTCACATTAAATTGCCAACCATTAACCTGCCCTCTTTTAGTGGTCTTATTTCAAATTGGGTGTCCTTTAAGGACACGTATTTATCATTAATTCACAATAATGCGAATTTGAGCAATATTCAAAAGTTCCATTATCTGAAGTCATCCTTAAAGGGTCAGGCACATCAAATGATTTCAGCAATAGAATTGACCTCCGAAGGTTACGAACAGGCGTGGGATGCTTTACAAAAGAAATACGATAATAAGCGGATCCAAGCCACACACTACCTAGTCAATATGTTCAATTACAAACCTGGTACCGAATTCGATTTACGTTCCTTGGAAAAGTTCTCCGAAGTTGTTTTGGAAAGTGCAGTTGCTTTCCGAAAATTGAATCTTCCGGACCCTTCCGGATTCATATTGTTTACCTATTGCTTGAGGCTCCTCGATGCGAAAACTCGCGAGCGATTTGAAACAGACTTCGGATCCAAATCTGAAGTCCCAACTTTCGACGATTTTTTATCATTTATTCATCGGCAATGTTTTCAACTTCAAGCAGATTCGATAACCTCAAATTTCGGGCATAACACGCAAGGCTCATCAGTCAGTAGGCCCCAAAATTCTTCCAAGCATGTTTTTATGTCGACGGGTGGTTCTAGCCCAGAAAATATTTGTCCTCTGTGTCAGGAAAAACACCGTTTATATAGATGTCCTCGTTTTCGCTCCCTAGAGCCCAAAGAACGTTTTAATAAAATAAAGCAGCTTAAGATTTGTTCTAATTGCTTGTCGCCAAATCATTATGTTGGCAAATGCACCTCTCCTAGGTCATGCTACTACTGTAAAAAACGGCATCACTCACTCTTGCATTTCCCTACATCGACAAGTAGATCGACAAGTGGGTCCGATAGTCAATCTTCAGACCGCATTCCCTATTTAGAGAACAACGGTAAGCTAAAAACGAGTGCGTTAACAGATGAAAAATTAGATATCAAAACCGTCAATAATGAATCTCTGAACGGCTCGGTTTTATCCTCGTCATCCGAGACCGATGTCTCCACCCTTTTGGGGACAGCAATGGCTAGAATAAAAGATAGTAATGGGCAGTTGGTCCCAATTCGTATTTTGATCGATAGTGGGTCACAAAGATCATTTATTTCTTCGGCTTGCGTACGAAGATTAGGACTTGGGACAAGACTTAATTCTCAGTCAATGAGGGGTTTTGGGGATAGTCCGATACAGGGAGGGAAGTACGAAACCTCGTGTATAATAGTGCCTAGAGATCGTAAACAGCCTCGGCTTAAAAGTAACGCTGTAATTATTTCCAAGATTACAGAAAAGGTACCCGTTGGTCCAGTACCGGTCTATATAAATGACCATTTCAAACAATACCCATTGGCGGATAACTCATTTGGGAAACCAGGTAAAATCGATTTCCTTTTAGGAGCCGATTTGTTCGGACATATCTTATTGGGTAAATGCGTGAGACGGGACGGATATCCTAGCGCTTTCAAAACTATTTTCGGATGGGTCATCATGGGACCTATACACTCTCATTCCACCGTACAAAATAAATCCATTTCGCTCTTGTCATCTTGCGACCAATCGCAAGGGAGATCATTGGACAAACCAACGAAAACATTTCAGGAAATCGAAACGATTGCTCCAGTTGTCGAACCAAATCCCCCAAATGTTAAGGGAGAGAAACATTTTAGTTCAACTCACGCTCGGGAGTACAGCGGGCCTTACAAGGTCCAATCACCCTTTAAAGAGTTTTCTCCACCAGATCTGAGTTGCTCTTATTACACTCCATTACCTCGGTTTCCAAAATTAGCGCACCGGATTAACAAAATTCCTTTATTGACAGGAAACTGTTGCAAATCGATCGACGACTACCATGTTTTGTCAACCGCTGGTAAGGGTCGATATATTTGACCACATATTTGTATAATTGAAGACAGCTCCTACGCAAAACTTCGATTGGTATTAGACGCATCGTCGCCTATGGAACTTGGATTTCTAAATGACCATTCCCTGATTGGGCCTAAGTTTCAATTGGATATTAGGCAGGCGTCCCTTAATTTCAGACCCTTTCGATTTGTTCTGCACTCGGACTTATGTCAAATGTTTTTTCAGCTAGTAGTGCATCACAATGTCTTACCTTACTGCCAATTTCTATTTTGCAACAGTACTTCCCAACCGATTGAGGAGTATCAATTGAGTAGATTCCGACCTTCCGGAATAAATTGCGCCCAATGCGCCCAGCAGCATTATTTCGAAACGGATTCCCCATCCGTTACAATGCATCCCCGCTCATCACCATCCATAGATCTCCAAGGGATACTCAGGGTGGGCGGTCACTTAAGCAACAGTCCTTTGCCCAGCAATGCAAAAATTGTATCGTTTCTGACTGTAATAAAACCAATATTACTTCCTCAGTTCCGATACTACATTGAGCATTTATCTAATCTCCTGATTGGCTATTACTGCAGAATGCATCTCCACCCCACTCCGCAACTTTTGCATTCACATCAGAAACGACATGATTGGGGTGTGCCAAATTGTAGAACTGGTTTTTTTTTAAATCGTTTTAGCTACCCTTTAGCAGTAGGCAAAATTCTGAAATTTGTACGTTCACGATTGAACAGAAGAGCAGTACAAAAATTTGGAGCTTCACTCACCATCGCATTAATATATTGCCTCCCAATCAATTCAACAGATTGTTTCCCGACTAGGGTTGTCAATTAAACTTCTTTGCAAATATCTTTCTTTTGAATTTTTGCGCACGGTCAAAAATTGGTGGGCGGTGTGTTAAGGCCAGATGAAGTAGTAAGTTTATAAAGTATTAACAGTTTTAATCAGAAACAATTAAATCATTTTTTCTTAAAAGATAGAACATTATCTTTTCTTATTTTTCACATTTTTATTTAATATAATAATTTAAACGTTTATTTCGTAATTGTTTAGAATAATTTAATTTAAAAGGTAATTTTATTTTGTTTAGATATAAGTGTAATATTTGTAATAAGTTTGAAAACATATGTTATAAAAGTGAAGAGAGAAAAACAAAAGAGAGTCGATCGGCTTTTGTTCGCTCCGGCTAGACCGAGCGAGTCAGTGTTGCCACGAGCCTCTTGACGTGCACATCGTATGCTCTATAGGAGCCCAAAATTGTTTTGTGTGAATTTGAAGAAGATACTAATTTGCTGCCCACCTGCAGGTGTAATTAGTTTAAACTTCGTCATAGATTCGACTAATTCGAATTGACCCAGTCGATCATCTCAACCTCTATTGTTTCACCATCTTCGGTCGCCCTGCCGACGAAAATCCTCTGTCGTCTCAACATCCAGCTCGCCCTGCCGAGAATCTACCATCTACTGAAAACTACTTCGACAGACAGATAAGAGTTTTCATTATTATATCATTGCAATCAGAAAACCGCATAAACATTAATTATTTTGTAATAGATTTTATTTGTAATTTAATAGAGTTAAATTTACTATCGTAAGATTAAATAATATTTGTTTTCTTTTTGTTATTAATTAGTTGTTGATAATTTAGTTAATATTAGTAACTTCATTTCTCATTATAAAGGCGTTTAAATTGTTCTTAATTTAATTAATTGTTTTTCATTCTCAAAATTATTAGTTATTTTATTTATGAAAATTGATTTATGTTATTAGTTTAATAAAAGGTTACATTCAAAATGACATGCGATCTGGTATAATTGAATCAGAAATTTATTTTCCTTATCCACTTCGGAGCTCTCATCGAAAGGTCCAATAACTATTTCGAGGTTGCTCAAACAATATTAATACATATGTACATTGAGGCTGTGGTGTTAATGCATCATCTTAGCTACTTCAGGTCTGCTTTAATCCTGTTTCAAATCTGCTATGGTTATATATGGTAGCCCAGCTTCCCTGCTGTTACAATGCTGGTTACAATAGTGCTATATTTTTAAATATTATTAAATTGCATTAATGAACTTTATTGATTTAAATTAATTAAGTAATTTTGATATACCCTTAAATTAAATCATTTTTAATGAATGCTTGTGCCCCCTACTCAGCAACCACCCAACCGATTATTCGCTAATCTGTCAGCATTGTAGAGAGGTTTCACTGTATGTTAAATGTTGTGTACCTATATAAATTATTTATTCATAAAAATATTTTTAAATTATTTCTCTAATAGACATTACTCTTCTCTACTGAAAGAAAAGCGTAATGCTCTGTGTGAAAAATTAGCAAAGCGAGAAAAGAAGAAGAATAAAAAGAGACGGAAAGCGATTGGAAGGTGATGATGCTTTTGTGGTTGTGTTTTAATGGTGTGCTGCACTTTAATAATCTGTAATGCCTTTTTGAAGTTTTATTATAACAAGCTATTAAAACTAAAAAAAAAGGGGGGTTTCAAGTGAAGTTGAAATCAATGCCTTCTTTGTGATTGAGATTTTATTAAATTTGGCTAATGATAGATGATTTCACATACTTTGTCAACCTAAGAGCTGCACTTAAAGATAAAAACAACAAAGTTGTAATATATCCAAATCATTTATGATATGTTTTACAAACTTGAAGATTTAAATCCAAATGAAATCTATATCAAATCCATTTATCAAATATTTCTTCTAGTTTCGACTGTCAAATTTCTCAAATTCTTTGCCAACCTTTCGCTAGACATACTGCTAGCTTCTTCAGAACTTAATCTGGGATTCAATGTTTGTCATCAAATAAAATAATAGTTTTAAATATATTTATTAATTTTTAATATGTAGTGAAACAATCTAAAAAGTATTTATAATAATAAAAATCGTGTTATAGAACTGATAGAATTCACTGCTACACATCACTCCAAAAAAAAAAATCCACATAGGATTTCAAGCTCATATTTTATCAACATCCAGTTGGGTGTTGTGAATAAGTGATGACAAGATTACCTACCATAGTTTTCCCCTTCCATCTAAAAGGGCAGTAAACTTTACAAGTATTCTGGCACTTTTGCAACTATTTAACATGTTTTTTCCACCAGAAAAAGCTTTTATCTTCCATTACACTAAGCACATCTTGAATTATTTGTGTTTTTTTTCTTCTAATATAATTATACATATCCCTGACACCTTAGAGTTTGATTTGTATGTCTGTTGTGTCACTTTTGTCTGTAAAAACTAGTTTTTGTTATGGTTCAAATGTTTTGAAATGTGGACAAAGATATCCGAAAGGTATTTCTGTTTTCAGCTTGAAAGCCATGAGTTGTTAGTTTGTCTTTTGCGAATTTAAATTAAATCATTATATTTTATTAAACTTTCTCTGTTGTATTAACTTCTTAATATTTACTTTTAAAATCATTTTTACTTTTAAAAAAGTAAAAGACCATAGAATATTTCAGAAAGTAGATTAATTAATTAAAATAATATTTAATAATGCATTACATAAAGAGGGGTAGTTTAGTGTGTAGAGTGCTTAGTTATTGTGCTGAAGGTCCCAGGTTCAAATCTTGGTGTGGCAGATAAAGTATTTAATCTTATAACAGCCAAGGATATTTAATCTTATAACAGCCAGGGAAGGACCATTTTAAGTGAGCACCATTAATTGGGAAAAAAATAGGTGGTTGAGTGTGATGTTGGTCAAATGACCTACTAAGCCCAGCCACTTTTAAAAAGTTAAATCCATCTTAACTTTCCTTTGCTGGGCCAAATATTCAATACCAAATTTTCGAAGATCTTAAGATGTCTCTTACTTCGAAGCTAGTGGCCATGTTTTACACTTAGTAGAAAGAGAAATAGTGATGCAACAATTTTTTTAAAAATTATATAAACCAAACAAATTGTAAACATTTAAAACAATGAATCGTCATTTTTATTGTTTAGCATGATTGGATCAGAGAGCATGAAATTTTTTTTTGTATGTGTTTTGTTTATTACTAATATTGATGTAAATTAAGTTGGATGATCAGTTTAGTTAAATATATAAAATTGTATCCATAAGAACTGTAATAGAACTATTTACTGGTCAATACTGGCAAATATTTATTTAATAAAATAGAGCCAAAACTCAAACCGAAACATTAAAATTTATTAGAATGCAAATGGAAAAAACCACAAGCAAAGCCTTATGTTTCAAATCTGGGGTAAAAACAAACAATTACTAGTCGACTTTTCGCCTATTCAGGCATTATCAAGATACAAATAAGAGTAAGATCATACTCATTTGTGTCTTAGTAATTGTTTGGTTTTACCCCAGATTTGAAACATAAGGCTTTGCTTGTGGTTTTTTCCATTTGCATTCTAATATTTATTTAAATTAGTTTATTCAGCAGATTCTGCAGACTAGATAAAACTGCATAAGACAACATACTTTTATGACAATAGGTCTTGTATAAATTTCCTCCTCTTTGGTAATGACTATATCTGGATTCTAAAGTATTTTAAAAAAAATTTGTTAAGTATGTGGAGTCTGCATTTTTAAGGTCTTAGATAATCGTAAAACAAGTGAGTGAACCAGATGTGACAAACCTATTCTATAACGTATTGAATAATTTTACAGACGAGTCCAGATGCACCATATAACTCGAGCACTTTTAATACCTTTCTTATTTTCATGATTAGGGTACAGAAAATGAAGATATGGGTAGGACCGGTTTCGGTTAGGAGAGAGAAAGGATTTACTCACCTAATCTTACAATCTAATTTGTTAAATTAATCAAAATGGATAGGTATGCACAGTTGAGGTAAGATGGTCGTTTTGTAGTGGTGTGTCTACTGACACAAGGTCTTTTTTAGTAAAGGTAACTATGGACTAACAGTTGACAGCAAGATCAGCTTAGAACTACACTTTTTCCCGGATTCAGCATTTATTTTAGATCCTTGACCAGCTCAAAAGTATACTTATGGACAAAATTTATGAATTTGTGAGTAAATACTATTTCATGTGATGATATTCAGTTGTATATTACATTCATAGATGGACACAACATCCAAAGAGTATAGATTTCACCACATTCATTCATAAAAGTTGCAATGCACCAATTATAACCATCCAATGAGTCACAATTTGGCCACCTGTAATAATGCTTTTTGACCGTAATGCTATGCTGAAAAAAAAAAAATGATTAAAGTTACATCTGTTATGTATACGTCTTTTGTCTTCTTAATATTTTTTTTTTTTTTTCAAATAGTGAAAACAAGACTTCAGAAGAAAGAAGAATGTCTGCTGAAGACGGACAGCAAGAAGGGCTAGCCGTTGAGCAGCCGTTAGAAGAAGACGCCAACGCTCGATTGAGTGCTTTTGATGAGGAAGAACGAAAGGAAAGAGAGGAGAGAAGAAGGAACCGGGAACCGCCTATAGTCTTCAAAGATGCTGTTGATGTGAGTTGATTGTTATACTTTTTATTATTATATTAATCGGTGTTATTTAATTGTTTTAATGAGTGTCTATTTTGTTGCTAGTTGGAGTTCATCAATTTTTAAAACTTTTTTTTTAACCTCTCTACATAGTTTGTTTTTTCTTATTTTATTTCTACGGAAAATTTTCTTATATTGGTCTTATGTTCAATTTTTCCTCCAAAGCTACCAAAATATCTGGTTTATCATTATACATCCTCCAAGAAGTAGCTATCTCCTTCAACTTCTTCGTTACTTCTTACTCTTCTATATTTCCTGTGTTGTTTTATATATTTTTGATTTTTCTATTATCATTCTTTCCACTACTTGAAGTATATATAAACTATTCCCTTGCTTATAGATCTTACTTATAGACATTCTTTTATCTAATATATCATAGCACCTAAGATTTTCACATAAACATGTAATGTTATAAATATAGCTAGTAAAGTATTGTCCTTCGTTTTTTTTCCTTCTTGTGTAACCTTCCTTCTATTGCTCCTTTTTCCAGACCAATTTTGTTCAATTTTTTCCCCCCAGGTATTTGAATTTCTTTACTTTCCTAATTAGACCAGTTAATACCTGTATTCAAGAAATTGGTAGCCATTTTCATTATTGTTATAAATTTTGTTTCGATTAACTATATATTGTGAAAATTTCATTTTGGAAATATTTTCAATTTCAAAGATTATGTGATTTTTGTATAATTATTTTTAATTGATGTTTTTCAAGTTCTCTGTATTTCTTAGGTTCACATAGCATTTGACACATTGGTAGGCCTCATCGATGGAAAGTTGAACGAGGAGGAACAGCTCTCACTTGAAGAACTCCATAAGTACATGCTTGAGGATGAAGGCTCCTGGGCTCTTGGAGAGTCATTTCTAGTTTTTATTGGTGAGTGTGTACATCTCTATAATTTATAAATATAATATAAACATTTTTCTTGATGCATATTTGTTTTAGAGGAAGATATGTCAGGTTTTTAGTTTTGTGAAGGCTCTCTTGATAAATATAATAATTTATTTTTACTTTACTTTCACTCTGAGGCAAGAAAGTATTCTAATCGGGTAAAAATTGTATTTACTTTTTTCCATGGATCTGCACCCTGTAGCCCTCTAACAACACATTTTGACCATTGATCTGTCTGTGCTAAAATTATATCTTGAGAAGTGGACAGATTTTTTTTATTACGTAGGATTTTGTTCTCTGATTCCTGTGTAACAAATCAGGCTCCATTTGTGCAATATTAATAGTAGTCAATATCCAAAATGTTTGTTTTTCTGTAGACTGTTATATCAAAAATACTGTTATTAGTTTGTAAGTTGGTACTTTAAATGTTTAGTAAAGTATATATTTTATTCAAATACATTTTGTGGCCTCATTACCAGCCAATGTAGGTCGAAACGTTCTCAAATAAATAGTTGACCTCTATTATTTTATTTATTTTTCCTAAATATATATATATACATATATTTATTATGCATACTCACATTATTTATGTTATCATAATTATCTTGATCATTTTTATTTATTTACACTCCCATATATTTAATCGGTCTTATATTACTGTTTAGCATATCATGTTAATGCCACTTTCAATGTTATTATTTTGTTTTTGTTAGTCCAGATGATGGTCTAGCCTAAGCGTGCATTATTTAAACCTCAACGCCCAGTTATTAAGTTTTCTTATTTGTATATTATCTTCCATGACTCCCAAGCTTCCATAATGGTCCACTTTACTTCCTGCATTGTAAAAACCTTCAAATTGTTCTCTAATAAAATTAGACTTTTTTGTATAATAGTGGTACTCTTTTTATCCAAACATGTAATTTATTACATTAATCTGTAATTGTTGTAATAATACACTGATATTATTTAAAACAAAAAATGGAATTATTTTTCTTTCTAGGCCGGCTCCTGATGGACAAGGAACTGCACGAGGACGTTACAGTGCACACGCTTCATGTGCTAGCCGCAGCAGCTCTCAAGGACGATGTCATACTCATGCTCCACCAAGATAGGAAGCATCACGTTCTCATGAATTATGCCTTTGATGTTGATAGGCATCCCATTCCTCACCAAAGGGCGCTTACTTTGTTTGTTAGTAATCATCCTCTTATTTTATATAAAGGGTGTCTACAATTTTGTAATGCTATTAACAACTAAGTAATAACTTTTTTGAATCTCTTTTCTTTTTTAAAGGTTTCCGTTGTAAAATAGTATTATAATTACAAATTGGTGGTAGTGAATAATGTATTATTATTAATATTTATTGCATTAGTGATTGTACTAAAATAAGTTAATAAATATCAGTCTTAGTAAACTTTGCTACTTTTGGTCAGGAGGAAAAAAAAACTTTTTTCTAGTATTAATAAAAAAAAAAGCAAGAGAATTTCTTCTAGCTGCTGTCTTAGACACCTTGATTTAGAAATATTGAATTCATTCTTTATTGATAAAAAATCTTATAATTTTCTTAGATTTGCAATTTGTTCGAGAACATTGCTAGTTCCGAATGGCTGATGTACATTTCCGAATGGACCTACAACAACCAGCAGCTTTCCAACATCAGGGTTACAACTAAGGTTGCAGTCAACGCCATCCTATCAGATGACGTTGAAATGCAAGACCGAGGTTCAGCCATCATTCATAATTTAGCAACCAAGGAGGTAAAAACTGTGGTCTGTATCTAGTATATTATCTCTCTTCTTCTCTGCTTGCGACTCGTTTTATGGTTTGTCCAAATGCTTAACACAGTTTTATCACCAGTAGTATGTAGTTTTCTGTATCTGTCTGTTTGTGGAGGGTTCCGTTGGGTGCTAGCCATTTTTTGGCACTTTATGTAATAACGGTTGAGAACTGTTATATATTTAAATCAGTAATTCACATGTTTATAATATCAGATTTTGGAAAACTTAATTTACCTATTCTATGTTCATAATTTATTTATTTATATGTTCATTCTATGCAATTTTGGTTTTAATCTGGAAAAAAAAAAGTCTCCCTGTTCATATTTTTAGAATGGACTAAACTAATGTTTATTAAAACTTCTTTTTTTTCTTGGCCAATGAAATGTCACTTTAGTGATAATACCTACAAAGAGTAAATTTTATCCTGGAAAATCCTATAATAGCACCCCCCTGACCATCCTACTAATCTTTCCTGCAACCACAGAGTGTTTGGTGTTCTTTTAATAATTTTTATGTAATGGTATTAGGAAAATAAATCAGCTTTTCAGAACATATTGCAAAGAAGGGTATGAATGACTTTACGTCGATATAAAAAGGAATGGAGATGTGGAGTAATCATTAACAGGTCTTTGAAATTGTGTTGATATCGGCACTCTCGTTGCCCTACTTCATTGTACGTTTTTGATTTATCCTCTGGCTACTTAAGATAACAAAAATTTACCTGTGCGCTCATAAGGAATATCGCAAACTTGTGGGGAGAAATGAAATATATAGCTACTACAATTAGTGTTCATTCTTTTATTTATTTTATATCAAGTTCATTATCTGAATATAATTATATTATTATCCAACATGAAATGAGTCAAACCTAGAGGTTCTCTTTTTGGTCAAAATTTTCATTATCAGGAATGTGAGTTAAAGTTACTTTGCTTTTGACTTCTTATTCCTATAAACTTTGTTTCACAATATTTTTAATAAAAGAAAATAATAGAGCAGATACTTCATTAGAAAAATAAATCACATGCAATTTGTGTTTCACACAGTATTATCTTTCCATTCTACTTTAAATAAGTATTGTGAGTTTTCCTTATAATTTCCATTAAAAAAATATATAGTTAGGAATTAATAACAACAACAATCACTTCAGTTTTGGAGTTTTTCATCACTCTCCATTTACTTCTGCTACTTAATATTATTTTTTCTAGAATACATATTTAGTTTTCCAATTTCGATATCATTACTCTTATTTCCAGGATCTCATTTGTAATCTTTGAAATATATTTTTGCTGTAGTTGATAATCACATTTTTCAATTCACTAATAACAATGAGAGGTAGTTAAAGATTTTAAATAAATACAATTAAAAGTTAAGATGCTTTAGAGAAAATTTGTTTTGAAAAAATTATGATGTAAACTAGTACTTCTGGTAAGCGGGTTTTGGTGAAATAGTTGCTTCAACATACCAAACATTTTAGTCAGATTTAGATTTTTTTTAATAAAACTTAAATTAGGTAGGAAAAGTCTTCTCGATTTTAAATGAAGGAAAAATTATATTACAATTTATGAAGATCGCATTTTTATCATGGACCAACGGAACCCGCCCTATAGTCAAACTACAGCTGTTTGTGCTTTAGCGTTAGCCTTTGATGTGTTCTCGTAGTGATGAAACTTATCAATTTACAGAAAATAATGAAGAATAAATCACTCCGTCACCTGCTGCCCCGTGGGTCTGCCTCAAAGGTAAACCCACAAACTAGATTTAAGAAAAATAAATATATTGATATGTACCTAACTCTTAAAGCCACAGTATTCGTAAAATAATTTCTTGAATAGAATTATTCAGTTTTATAAAAAGCATAAATTTATTAATTGCTGGTTATAGCACTCTTTAATTTCAAAAGAAGCCTCTTAAACTGCAGTAATGTCTTTTATGTCCATATTAAAATGTTCCCATTTGGCACATCCATGGTGTGGCTATAAACAAAAAAGGAAGAAAAAACTAGATTTGTATGATTACTCTTTTCAAAAATTTCCATATCTCAAAACTGCTGTTAATTATATTTTAAAAATTTGTCTCCTTTGTGTTTCTTTTTTTCCATTATATGAAATCTGGTTACTTTCTATAATAACATCAAATCAAAAACCTCTTTTTAAAAGAGTGTGTTTGTCACACTGTCCATGATGTCCTGATGAAAGAACAAAACCTTGTTTTTCCATGTATCAGTTTGCTGTCATAGTACTTTTTCATTAATGTCTACGACTTCAATGTAGTATGATGAAGTTTGCATCAGTTTTTTATTTACAAGGTATTTTTTTTTTAATATTCCTTGTCTTGGCTTCAAGCTATTAATAAAGAAACTAAAAAATTGAATTTGTGGCTGATAAGATTCTATTTACTTTTAAATTATGTTCTGATGAATCTTACCACTAAGCTAATCATTTGGTTAATGAAATAGAAGTGAATTTGAACAAAATACAATTTATTAAAAAAAAATTGAATAACATTATATTTTAGTAATGTCTATATGAATAGTATTTATATACAGTAGCTGTACCCATGCCCTTGTATATTAGTCTTATATGCCAAATTTGAAAAACTCTGCATCACATTTTAATTTTTTTTTTTTTTTTTGAATAGTCTATTATGAACTTATATTACCACTTTGAATGATCATGTGATCAGAAGCAGAGTTGGATAACTTAAAAATAGATGTTAAACCAACCACAAATACAAAACTTCTTCTTTTATTGGTTATCGGTTTTTGAATTATGTGAGAGACAAAAATGAATGTTCAGACAAACATCACGATAAAAAAAGTCAAACTAGGTTCATGAAGGATCAAAATGAATTAATCTGTTGATATTTTAAAAATAATTTTTTTATTTTATTTCTTTGCAGTACTTCCACTACTTAATAATTAAAAATACAATAATGTTAATTATATTCTTAAAAATACAATCAAATTTAATACAAATTGGTGCTAAGCTCTTACCTAGTAGTCTAGTTACCCTCTGTCTGACGGAAACTTCAAAATGTATGATCATTTAGCAAGAAGAAAACCTTTATGTGACATCAGTAGATAAGGAAAAATATTTCAAGTTTGTAAACCTGTGAAGGAACTGATTTTTTTTTAGTTATTTTTTTATTTTTATAGCCAAACTATGTATATGAAGAATCTTGACTTAAAACCAAATTAATTTTTGGCTGATTCCGGCTCGATATTATTATTATTTATCTCTCTGTATTTACATTTAAATAAATATTAGTAATCTCATTTCTCTGTAATATGAATTTTTTGAGTATGCTGCGGTGATAAATTAATAGTTCTGAGTGTTTGCCATCAAGGGAAAAATGTTGAGATAACTTAAATATGTGAAGATAATTGTGGAGCTTCTTTGGTATATTATTTATTCAAAAATCAGCTGTGGGTAATAGAACAACCAGAATTATATCTAGAATTGAAAAGGAAAACAAATTGATTTTATGCGTATAGCCACTTGGTGTACTAAACATTTTTTTAATTTTATTTTTTTATCTCATTATAAATTCTAATTGATTTTTAATTTATATTCTTTTGACTAGAACTTTTTTCTATTTTGTTTTTACACTTAATTATTCTTAAGGGAGCTAGTCTATCTTTTTATGCTAATATTTAAAAAAAAATCTAAACACTACCAAGTGTCTCATGGTTTACGGGGATCAGTAAAAAGATATGTTTTGCAGTAGTGTTAAGATCAATCGTCTGATGGTAGTGAGATGATGGTGATGTTGAATGAATTCTGTAAGTGCTTAGTCCCCAATCTATATTGTTTTTCAAAAATAACATAATCCCCTGGGCATTTCGCTCTCCTTGTAAAAGAAATAAAACTGTTTAAGATCAATTCTCCTAGAACTATTTAAGATCTCAAACAATATATTTTGGATAAGATTGATTGTATTCATCTATATGCTGAGAGATCATGATAAAATTTAAGATATGTCACCAAGAATGCATAAATTTCAATGGAGAATATTTGGGTAAAGGATATATATACATTTTTTTTTTAGTAATGTATGCCAATTGGCTATACTTGTGCTTAACATTTATGCATGAAAAATTGTAAAATTAATTAAAAAATTATGACTTCAATCAGCAATTTGAAATCATTGCCTCATTCATTGCCAGACCTGGTTTATAGCTAGTTGTGTCTTCTTAACCTTTTATATAAATATTTTCCCTCTAAAAACTGAAATTTACATTTAAAAAAAAAATATTTCTACTACTACTTCTAAAAATTTTGTATGGAGATAAATTTAAATTCTGGTTAAGGTATTTATAAATTATACTTGTTATATTGATTTTTTTATCACTATTCGATTCACATTGAGCAATTTCACACCTAATGTTTTAATCTCACTTAGATTACAATTATTGTTTGATATATTATATATGGAATAAGAAGAATTAGTCACAAAAAAACTTACGGAACTGGTTTCGCATTTATTATAATAATTATTACTCAAAAGAAATCTTGTTTTTTATTGTTGATTTTTATCTCACAGACTGTCAATGACATTAAGTTAAAAGTAACCAATCCATAAAACATTCAAAATGGAATAAACTTATCAAAAAAACTTGCAATAAAACAAAAAAAATTTTACCAAAATCATTTAACTTCCACTAAAGCACTTACTATATTGATTGTTTTTATTATAAGAGAATTTGATCTCAGATTTAAATTTTTCATTTATTAAAAAAGAATTAGTTTGCCTTTTATAAACAATTAAGGATGGAATCTGTTCCTACAATTTTTTTTTTTGTTTGTTTTCCACACCTTAATGTTTGTTAATGTTTACACCTCATAAACTAAGTGACTAATTAGTGTGATTTTCTTTGGTTATGTGTGCTTGCTTTAAAGGGTTTTATTTAACTAAGTTACATTGCTACTGCATGCTTTGTTTCAGTAATATTGCCAATTGGCTTATAATAAGGTTTATAATATGTTTTTTATAGTTATGTTTATAATATGATATATATTTTAGTTATCTTATATGTAAGGAAAAATTATACATTTTAATTATGTTTTCATACTTTTATAACATTATTTTTTTTATAATTATAATAAACTCATACAGATATAAAATATTTTTACTAGCCGAAAATCCATTTATAGAAATCGTAGTGGGACAAAGAGTATTCTTGTGATGTGACACCCACATGTTTTTGATGGTTGTCCCACAAACATGACCCTTTTTTCGAAGTCCCTCAAGAAAGAAAATGGTTGATTGGTTGAATGGTTCATTGGTTCTTGAATATGAAGGCATTCATTCCAATTGATTCTCTTCCTTCTGAAAATGCCTTAAACCACCTTAAAACCTGGGCTCTGGGCAAACCACTGTCTGAAGGCAACACAGTTTTTCATATGTTCCTATTGCACAATCCCCTTGTCTAAAGCAGAACCTGATTGCACAACGTTGTTCAAAATTGATGTCTCTCAATTTTTAGAACTTAATTTCTTACTGCCTTTCATGATAATAATAAACAACAATAAAAAAACAAAACAGGTATGTTAAGTTAAGAGCCTGAGGATATAGTTGCTGTAGCTGATATAGTTTGTAAATGGTATCCAGTACACTCCTATAGAATATTATGTTATTTTATCATTTATTTTTAGTATTAAATCATTTTTTATGTTTTGCATATCAGTTTTGAAACAGTGAAGTGTTCAGCTTTTGTAGTTTTTAAACTTGTTTATTTATTTTGGTTTTGGGATTTATTGCCAATAGTGACTGACAATCCCACTTTTTTTAATGCTTTTTTGCCATATAATTATCAGAACATAGTATTTATAATATATTTAAACTCACATACTTGTTGATTTTAAATAAAAATATATTATATTTTAGGTGTTCGATGATGTGGCTGTTGAACTGACGATGGCTGTACTTCAGTTCCTTAGCGCGGATGGTAGGGGTGAAGGTCTCATCTTCCGTTGTTTGAAGAGCCTTGCTCAGTTTTGCACCGCTTCTGGTCCCGATGTCCCTCAACTGATCCAAATGATTGGGCCACACCCGTCTAAGTTCAAAGGCCAATCTCAGAGGATTGACGAGCTGATACAGCAGATATCGAATAGGCTAAGATAATTGTCATATTTCTTTGTACGCGAAAAGCACTTGAAAAGAATTAACATATTAAAATGTGTTTTGTTTTTCTTTAGTTCTTTTGTATGATAATTTAAATCACTAGAAAAAAGTATGATAGTCACTTCTATTTTTCAATTTCCCCCAATCCTAATAATTGTTTAATAATCTGTCATCAAGAAAGCTTAGCTTTTATAAAATCACTTCACACTGTCATCCATTGAAGAAATTCCCTTCCCTATGTAAAGTAGGTTGTAGTTCTTTTCAGTGTCTTCCTTACCACTAACTTATAAAATAATAATTTATAATAAATAAAATAAAAAATTATTTATAGCTATTTATTGCATTTTACCCATTATTTAATTGCATTTTATGTCTTAAACTATTTGCGTTGATATTAATCATAAAACATAGTTTTATTGTTGTCATAAAATGAGTATTTGTTTACTTTTCTATAAGACACGCTTGAATTTAATAATGTGAGATCCAAAATACTATTAAAGTAGTTTTTATGACTATAGTTGTTTGATTTCTGTTTATAACATTACATACTTTTAGAAGTAGTATTGATGAATTGTCTTAACCCTTCAGAAATCAAGAATAAAATAATCAAAACGTTTGGTATGTCATGATTTAAAATTCTTGTCCAGCTGAAATATATTCTGTGTATTTGTCATCTACTAGATTACAGAAATCTATACATTTTTTTTTATCCTTTCAGAAATTATTTTTCATTATTATCTGTAAATGCAGTTTAGTTGGATATGATTGCTATTTTAAAAATAATGTTGAACCCCCTAGGGGCAAAAAAAGTGGCCACTATTTAAAAAAAAAATGTTTAATCAATTTACAATGATGATCTACTTAGTGTTTTATTTTGTTTACAAATTTAAATTTGAGTAATGTGTATTTTCTCCTCGTGTATTTACAATTTATATTTGATACAGTAAAATTTGTTATTAATTTCTGATATTATCTTGTTCTATTATAAAGTGTTTCAATTCGAAGTATGTATTTACGATGAAGTGATATGGATGAAATAGGGCACAATTTTATTGATCCTGCCAACTAGTCCTATGGATATTTGTCTTTATTTAGTGGCCATTTTTTTTTTCCATCCTTTGTGCGTTTTATTTTTAAATATTGCTTCCAACATTTTTTATTTTTGTTTTGCTTATTTTAAATTGAAAGAAAAAAATATGGTGCTATTCGCAGTTATCATATCAAACTTTTTTTTTTTAAGTAAAAATAATTGTAAAATTATGAGACTGTCTTGTTTTTAGTACAGTTGATTTTTTTTTTTAATTTTACATCTAAGGTTTTTTAATAATAATACTTCCAATTTCTCTAATGCAATATATGGATATTTGGAAATGATAGTTATGTTATTATAGATAAATTTTACAATGTAACTTGTTTAATGTTGTCCATTGTAACAATCTTTAAAATTAATCAAATATGCTACCTCGTTAATTTTAATGAAATGCTTGCCATCATTGATAAACCAAGATCAGATAGTACTTACGCTTATATTGACTAACTGTTTAATTAATTTCTGTCAGTTGATGTGACTTGATCATCTTGATAATTATTGAGTATTAAAAATGTTTATTTATTTATGTGCTATACACAATTTTACCCATGAACTAGTAGATGATTCTGGAAACTGATCTTCAAAAATACTTGTGTTTTCATTAAACAGTGAATGATTTTTAATCTTGTTGATTCTACCCTATGCCTGCATGTATTTCATCATTAAGTTATTGTGTAACTTTGAATATATGAATACCTCCACACATGTTCTTGCAATTGGTGAGAAATATCAAAATAAGCCAAAGCTATTGCTAAATTTACTTCAAAAAACAAGATACAATTAATAACTAACTTATATTATGTGTTGCTAGCTATATTTTAAATATACAGGGAAAATGTAAAATTCCCTTTATGGCTGCACTACTTATTCATTTTTTTTTTTATTATTTACTTTCATATTTTATCCTTTATTAAACTACAATTTTCTCCCAAAAGCCAGAAAAATAGATTTATTTTTTTTGTGCCTGACACCATTTCTTGTATTCAAATTCATGATACTCTACTGTTTTAAGTAATATTCACCAATTAAGGATATTCTCTTTTAAAATGCCTTCTTAGATTAGTAGTAATCCAATGAAATAAAAAGAAAGAAGCAAGCGAGAATAAAATCTATTATGGATGGATAAGTGTTTTGGCCAGTCGAGATAAGTTCATAAAAGAGGAATTGCATGCTTTAATTGAGCGATAAAGTACTGCGTATGTCAGAAATACCCTGAGAATAGTCATGTAATGTATAATTATTATTCTTCGCACTGAAAGTTATATGGAGGAAAGAAAAGAAGAATGTTTAATTATGTTTTTAATTTTATAACTATCGTAGAATTTCATCTAGGAATCCTATATAGTAACATTACGGAATATACTAGGATATTGCCAGAATGATATGTCATTAAATATTAGAGAAGAATTTAGAATGCAATATGATGATTCATCAGCTTTACATCATATTTGATGTCATCGATAGCTAGAAAATCTATAGTAATCATCATGGAAAACCCAAAGAACTTTTGTATTACAATGAGGTAAGGATGTCCAATTTCCAACCAAGCAATTTCCTTTTGCCTGTTCTATTAAATTTAGCTCTAGAATATGTAATTAAAAATGTTATAAGTTTCTAAAGAGGTTTAACTCTGGGTGGTTAGGTTTCCTTTTGTGGGTATGTAAATGAAATGGTGCTGTTGGGCGAAGATACAGGAAACTAAATAAGGTAACTTTGATATAAACCTGTTGAGAAAACTATTATCCTTCCTATTATTCTCCACAGTTGTGAAATATGGCCAATCATTTTCAAAATACATTTCATGGTCTTCAAAAAATAAGGTATTGTATAGGGAATTAAGGATGACTCCATTGGAAGAGTCGGATGGTTATAGAATAGTGGCCATGTACCCTATCAGTATGATCAAAGTGTTAACATCTCAACTTCTTAAGATGTGCTTTTAAACTTGCTGGGATTAGTAATGAAAGAATCCCTGAAAAGCTAAATCTCCAGGATATGCCAAAATACAGTTGGGAAAATTGGGTTAACAACAATATCGCAGATTTGGGTTTGGACAATAATTGGAGGACAGAAATTTGTAAACAGTGGCTAGTGTTATTGGTATACACAGTAAGAATATGTTAAGCCTTTTATTATTATTATGTTTAATAATATCTCATTCAAGAGATGAAATATCTTACATCCATATACCAGTAATGATATAAAATCATTTATTTAAAACAAATATCTTACAATAAGGAATAATATTTTTCATAATGGAAGTGAGGAACTTAAAAATTAATATGATAAAAAGAACACTTATAAAGCAATTGAAAGGTCATTTTATAAATAATTAAATCTGAAATCATAATAACGTTTATTAATTGCAATTTGTTATTATAATTGTAGAGTATTGTCAATTATTGTAAAGCATTAAACACAATAAAATCTTCAACATTGATCAGTACACCCAATTGAAAGCATTCATAAATTTATCACAATCACTACATTTAAAAGTAATATTGATATGTTCATTGAATCATGAATTAAAAAATAACTCAATCATTCTAATGATAAGTTATAATTAAATCCTTGGAGTTAAAAGCATTAAAACTAATTTGGAATTTATAAATTTGTTTAACATTATAAACTACACAACCTAAATTACCAAATACAGCCAATTTTATAATTCACCTACTTTTAAACACTCACATTTAAATAAATATGTATATATAAAGCTAATTTTTTTTTTTGGTAAAACGCTAATACTATAATTGAAATGATTACTTCATAAATTATCTACATGGTACTTGTCCAATATAAAACAATTTAATTCTTTAGCACATTTTGACAAAATTTCTCCAAATAATAAATAGTTTTTTTTTGTTAGGCGTAGCCTTAGACTAGGAGTGGTCAATGAGAAATTGTTACTTCATTGATACTTATACCTAAATTATAGGAGATTTTATTATTAAGATGAGGACAATACAGCAACATAGAGTATAAAAGTTTAAGAGTGGATTCCATCAAAAATCATAATTTGTTAGAAATACCTGGGTTTGTTCAAATTTTTCATAATAAATAATATTTAATTTATTATGAAATTTATAATATAAACGTCGGCACATAATTAAATAAGTACCCACTTATTTAGTGTTTTATTTGACTGCACCCCCAACTATTTTCTTCCTTACATATCTTCCAGTCAACCATCCCCTCGCTTCTCATAAATAATATTTAGAATAAATCTTCTTGCACGTGTTAGACCATTAATCAATTATTACTATAAAAAAATTATAGTAATTTATCGATATATCAATTATAGTAATTTTATCATGCTTTTAAAATTTGAATTAAAATTATATCAAGAATATTTTTATACTAAAATTTAATTAAGTGAAAAAAATATATCAAGGGTTATTGTCTTTAATTTCTTCCTCAACAGAAGGAGCAAAATATGTAGCAACCAACTATGTCATTAACTGCCTAAGAATAATTATTATGTGATTCAGAAATAAACTTCTCTTCTCAAATGAAACATATACACAGGAAATATGTTAAGGCTAATGTAAAACCATAACTGTGAATGTCCCAACTGAAGTAATGAATTTAAAATTTCAAAGCTGTGATTTCTGACTTTAAAATATTATTGAATAAATATTTTTTTTTTTCAGAAGCTTGCCCATGTCTCAATGTTTGATAATGACAACACTATAACATAACAAGAAATAAGGAAACATCACTTCTATACAATATGATAAAAGAAGCAATGTCGCCTTCTGAACCAATGCCTAATATTAGATTTTTAAATGAAGGGGGCACCTCCAAATAATAATTCAAGCTACAAGATACTGTACGTATACTATCTGAACTTTGGATGAAATCCACTCATTAAATGTTTTTTAAAGTACTCATAAATATGAGTAAAGAAATATAATAACAGAATACAGACAATATTATTAATAGAGAGAAAATGCAGTAATCTCAAACATTCAGATTTTCAGCTTAATTAATAAAGAACATCTATTTCCTACCATCGTTCTAGAATAAAACAAGCATCTATCTGTTGGGCTCAGAATAAAATTAAGTTTAAATTTTTTAATTTATTTAGTTTTACTCAAAAGATAAATAGGAACTGAAATTTTCTTTAATCTCAGAATAATAATGTTCTGAGATAAGTTAGCTAACTTCATTTGAAGATAAATGCTAGATAGATTTAGTATTAATAATAAATAATCAGATTTCGATTAATAATTGAATATGACATAAATGCAAAAATCTAATTGCATAAGGTAAATTAAATAAAAAACATTACATATCAACAAACATTACATACAACCTCATTAATTTTGTTTAAAAATTAAATATAAAAATACAACAAAACAAATGTAAGAAATTACTTTCCGTAATGAATAATTTTTGTTTTTTTATGATTCCAGTTCCTCTTGATTTCCGCTATGTAGGATGGGGTCCCATATTTTTTATTATTTGAAACACTTGCATCAGTTTAAATTTTGTTTGAATTTCTTGTAGTTTCCATTTGGAGATTTTACACTCACTGATATAAATAAAGAAGTGTTATGGTTTATGACCTCCTTAGCTCACAGTAAAAAAAAAAAAAGTATATATATATATTCATTGTTATGAATGGTGGGAATGAGGAATACTTTACATCAAAATCATCTAAATAATGTCATTAATCCTGTTGGACTACTTCTTAGTCCTTGACTAGTCCTAAAAAACACCACCTTACAGTGGGCGAACCAGCTTGCTCATACTGAGTGTCCCATCTATCTTCATATAATTACTCTAGCAGGCATATCATTGCTTCACTGATGGTTACTGTTACTCATAAATATATAAATATTCATATATATATATATAAATATATATATATATATATATATATATATATATATATATATATATATATATATATAAAATAAAATATTTAATTTTAAAAATAGTTTAATAAATTAATTTATGATCATATAAATTGTATGAATATGGGGCCCGGGTTTAGGAAAAAAAAATTTCAAGTAGTAAAAACTATTTATTAAACCCTATATTTCAATCCCATTGCAGAAATTCATCAGGGCTAAATAAACAAACTTTAAACAAAAAATGCCTTGAATAATGAAAAATCTCTCAATTTTCTCCTTAAATACTCCTTTCCTTTTCTTTTAGACTAGCATAATTGTCTATGTATCCTTAAATACCATTGTTTTTTAAGTTTTTGACAAATATGTACCCCTTTTATAATTTTCCTACCAATGAGTGAATATACGAGGGTGGTCTGAAAAGTTTCTGCTGAACATTGCCAAAGTTCAGCAAATGGTGCTAGGCGACCGTTGAATTTAAGTGAGAGAGATAGCAGAGGTTATGAACATGTCAAAAGAATCTGTTTGTTACATATTAAATCAACATTTAGATATGAGAAAGCTATCCGCGCGTTGGGTGCAGCATGAAAATTTCCAACACTCTGTTGGCGCAATAAATCCGAGTTTTTTCGCCGATTAATTACTGTAGATGAAACTTGGATACACCATTATACACCCGAAATAAAAATACAGTCCAAAGAGTGGACTTCAAAGATGGAACCGTCTCCAAAAATAGCAAACACTGTTTTCTCGGCTAGGAAAGTGATGGCGACTGTTTTTTGGGATAGTCATGGAGTTATATTTATCGATTATCTTCAAAAAGGAAAAACCATTAAAGAAGTATACTACGCATCATTACTTGACAAGGTGAAACCAGAACTTGCGGAAAAACGGCCACATTTGCAGAAAAAGAAAATCCTGTTTCACCAAGACAACGCACCTGTCTCACAACTCAGCAGTTGCCATGGCGAGAATCCATGAATTACGGTTTGAACTGCTTCACCATCCGCCTTACTCACCAGATCTGGCCCCAAGCGACTTCTTTTCGTTTCCTCATCTAAAAATTGCGCTCGGAGGACAGAGATTTTAGTCAAATGAAGAGGCAATCACCTTTGTGAACAATTATTTTCCAGAGAAAAAGGCTGAGTAATTTTTGGACGGGTTACAGAGATGGGAGCAACGCTAGGAGAAGTGTGTAGAGTTACAAGGAGACTATGTTGAAAAAAAAATCAGAAAAAATGTCTTGTATTTTTGTTAGGTCAGAAACTTTTCAGACTACCCTCTTAAGACACTTTAACACAGCTTCATAGTATTAGGGAGACATTAGATCTGTAGTCAGAGAATTCAGCAACCTTTTAAGTTATGAAATTTTTAAAATACTACTTCAAATTCATCACCTACAGAAAAATAAGCAAAACATACTGGTATCCTCATCATTTGTTCAGTCTTTTTCAATGACGTTTGATGCCATACTTGAAATACACTTTTTGATATAGCTTAATTTTGAAGAGAATGGCCTTAGGAAAAGTCATTGAATAAAAGCATAAAATAATGTCTTGACACTAAATTTAGGCACCAGTATAAAAAATTATTAAATTTCAATTACTAGTTTTGTCTGTTAAAGTAAAACTATGAATGAAGTACAGGATTTTTTTTTATATTTCGAGTGACAACTTCCAAAAAATTTGTCTAGCATTTCAGTAACAAGCCCAATCAAAAGTTTTTGACAGTTCAGTCCAATTGTTTTCACTATACATAATAATTATTTTATATTCTAGAACGTAAATAAACAGATGAATTTCCCATCAATGGTAGGGAGTTCATTAAATAAAATTTTTTAATCAAAATTATTTCATTTTATTCATGATTTTTTCCCCTGATAATAACACAAAAGAAATTGTAAATAGATAAAATACAATTTTATTCTTAAGAGATCAAAACATTTTCTTTATAACAAAACTAGTTTTTCTCCTTAGTCTCAGACAAAATAATATCAGTATATGTTCTAAACCACATTTCAAATATGATGACGATTGAACCCAGCCATACAATTAAATAATTTTTTAAATACCCTAAAATTTAATAAAAATTACCAGTTTTTTTATTTAACTATTTCAACAAAATGGATAATTTTGGCACCAATCTGGCAAAAAATATTGGGCAAGGAGGTTATGAAATAGTATCCAATGGTCTAAGGCCGATTGAAATTTAGAGAAAAAAAAAAGTGAACTTTAAGGAAAATGGAGACAAAATAACATTTTCCTGAAATTACTCAAAATTAGATAGAATACATTTTCACGGTTTGTAAAACTGATTTTATTTATTTTTGTGAAGGTCATAAAAGAAAAAGTTACTTTTTTAATTTTTATAAAGATTTAAATTTTAATTTATACATGATCTTTGCCTTTGTACAAATGCTATGTTTTGTCATTTTTTATTTTTGTGTTTATTCATTTGTTATGAAGTCGTAAATATCATTTCAAGTATTACAAGTTGTTTAATATGTCATTATATATAGCAATAATAAAATTTTCAAAATAAGTTAAAAATTATTTATAGTAGGACAAAAAATCCTAATATTTTAATGGAATTTACTGACTAAAAATATGAAAAACGTCACAACAGATAAATAAACACAAAAACCAAAAAAAATTCATTTGTACAAAGGCAAAGATCATGCTTTGTATGATTTAAAAGGTAACTTTTTCCTTTACGACCTTCACAAAAATATATAAAATCAGTTTTAGAAACCGTAAAAATGTATTCTATATTAATAAGAACAGGGTAATTTTGATTTATTTTCAGGAAAATGCTACTTAGTCTCCATTTATCTTAAACTTAACTTTTTTATTTTTGGCTTTTTTCTATGGATAGTAAATCACTCACTAAAATTTACTAAAAGATAGATTTTAAGGTTTAGTGAAGTTCTTTTTTTTTTTTTTTTAAAGATTTAAGGAGTTCAAATATACCCCCGAGATTGGGATAAACATGTAGCAAACTATGAATCCCCCTGTAAGGCCTAGCTGTTTTACTATTTGGGCAAATAGGTACACAAGAACAGCTCAATAAAATTAATTGGGACTTTGTAGCAGTCAAGACCTTTTTTCATGTTTCACTATTTCTTCTTTAGATGATTTATTCAACAGAGAGTAAGTAGCTGTCCATCAAACTTCCAGAGTGCAAATTTACCCAACTTTAACTTGTTTGTATTAGGAAACCAATGAAATTTTTTTAGACTTCTATTTCATGAATGTTGTTGAAAACTCTTTGTTTTGAAAAGAACCCTTACATATGTAACCACTACGACACTAAAGAGACAATCCTCTAATGAATTCTGTCTTTTGTTATTCTTAAAATGGGTTTATACCAGAGATAACCATGGTAATGACATGTTATTCAAAGATTTGTCCTGAAAATGTCAATAACATTTTGCTATTTAATAGTATAAATAGTAGCTAATAAGTTAATAACAATGTTTTTATTACATTTCGTTAATAATAATCTTACTGGTAACATTTTGGTATTAACACACCAGTACAATATGACCAACTTACATTCAATAAAACAAAGAATTGATTTCACAACTTAACACAAGTTTAATGATGAAAAAGAGTTAACCTGTCTTTAAAATTTTATCGCATATTATGTCGAACTGAGATCTTCTGGCTACAAAACTAAAACAAAGGGCAGTAAATATCATTCAATTTTAAACAAATATACACTTAAGTGTATATTTTAAAATTGTACTGTTTTCAGACGCTGTTCTCTTAAAATGCTGATTTGACTAACGTAATAGAATAACTTTTTAATAATTCAGTCTCTAAAATATCAGTACAACTTCCCTACCGTTTGCCCTAACTATCTAAAAATACATGAACATCAATACTGACTGACAGTTTTCAAAAACAGTATCACAGACAGTCCACTATAGCTACTGTGTCTGACCAGACTATAAGTTGCTCTCTTGGCAGCTACTTATTAGCAACTTCCTCCTTTTCTTCTTTTTCAATATCATTTAATTTTCCTTCTTTTTCAATATTGTTTGATAACTGTACTCCTTCCTGTTCTTTATTTCCTATTGACAAAAATTTTATTTAAAATATAAAAATATCCTTTTGTTAACTTTATATATATATATATATATATATATATATATATATATATATATATATATATATATATATATATATATATATAAGTTAAGGTCAGAGGATCAACAATATTTTTTTGTGTCTTAATATGATATTTTCGATCTGAACACATGTTACATTTTATCTGAATAAAAATACGAAAAGCTATATACAAAATTTAATTATCTTTTAACGATATTATTTTTCTCTCGGGAAAAGCTAACTGGTGCCGAAAACCGGGAATACGAATGAACGGGAAGCCAGTGAGCGGTAAATATACTGTTTTTTCCTCCTTAATGTGAGATTTCAATATTTTTGAATAGTGTATAGGAAAATGGCGACTGAAGGAATACTAAGACCAGCAACACTACAGGCCCCGCTGGATGTTCCTCTATACCCCAGAGAGGATTAGAGCTTTTAACTATCAAGAACTGAGCAGAGCCGTTTCAGATTTAGAAAAATTCATCAGGGAGATCGGAGAATTATATCACTTTTTGAAACGTGGAGATAGATTATGGCAAGGATACAATTGAAGCTATCAGAGAATCTGTTGGATCCAAGAGATGCAGAGTCACTGGGCACGGACCTCGCGTCCCGCGTTAAATGGACTATCCTTAATCTGATACAAGCGGACGAGGAAACCCCATGGGTGATGATAAAAAACACAGCCAGCGGTCAGTGATGAATCCATTTGTTGAGCATTAAAGAACACGTCTAAACCAGGAAGAACTTTTTATCTATATGTTGGAAATGCTACAGTGTAGAATAAGGTGCAGCGGTTGTGGCGGTACGAGAGATTGGGGATCGATCGGAAAAGGACATTGCACTCGCGTACCATCAGGGTAAGACCAACTATAGAGGCATTTCTGAAACAGTGCAAGTATTAAAACGAAGATATTTTTGGGCTAATATGAAGACGACTGTTCGAGAGATCATTGGAGTGTCTGTCTGTCTGTCTACCAAATATGACCGCCACCAACCCAAAGGAATGCAAGAGGAAACGCCCATGGCAGAAATACCTTTATTGGACCTCCAAATAGATACCTTTTCCTGGAGAGACTATAAGTGGATTATGATAGTAGATTCATTTAGTAAGTTAGCGGCGGCTCATCTCGTTCGCGAAAAGTCGGCGGAGGCAGTTATAAAGGGTCTTCGTGCGTGGTACAAGATCTATGGAATAACCGACCGAACTCCTCTGATAGGGGCATGGAGTTTGATAATGCTGCAATCAGGATGGAAGCAAAAGAATTGGGCATATTCTGGAGGATTAACACCCCCGGGCATCCTAAGTGTAGAGGTGTCATAGATAGATTAAATTGCACACTTAGTGATCACTTACACAAATACCAGGTGGAAAAAGGACTATAGAAGGCCGAAAAGAAGCCGGTAGCGGCATATGAGTCTATCCATTCCGCTCATGGATTCTCTCCTTTTGAAATTCTTTTCGGTTTAAGGTAAAGGCGAAGAGATGTTTGTGAGACGACCGTGGACAATGTGGTGAGTAAGCACATCGTCAATCACCGTATAGCGATTATTAGGGTGGGGGAAAAGGCGAAGAGTAGATTGGAACAGGAAAAGCGGAGAAGGGTGGCATGGGAGAACCTTAAGGTCAAAGACGCGATAGGGAAGATTAAAATTGGGACCGTTGTTTATAGACAGAGGAGTTCGATTCGGGGGAAAGAGCTAATTCGTTATGATGGGCCATTCCGAGTGGTAGCCATTAGAGAACACAATGTGGTGACAGTAGAAAGCGTTAAGGAGCCTCCAAAACGCAGAACTGTCCACATTGAACAGCTTAAACTGCCATTGGTGTAATAATGCCTGGAGTGTCCTGGAGGCCACCCCTCAAGATTTTTTTTTTGTTGCATTTCTTATTTTCTAATTGTTCTTTGTTCCAAGATACAGAAGTTGTTTTGATTTTTCTCTTTTTATTTTATAGACAAGTGATTTTTTAAAATATTTTCTGATTTTCTACGTAGTCTGAAATATTGTTCTTTTAACCTTTGCTCTGGTGTTCTTCACCTGTAGTTTCCGAAATATTCGAAAACTGGTGGGGGGAGTTAAGGTCAGGGGATCAACAATATTTATTTATGTCTTAATGATATTTTTAATCTGAACACATGTTACATTTTATCTGAATAAAAATACGAAAAGCTATATACAAAATTTAGTTATCTTTTAACGATATTATTTTCCTCTCGGGAAAAGCTAACTTTATATATATATAAATATTGAGAGAGAGAGAGAGAGAGAGAGAGAGAGATAGAGAGATAGAGAGAGAGAGAGAGATAGAGAGAGAGAGATAGATAGAGAGAGATAGAGAGAGAGAGAGAGAGAGAGAGAGAGAGAGAGAGAGAGAGAGAGAGAGAGAGAGAGAGAGAGAGAGAGAGAGAGAGAGAGAGAGAGAGAAAGAGAGAGAGAGAGAGAGAATATGTAAATATATTTGGGGCTATTATTATCAATGCAATAATCATTATTAGTGTTTTCAACAAATTTTAAAAAATGGATAAATCTAAACTATGAATACATTTGATAATAAAATAAAATAAAAAAAGTGAAAAACATTTTTTCTGATTGAAAACAAATTTCTGAAAAAAAAATTAATAATATAAATGTGTAATATATCATTGGAAAACTAAAAATAGAGAAAAAAATCTAATATATCAACAGTACAAAGTCGAATCATGTTGTTAAATATGATCATTTATATTATTGAAATAAATTGAATGATATTTCTATGAAAACTAAATTTAAAATTTATTTTAAGTGAAAGTTGCATGATGCACCAGATTTTTTGTTTTTATATTAATTTGAAAAAAGAGTAATTAAAGTATTAACTACTCAAATTTTTTTAAAAAATAACATTAAACTTGAAAATTATTTTTGAGTATAAAAAAAATAACCTGCTGGGATGGTTTCACTAACTATGGTTTGCTCAATGGCTTGGCCATCTTCACCAGAGATTAGAGGAACAATTGCCTGATGGAGAGTAATCAAGAGGAAGGCAAAGCACAAAATGTACGGAATCCTATAGAGGCTGGTTTGTCCATAGACCATAACCATGAGACCGAGTCCAACAAGAGCATAGCCGAGCTGTCTACTCCATTTTCTGCAAGCATATGAATAACTGGTTATAAAAATAACCTCTTGAAACTGATTTCATTAAAAAAAAAAGTAGTAAAACTTAATATTGACAATGCACACGTACAGTCCACCTTTTGGAAGTTCTGCCTGCCAGAGGTAACCAACACATATTGACATGACTACAGCACAATATAAATAAGGATCTGGCTCTAAATGATTACTGAACCTGAAACATGGTAAAAAAAAAAACTATCAATTTTTAAGTCATGTTTAAAATTTGATACTGTCATTTAAATATTGATTTACAGAATAAATTACTATTTATAAATATTAGACCAGTCCAGAAGCCTTTGAAAATGCTAAAAAGTGAAAAAAAATAATAGTAGGATGAGACCCATTGGAAAAGGAAGAGAATATAAAAAAAATGAAAGGAAAAATAATTTAAGGGGCGATCAGAGGTTGGGAAGTGGAAGGGAGGGAGGTTTTAAGGATAAAAAACGGATTATCTCGATTTCCGGCAAAACTACAATTCCTATGGAAAAAAGTTAAATGGCAAAGTTGTAGGTAATAAAAAGATTTACAACTTTTGTATTTACATTTTTTTCACATAACCTCAAAATTAGTGTGAAAAATTCAAATAACCAAGTTTTTGTTTTTTTATTTTTATCTTTTAAAAAAAACATTTTTTTTTCACGAAATTTGGTGAAAACTTACCTTTTCATGTTCCGAACACACTGTAATTTTTTTAATTTAAAATATTTATTTTTTCACCTTATTTTGACTTAATATCGAAAAAGCACCCTAATTTTCAATCGAAAATTCTCAAAATATCTGCTTTTTAAAAAAAGGGGCTGGGATTTTTGTTTGTTTAAATCTCTACTTTCTGATAGTTTAAAAAAAATATACATTACTATGGTAAATGTTCTCAGAAAATGCAAAGAAACGAAAAAATCTCGAATCCGAAACTTTTTTTTGAATCATTATGCACAATTTTGAGCTATTTATTTAAAATTAATTTTATCTGAATTATTAACTTCCTCTTCCACATTGGAACATTTTTCAGAACCATGACAATTTGTGCATTTTAAACCATGTTTTCCGCAGTCACATTTCAATCCAGTTTCACAGCTGCAGCAAAAAGTTTTGAGCAATATTTCCGGAATTAATTCATTTTCTGTAAATTTGGGACTAATGCCAAGTTGATGTTGCTTCCAGCCCCAATCTGTTGCTGCCAGTTCGTTACCCAGCCAAATTTGAAGCTGATAATATGGCCTGTAACAATGTTGTTCTGCTGCACCTTCTGTGGTTAGAGATTTGCCAATAAGAAAGATGATATAATTTTTGCCAATTGATATTTTCGAAATCTTAATCGATTCTGTGTTATATTATCATTTGTACATTTATAAATAGATTTGATTAATTGTAATCCATTTTTTCGATATCTTCTTTGTTTGCATCTTTTTTATAAAAAATATTGGCCAAATTTGAAAAAAAAGTGTATCGTCTAATAATGAATTTAGGATAAATTTTTTTCTTTTTCCGGCAATTCCAGATGTTGTATCGCAACCAGAAAAAAAAAATGCTGAAATGCAACAATATTTTTGAAGGATTCATATTTGAAACTATTAGACATGAAATATAGATCTTTCTCATTTCCAGAACCTGGCTTTATAAATTCCATGATTATTTAAATTTAATTGATTCAAAAGGACCAAAAGATCAATATCTTGACCCACAACAATGACAGTTTCATAAGTATCTCTGGCAATTTCTATCGAGGTCTTGTACATTCTACATAATGATTAAAAAATGTTTTCTGATTCGAGATTTTTTTGTTTCTTTGCATTTTCTGAGTTATCATAGTAATGTATATATTTTTTACACCATCAGAAAGTAGTGATTTCAATGAACAAAAAGCCCATCGACTTTTTTAAAAAAGCAGATATTTTGACGTGAGAATTTTCGATTGAAAATTAGGGCGCTTTTTCGATATTAAGTCAAAATAAGGTGAACAAATAAATATTATAAATTTAAAAAATGACAGTGTGTTTGGGACATGAAAAGGTAAGTTTTCACCAAATTTTGTGAAAAAATTTATTTAAAAGATAAAAATAAAAAAACAAAAACTTGGTTATTTGAATTTTTCACATTAATTTTGAGGTTATCTGAAAAAAATGTAAATACAAAAGTTGTAGATCTTTTTATTACCTACAACTTTGCCATTTAACTTTTTTCCATAGGACTTGTAGTTTTGCCGTAAATCGAGATAAACCGTTTTTTACCCATGAAACCTCCCTCCCTTCCACTTCCTGACCTCTGATCACCCGTAAATTATTTTTCCTTTCATTTTTGTTATATTCTCTTCCTTTTCCAATGGGTTTCATCCTACTATTATTTTTTGGGGGTTTCAAAAATTATCTACCCTGGTCTATATTGTTTTCTTTGATAATAAAGATTGTAACAGAATCTTCCAATAACATATTTAGTGTAAATGCATGGATGTATTGGTGCAGTATGTGAAGAATTATTATAAAAAAACAACTTATTTCTTTTAGTGTAATGACGTTAAGGCCTAAGTTTTAGGTTATCTTCAGTGCTCAAAAAAAAAATAATAACAATAAATTTATTTGTTGTTAATTTTTAAATATTTTTATTTGAAAAGAAGATATGTCTAGGACGGGGACTCGAACCCGGGTCGTCCAGATCGCTAGTCTGGAACTCTACCATTTGAGGTATCCTGGCCCAATCAAGCATGCTTCTCAGTCGTAGTCATATCCTTTCTTTTCACTGACCCAAGTCCCCGCATTCTTGCGATGTATACGAGGGGAAGAATGTTTTTTGAACATTATTTTAATTTGGATCATGTTGACTTACGTCATTATAATTCATTGTATTTTATTTGTTATTAATTTTTAAGTATTTTTATTTGAAAAGATATGACCACGACCGAGAAGCGTGCTTGATTGGGCCAGGATAGCTCAAATGGTAGAGTTCCAGACTAGCGATTTGGACCGGGTTCGAGTCCCGGTTCTGGACATATATTTTCTTTTTAAATAAAAATATTTAAAAACAATAAATTTAATTTATAATAAAGTTTTAGAGTTATGAATTACATGTAGGGTATAATAAAATATAAAGATTAGTAAGTTTGAAGACAGAGCAGCATAATCATAAGTTAGAATCATTTATAGGTTAGAAAAAGGGGCAAGGATAGAAAAAGTAGACAGAAATAAGAAAAGTGCCTAATATTATGAAAAAACATGCTAGAAATTAATAGAGCTGAGCACCAACCATTGTTGGTATCACCACATTTTTTTTCTCAATTGATGATGGTCAAAAACTTGCACCAACCAAATGATGATGCCAAAACCACGGCACACAATAAAAATAGTTGTACTTATTAGTGTGCTAATCCTTCATAGACCGCATCCCTTATCTATTTCTCCACAATATTGCATCTACGGTAAACCATACCCACTAAAGAATAAATGTAATTACTTGTAGTTCTTTGCCCAGACGAGAATGCTTGGAATACTAATGAGCGTGCTGACAAGCCAAAGCAGAACAAGGCTGAGATGAAAACTGATCTCGCTGATAGACGGAATCCCAAATTCTGGCCGAGCTTCACCTTCTCCAATATTCCTTGCCTGCTTTATTCTCCATTTAATGTAACGAAGAGGCCAGTACACAATCTCTTCCCAAAAATCTTCATAAAGTGAAATTAACTAGAGGAATAAAAATTAAAAAATATAAATAATAAGTAATCTTCATAAAATTATATGTAATTCTTAATACTTAAATTTTCTTTTAAAAAAACTTGAGTATTTAAACTCTGTTATACCACACTAGCACCTTTCAAAACTTGTGTTAATAGAGACATCTAGTGTGCTATCAGATACTGGTTTGCTAAACAATGCATGAAGAAAGAACCTTCGTGGTCTCCACTTCAATACATTAATTTTTAAAGAATGGAATTAAAGCCAACAAAAATGTTTTAATTTATTCTAGTTTCTAATTTATATATTTATATAATGAAAATATATTATACATACAATATATTTGGATAAAAATTTCTTTGATATTTCAAGTAAAGTATAACTGCTTTTAACCTTTAAAACTTCATACCTTATTCCAACTCATGTAAAAATCTTTAATACCAAATTTAGAAATTATTTGATTATACAATCTCAGTTAAGGTTGGGACATCACCGTAATTTAAATTTAGTTAAAAAATTGTAAAATAGGTTAAAATTAAATTTGTAAGATATTCTAAAAGTTGTAAACAAAACTTATTGAGATAAGTCGACTGCTAGATAAATAACTATACTGGATATAAACGAGAGGATTGAAAAGTCAAGGAGTGTTAATGGAATCATGAAAAGGATATCAATAGTAACTGATATTGCTCAAGATTTTTTATACATTCTATTTTCAAATGAATCTTGGCTGGTACAAAAATGAAAAATATGTGGTCCTTTAAAATACGAAGAAATAATTAATTCAGTGAAACCTAAAATTCTGATTGTAAATTACTTATCTAAAAGCACTGATTATTTACTTAGATAAGAAGAAGGAAAAAAAAGGAGATACCTTGAAGATATAAAAGCAGAGGCCGACAGAAAGGGCGAGGCCGCCAGAGGCAGAGAAAGCTACGGTAACCATAAATGCAGACACAACGATTGGGATCTTACTCACTCCATTAAGTATATATTCTGATAACCAATTGATACCTAGTGAGTATCTCTTCAAAAACCTTTAAAATATTCAATTTTTAAAAAATCATTAACAAATATTTAAAAAATATTAACCCTTGTCGGACACTAGCATCACTGGGGATGTCAATTATTTGTAGCTGATGCTTATTGACAAGGCCATTGTGCATTTGATAGAGAGCAAGTTTCGACTTATCACCTCCCACATGATGTACGACCGATAAGGGTTAATAATGATATAGAATAACATAAATATTAGAAAATTCACAAGTGCATTTAACAAGATAGGAACATCTACCAGGTTTTCCCAATTAATACTACACACTTTATAGAGGCTGGGTGAGCTCCAGGAGGAGCCACCCATTGAATTTTCACTGATTCAATTATTACTTAAAAGGGGTAGGTAATTATACAGAACTCTTGGATAGATACATGTGGGCTAGTTAGATGTTAATCCATAAACCTTGCAATGACATAAGTTTGTATATAATTATTATTTAATCACTTACCCAGTAAGGATTTTATATTTTGGGAATATTTTTTTATAACAATTTCATAAATACAAGTAATGAAAATCTAGATATCACTTGCACAACTTTCTCCCACCATCCTTTAATTTTCTATCATGATTTAAATCAGGGTTGACCAACACAAGTAGTTCTGTGGAACACACGATGCTATGTTGGCCTGGACTTAATGTAATCATATTTAAAAAAAAAAAAAAATTAAAGTTAAAAATTGTATTGTTATAATATGTTTACAGTTATTAAGTATAGAGACTTAATTAATACAATATTTGTTTATTCTTTCTTTTACTTAATTTTTCCAATTTTTTTCAGTAATATTCGGTATTCTAGGATAACAAATATAACTGAAGTTCATAATCTCAATTAAACATTACAACAATGATATATGGAAATTTTCATTTATTTAATGTTTTATTTTCAAAAATTTCAACATAAAAATAAAAACTCCATTCTGCACACTATGCATCAAGGCAGATTTAGAGTAAGGCAAGCCTGATTATGATTTATATGTCATCTATCAATGGACTTAACTTCTTAATTTTTTTACTGACCTGAGGAAGAGACCGTTAAAAGCCTGGCCTTGTAAGACCACCATCACTATAATACTTGTCGCCAAGATGAAAGTCAAACAGAATGCTGTCAGGTGCAAGAAGAAAGGCACTACGATCAGCTCAACAAAGCCAGCCTGAATCTTGATGTCAGTATCCGGCAGGAATGGAAACACTTTAGTAAGGCTTCTATAGTAAACATAAAACATTTAAAAAATAATTAATAATTTTTATTTTGGTTTGACAAATAAATTTTTTTTTTTAATCACCAAATAGTAATCTTTCAGACAAGGTCAGAAAACTATTCATATTTTACCAGAACATTACTTTTTAATTTTAATTTATGACTAAACATTTAATCAAATCAAGGGAAATTTTCAATATTCAAGGAGTTCAGAGGTCTCAATAAATAAGAGATGATAACTATTTTAATTATTAAAATATGTAGAGAAAAAACACCGTTATCATTTAAAAAAACATCTTAGCAATATTCTAGCTGTTTTGTGAAATGAAAATTCAACTTCTGAATAAGATTATCAAAATCACTAACTGTTAGCATTTTGTGCGCCTAAACTTGTGGCTAGTTTCATTCGCTGCACTTCTTTCTGCTAAAGTCTTAATTATAAATAAATATAGTACTTATATTTTATAAATAGTTATAAACAAATATTACATATATTATCCATGTGAGGGATGAGAAGCCCCAAAGAAGTGATTATTTAATAATTTGTGAAAACACTATAAGATTTAGATTTACAACCATGCCTAACTTCATCTTAGAAAAAATTAGTTACACTTCTTGACCTCTCACTCCATAATATGCACTAATGAACATTTAACACATTGCCACCCGCTAATGTTTTGCTGAAATTTACTATAAGACTGGTGATTTTATCATATGTCAATATAATATTTATCGTATATATTATAATATCAATTTACTATGTGACCAGAGCTTATCACAAAAACGAGAAATCTCGTTCTTGGGCGTCAATGTGTTAAGCTAAAATATTACAATAAAATATAAAATAATATAACACTGACTGAAGAAGACTGGCAGAAATGGCTGAAGCTTGAATGATAAAGTATGGTTTTGCAGCCAATGGAAGAACAACCTGTATCAATGGACAGTCACTTTCTGAACCGAGGCATTTGGTCTGGTAGCCAATACAGAAGAGCAGGCAGCAGGCAATATGGGCGATGATTGAGGGACCGCTGTGGATAACTACCGATGTCAGACTGAGCTGTAGTGACTTCTTAAAGCTGTAATAATGTTAGCGATTGGAAAAAGATAACAGATATATAAACACATTATTAAATGTTGATAATAATCTAATATATGGATGATTCTCTGTAAAGTATAACAATTTAAAGTTCTCACTGAATTTCAAAATTACAAATAAAATCTAGAAAATATTTTTTAATAATTGAAACTAAAGAAAAAAAAGGGTAGTAGGTTAGAATTATGTATTTTATTCATAATTTGTCAAGATTTCATAATCAAAATGTTAATATTTACTACTGTTATTCATATAAATAAACAGTTATTCATATAATGTTAAATCATTTATTATCAACTGTGATGAAATGAATGAAAGAGAATATAGGAAAAGTTAATAAATAAATTTTATATAAATTCATAACAATTTAGAGATTTATATAACAGATCTACAAGAATAATAATTTGTGGATGTAAGTACATACAGTTAGCATTACAAGTAATAACTTACAAGTAAAATGCCATTTTTCTGGTAGATAGTAGCTAGCATCTGCTAGATAAATGGTCAATTTTAAACACCCATAAAAACGATACTTTTTTTTTGCATTCTTAGGATATTCTAAAACCAATTTTATTTTTTTTAAAAAGAACCCGGTATCTATCCTTTCATAACAAACTTCATTCCCACTCAAACCCTCTAGTTTCAAACCTAGCTTCCTCTTCGATTCCCGATAATCCTCCGAGGCGTCTGAAAAGAAGATGGCCACGTGACCTTCTTAGTTGAACTAGTGATTTGAGTACTACCAGTGGGTAGTTTCTCAACTTGCCATTAACTCATGTTATTTTGTATCACATAGCCTATTTACTTCCTGTGACATGCATCATAATTTTGTATTGTATCCTATAAAATAAATTTTTTTTAAATGGTATTAATGAGGCAGTTCCTTCAGTAAAACAATGTTTCATTATTAACCATGCTAATATAAAGTTTCTAACTTGCAATAATAATACTTTTGTAGCACTATAATATAGCTGTTTGAGCAACCTCGAAATAGTTATTGGACCTTTCGATGAGAGCTCCGAAATGGATAAGGAAAATAAATTTCTGATTCAATTATACCAGATCGCATGTCATTTTGATTGTAACCTTTTATTAAACTAATAACATAAATCAATGTTCATAAATTAAATAACTAATACTTTTGATAATGAAAAACCAATTAATTAAATTAAAAGAACAATTTAAACGCTTTTATAATGAGAAAATGAAGTTATTAAAATTAACTAAATTACAAACAACTAATTAATAACAAAAGAAAACAATTATTATTTAATCCTACGATAGTAAATTTAACTCTATTAAATTAAATAAAATGTTCAAATGAAATATATTACAAAATAATGAATGTTTATGCGGTTTTCTAATTGAAATTATATAATAATGAAACTCTTATCTGTCTGTCGAAGTAGTTTCCAGTAGATGGTAGATTCTCGGCAGGGCGAGCTGGATGTTGAGACGACAGAGGATTTTCGTCGGCAGGGCGAGCCAAGATGGTGAAACAATAGAGGTTGAGATGATCGACTGGGTCAATTCGAATTGGTCGAATCGATGACTTAGTTTAAACTAATTACACCTGCAGGTGGGCAGCAAATTAGTATCAAAATTCAACTTTGGGCTCCTATAGGGCATACGATGTGTATGGCTAAGGGCTCGTGGCAACACTGTCTTCAAATTCACAAAACACAACTTTGGGCTCCTCTAGAGCATACGATGTGCACGGCTAAGGGCTCGCGCCAACACTGTCTTCAAATTCACAAAACACAACTTTGGGCTCCTATAGAGCATATGATGTGCACGGCATACGAGCTCACGTCAACACTGTCTTAAAATTCACAAAAATAACTTTGGGCTCCTAAAGAGCATACGATGTGCACGGCTAAGGGCTCGCGTCAACACTGTCTGGCTCGGTCTAGCCGGAGCGAACAAAAGCCGATCGACTCTCTTTTGTTTTTCTCTCTTCACTTTTATAACATATGTTTTCACACTTACTACAAATATTACACTTATATCTAAACAAAATAAAATTACCTTTTAAATTAAATTATCCTAAACAATTACGAAATAAACGTTTAAATTATTATATTAAATAAAAATTTGAAAAATAAGAAAAGATAATGTTCTTTCTTTTAAAAAAAAATGATTTAATTTTTTTTATGATTAAAACTAATAATACTTTATAAGGTTACTACTTCATCTGGCCTTAACAATAGCAAACCTGATTTTGTAGTTGCACTGAGGATCGAGGAATATATTAACATTAACACTGCTGTTTTCATCAGGCATCTTTCCAGTTAGAAGTGTAAATTCAGTGCTGTAACTGTTTTTACTGCAAAATAAAGATAAAAAGTTATGGTATAAATACTTTTATTATACATCAGTTGAAAGATTATTTCCTTATTTTTTAAAGATATGTTTTGACTGTAGCTAATGATAAAACACACATAAACCTAAATATAAGTTTAAAAAAATAATGAACCTAAAAATCTCAATCACCTTTAGTGACTTCATCTGAGTTGGGCTTTCTATAAATTAGCATTTCTAAAAATTTAATAATTGCTTTGAATTTAGGATAAAAATACATGCAACATCATATTTAATTCCAGCATACCAGGTTATTCAATGAAATGGGTGTATCCCATGTAAATTTTCAGGACTGAGCATGTAGAACTAATTCTTAACAAAAGGGGCATTTATAGAGTAGCAAAATCTAACAGTAGCAAATCAGCTTGAATGCTGTTGGTTTTAATGACAATCTAGGAAAAGAGGAAAACATTTTTTTTCATTCTCCTAGACTTTAATATTCAAAGCAAATTTATTCAGGAATGATATTTAGTATATAGAACAGTAGTTGTTCAATTTGTATATCATGTCATACAAAAAATTGCTAAATTCTTGATTGTGTACAATTGATGAATCTATCCATCAATATCTAGAACTAATCAACATTGGGAACTGATTCGTCATCACATTATTGATACTTCATATCTAAGTGGTATTACTGCTTAAATAAGCCAGCTATATCTTGTCTTATTTATTTTAAATACTGATATAAAAATAGAATATATGTTGATTATAAATATTTATACCGATTTCTGGACTATTTTGCAAGAGTAATCTCAAGTGTTCGGAAAAAAAAGAAGTTTAGTTCAATTTTTTTTATTTTTTAATTGTTTTATTGAATTGTACAACTGTAATATATACATCTAGTACAATATGAATAAATTAATAATAAATAAATGCATGAAAGGACGTGTAGAGGCACTACCCATTGGCAGCACTCTAATTAGTTCAATTTAAAAAAAAAATTCGTGAGACATGTTATTTTTACAAGTTATGACAAAATACCTTTAGAGGTATTACCAATTTGAGAATAAGGAAAATAAAATAACATCAAACTCACCTCAGAAGTTTAGTCGAGCCTTCGTTAGCCCAAGGAACTTCAACTGTTGCCCTTCCGAAGACAGGCAGCTCACATCCTTTCATTGGCTCAACAAATAGCCTGTAACCATGCCAGAAACGGGACATGTCAGGTAGTTCTATAGAATAGTACGAAGCATTATTCTCAGTCTTCGGAATTATTACATTTCTAAAATTGAGAAATGTCGTCCCCGTAACTAATCTGTCACGCTTTTTAAATAAGTCTAAGTATATTCTGACCTGGAAGGACAACAATTATTTTAAACTAATTATAAATGTTTAGATAGGAAGTTACAAATAAGAAGCCTAGAGTATCCCAAAAGTAACAGAAATGACTGATCTTTCAATATTTTGCTAGCTCGAGCATTAAGACAGGAGAGGAAAACAGCAGTGCATGTATGTGTATGTAAATAAATATATAGATAAGTTCGTTGTTTTCTGTTATTTTTGAGGCTAGTCTTTCTCTAAGGAACTCTTTATTTATATGCTAAACTTAATTAATTTTAAATTAATGTTATAGACAGAAAACAATATAGGAAAGTTTTTATTCAATGCATCAATAAGCCAATATAAACATTTTAACAAAAAAGACTAATATTTTTTAAATTCGATTAGTTAATCAATTTTATTAATTAAGTTACTAATTAATTGTATGCATAATTTCTTTAAAATAATAAGTTATTTAAACAATATAAAAAGAAATATTAACCGGCCATGAAGTAGGAAGTGTGCGAATGACCAGATGAGTGAAGTTCTGTCTACGAAGTTGTGACAAACAAATGACTGCTGACTTCCTCTTAAACTTATCATGACGGGGTGATATCTTACCCTTTAATGTTAAATTTATGCCATTTTTGCTGAAACAATGGATAATAATTTGTAGTTAATCTTTGTTTTTATTTTTCAATTCATAATTATGTTGACATAGATAGTAATTGAAGATTGAGGATAACATAAGAAATCCCAATTGTCAGTCCCAAGCCCAGGTAAAGGAGGAGGATTGGTTCAGTGAGCTAACTACCCACCGACCGAGAAAAACTGTAAAATTCAGAAAACAACAAACAGACTCGAATATAGTAGTATGGTATCATAAAAACTGATATGGGCTTGGTAATGAAGAATATCTAAAAAATGAATAAACACTGATCCATTGACTGAGGCATAAGTGATTGTGTTAAGGGTGATGTACAATGTCAAATTTAAAATCAACTTATTATTTTATTGTAAAATAAAAAACATTTTATTGTAAAATAAAAAACATTTTAAAAACCGATATACTTTGACCAAAATTAGTTCATAAAAATAAAAAGTGATTCAACAACTTAACTTTCAAAGTCATTTCTTTTGACAATAACTGCTAAATATTTGGGCAAATATTAACTCCAAAAATTTGGCCTGAAAAACTTTTAGAGAAGTTTTTGAGTTAGATTCAACTCCTGTTTGTAGGTGGATTGACATTCTGTGTACGTTACGTTTTATATTAAATTGGAGTGAACAGATTTGGGTTTAGGGTATAGTCGGTGGACAGAGGTTTGTAAAAAGAAAATGGAGATATAAAAATCAAACCTTTAGCTAAGATAAAACTTTTTTAACTCTACCATGCATAACCCTAAGGAAGGCTGAACTATTGGCACAGATAAAGCATTATAAAATCATTTACTACCTGTTTTATTAATCATCGTACCCTCAACTATTATCTCCCTTATACACTACAATTTTTTAAACATAACAACTGACTCTGTACCACTAATTCAGCTCGTGTTGATATATTCAAAATAAGGATAACTTTATCTAACAAAAAACAACAACAGTAATTTGAATATTCTCTTACCATATTTTCACACCATCAACAGCTGATGGTATAGCACAGGCAAAAATCCAATCCCTAGTCATTTGGTTAACTGCCTCAACAGCTAGGCCATCATAGGCTGTGGCCAGCGAGATTATTATATGAGTGGCATGGTTAGTACCCCTATTTTTCTCCCATACCATGCTGCTTCCTATCATTTCTATCCACTTTCCTCCCGGCGGGGAGAGCAAGTTCATTTCCTCTGGGTACTGAGACGAGTGGAAACTCTTCCCACCTCCTCTCTAAAGATTTTTCAATAACAATAAGTTTGAGTTTTACTGTCTTACTTGTTACGAATTATATTTAAATTTTTAAGAGATTTCATACAAGTACAGAAGTGAGTATTAGTGCAGACATGTCAGGATCGTTCATTCATTATGATCTAAATATAGCTTAGGTACAGCCAATCCACAATTAATAAAACAAACAATAGAAGTTAATAACTTTTTTCATTTTAAATCACATGTTAAAAACCAAGCCTTATACATACGCTTAGAAGATGGTATGAAAATATATTCTTCCTCAGATTTCTATCGGTGTTCAGCTGTCTATTACTAAGATCGATAGAATCAAATAGTGCCCTGACTAATGCTAAAACCAGTTGATTACACCAAAGTATGCTCAAATGATCGACAGAGGTCCACACTCCTGGAATCATGGATGTCTGAAAAACATCAAAATTATCACAATAAATTATAATTTCTACATTCATTAATAAATTATAAAGAAGACTAAAAAGTCTAAACAACATGAAAAAATGAGAGACGTGATGATCATTTCTCAAATTTGAAATAAGAAATGTGATCCTTCCTCGAGTTTATACTGGAAGATCATTAGGAATGCTGGACAATTAGATTTAAAACCACTTTTACAACTGACATTAAAGAGTATTAAAATGTTTATGTATTACATATACATTTTTTGAAAAGTTATATTATATTCCAAAATGTATAGTATATTTGTGTTGTGTGTATCTGATAATAGAGATGATTATCAGAGAATTTATAATTTAGTAATAATATGTGACACCTTTAAATGACCCCCTTTGATGGCTATTAAAATGATCACATTTTTACATACATAAATTAAAGCATTATTACGATTCTATAGATTTTATTATTACACTGCACTGATAAGTTGAAAAGTCTTACAAATGATTTTTCTATGTGTTCTCAAATTGATCTAAAAAATACAGTGGTTTGTGACATAATAATTTAGATCCATAAATCAAAACTAGGAACTTTTAATATTATAAAAAGGTATAATATTTATAATCATTTTGGATACTTCATTATAATTAAGGCAAAGTTCATAAAAAGATTTTTTTCTTTACAGAACGAAATTAATAAAAATATAAAAAGTTAATTTGTTGTGATGATGGGGATCATAGTAAAATTATACAGGTTATATTTCTTATAAAAAAAATATATATATATGTATATTATCAATTTAAGGCCTATTGACAGTCTTTTATAATTAGATATAGTGGTATATTCTGTTAATATGAATAAAAACAGAATCCAATAAAGATATATCTAAAAATTATCGACAAAATTCAAAATAGAAATGAGTTAAAAGCCAAAAATTATTCCACCACTATAAATAGATTCAGCTATTTTCAGAATAAGAGAAAAAAAGCATCATGCAATTTTTTACATATTATAAAAGAAATCTCAACCATATATATACAAACACACAATATTTTAAAGCAGCCGTTAATGACCATTCCACACCAAATGGAACACGAAAGAATCATTTGTGAAATGTTTTTATTTTAAAGAGAAAAGATTTTCCCCCGGCCGGGATTCAAACCCGGGTCCTCCGCCTCACTGTGGCACCGCTCTAATCATTTGAGCTACCGGAGTACCTAGGACAAATCTGTCAAAATATTTTAAAATTAAAGCAATGATTAAAAAATTATAATACATTTGTGAAATGGTTTAATTGAATGGCAGCAGCTGGAATTCCATCATTTCTAAAATCTACTGTAGTAAATAAAAATTCAATCATTTCAACGATCATAAATTTGGAAAACTGATGAAATGGAAGAATGAAGAGCAGCATTACTGATTTTTTTTTTTTTTTGGCAGTGATATAATAACTATAATAAAATTTGTAGGTTAATAAATTGTCTATAGTACATAACAAATATGTTTGAAAAATATTAATAAAAAGAAAAATAGACATTATTAATGGAGTTATAAAAATGATTTCTATATTCTTAGATTTGATTTAGATTAAATTATTTAATGGTTACACCACTTTTTTTACCTACAATGATGTGTTGACATAAGCATAAATCACTACCTTTCGGTAAAAAATGGAACAATATATAATAGTGATAGTCCGTGGGGAAATGAAAATCATATCACTCCAAGTACTATTCAATATTCCATTTGGAAATGATCGTCATTGGTCTTTAGTCTTAATAAATCAACAAAGAAACAATATCTGGTATATTTACGTACCATCACATTTAAGTCAGCATGTTCTGTGATTGTCAAATCAGATCTTACAAGTTTGTCCTTTGGACCGCCTCCGATCGAGATCAAATTAACATTATTTTCTGAAGAATTAAATTTATCCCAGAAACTGTTCACAGAAGTATAATAAGATGATAAAAGATAATCTGTAAGTATTGCCGGCTGATGAGGCGTAGCAAGAGTTATGATAAGTTCAACAGCACCAGGATTCACATTGGATTCCAAAAATAGCCCTTTTGCTATCATACCACCCTGGAACATTTTATCATTAGAAAATGTATTTAAGAAGTTATAAGAAAGTAAACAATGCAATCATTTTATTACCATAGAGTGACCAATAATAATGATGGATTTAGGTTTAGGTTCTTTTTTGTAAAAACTCAATATCTTTTTAACACACACATTTACAAATCTTGTTTGTTCTTTCAGGAATCCACCATAAAGTGCAGAAAAATCTTCACTGAGGTCCACAGCAAAGTAATCAAAATGTAACGGAATTCTTGAATATCTGGCTTTGCTGAGGCTTACAGAGGCCAAGGATCGAACTGTCACCAAATAATCAAGGGTAAAATATTGAATTTAACACATTGATAATGATTTAAATCATTTATTTACCTTGTTTTGGAGAACCACGATTGCCAGGAATAAATAAAATGGGCACACCATCAAACTTCATTTCTCTAACTTTATGTATATTTCGGCCCTCCCCATAAACATAGAGCCCATACTTCCTATCATTTTCAGTTCCTGGAGGTAGTCTCACCCTCTGTATCATAAATTCAATGAAATATTCCACTTCAAGCCAAAATTACAAAATCAATGGATTTAACTCACCACAAGTTGCGGGTATTCATACATGTAGGTCATATTACATGTATGTGTTTCAGAATCCGTAAGAAAATTAAACAACCCGGCGAGAAATAGCAATAGAAATAAAAACGAAACACACACAAACCCTAACTGGAACTTCATTTTACTTCAGAAATTACTAATTAACAATACAAACTTAATTGAGCGTCAATCGGACAAACAAACAACCCTCCCATACATGGCCCATGAGTACTAACTTTTTCTTTGCTTTATCTAATTTACCTTTGACAGGTACTCTAAGATACTGAGCCGCTTTCGCTATCTCTAGTGAGTACAAACATAGAGGCTACACAGATACTTTCCACTGAGTGGTCAAGATAAATTTACCTTTACAACAGAAAAGGCTAAAATATATTCTGAATGCAAAGTTACAGAGTTTATTTTTAAATTCATCTGATATATACGAGGTTTTGCAGTTTCCCAAAAATTTTCACTCTACTAAATACACCACTATACTTATTTTGTTCAGGGTAAAGTGGCTTTTCTCATTTCTAAATTAGGCTTCTTTGCCGTAAAAATCTTCGATTTAAAGGAACTTGCAACCTTAAATATTTCTATTTATTTAAGATTATTAAATAAATAAATTATTTCACTAAATAATGGTACATAATACACAGTTGATAAATAGATTTTAAAAAGTGTTCTAGTATATCTAAAAAGGCATAACTCTTATCCCCTCAACCTACATTTTATTTGAATTCGTAAAAGCCCATTCCAGCGGAAGATATTTTATTTGTCGGAACTGTCTCTCTCTGTATTTCTTAAAGTTCATATAGATCTTAGTTTATCGTCCACAAAATCTATCGAGGTAAAAGACCAAGAAAGGTTCTACATCAACGATAATTTTTATCCAAAGCTTCTACCAGATTCTCAGCCCATCTCCTCAGATTTAACCACCTCACAATGTCTTTTATGTTCAATATTTACACCCAAATATAGGTGAGTTTGAAACGAACTCTGTGACGCATATCAAATTACACTTTCTGCCAACCTTTTTGCATTTTTTAGAAATTTCTTTCGATTTTCTAAACCTTTCCGAGATGGTTTCTGAAGCTTGTGTGCAATAGGTAAACTAGTTTTAGTTTTTCTTCCAACCATATTTCCACCGGGGAATATACGCCCTCAAACGTAGTTGATATATGCGCAATAGGCCCGAAAAAAAAGTTCACATTCTTCTTCAAGCAGCAATTAACTGTTTTTACAACCAATCTCACTTAACAATTGGAATGAGAAAATATGAAACTTGGCCTTTTACATCAAGATTCCAAGAATTTCAGAATAAACAAAACACTGCTGAGGCAAATTACGCTCTATTATCTAACCGAAGAACAAAATGGATCATAATCATATTATATACCAAAATTATATATTGTTGCGGCTAAGGGGAAAGAACTGTAGGCTACACATTCATCTTTCTTCTTGTTTATTTAAAATTAACATTATGATGTTATTTATTTATGAATTATTTAAAAAAATAATTATATTTTCGAAAACCTTGACTAGCTATTCTTTTTATAATTTAAGCTCCTACTTATCGTACTTAAGAACAAAGAAAGGAGCCACATAATAGTCTTTTTAATTCTAATTATCAAATTTCTAGAAAGCATGAGTGATCTGAGTAGTTTTGCAATTGATTAATAATGATCGTTTCACGCTTTTGACCTTGACTGCTGACAGTTTTTATTTGTAATAATTACGTGTTTTTAAAAAAGTTAGGTAGATCAACAATCCTGACTAAATCAGTGTTGGGACAATTTATCCATGTCCACACACATATTACTCTTGCCTACACACTTGTGTAGTTTAACTACATGGGGCGTACCTCCTTGTAAGACCATTATGGTTATAGAAGTTAGGTTATAGAGAATATGGTAGCACAATGAATTCCAAAGATAACGAATTGTTATTTCGAAATTATCTCCCTTAAGCACCAATGATCAGGAAGACTATTTTGGAAGCAAGGCGTAGAGACGGTTGTCATTTTCGATAACCTCGAACTCAGCTGTTTTTCTACATTAATGAAGACATGTTTTGTCATGGAAGGTTGACAGTGAGTAATCTAAGAACTGTCTTTACAACCCATTGGAATTCTTGTCACTTTCACAGTCTTTCTAGCTCTTCCTGTGATATATTACAAGTTGGGTGAGTCTTTTTCTTTTTTTAAAGAGAATTATTACTATTTGTATTAGATTCTAATTCCCTTTCGATTTTATAGAAACTCTTCTAGTCCCATTAAAAAGATATCCTCCAAATTCTATATAAATAGAAAAAATGTATCAAGTTTTTTTACTCTTCCTGGTGTATCAAGTAAGAAGAAAGAGTACAGTGCAAGGAAAGTTGTTGGGTTAGTTATTCTTTTTTATTACTGTTATTTTAAATTAATCAGAGTGGCAAATTATTTTGTAATCATTATACTATTTTAACATAGCCACTTTGTAATGTGTCACTTCATTATTCTATTTTCAGTGTTAATTATATTTAACTCTATCTGTGAATATTATTATTTTAATTTAGTAATTCTGACATACATATTGTGAGATGCTATGATTTTTATTGTTACTTTACATTATATTTTCATAAACCTTGAGTTGTTATTTTTATCTGGATGGTTGGAGAAGGGGAAAAATAAAACACAATATTTATTTGTTTACTAAAATATACATCTAATAATAATTTGGTCATTCTCATTTTTCATTCTCTTATTTCTAATTTAAATATAAATCAGGAATGTAAAATGTAAATATAAATCAGCAGGCATTGTTAAATTAATGTGAATAACTTATCAGTACTATTGCTGTTTTATAAAATCTTATAATCCTCTATTTGTTTATTTAGGTTCACTATGGAAGAGATTTATTCAGTAGTTCAAGATGTTGAAAATTACAAGGACTTTGTACCGTTCTGTAGCAAGTCGGTTGTTCATACTCGTAAACCTGAACAACTGTCTGGGGAACTAGAGATTGGGTTTCCTCCTATATTGGAGAGTTATGTATCAAGGGTGACTCTAGTTAAACCAAGGTTAGTACAAGCAGTTTGTACTGACGGCCGTTTATTTGACCATCTTGTCACTACTTGGAGGTTTAATCCTGGATTAAAGCATCAGCCAAGATCCTGCCTTATAGACTTTTATGTTTCCTTTGAATTTAAATCTGTCTTGCATTCCCAGCTGGCGCATATGTTTTTCAATGAGCTTGTCCGCCAGATGGAAAGTGCTTTCTTTAGAGAAGCGGAAAAAAGATATGGACAACCGAGCATGAAAGTGATAAAAATAAAACCTCCTTAGTAATGTGTTACCGTAGTTATTTTTAAAAGTATTTATTATTGGTGTAAATAAAAACTATTTTTCTAATTTATTTTGTATGTTTTGAGCTAACCCTTATTTACTTATTTGACCATTCCCCCTCTGTGATACCATATACTTGTTTTGGGAGGTATATATACACACATGTTATGTTTCCAATATATATAGACAAGATTATTTATTATAAATATTGTTATGACTATTTCATTGTGAAAATACAAAGTATATAAACATATATTTACTAAATTTACAATTTATAAATAATACCTCCTCTGAAATCCTTTGATCCATATAATGATGGGACCCCTCAGATAAAAACTAAATAAAATAAACTAATTTTTAAGTTTTGTAGTGAAAGTTTAAAATTATCTTCAGCAATATGACTCGTTCGTTACGTTTAGGCTTTAGTGGTGGTGGGATGTTATCTCCTGTAGGTGTCTTGTTTATTTTTAGTTTGGGATGTACTTTATTTATCTCTTTGTTTCCTGTTTTTATTTTAGTGGCTTAAGGCTGTTTCGAATTTTTCCATGTCATATTTACTTGATGAAATAATTATTTGCTCTTTTTGTCACAAGTATTTTATGTCTCTTTTAAACTTTTACTATATATATATAGAGAGAGAGTTAAAAATAAACCCCATTGGTTTTTACAATTTTTTAAATGTTAATATAAGAACATAAATAATATAAAGGCAGTTTCTGTAATGGAGAGTGAAGTAAGTTCCATTGTTTACAATGTGATATTTAGATTTTTCAATTAGAAAAAAAATTTGGTATTTCTAATGACATTTGAAATTTAGCCCTTATATTTGGATGTAATGTTTTAAGAAATAAAAAATCCAATTTTCAGTACTTGAAAAAATAACTTTTAAAAATCAAGATAAATATTAAATTAAGTGAAGTAAAAGGCAAATCTCATTTTACCACATAAATAATGGTGCAAAATTGGGATTTCTAAGGTAAATAGTTTTAGAACTAAAAGCTTTTAAATTATTTAAAATGAGAAGTTGATTTTCGGTTTCTAAAACAGGCCACAAGTAGTCTCAAAATTGAGACTTAGAGTTCAGTAACCAACTACTTAACATACTGAGCTTTTGGTACCACTCCTCAGACAACCTAAAATAAAGATATTTTCAAAAATATCCATCTGCAGTCCAATGAGTTTATAAGTATCTTGTGTTACAAAGCCAACTAGGTTAAGATTAACTAAGGAACTAGATTTCCAGTGCATCTAGAAATCAAGAATCCGTATGTGACATAAGAAAAAATGAACAGATGATTATACAGAATATAATATGGGGGGGGGGGGGGTGAAAAAGAACTGGAATGCAATGTAAGTTGACAAAAGATGGGAACAAATTAAATAAAATAAAAAAGAACAGCAATAATCATTGAAATAAATTTAATTTTTTATTTATAAATTTCAGTCTTAAATTGTATAGAAAAACCTTACTCATAACTTGTAGTATAAACAAATTATTCACCAAAAGTTTTCATAACTTCTTTTTTTTTTTAGTTTTTTCTTTTTTATCAAAATATGCTTGCAACCCATTTATTATTTTATAAAAATAAAAATGAATTAGTTCTTCATCTGAAAGATTTCTGTAAAGTTAAACGTATTATCACAGAAAATACAGCAGTTGTTCTCTTCTGAAACTAAAAAAAAATAATAAAAATATAGTAATTACAAATTACTGATGTTTATATAAAATTGCTATAAAAACAAACAACCTTTATTACATAAATTAATAAAGAAATAGATAGTGCTTGGAAATATTGAGTTTTCTCAAATCAATACAAGTATGGTTTCTGTTTCTTTAAAGATTTTCTGTTAGAGTACAGACAATTTTTGTCTCATTTTTTTTTTTTGCTTGATTTGTTTTCTTATTGATGTGTTATATGAAAATAAAGGATTTATCCTGAGTCAAATTCTATAATAATTTGCATGTTTATATCAAGGAATGGATTTTGAATTTATAAATAACTTGAAATATTCACTTTATAATAAAATATTTGTATGTTCAAAATATTTATTATCTATCCAGTAATCTGATGTAGTATTGATAGATTTGGAGTGTGAAGCCTGAACATCAGTAATAAGAAAATTGTAGTATCTGTACTTTAATTTTAGAAACATATTGTGTACCTAAGGATAACAAATTACCTGCTTCGGGATGAGCTAGAACATCACAGTTAAAGCACTTGTAGTAGGCAAGAGGTTCACACTGAACAAGGCTCAAACAGCAGCGGGGAACATCATGACCTTTGACGCATTTTGATGTGTTTGCTCCAGTAAACATTGGAATCTGTATATATGTATGGTAAGGAAGATTTTATTAAATAATCAAAATCTTATAATATGGGTCTAGGTTAAATGAAATGAGTATAGGTTAAAGTGTAATTATAATATGCAATTTTAATATACATATATAATTGATATAATGAAGATAGAGGAGTAAGGCGAGGTTAAATGCAGGAAATATTTATTATTATTCAGTTTTGATATCACTTAGCTGGTTTTTAAGTTTAGCTTTGCCACAGAACTTGAAGATTAGAATTAATTCTTCCTACTATATTATGAAGGTATAAAATGAGGCCACTAACTTTAAAGTAAGTGTCTTTAAGGTCTTCCAAAATAAAATATAAGATATTTTCATTTTTATTGCCAAAATTAAAAAAAAAAAAAGTTTTGATGGAAAACTTTATTTGTCAGTTTGCAAACAACCTTTTTTTAAAAATTTCAAATCACATTATGATCACCTGTTATGACGCCTGTATTTAATTGGAAGTGCAGACTGATTTTCATGTACTAGTAATTTATTTATTCATAGTTCATGAATTATCTTAATACTTAGGTATTAATATCTTAATACCTAAAGATTTTCCAATTCTCTTAAAATGAAAATCAATATTCAAATTTATTTTGTGTCAGAAAACAGATTTGTCCTAGGTAGGGACCGACCCCGGTGGCTCAAATGGTTAGTGTTGCCACGGTAAGGCGGAGATCCGGGTTCGAATCACGTCTGGGAGCAAATCTTTTCTCTTCAATATAAAAATATTTAAAAATTAAAGCAATGATTAAAAAATTAAAATAGATTTTAAAATTAATCATTAGCGTAATATTTAAAACCATTAGTGTAATAATAAAGGATATCTTCTTCACATATTTTACACAACTCCTTGTCACAGTTTACTTGCTCAATATTGAATTCTTCCAGTAGTGTTGAAGCAGTGGTAGTTGTAAATTTGTACTTAGATTGATATTTTGATATAATGTATTCCAGCCATTTCTTCATTAGACATAAACTTTTACTTTGAAACTCGGTCATTTTTTCATTTGTTGCGTTTGTGATTATTTTAAAAACATGACAAGATATGATCAATTCCTGCACCTCTTCTTCAAGCGATGCCTGCAAATATATTATATAATATAAAGAAAGTAGATAAAATAAAACTATAGCTGCATAATAAATCAGGGTTTCTTAATTTTGATTATATCTTTTAAAAAAAATTACAATTAATATATTATAAAGTGAAGATATTATGCTTAAGTAATAAGAAATCAAAGTTAGAAAATATTAAAAGAAAAAAACTTTTTAAAGAATTAATCATTGGCTTGGCATGTCATCAAACTGGACACCGTTACATTTGGGCTTTATCCTTACCCTGAAATAATTATTTTTGTTTCGGCCCTCTTTCAATTTCTAAGAAGTGCATAGTTTACATTTGTTGAAAGTGGTAGCTTATGAAACCAAGGATATCTAAAATATTTCTCCAGATTGCACCAAGAAACATGAAAGGACAACATAAAGGAAATGTAAGTCTATAATAATCTGGTAGGTAGGTAGAATTGCTTATGGACACTCAACATCAAGGGTCTTCAGTGTCCGTCGTTCAATCTATATTATTTCTTTATTTTTTTGTCCTTTGTCCTTTGTCATTTTTTAAATTTTGTCAAAAAGGTTATATTTTTTTAGAAACTTTATGGCTGTGTCTATATTTTTATTATTATCTCCTAGTATAGTTGGGAGGAATCTTTGTAATTGAGCTTCCTGAAAATAACTATCCCAGAGGGGGCAGTCCTCCAGTATGTGTCTAATTGTTAGTTGTGCGTTATTACATGTTGTGCACTTCGGTGGACTGTCCTTTGTTATAAGGTAACCATGGGTAAGTCGGGTGTGGCCTATTCTAAGTCTTGTTACAACTACCTCTTCCCTTCGGTTACTGCGGTTGGAACTTTTCCATATTTTTAATTCCTTTTTTACAGCTTTAAGCTTATTTCGTTCCTCGGTGTTTTCCCAAAGCTGGATCCAATCTTGTGTTACTCCATATTTTAAAAAGTGGCATATATCTGATGAGGTGTAGATACTTGTAATATCAATCGATGACAATGCTGCTTCCTTGGCAGCCATGTCTGCTGCTTCGTTACCTTTAATCCCCACGTGTGATGGAATCCAAACCAAAGATATGTTCTTATTCATATCTTTTAACATTGATGCATAAACTTGTGCCTTCCTTATAAGTTGGTCTTTACTATAAATGTTTTTAAGTGCCATAAGAGCAGATAGGGAGTCCGTGTATATTACGAAGTTTTCTTCTTCGCATTGCATAATATAATAGAGTGCCGCGGAAATTGCATAACTTTCGGCAGTGAAGTTGCTGGCCAGGGAAGGAAGTTTATACTTGCCAATCCTGGAGTCTGATACAAATGAACAACCAACATTATTATTTATTTTAGAACCATCTGTATAAAATTGTTTTCTATTACTATATTTTCCCTTAATTTTTTTATATTCTGCTAAGTACATGGGTCCTGCAGTGGTATTTTTAGGGAATTTTTTAAGCGTTAAATCTATTGCAGGTAGTTTTGTAGTCCAAGGTGGGTAATTAAGTTCATTAGTTGTTGGTTCCAAGCAGCTGATTTTTTCTATATATTTACCAGCCCTAATACCTAATGGAGCAGGTAGTCTACGGTTTTCTTGAAATCGTCTATTCTTCGGTTTGAAAATGGGTTTCCATGCTGGGTTGTTATTACTATTTTTTAGCCTTCCAATGTATCCACAGGCGAGTTGGTGTCTTCTCAAAGCGAGAGGAGCAATACCAGATTCAACACATAAACTAATCACTGGACTGGTTCTGAAGGCTCCAGTAGCAAGACGGATGCCTGCATGGTGGACTGAATCAAGAGCTGAAAGCAGATTTTGATTCGACGATGCATAAACAAAGCTACCATAGTCTAGCTTTGATCTTATCAGACTGGTATATACCTTAAGCATGCCTGATCTATCCGCTCCCCATGAACGTCCAGCCAGAACTTTTAAAATATTCAGTCTCTTAAGTGTTTCTTCTTTTAGACATCTAATATGCTCTTTCCAGTTAAGTTTACAATCAAGAGTTAGCCCTAGAAATTTAACTTTTGTTTCGAAACGTAAGTTCATGCCCCTGTAGGTTAGCGTTGGAAAAGGAGTAGGCGTCCTGCGTTTAGAAAAAAGTAGACATTTAGTTTTTTCGGTGGAGAAATTTAGACCAGATTTCATAGACCATGCTTCTAAATTCGCTAAACAATTTTGTAGTAATATTTGCATTCTATTTACATTTTTAAATGACAGTAACAGAGCAAGATCGTCTACAAATAAAAATGTTTTGATTTGTTTAGGAATAATCTCTGTAACTTTGTTTATAGCTATTGCAAAAAGAGCACAGCTTAAGACACTTCCTTGTGGGATTCCGTTGGTCATTTCTTTTACTGAAGACAGGTGATTACCTATTCTAACTTGGAAGGTCCGATTTCGTAGAAAGTTACAGATCAGCATGAGTAGCCGACCTCCAATTCCCCATTCACGTAGCTGTTGCAGGACGAGAGATCTTTTCAAATTATCAAAGGCTTTTTCGATGTCGAAATATATACCTATACATTCTTTTTTCTCAGCAAAGCTGTTGAGAATTTCATATTCCATTGTTACCAGATGATCTATTGTAGAGCGTCCTATTCTGAAGCCACTTTGTACGTTCGATAGTAAATTATTTTTTTCTAGTACCCAACTTAGCCTTTTTAAAACCATCTTTTCTAGCAACTTGCATATGCAGCTTGTGAGTGAGATGGGCCGGTAACTTGAAGGAAACAACTTATTTTTTCCAGTTTTTAAGACTGGTATAATAATTGATCTCCTCCATATCTCAGGAAAGTTCCCTGTGCTCCAAATCTGGTTATAGAATGCAAGAAGCGCGTCTATTGCCGGTATTGGTAGATTTTTCAACATATCATTATGTATTTCATCCACCCCTGGTGAGGATGGTTTCAGCTCTTTTAAACAGGAAAGTAATTCTGCTTTGGTAAATGGTAAGTTAAAAGAGTTTTCTTTCTGATCGTCAATACTATCTGTCTCGGTTTCTATTGTCGGTTGTGGTTGGGTGGAGTAAATATTTGAGTAATATTCAACAAAATGCTCGACCAATAAATCGGGATTTTGCTCTATTTTGTCATTGATTAGAAGGGTCGGTTGATAGTCAACAAATCTTCCCATAATATTATTTATCTTTTTCCAAAATATTCTGGGTGGGGTATTTGATGTAATGGTGTTCAAAAATTGTTCCCATGATTCTTTCTTCTTTTCCTTGATTATTCTGCGAGATAGCGAGCGGTTCATTTTATAGTTTATTAGATTCTGAAGAGTTGGTTCCCTTTGGAAGACTTTAAGAGCCTTTCTTCTCTTCTTAATCGCTAGTTTGCATTCATTGTCATACCAAGGGACTCTTTTCGATTTAACAATAGTGGAGCTTTTTGGGATTGAAAGTTCCGCAGCTGCTAAAATAGATTTTGTAATTTGATGATTGCTTTCATCACTATTGTTTGTGGTTGATATATCAGAGGTAGATATCAGTATATTGTTTTGAAATGTTGTCCAGTCGGATTTTTCTGTTATCCATCTAGCATGTTTTGTTACCCGGGTATTAATGTATGGGAAAGTGATTATTATGGGGAAATGATCGCTAGAATATTGGTCTTGAGAAACTTGCCAATCCAAATGAGTATATAAACTAGGTGAACACCATGTCAGGTCGATGCACGAGAATGAATGGTATGCTGGACTTAAATATGTTGGTTGTCCTGAGTTTAAAACTATCGAGTCGGTACCATCTATAATTCGCCTAATAGTATTTCCTCGTGTTGTGCAGTACGAAGAACCCCACGAGGTATGATGGCCGTTTACGTCGCTCATAACTATAAAAGGAGAACGGGTATTATTCAGAAGATTAACTAATTCTACCTCATCAAAATTATCAGGGGGAAGATAAACATTATAAACAAAAATGGGAATGTGAAGAATGACCTTGACTACCACTGCTTGGAGGGAGGTATTAATCTGAATTAACTCAGATACAACCCTTTTATTTACGGCAATCAAAACCCCACCACATGCTCTACTTCTATAATCAAAGTCTTTTCTATAAATATTATAATCCTTCAGGGTAAAAGTTTTATTAAGGGGTAATTTACTCTCTTGTATACATAGAACTACCGGTTGGTATTTATTAATTATAAGTTTTAGTTCCTCATATTTTCCCGTTATACCATTACAGTTCCATTGTATTATGTTGGTTGGAGTTGTCATAGTAAAAAAGAAAATGTAAATAGGTTAGAATATCGTTGATTAGAGTAAATTTATTAAGTATAAATAAAATGGAAAACCTATAATAAAATCAGAAACTACCTACTAATTGCTTTCCATTTTTTCTACACTTTGTTCACTATTTGGTGATTTTTTCCTGGTCGTACTTCTAGTTCTTCTTCCCTTTACTTTTGTCCATTCGGTCTGTTGACCTTCAGGACACTTGTGAGGGTTGGAAGATTCTTCAGACGACTTCTGTACCGAGGGTAAAATCCTCGGTTCAGAGGCGACTTCGGACTTGGAGGAATGGGCTTCCGAATTTTTTTCGGATATCCCACCAGAGGATCGGGAGTTTTGGGAAGTTGGGATTTTTGAAACGGATGATAAGGAAATTAAGGAAGTTGGTTGAGGAGGTGAAGGTGTGGTGGGAGTTGGGACAAGGGTGGGGGGAACAGAGATATCAGTAATGCTGGTGCTGCCAATAGGCGTAGTTGTCTTACTAGACGTAGCTGTTGCTACAGATTTTCTAAATACTAATTGATTTTCGATAATTGGTTCAGTTTGTACACTAACAGATTTTTTATTTTTAGCAATATTAGCGAAAGATATTTGAGTTGTTATTGGGTGCAAAAGATCGTATTTTTTCTTTGCATCGAAGTATGTTACTTTTTCTGCCTCTTGAATTCTTTTTATTTCCTTCTCTTTAATAAAAACGGGGCAATTTTTTGAAAAAGCCTCGTGATTACTAGAACAATTAACACAAGTTACCGGATTGTTGCACTCTGACCCCTCATGTTTTGTTTTTCCACAAAATTTGCACAATGCTTCTTTATTGCAGTTTCTTTTTGTATGGCCAAATTTTAGACAGACGTAACACCGTATTGGATTGGAAATGAATTGTCTTACTACAACATTATGGAAACCAAGTTTAATTTCAGAGGGTAAAGAGGGATTATCGAAAGTTAATAGATAGTTGTGACTGTTTAGTTTTTCATTATTTCTAAAAAAAGTTAATCTTTTGACGTCAATAACATTTTGGGGCTTCAGCTCATCTTTTATTTCATCTATGTCAACATAATTCAAATCCGGGCACCACACAATCCCTTTGCTTAAATTTAATCTTGCATGTGGCTCTACTTTTATAGGAAAATTATAACATAAGTTGTTACATTTTAAAAGTTTTTCCGATTGAGTGTCAGAAAATACTTCCACTAAAAGTGTTCCGTCTTTCAATTTTTTTATTAACTTAGCCTCACCTATTATAGCTTTTAAACTTTTCTGTATTAAAAAAGGTGAAACCTTTTTAAAATCTGAGCCATTACTATCATTTTCTGTTTCAAGCCTTTTTATAATTAAAAACTTGACACAGTTCTTTCTTTGTTCATTATTCCCTATAGTTGCAAACTTAAATCTACCTTTCTTTCTTTTCAAAGGTGGGGATTCAGCCATTTTTTAGGCTTAATCATGCAATTATATGAAAAAGAGAAAAGAAAAACAAAAAGAAAAACCTTTTAAATAAAGTTTAAAACTATAAAATAATAGAGAATTTACAATAGAAATATATATAAAAGAAAACTTATCAGTTAGTTTGTTGTATTCAGCTAATCCGCAGGAGCTCTAAAACCATACGTCTTCACTCGACCGATTCTAAACACAAACTCTCTATAATAATCTGTAATTCTTTATTACTTTTGGTTTATTATTCCATGAATCAATCTCCTTGGGTTAAATATAGAAATATATTATTGTACTTACTTGATGAAAAAAGTTATTGACTCTTTTTGTCACAAGGCTTTTAAAGTATGTCTAATAAAGTTCAAAATCAAAGCCCTGTTTAAGGCAGGCCAGTCCTTCCAATGAATAAGAAAATGGAAGCCCATTTTTTATATACTTAGATAAAACACTGGTTTATTAATATATAAAGATATTAATGTTTGATTTGGAATTATGAGCATTGTATTTCTTTAAAATTATTTTATCTTTTTCCCTCCATAATATAATTTAAATATATACATACATTATATATATATATATATATATATATATATATATATATATATATATATATATTATTCTTATTTTGATCGTAAGAAATGTACTTACAAGCTGAGATGGTGTGTATTTCGAGTTGTTAAGATCAACTAGCTGTAGTAGCCTCATAACTGCCAAGTTCTTTTTCAGTCTTTCTATCTCCATGGTATCTAACTCTTCCACCGACAATTCTCCTAACCATTTGCTCACAGATAATAAACTTTCATTGTTATTTAAAATCAAGTCAATCCTATAAAAATATAAATGTAAATCAATAAATAAATGTAATCATCAAACAATTTAAAACCATGTAAGCAGAAATTAAATTTAGGTTGTTTTCAAACTTTTTTTTCTATAAAAAATGAATAACAAATGTTGGTACATTCTTATTAAATATAATAATAAGAAGCTTGAGCTTTATTTTTGTTTTTTTTAGATGATTATTGAAATAAATAGAATTAGACATATATAAAAAAAAACTTTCATAAATGATATACATGTATTTTTGTCACCTTTGTTTAATTATACATTTAATAAGCTGTATTTGAGGTCGGATTAAGAAGGCTTTAGTTTACTGCTACAATTTATCCCTTCATCTGTCTTTTTCAAATCATCCAACTATTCTTAAGATAACCACTTAGTTTATCAATAGATACAAATTAATGTCCTAAAAACTTATTAAAACAATTCAAATCACCTGAGTAAACTGATGGCATCCCAAATAGTAGACAGGGGGCCCGTATGGGCAGAAATGATTGAAATAAGTTCTGAGTGCGAGGCCACTGAGCACCACAATAAATGGCACAGCTCCTTCATCGATAAGTGGTCATAGTTCGTCTTGACACTGAAAAAATCATTGAAATTCATTTTAAAAATTATATTCTTAACATAATCTCAACATTAAGTTACCAAAATAATGTTAAATACTAGCAGCGATTGTTTTGTCATTTTTACTATTTGTCTTGGTTTAGTTTAACGTTCCTCAATGCAAGGCACATGCACCACAATTATAGCATGGGTGTCCATAATTGGCTCACGTCAGCCTGTAGGTCTTTTTGATTTTTATTTTATCCAACACATACATAAAATTTGTAGTAAGGGAAAGTATTGCGATCGTAGAACAATTCCAAATCCGATTTTTCATCAGAAATACACCTTTTTGAGGTCTCGTATATCCAAATAACTTAAATCTTGCTAAATAGTCTATATATGTACGTGCTAAGTCTGGTTCTATAACAAAAATTAATATGAACCTCCAATAAGGTATGTTTATATAAGTCTGTGGAGTTACGAACATTTTTTTTTCTATATATTCATTTGAAAAGAAAAGATATGTCCAGGACCGGGACTCGAACCCGGGTCTTCCAGATCACTAGTCTGGGACTCTACCATTTGAGCTATCCTGGGCCCTAATGAAGCACGCTTCTCGGCCATGGTCATATCTTTTCTTTTTTCTGATCCTAAGTCCCCGCGTTCTTGCATTTTGCGAAGTATACGAGAGGAAGAATGTTCTTTGAACATTATTTTAATTTGGATCTGGTTGACTTACGTCATTATAATTATTATAATTAATTTTATTTTAGTTGTTACTAATTTTTAAATATATTCATTTGAAAAGAAAAGATATGTCCAGGACCGGGACTCGAACCCGGGTCTTCCAGATCACTAGTCTGGGACTCTACCATTTGAGCTATCCTGGGCCCTAATGAAGCACGCTTCTCGGCCATGGTCATATCTTTTCTTTTTTCTGATCCTAAGCCCCCGCGTTCTTGCATTTTGCGAAGTATACGAGAGGATTTTTTTTTCTATATAGACTTAATAGAAGTGTCTCTTAATTAAAGCCTCTAACGATTTTAATCAAACTAATTTTATCGATATTAAATTAAATGATCTTTAATAATCATTACAATAGTTAGACGAATTATTAAAATTTCTTTCTCTAAATATCTTTCAATTTTCAAAAATTTCAAATTATTAATCACCTGTCATGCTTATAAAAAAAAAGCTATAAATCTGAACTATGAAGGAATTTAATAATTAACTAAACTAAAAAGAAAGGAACAACTTTTTTAGAAATAAAAGTAATAATATTATAATTTAGGTCCAACGTTAAAGTTATAAAGCTAAAGATTTTAGAACAATAATAATTTTTAATTTTTAAAATGCCCAATAGAGATTGATTGAAAAAACATAAATTTAAGTGATTGGTAGCATCAATTTCCTAACGAAGTTCATAAAAGTTGGTTATTAAATGAAGTATGAATGTCTGCATGGAAAATAAATGAATTTTTCATAGAAACTAAATATAAAATTTTAAAATTTATTTGAAGCAGCATATTTTGGGTAAAAGTTAAGTGATGCATGGACAAAGCAATTTTTTATTCTTAATTTAGTTATTAAAAAAAAATTAGTTATGTTTTTATTATGAAAGTTTCATTATTAAAATAAAAATTATTATTAACTGATTTCATTAAGTTTTAGAAGTGAGAAAAATATTTTTTAAAACAAGTTCCTTAATTGAAGTCTCCTTACATAAACCATAATGAAAGAAATAAGAAAAAATGCCAAAATTAATTAATAAAAAATTGAAGAAGAAAATACTAAAATAACCCAATGAAAGATATATGGAATCTCTATCCAGAAGAGAATCTAAAATTCTTACTTCAAAATGATGTAAATCAACATTAGAGCTATAATGTTTATTAAATTTAAATATAAACTAAATTATAAGAAGAATAAATCAATACCTGTAAGGGATGACAGCAATTGCCTTGCTTTTGGACAAGGCTAATCCATTACAAGAGTAGTGATTGCCTCGGAGGGAGCTCTGTTCTTTTGTTAACACCGGTTCCGAACCCTCCAAATTTAGTACATACATGGATCCAGAATAAGCCATGACTACCAGTTTAGTTGGAGAGTAATTACTTAGACCTTTCACACAAAGATATTTTTTAAAATGACTTTAAATGAAAAAAAAAAAAAAAGCACAAAATGACAAATATATTATAAATAGAAATAATTGGCTAAACTATATATTTGAAAAATGTTATGTGGACACCACACCAGTCCATTGTGCCTATAAACATATAAATCAGTGCCACAAAAAATTATATCAAATTAAATGTTGCATTAAGTATTATTACTAAATTTTTAATTATTATATATTACAGGACTATATATATATATATATATAAAATAGGTACAATTACAAAAGGAAGAGTCTCGATAAATGTAGCATGATTTTTATACTTCATGTAGGGAGCGGAGTAACTCATCAAATGCTTGGGGTTTTTAATCTTAAGTCAAACAGTTTAGGCACGAGAAACTATGTCTACACTGTTCATCTTTTAATTTAATATTGTATAATATTATATGGCAATTGTAACTGTATTTCTCCAAAAAATATACAGGCACAAATAAAAATAGGAGTCTCTTTTAGCTAACACAAAAAACTAAAATATCACACGCAAAAAATTAATATAACATATCCAAAAGGAACTTCGGGATGAGAAGTAATGGGGAACCATAAACAACTGTAATCAGCAATTTTTATTATAGTATTCACTACAACCTGCTTTCATAAAAACTTAAAGGAGCTTATAACAATTATTTATTTATTTATTTACTTAAAAAGATTATCTCATCCTGAGTTCCTATAATCAGTATATTTTCAATAACCCTATAGAGTGCTATGACCTCCTTTATTCATAATTATCCTAACTCTAGATATGATGTTAAAAGAAAGATAATACTTTGTTTTTTTATGATGAAATGTTTTATTTTACAAACCTGTAATCAATAGCTCTTGACTGTTGACAACATCGTATTTTTTTAGTTCTCCCGAGGAGCTGGTGTGGAAGATAATGATGAAGGGACCTTTGTTAACTGCCAGAAGCAGGCCGTCAGCAGAGCATTTAGCCAACAAACCCCCTGGATACACCTGTATGCTATCAACATCCTCCCAGATAACGTTGTTGCTAAGAATTTTAATGCCATCAGGAATGACAGCTATTGATAGAGTGACGATTCTTCCATCAATGTAGCACACTGTTAAAATATCTGTAAAACAGATGAATCACTTAGTAAATAATAATATTAATGAAGGAAATGGTTGTCCGTATATATCCTGGATAATGTACAAAATGGTCAGGAGAGGAGTCAAATAATAAACCAAATTTTTAGGCTATCATCGGGGCTGAGAAAGAACAAAATAACAATATCAACTGTGTTGTATCAAATACATCAAACAGTTAAAGGGATGGAATAGAATTGGAGAGGAAAATAATAAAATATAATCAACAATAGATTAAATTTTTAAATAATTGATGACAAATTAAAAAAAATAAGAAATAACAAGTGTGCAATGAAATCTATGAAGAGGATAAACCATAAAAATTCTAATAAAACATAATTGAAATATGTCATAAAATATAATAGTATTTTATCCAGCCTGTATAAATACTTACAATTGTTTTCCTCAATATATTGACAACAGAGAGCTGTAACAATAGTCTGAAACAAGCCTATAGATGGCAGGACATCCAACATCTGAACACAAACATCTTTTGTCTCCGGATCCTGATAAATCTTCCATGCCGTCAGAGTACCGTCCCATGTACCAGTCATCAAAAGGTACCAATTGCTTTCAATCACTGATCCCCAGGCAAAAGCTGAAATAATAATGATCCAAAAAATTATTGCAAATATATATTTATATACATAAATTTTTCCGGTTCTTGAGATTAAGTCAATAATTGTTTAAGTGAATCCCCAGGATCGGAAAAACTGATATTAAAAGTCAAGAAAAATATGTAACAATAAATACACATCTATTGAATTATACAGAGATTATGTTTTCAAACAAATTCAAAATGAATATTGTTGATAGCACATTTATTAATTCTGACCAATATTTAAACTTTTTAGAGTGAAACAAGTTTAAATTTCAAGAAAAATTTCATTTTAGACTCATTTAAAAATAAAAATGTTTATATGCATATTTATAAGTATTGGCTTAGGAAATTGCTTAGCCCATCCACTGGTCCTGAATATGGTGCAAACAATAACTGAGACACCCCTACTTACTAAGGTTGACTACTTTACACACCCAAGGACCGATTTCTTAGTCAGCCACCCTCAATAAGTAAGCAAGACAAGTGACTCTTAGGAGGAAACCCATCTGTGCGACTCATGAACTTTCTGCTGATTATCTATTCCTCTTAGATAAATTATGGAATTAATTAATTAAATTATTATCATGAAACCTCAATCTCAATGTACAGATGAAGCTGGAATATCTCCAGGTAAATGAGCCAGAAGCTGCATATCCTTACTGAACAACTGAAACTAGGATGCTGAAATAAAAGACAATCCCATGGAGGCTAGTAGCTAGAGGATGCCCAGCCTTGTTAACCAAATGCTCTGATTTTATATTAACATAAAAACGAATTAGTGCAAAATTATTATTACATAGAAGTATTTAAATGCTTCCAAACTGCTAGAAATTTGCAATAAGTACTGTTTATAATTTATAATTTCTATAACCTGTATTAAAGAAAATACAGATGAAGAAAATATTGTATCTAAGATACATTGTATAAAATCCATAAACTTAGGGGGAAAAAAGTTAAAATATTATTATTTGCATAAATAAATTATTATAAACATATAAATGGTATAAGAGTCCAAAAAATGTATCTCAAATAATAATAATAAAGTCTTTATTTATTCTGGGACAAGTCCCTTAAGAATAGCAATACAGATTTCTATACAGGGTATTATTATGTCTTAGAGTATAATGTGATTACATTTAATTAATTAATACAATCAAATTAACAAATGAGAAAGAATTGATGGGGGAAAAAAATTGCGAATTACCTCCAATGATAACATTTAAAGAATAAAAAAAACAGAGAACAAGAAATAAAAATAACATAGAAATAAGATAACAAAAACAAGAGAGAGAGAAACAATAGATAATTAGATACAGCTGTACGATAAAAATTGGAAGCAAAAGTAAACTGATTTCATTACATAAATACAATTTACAATCAAATTGGCTTATTGAGGAGGCCAAAGGACCACATCGCTCTTTAGTACCAAGGATGCATGGCATAAGCAATATAAACTCAATTGAGATGTTACAATACCAAGAGCTGTGTTGCCGGAAATATATATAACAAAAATCACATGATTTAATATAAGAAAAATTCATTTACTTAAACTTAAATTTGATTATATTCTAATAGTATTCTTTTAATAACATGACAACATTTTGAAGTACATAGCAGGTCTCCTCCAGGAGGCCGAAGTGATGACTATAGCAATCCCTTTGCACATACATCACTGGCCAAGGTTCAATAACCAACAAAGTGGATTCAAAATGTTGGATTATATTTAAGTGTTTAAAATCAGTTAATAGATGTGAGTCATCAATACATTTTTGTTATAAGAAAACTTGTTTTACCTGAAGGAAGTGGGGTAGCTCAGTGTTTAAACTCCTAAGTTGCTGCACTAAAAGTTGAAAGGCAGATAAATTGTTTAATTTGTTAACTGCCATAGTTGGACCCTGTGGAATCTGCAGCTCCTCTTGGGGCTCACCCAGCCTCTATAACAAGGGCACCCTTAATAGGGGAAAAACCGGGCCATTGAGCGTGATCTCGGACAAATCATATCCCTACACAACCATTCCCATAAAAGTGGTACTTCTCTACCATGTAATGAACCGTAGACGACTCTTCATGGGTTGTAGTCGCACAATTATTTTTTTTTTTTATCTGTACCTGAACTAAATTTACACTCACTATGATTAAAAATTCTTAATTATTAACTAATCATTATTGATTCCACTATTTTGTTAATATATTGAAATACTATAAACTGTTTCAAGCATGGTTAGATAGCAACAAATATTAACTTCACAAAAATGCACTTGATCGCTTTAACTAAATTAATTATTTAAAAAATCATTAAAATAATGATACAAAGCAGATACCTGATAGCTTTAACTTGTAAGCTCGTATCTTAAGCTCCTGTAATACTTCATTGGAATCGACAGGTGGTTCCTGCCATCGTGAAGAGCAGTAATCAAACCAGGCGAGTGAAAGAGAGGAGTCAGTTTGCCATTTCCCTCCAGAATTATAACATATCGATAGGGAGCCACTATCCGTGAGCATCGCAAGTAAGCACCTAAAAAAATTGAATAATTCAAATAAAATTCTTCAAAAATATGAAAATATTATAAACAGCGTAATTTCTAACATTATATAAATTGGTCAGGACTACACATATATCTTATATCACAGAATGCATAGATATAGTTTATAATAATATTTACATTATACAGATAACTTGAAATTATGGAATAGACATGGTGGAATCAATAAATATAAGATCCTTAATATTTGACATTCATTAAAGAAATTTCGAAAGAATATAAATAATAAACGACAATTTTCTTCCATTTTTAAAAGAAAACTAAATAAAAAAAGTTCAAGGTAAAATTTTTCATAGACCATGAATTACATAATTAAAAAATTGAATTTATTCTAAAACTATGAGATATCAATTTCAATACAATTTATAAAACTATTCAATTGCAGCAAGCAAGTTGAATTTTTTTTTAATTATGTAAAGAGGGTGAAGGAAAAGTCACAGTTAACCTCACTTACAACAATTTTTATTTTATTTTTTTCTCACCCATTTCACTATTTGCAAAAAATATATATAAATATTAATAAAAATACTGATTTACACTATACTCTTAAAAACAATGAGCACTAGTAAAAAATTATAAAGCAAATATAACATGACAAAGGCCATTTTAACATCTTGCTAATTTAAATATATAACATCCAAACTTGAAATAGTTTCTAAAAATGAAAATTGAAGGATTTTCTGCAAACCCCTGGACTTTGTTTGAAATGCCACTATTTTGTACGACTATTTACGTGGAAGTTAAATTTGTTTACTAAAAATACTGTTCTAAAATGCATGAACAATTAAAAACACTGATGAAAAATAATTTTATCACACAACTTAGAATTGATTATTATTTTTTTATATGTATACTAATATATGAAGAAATGACTCAATTCTATTTTGCAACCAACCCTACAATTAGCATTTTTGTTTCATTTTTCTACCTTAGCTTGTGCTTCATGACAACTGGTGACCAAGCGATCTGCTTCACGGATGGAGAGTAAGAGCTGTTCTTGAAGACCGGTGACAAAGTGATGTCCTGGACCAATTCATACATCTGATGTTGGTCGAAATCCTTGATTAGTTCATTGATGTCTATTCCACAGTTCTCTGTTGGGCACGCCTTTGAGCAGGGTATGAAGAATCTTTCAGTGTGCATTATCGGGTTCTTGCTCTTCCCAAATGATTGGAGTATCTGTTGAATAAATTATATTGATATACTCGAAATAGTTTCTAACCACAACATTTTTCCTTTTTTTTTGTAGTCCAATACAAAAAGTTATTAAAATTGTCATTGAATGTGAAAAACTCAAGAGGCAATTATTATTATTTTTAAGGATTTATAAACAGCGCAACAAGTATCACTGAGGCATATTAACAAATCAGTGGCCTATGTTTCATGAATTCATGCCTCCCACTAATTATTTAAAATAGTAAATTTACATTTGTATGGTCTTATTTTATGTCTAAAAACTTAGGCCTCTTAAAAAGAGTTTTTAAAGAGGCTGTTAGTTTATTGATCAAACAATTGTATATATAAAAAATCTGATATGGAAACCACACTAATTCATAATACACTTATTAAAATAGCAAATTATTTATTACATAAACATAGAAAACATACAAAAAAGAAAAAAAATTAATAAAAAAAGGTAAGACACTTAAGAAAAATATCTTAGCAAGATTCTTATGGCTAGGTAAAAAGCAGTTTAGAGTTCAAAGTAAAGTATCATTTCCTACCATAACTGAAATTTAATACAGTATTTTGATTTATATAAAACGGTAATATAATAAATTAAAAACAATTCATATTGATGCGGCGATGTTTGACTGTAGGTAACCTAAGTAATGTAGAAAGTAGCTAGGGTGGGGCAATAAACTATACTCCAATTAGCAAAACATTTATTGGGGGAAAAAAAATTGTTCCGGGTGTAGGTCAAAGAATTAATTCCTTAAAAAGTGAAAATTATTTATTAGAAACCAACATTTCGATCCACATTGTAGGTATTCTTCACGGTTTTAAGACCTTTAGGCCTTGTGACCTACATAAAAAAAACCCATTTATTATGTGCTCACAATAAATAAATTTTGCTATTTCGTGGACAATTCTATTAGTTATACCCTGAACCATTTTCTACATAACTTGAAAACAATTTGGTAATATTCAAATATATTTTAAGACCAAAATTTAAGCATGTTATTTCATTAACATAAAATTAATTTATAACAAATTTATAATTTGACTATATGCACCAAAAATATTTTGGTTAATATCTTTAAGTAAAGTATCTTTATCCTATTTAACCAAAATTAACCAAATCTAGTTTTTCCCTGAAAACCTAGTTTTTCAGTTACATTATTATATAATAAATACCAAATTTGAGAATTGTTTCATCTTTTTCTCCTTCAAAAACTTTATCATTAATAAATATTAAATTTCAGTTAAATGAAGTTAAAGAATGTCTCCCATCTAACATTCTCATGACATAACAAAAATTAAACTGCATTAATAATCCAAGGTGTTTAGGTTTACCTAGAAACTCAATTACAATGGAGTTAACTTTAATCACTTTTCTAACTTCAAGAGGTAAAAAATGTACCCATTGAAAGTTTCCATATTTTTTTATCATTTTTTTTCTAGCTTACAAATGATTTCATTGAGGAAGAAATGTTCCGGATTAAGGTAAAAATAAATTCTCACAAAGTCAGAAAATATTTATTGTATGGAAATCTGGGTTTAACCTACTAAGAAATTAGGTTTCCAATAAACCATTTCTTACTATTTGAAATTTATTTTGACCATCATCCTGGGTGCTTTCTCCTCGATGTAATTTATATGGTCAATAGTTCAATTTTTATCAAAAAAGTAGGGAAGGTAGAGAACATTTTCTTGAAAAATGGATATTCAACAGCTCCTCCAACAAATCCTAAAATATTTACTGGCTTTTCATTAAGTGTTCAACATCTTGAAAAGTAACAACCACTTGAAACATTATAAATACTTTTTGAAAGTACTAAATAAATTTGAAAAAAATGACATAACACAGCTCTTCATGTTTAATATTATAGTTTCTGAGTAATTGATTTTAAAAATAAAGTAATTTTTTCCCCAAAAATATAAGAAATAAACTTTTCTCAAACTGTTTTCTTAAAATAAAATACTTGATGTTGATAGAATGGTAATATGGTAAATGTGAATGGTTATAGAAATCTGTAGGGTTGATAGTTCAGGAATTGATTAAGATAGGTCTTTAACGAGTACCTGACATTGTCTTTTTTTTACCTCCCTTACTTACGATGGCATAACTAAGGATTTTTTACTCCCTTTAAAAAATCATGACCTCTTTTTAAGCTGCGTACCAGTGATCTTGGGTATAGAAGGTTGTTATGCTAACCATTACACCACACAGATAACTATTAAGTCTCTTGTAAGCTGTTGATTGAACATATGTGACCAGGAGATCAACCTTATACATAAAAAGGATGTATAAATGGACTCTCTGAATATGAAAAAAAAAACCTGACGATTGAGTGTGATCTCTTCTAAAACATATCCCTGCTCAGAAAAAAAAACAACCATTGGCATAGAGACAATGCCAATCCAAAGATTGAACCATGGGGTCCACACATAGAAAAAGTGCTTGCAGAGCTTTAGCCATTTTGTTTCCTCCATCTTCAATTAACTCTGGGAAAATTCCATCTCTGCCCACTACTTTGCCCAGCTTTAGTTTCTCCAGAGCTTTTTCTAAATCTTCTTCCCAGATCGTACCAAATCCAGCGACTTGATAGGTCTATAACTCATGTTCTGGAATTTTTCTGTGACTAGATAACAACGAAGAGTAGTATTGTCTCCATCTTTCCAAGATCTGTGAACATATGTCCGTTTTCATCTTTTATGATTCTTATCTCTTTGGTTGTTATCCTTTCAATACTTTTACTTTTTCCCCAACATTTCTTTATATTTTCCTTATAATCACTGCTTAGGCATTATCCAAAATCTTCCCATATCTTTTTCTTGGCCTTTTGCATAACCTCTTGGTATCTCTTCTCCTCCAAACATATTCTTCCTATTTCTTTGGTATATGGTTCATCAGATATGATTTTTATGGTTCTTTCTTTTTGTGGACTAATTCCTTGATTTCTGTGCAGCACACACCATTTAGTGCGCTTGTATCTGATGTAGGCCAGCGGCCAGGTACATGAAGATCGCAATAAATTGAAGAGAGCTTCATTTTTGATATGTTGTAAGGGCATGTCTGACTAGTGGAAACCCAAGTTTGCTACCGAAAAAAACGGATAGGAAAACTTTTGGTGGCCGAAAAACCTCGACATTTTCAGAGATATTTCAGTTTTTGGCCTTTATCTCCTAATCAGTTTTTTTTTTATATAAAACATTGATTAATTTTTAAAGTTTAAAGTAGATTAAATTTGTTATAATTTGAATCCAACCGCAGTTCTGTAGGTGTAATAGATTCTGAGTTACGCCCCTTTGAAAATTGGTATTTTTTTCCAAAAAGTCCAACTTTCTTGAGGAACACCCGCCTAAGGAATGATTATACGATAAAAGTAAAAGTAGTAAATATAATTAGCTTTAATTTAAGCACAGGCTAAGGCCTGTAGGTGTAACAGATTCTGAGTTACGTCTCTTCGAGAATTGGTCATTTTTTCACACCCACTTTCCCCGATTTTCATTTTTTTTAATTAACAAGAGAAGTATAACAACTACAGGTCTCGTTATGTGCTTAAATTAAAGCTAATTAAATTTACTACAACTCCATTCCACTTGAATTTCATCGTAAGATCACTTCTTCGGCCAGTATTCCTCACGAAAGTTGGCCAAAACTTAAAATTTGGACTTTTTAGAAAAAAATACCAATTTTCAAAGGGGCATAACTCAGAATCTGTTACACCTACAGGCCTTGGCCTCAGCTTAAATTAAATTTACTACCTTGACTTTTATTGTAGAATCACTTCTTCAGCTGGTTTCTCAAGAAAGTCGGCCGAAACTTAAAATTTGGACTTTTTTGGAAAAAAAGACCAATTTTCAAAGGGACGTGACTCAGATCTATTAAAGCTACAGAGCTATGGTTGGGCTCAAATTACAGCAAATTTAATCTACTTTAAAAGTGGATATTAATGCTTTTTCTAAGCATGCCTCATATTCCTGCCTTTTCTCAGTCATGTTTTTAGGCTTCGTGATTGAAGTATTGGCGACCAGTAAGTAAATGATTCATTTCTATTTCAGTACCTCCGATCACTTTAGTGCCAGAGAACTAGCAATTTAGAAGATCTGGCTGGTTCCCAACCGGGGAGGCTAACTCAAGATCATATATTTGTTCTCAGAAATGTTACAGAAAAGGCAAGGGATAGAAATCTAAGTCTGTATATTGTTTTCCTAGATCTGAAAGCTGCCTTCAACTCAGTACCTCATTATGAAATATAGAGATCATTGTAGTTCAAATGATTTAGGAATTACTGCATCGAACTTAGTGAATATACAATAAATAAATAAGAAAAATTAATTTGCTACTTTATATTTATTTACTGTTCTTTTGATGGTGATTATTTTTAAATCTTTTCTCTTCAGAATAAAAATATTTAAAAATAAAGTTGTTACATTTATATTAACTATAAAATTATATTTTATATTACAGTCATTCTTTTAAAAACAGTTTATATACAGGGAGGCTTTTCTCTACTTAAGTTAAACCCTAAACCCAATGTTTTGAAAGCAAAAGGTTCTCCAGAATTAAACAATGTCTGATTTATTCTGCACACTAGACACCTTGTAGATAGCTCATTTATTTCACAATCACCTTCAAATTAATATTTTTATAATAAGAAAAAATATATAAAAAGGAAATAAATAAAACAATTGATATAAAATTATTTTTATTTTATTTACAATGCATGGAAGATAACCTATAAATAAGCAATATTTACATCATTTATAATAAAACACTCAAAAATATTTTCAGTTATTATAATAAATATATCACAATAGAAATGGTCTCTCCCAAATGAGGGCGAAATAATTCTAAAAATCCATAACAACTTTTTAAAACTAAAAGTGCTTCATGAAAATTAATATACATAGTGATTTTAGTTTAGGTCTATACTTTTCATCTATTTTTTTAAAGGTAAAATGAATTCTCAGAAACTAAGTATCTACAGGAATTAAATTTTACTAAATGAAAAGTTAAAAAAAAACTTATTTAATTTTGAACTAATATATCAGTAAAACAAAACTCTATAGCATGAATTAATCCATTTACAGCTTAATAAAAAGGAAATCAAATTACACTTAAGAACTAATATTACTATTCTTATAAAACAAATGAAAAGAAATTTACTATATTATAAAAATCTATTTTAAAAAGCTTTACGTTTAAATTAAATCACATGATTAAAGTTTTATCATCAACCTTTCAGAATTTAATGGAGAAAATGAAACCTTTCATAATTGTCCTCCCTTCGCTCTTTCCAATAAAGTACAGCAATGATAAGCGAGATAAATAAACAAGTAGCAAGTAAAGCAACAAAGCTTTGAACGATAAGCTTGCTTGGTGTGACAAACAGCCTTGCGGTCCATTTTTCTGGATGATCCTTCGGCCTCGGGATAACAACCATTTGAGAATTAGGAATAATCTGGGGCCAATTCCTATTTTCACCTGATATTCCTACATTGAGGTTATCAATAAAATTAGGCGTCCTACCAAGACCAAAAAGAGTATAAGGTAAATGGAGGCAAAAATAAGCTGATTGCGGCAATTGAGCAGCAACCGCAGCCCTACTATATCCTTCCTGTGTTTTGGTTTCATACGAGATTTGAGGTCCAGGCAAATTAGTTCCATATGTTCTGTTCTTACGTCCTCCTAAAGGTCCTGGGATAACAGGTTGCTTTTTGTCTTTTATTCCAGTTATAACCATCACTTTAACAAAGTTGGCATCGTAGTCCAAGTTGTTTTTAAATGCAGAAACTCTAACATCCGGTTTGTCATGTACAAATATTATATCCAGAATACCGTCTTGCATAAAATCATAAAACACTCCCATGACAGTGTTGTTATTATATGGATCCAGAGCTTGCCAATTGACAATGAAAGTTCTTGAGAATTCATTACAACTACTTTTACATTCCACATTTTCCAGAAGGAAGGTTTTCCTTATGTTGCCGTGTTGCAGTGTCGCAAGGAGATCTGGAAAGCCATCCATGTTAAAATCACCACCATGGAGAGTAATCGCTTCAAGAAACATTTCTTTTGGTTGAGGCGGAACGAACCCCCAGACAACTGACTCTTGAAAAAAAGTAGGTTTCAAGTCTAGCCACTTTCCAGAAGAGTTGACATATATTGTGCTTTGTGAACAATCCTTGTTCTTACATACTGGGAGCAAATGGTTCATATTCCCTTTTAGTTCAATATCCAGAAATAATGATTGGCCAACATGGCCATTGGCAATGTCTGGTGGAAAAGCCTTATTGGTTTGGGGGTCGAATTCGAAATTTTTATGTTCCTTGTTCCAAACCCAAACCTCAAAACCATCCTCGGTAGTTACAACCAGATCTGCAGCATAGTCACCATTCATATCAAGAAATGCATGGGAGTGCGGAATTCGTAGATCAGGAAATTTCCTGTTTTGATCCATTAGCATTGGTATGCTAGTCGGGGCAGATTTATTCTTGAACACCCAGAACATTCTTTCATTCTGAGCACTGCCAAAGAGGTCTATAATCATGTCTTGATTGTAATCCATAGCTAGAGGTTGTCCATTGAGTTTGAAAAGCTCTTTTTTCTGAGAACAGTCTAATGTCTCTCCACCATTACCCCATAAAATGAAAACTGAACTTTGTGTTTCCCCTTCATGAAGTGTTACCAAAACATCCATCAAAGCATCTCCATCGAAATCACCAGGAACTATACTTGTAACTTTTAAATCAAACTGGCACCTCAAGTTCTTACTTGCCCTGAGAAATGGCTCTACATCTGCACCAAGGAGGATTTCAATACTTTTGCGGTGTTTATCAATCACAAACAGATCGGGATATTCGTCGGAGTTAAAGTCTCCAAAAGCAGCAGGAAACACATGAGTTCTGTCGCCAAAAACAGCACTAGTCATATTCCCACATTCTGCTATCCCCAAAAGCATCATTATGATTACAACTTGCATTATGGTAATAGATCGCCTTGTCCAGCCTCCACCCTGCCGAAATAAGCAATAAGATTAGTTTCTTAAAACTTAAAAATATAGGTATTTTAAAAAATACAAACTTATTTAGTCTACGCAGATACAATAAGAAAAAATAATAATTAACAACAAATGTGACACTTATGACGGCAAGGTGGGGAAATATGATATACTGAAACCTTTTTTAAAGGACACCACTCTCCTACTAGTTCAATTACTATTAATTTCAATTATAATAATTGACTATTTTTAAAAACAATGTCAGATGTAGGGTGCCACAGCCTTTATAACTTTCTTCAAAATTCAGTAATATTCGTACACCTTAATTCAAAATCCATTCTATCTTCATAGCTGAAATCACTATCTAGAAAATTTTACAACTATGGCAGACATCAAGGGTCTCATTAACCAACATTCCGTTTTTTTTACAGATAGTAGATGATGCTCATGTCTAATACTGAAGCAGGCATTTTATATTACTCCAACCAACAAATATTTCAATATATAGATTAATAACTGTTGAGGATAAAAGGAAAGTTAAATAAGTTGATCAAGCAAATTTTAAAAATTATAGAAAATCCTGAAATAAAAATTATTGTTTCTAGATCAACGGCTGTTTAAAGAGGTAATTCATTTAGGATCAAACTCAATTGTCAGTCAGTATATTATCCATCAATAATAGTAGCCACTTAATAGAGTCTAGATGTGTCCAAGGAGTAGTACCCGATAGTCTATAAACAATTTTAATAGAAAGAACAGGATTACAGTTCCGGTTTTCTCACTAGAAATTAGAAATTCACCAAAAATATTGTTTTCTTTTTCATTAATAAATAACCCCCTAATAGATAGGTTTGGAGATTGACTACCGCCATCTCCTATCAGCATTCCATATACCGTGTCATTCTTTATTAGTAAAACTTTTTTTAAATCAAAGCAATTCTTTATTAGTAAAACTTATTTTAAATCAAAACAATGTTTATAAATCATTTCTACTTTCCATAATTAATTTCCGATCCTCAATGGTAAAAAATTGGAAGAGGGGAAAAAAATAACACAGTCAAAAACTGAAATGTATAAATTAATTTAGCACTTTTAATAATAAGACAGAAGGATCAAATATGGTTTTACATCATCTATAGTAATAAGAAAATGTATGAACTACTTACCAAAACTCATCGCAAAGGCCAAACTATTGTTTAATTAATCCTGAGCCATAAGGTAAATATGATATAACAAGGTTATATAAATATAAAAAATATGAAATCAAAAATAGCTAATTATATAATATTATTGACAGTGCTTAATATCTCTATACATTGATGTTATTCATGATTCTCACTAACTTAGAAAAAAAAAGAAGGATAACAAAATTAAAACACTTTAAGAATAAAAAATAATAATATTAAAAACCATTTTAGTTTCTCACCGTTATATATGCTCCTTTCTCTGTAGCTAAAGCAATACAATCATCATCAGACCATTGAACTGAAAATGGTATATGAGCAGGATAACTACATTTGGAACACTGAAAATCTTGAAAATTCATTCTAAAATTTAAATCAACTGGTAACAGACATATAATCAAGTATACTAATATCTTTTGATAGTAACAACGCGGTTATCTAATAAAACACTGAATATTTCAATCTACATTTCTCTAAAAAATCAAGTGACAAAACATCATTCCAAATAAGATATGTCAGATCAGTACAAAGAGGATACAACCACAATGCCAACGAAGTTCAGATTTTTACTACACATCAACAAATAGGTGACTCAATTGTTTGAAGTAAGTAAATACATTTTAAAATAAGTTAGCTAGAGGAAAATTATATTGTTATGCAAACAACAAATAAGCATCTATATATTTTAAACAATTTCACGTAATAAAATTTTATATAATTATAAAAAACTACATAAAAATAAATAAAATCTTTTAAAAAATAAGAACAACATAGACTGTATTATATATTGAACAACAGTAGAGTGAATAAGTTTTATATTTAAAAAAAAACATTGGAATGAATGAAGGGTACAACTCAAAAATCAATTAAATGTTTCTACTCGTTTGTAATGAAACCCTTTCAAGTCTATAAATTTTGTTAGACTATCATGCAGGTTTCAATAGACCCTATGTTGAATTATAATTTATTTGTAAATATACTTTTTAAAGTGAAAACGTCTTTAGCCGCGTTTAGATTTTTGGTAGGGGTAAACTTGTGGGTTCGAAAAAATCACCTAGATGCTCTCTCTCTATATATATCTCTCACGCTCTCTCTCTCTCTCTCTCTCTCTCTCTCTCTCTCTCTCTCTCTCTCTCTCTCTCTCTCTCTCTCTCTCTCTCTCTCTCTCTCTCTCTCTCTCTCTCTCTCTCTCTCTCTCTCTCTCTCTCTCTCTCTCTCTCTCTCTCTCTCACTCTCTCTCTCACTCTCTCTCACTCTCTCTCACTCTCTCTCTCTCTCTCTCTCTCTCTCTCTCTCTCTCTCTCTCTCTCTCTCTCATATTTATCAGAGTTATAAGATTATATAGAGCTAGTGTATAAACATGTAAAAGAAGAGGGGAGGTCAAGGAAGTTACATTTCCGACAACACGGAAGATATTTCACAACCCAGGGGTTAGGAGCCCAGAAGTATACACTTATGATCCGTAGACTGATGAATATAAACACTCGAGATCAAAAGCAAACGTACCATTTCTATTTCTTACGTATCTTCTATTTCATGAAATATCAAATACCCTCGAGTCAGATTAGTCATCTAACCAACACTTATGTTTGGTTCGGTTCGGTGCGTATTCGATTCGTTTTCGGTAGCCGCCGGATAAGTGTAACGGCGATACGGTTTGTGTTTGGTACCAATTAGAAACCTGATATAATCGAAAGCCCCCGCGACACGAATCGGATTCGTTCGGGTTCTATTCGGTGTCTATTTTGGTCCAAAGTTCACAAAAACAATTGGCCGTTCAGACATATACGGTTTAGTTTCGGTTCGTTTACATTTTCGGCAAGCGAAAATATTATTTCATTTTCAGTTTCTCGTTTTAAATTGTGTAGTTTGATGAAAAATGAGTGATTCACTTGATGTTGATATTGATCGTCTGATTTCTTCAGTTTAATCACGTGCAGTGCTGTGGGACAAAAATAGTGAAAAATACAAACATAAACTTAAGATGCTGGAAGCGTGGAAAGCTGTTTGTACTGAAATCATAAACGGCTACGAAGATTTTGACGACTCCAAAAAAAAATTATATCGATACGTACGAACTGTTAAACTACATTTTGATATATTAGGACCAGACACAAGAGACACTATAGTATGAAACTTAAGCTATATTTTAGATTATCTACAAAAAACGTGACATAGAATAATATAACATAACCTAGGAGGTTACACACACACTATATCTACGGTTTGAGGGGATGGTTGTCATGGATACACAAATCGATTATCCAACACCCTCCTTATTTGTGGAGTCCTTGGCACTTGATACACTCTTTGAACTTATCCACATCAAGCGCCTTAGTCAAGGAGTCGGCGACCATGTTCTTGGTTGGTATGTACGTGAAGGCCAGAAGCTTCTCCTGCACCTTTTCTCTCATAAAATGGTGCCGTACGTCAATATGCTTGGTCCTTGACTGACAAGCACCATTCAGTGCCAGATTCCTTGCTCCCTGGTTGTCGCAGAAGATCTGAGTAGGATTCTTTGAAGGCTGTTCAATCTCTTCAGAGAGGCCCCTTAACCATAAAGCTTCCTGTGCTGCAGAAGACATTGACATGTATTCAGCCTCTGTTGTTGAGAGAGCTACAGTGGGCTGTCGTTTAGTGCACCAGGATATCGGGGCGCCACACTTGATAAACAAATAACCTGTCACTGATCTTCTTTCATCTGGGTCACTAGCCCAATCGGCATCACAGTATCCATGAATGGGTCCAACATTTGATCCATCAAATTTTAGCTTGTATGAGGAAGTTCCACGGAGGTATCTCAATACCCGTTTCACACCTGCCCAGTGCAACACGCCTGGATTGTTATTGAATCTGCTCAGGCTACTAACAGCAAACGCTATATCTGGTCTTGAGACTTGGGCTGCGAACAAGAGGCTGCCAATAGCTTCTTGATAAGGAATTTTTCTCATATTTTCCCTTTCTATTTCTGTTTGCGGCTCCTGAGTTTTAGAAAACTTCTCACCGTTGGACATTGGAGTTGATACTGGATTTGCTTCATCCATCTTAAACCGTTTGAGAATCTGCTCAATATAATTTTGTTGGCTAAGCCAAATTTTCTTTGATTGACGATCACGGGTTAGCTCAAGGCCTAAAAATGAATTGGCCTCACCAAGGTCAGTCATCTTGAATGATCTTGAAAGTTGCAATTTGACCTGATTTTTCAATTTTTTATTGTTTGAAAAAATCAACAGGTCATCTACCCAGACAGCCACTATTATCATACACTTTTCTGTTATTTTGAAATAAACACAAGAGTCAAATTTTGACTGTGTCAAGCCAAATTCCTGCAAAACTCCATCCAATTTTTTATTCCATATTCGGCTAGCTTGCTTGAGTCCGTACAAGCTCTTTCGAAGTCGACATACTCTTGAAGTTCCATCGCTGAAACCAGGTGGCTGAGACATGTAAATTTCCTCTTCCAGATCTCCCTGAAGAAATGCGGATATGGCGTCCATCTGATCAATATCTAGATTGAACTCTGCAGCCAGCGATATAAGGTATCTGATGGAACTGTACCTTACAACTGGTGAGAACGTTTCTTCATAATCCACACCCGAACTCTCAATGCCCATAATCATGGGTTCGAAACGGCTTGGTAATCCAGCGAGAAGAATCGTTCCGACCCATTCATCACTCACACTTAGACCAATAGAGGTTAATTTATGTGCAGTGGTAATAATCCGGTTCACGTATTCTTCTACCGAACTACAGTCTTCTAATTTCGTAGTTACAAGAATACGGAGAAGACCAACTCGTCTCGTCAATCCGTCGTCCTGAAAAGCTTTAATTAGATTTTCCCATGCTTCTTTGGCAGTGGTTGTGTGTTGAATGTGAACATAATTCACCGGTTCAACTAATAGAATCAACTTAGATCGGCATTTCGTGTCTTTTTTCTTGTCGGGATCAGTTTCAGTTATACATTCCCACAGCTCCAAATCTTCCAGATAGGCCTGCACTGCGAATTTCCATGTGTCAAAATTTTCACGTCCTTTTAGACGTTCGATCGGCAACTGACACTGAGACATAACGGATACACGAAACGAAAACACTGATTTTCACTAAAATGATTTTTCACAAACAAAAACAAAATTTACTAACTTCAGGACTGGGCCCATAACCTGTTAAACTACATTTTGATATATTAGGACCAGACACAAGAGACACTATAGTATGAAACTTAAGCTATATTTTAGATTATCTACAAAAAACGTGACATAGAATAATATAACATAACCTAGGAGGTTACACACACACTATATCTACGGTTTGAGGGGATGGTTGTCATGGATACACAAATCGATTATCCAACACGAACTACCCATCAGTTTACTTTTTGACTGAATGTGTTCCTGTCCAGTGCTTCTCTAGGTCCTGTTTGACTTGCTGGGTCGACGGTATACTCTTCAGTTTTCCTGCATAAGTCATGATCTTGTGTGTAAGCCTTGTTGGTGGGAGTCTTAGAACGTGTCCATAAAATTTCAATCTTCGTTTTCTGATGTGTGCCGCAAGATTAGATACTTTCTCCGTTATTTTACAAGATTTTAGTCTGTATCCTTCTTCTGTTCTTTCTGGGCCAAGAATTTTTCTCAGGATCTTTCGTTCTTCCTTTGTTTTCCATGCCACCTTTCCGGTGTCAGAGTTTCACTCGCATACAGAGCTTCTTGTTTGATCACCGTGTTGTAATGTCTGATCTTTGTGTGTGCGGACATGCACTTTTTGTTGTAGATGTCGCCTGTTCTCCCATACGCTCTCTTCAGCATCTGTATTCGAACTCTCTGTGCTTCCTTTTCTAGCCCTGTTGGTTCAAGAATTTCACCGAGGTATTTGAAATATGGAACCCCTTTGATTTTTCCATATTTGGTATTTAAATTCTGAACGTCGAATCCAGTATAGATGAACTCTGTTTTCTCGAACGAGATTTTTAGGCCCACTTTGCCAGAACATTCCTTGAGGACTTCTATCTGTTTGATAGCAGTAGTTTGGGCTTCCAGTGGTTTTGGTTTTTCAGTTCTTTTTCCCATTGTTTGATTTCTGGATTCTTTTTGTATCAAATTTTTGGAGGTGTTTTCTTGTGTGATGGATTCTCTTCGGGGTAAATTTCACTTTGATGCGCACAAGATAATGGTCTGTAATTTTTATTTTGAAGAGAAAAGATTTGTCTTGGCCGGGGTTATTTTAAGTTCGAATCCCGGCCAAGACAAATCTTTTCTCTTCAAAATAAAAATATTTAATATTCATCATCATAAGAACAATAAATAAAAAATAATTGTAATTTCAATTAATTTGATCTGATCATCAAATTACTGTCCTGTCTCTCACGCAAAGCGTCAAGTAGCGACAACTATTAAGGTCATGGGGACCAACATCGATTGAGGAAAAAAGTTAAGATCCGTATCCTCGTATCTTGACACCAAATATCCGTACCAGCGGATATAGTTCGTTAACTATCTGGCACATCACTAGTTGTAACAAAGAAACGGTGTTCAGTACATACGGCGGTGAATCAATAACGTTGTAAAAATAGTTATTTCTACTGGAATAGTTCGTTTGTGAACTAAAAAAAACCTTAATCTAACCCTGAACATCTCATTACCGATTGACTAAATTTGAATGAAAACCGCTCAGCGTCAACAAACCAATTTGGTTCAGGAACGTTTTTGGTGTTATTGTTTATAATGCCCTCTTGGAATCAAATCCAATCTCAATTAAGGAATCCTAGTAATCCTGTTGTGTTCATGGATATTAGTGTCGGAGCGACGGTAATTATATTAAAATTAAATTTAATATTGCAGAAATTAACTGTTTATGATATGGTTTATTTATCTCTATTTTTTTTTATTAATAGGAAATTGGGCGTATGATATTAGAGCTATTTTCTGATGTTGTACCTAAAACAAGTGAAAATTTTAGACAATTATGTACTGGAGAATATAAGAAAGATGGTGTTCCATTAGGTTTTAAAGGGAGCACATTTCATAGGGTTATCAAGGATTTCATGATCCAAGGAGGTGATTTTGTCAATGTAGGGTAGTATATAAAAATATGTTCATTAGACACTTATAAGTGATTATAAAATTATTTGCGATTTTGTTCATTGATCTGATAATCTATGTTTTTAGGGTGATGGAACAGGTGTGATGAGCATTTATGGAGGAGTCAGTTTTTCAGATGAGAATTTTATTTTAAAGCATGATTCACCAGGGTTGTTATCTATGGTATATTTTAAAAAACAGATATACTCTATGATAGTGGATGACTGTTTAGAATTATATTTCATTTATCTTTAAAGTCTAGAGTATAAATATCCTATTTTTTTTATAATGTACATTTCCTATTTAAACTCTAGAATGTTTGGGATTATAATAAAGAATGGGTCATCATCGTAAAAATTGTTTGTTCAATGCTAAAACATTTTTAGATAGAATGTATTTTTATTTCATTTTATAAGAAACTATTCAAGTAAACATTCAGTAAAATACAAAACAACAAAATTGCTTTACTACAACCCAAGAAAGGGCTTAGATCTAGCACATGGTAGAGACTATACAATTTACAAGCCAACAAATGTGCAGGGAAGTTATTTGATTGAGATCACACCCTAATGACTTCCTCCTTATCTCCCTCCTGTCTAACCTCTCAAAACCATTCGAACGCCTAGTTCAAAATGAAATTTCAAATTTTCCAGAATAACGTTCCCTCATTAACCCTCTCCAATCTGGGTTTCAACCAGGTTACTCAATTCAATCCGCTCTCCTAAAAATAACCCATGATATCGATGCCGTATTGAACAACAAAATTAACAATGCTGATTTTTCCAACGCCTTTGACACAGCAGACCACAATATCCTCCTCGCTACGTAACGTGATAAGCTAACCAACAGTGCTCTGGGGACTTTCCTCTCAGATCGCTCCCAATATGTTGGTCCCAGAACCCTTCCTCTTTCCGGTGGTGTCCCACAGTGTTTATCACTATCTCTCACCCTATTCGCCATTTACATAAACAACCTTCTACCTCTTAACCAACACCCTCAGTACCATATCTATGTTGATGATTTGAATCGATAGTAATAGGGTCAAGCTTCATCCTTAAAATTATAACTCATAAACAAATCCTTTTAAGTAATAATTCTATCTAACCGTCAAAAACCTGGGAATTATTTTTGACCAAACCATCTCCCTGAAATCTTCTGTTGTACCTTCTCCACCATAAAGCGTCTGAATTGCCTTCATTACTTGTTCTTATTTGAAACCCATAGATTTCTAGTTACTTCCTTAATTTTACCTCATTTGGACTACTGCTGCACAGTGTACGGGGGTGTCTCTGGAGATTTTGATGTCAAACTAATGCGGTTGATCAATTACTTTGTTTATTTCATCCCAACTCTCTGTCAACTGATTTTATGAAGAGTTAAAGTGGCTTTACTATTTCTACCGCCGTAAGTACTTCTTAACATCCTGATTTTAGCAAGTTATCCAATCCAGTCGACCATGATACATTTTCGATCTCCTCCAATTCAAAATCTCAGTCCACTCCCGTAACAACTTTTCTGGGGTCTCAGATCTATATACAGTATCCCACCGAACAGCATCTTTTGACAGAGCTTTCCTTATCCGATTCTCGTCCCTTTGGAACGCTATACCTTCTTCCATCCATCGTTCCAATTATCTTCCAGCCTTCAAATCCTGTATATTCAATCACCTCCTATCCTTACAATTCTTAAAAAAATTGGAAATAGTATGATCAGTCTTGAAATTTATTTTTTTATTTGAAGGATGTATAAAGTGTTTTAATTTACTTTTCCCCCTCTAATTTGGCTTTTGACACATCCAGTTACATCTTTTTAAAAATAAGTTATAGTCAGTATTGTTTGAATTTTAAAAAAATAATTTTTAGTTGTTTTGTTTTTCATAAAATTTGTATACATGTAACTATTAATTGTTTTCTCTCTATATAATTATTGTTATCTTATATCTATTTATTTATTTATTTTAATCTGTTTAAAAAAAAAATTATTGAAGCTAACTCACAATTTATTTTCATTTATTAATTAATCATAAGTAGATCCAACTCTAAGACAATATAGTTTATATATTATTATTTGTATTGTTATACTAAAGAGACTTGTCCCAGAATAAATGAAGATTTATTATTAATGGCGGTGTCTTTAGATCTGATGGATGAAGTTTAAAATAAGAAATTATTTGGCTTCAAGATGATTTGAACAGGGTATTGAGGAATAAAGATGAACCGTGTGTCAGCGTATTTGAAAGCAAGATCCTCAAAAAAATAAGGGATGAGGGGGTGGAGAATCCGGCATAATTATGAACTATACTCTCTATAAGGAAATATCTATCGTCAGGTTTATAAAGATAAACCGATTAGGATGGGCTGGGCATATAGAGAGGATGGATGAAAGTGAGATGCCACGAAGACTTTGTAGTACAAGCTCCATGGTTTTCGTAAGATTGGAAGGCCAATAATCTAGATGGAGAGTTTAGGTGGAATGTCTCAGCTATAGGTGTGCCTAATTGGAGGGAAAGGGAACAAGACAGGGATTGATGGAAGAATCTTTTGGAGGAGGCCAAGGCTCAGGATGAGCTATAGTGCTGAATAAGTAGTTGTAGTCTTCTCGAAAGGAGCTCCTTATGTCCTCAGCTTAATTTATGATTCCAAGATTTAATTTAACGAATCCTTTCTGTCAAAATTAAACAAAGCCAATGAATAACTTATCAAGACTTGTTTACCTAATCATATATGAATTTCAGGAATCACTTATACCTTTGCAGAAAATCATAATTGAATGTTCATACATTAAATAGGTTTTTCCTTTTTTTTACCCTTTCTATTGAAGCTTATTTTTTTTTTCCAGGCAAATAGTGGCAAAGACACTAATGGATGCCAGTTCTTTATTACATGTGCCAAATGCAATTTCTTAGATGGAAAACATGTAGTTTTTGGAAGAGTAATCGATGGTCTTTTAGTAATGAGGAAAATTGAAAATGTTCCAACAGGTCCCAATAACAAACCAAAAATACCAGTATTAATATCACAGTGTGGACAAATGTAATGATTTTTATTTTAGTAATATGAAAGAATGTTGGTTATCCCAGATGACTGGTTTTGTAAAAAAAATAATTATCATTTAATCCTTCCTATACTGTATTATTATTTTTAAAAATTGAAAAACAGTTTTTTCAACAGTGTTGTGTATGGTGTAATAAATTATAGAATTGTTTCTGATGACAAGGAGCGAAGGGAATCTGTAAAATAAATGAATTTGTCACTTTTAAATATTTTTATTTATTATCCCAAATTAAAAGTTAATATAATAAAAAAAATATTTAGTTTGTTAACTTATATCACAGTTAACCTGTATCATTAAAGTAATACTGCAATAGAGCTTTATTACTGTTTTTATGTAATTACTTACAAGCCATTACATAGTACAACAGATACAGTCCAAAATTTATTTACATTGATGGTACTGAAAAGTAGCTTTCCTATTAAGATCTAAATTAACAACGACATATAAAATAGATACAAAAATAATATTTATCTTTTAAGGAAGACATATAAATATGGATATTTGCCTGGTATCATTTCTAACAATATCTCATTGAAATAAGTTATTAAAATTTTCTTCTTTTTTTTTTTTAATCAATATAATTAATATTTACAAAATGAGTAATTATCTTATAAATGATAATATATTTTTACTTTTTTTTTTTAATGTATTAGCTTACATGTTTACAAAAAGTCATATAAATAAATCATTTGACCAAATGAGTGAGAGCTTGTTTACCAGTGAGAAGCAGAGAAATAAGCTAGCTATTTTAGCTAAGTTTGCATATATGCTATTCACCCAATATCCTCCTCTTGTAACAAAAATTAAAGTTTATAAATGCACTTAATACTATTTATTCAACTTGTAAAATTTATTGTAAAGTAAGGGAAGGTATTTCGAACAAAACTAAAAAAAAATAAAAGAAGAAAAATCCAATTCAAGTAATTTAATTTTTAAAATCAAGTACTTTCTTCTTTTCTATACTAGAAATTAATACTAATTATTACATCCCATTGAAAAAATCAAAAGAAAAATTATTTTGAAAATAGGAGACTATTTAAATTAAATTTACTTGGTTATAGAATCACCATGGTATATGAAAGATGGGCTTTTGAACTTATCGCCCTGCCCTGGCAGTGTTAAGTTATAAGGATACCGTATTGATTAGTCGCTTTATAATTTATTTAAGTATAATATATATATACACATATACATATATGTTTAAAAACTTCATAAACGTGGGAGTTTCTACACAGTCTACACAAAAATTGACGTAGTTAAATAGTTTATAACTTAAAAACAAGTATATACAAAAATTATAAAGCAGAGAAATAAAAGATGTAGAGTTCAAATATAAATATATCAAAATAATATGCTCAATATTATTTTTAATTAAGAGAACATCAACAAAATATATCCAAAACCTGTAGATGTACAAATAAAATATGTGTGAAATTTTACTAATTTATTTATTTTTTATTATTCCCAGAAGTTTAAATCCTGTAATGTCGTTTGTTTCTTTATGACTTAAAAAGTATTTGAAAAAAAAAAAAAATTAAATATGTATTTACTGTTATTATAATGATAATTAAACCAAATAAATAATTAATTTCAAACATAACTCAGTTTTCATTTTGCCAGACAATATTTGAAGCCCCATTATAATTAAGTTTGGATAGTCAAAAGAGGAACAATCGCACCTTTAATTTCAATTTTCTTAAGTCTGGACCATCATCATTTCTTGAAGATCCTTATCCAAATAGCTTCAGAAATTTTGAGGTTTATTAACTACTAATTTTCAAGTTATTCAGACATTTTACCTCAGACTTTTGATTGGGTTTGAGCAAAGATGAACCAGAGGAAGAACCCAAAGTAATTTAGAGACTATAGTTTTAATATAACTTGCTCAGTGCTAATGGAAAATCAATAATTTTTATTTTAACATTTAACTTTGGTTATAAAGTATTTAATCTACAGTGTTAGTTGTCCATAGCAACTGCATATGGGAGGAAGATAGGTAAATATAACTTATGGTTTACCATGGTATTTCTATTTGACAAGTAGTTATAAATATTACCATTAAGCACTTGAAAGATAAAATATGACTACAATACACATTTTCAGAAAATTACGTTTCTTAATTTGAATTAAGATTATTAAAAAAATTACAATGTGTTGTTTACATCAAATCAATTGAGACCAATAATATTGGGAAAACAACAAAGATAACAATAAAATCCAAAGACTATCAAACTACATATAACTCATCAGAAATCAATAAAAAAATCATAAGTTAATTGTCATTATCTTTACAAGAATGAATGCATAATGTATATAACAGTTCATCAATTGAATCTTCATTGTACAATTTCCCTTAGTATTACTTCATACCTTCCCTCTTGAGACAACAAAAAGCAACAGCATTTCATTTCATCTTAATACCGTTTAAAAATTATAACTTGATGATAAAGCAAGGAACAAAAGAGATGTTAGGCTCTAGGGCGGGTACTCTTTACGTCAAATAATTTTCTGACGAAATATACTTGCACAATCGTTGCTCCACAAATTACAATAATCTGTATAGCAGACCAGCGGAAGACATAGGTGTTGTTGTCCACGAGGAGATTATAATGACGCCCCTCCATACCTCGCATATGATTCTGGTATTGAAGCATGTCATTTATGTTTCTTTCAACATTCTGGATGGACGTCTGTAACATGTAAAAAGTAATCATAATTAATTACTTTTGTATAGAATCTCTTATATATTTTTAAAATAAATGCTGTAGTAAATCAATAAATATTTCCTTTTCATTAATTGATAAATAGTTCACACATTTCATTAAAATTCTAATAATGGTTTTTCTCCCCTTCTTCAGAATGAAATAATTCTTAGTAAGGAAGGAAATAGTTGGGGGTGCAGTAAAATTAAACGCTAAATGAGTGGGTACTTATTTTACTTTGTGCCGAGGTTTCGACCCACTTTGTGGGTCATCTTCAGGGCTAAGAAAGAAAAACAGACAAAACTATAAAAATACATTGCAGTACCAAGTAAATGATAATATAAAAAAATATATGTAGAGAGTAATAGAAATTTAGAAGAAAAAAGTGAGGGATATATATGAATAAAAATGTTACAGGGTAAATGTACAGAAAGGTGGTGATGTAAAAATTTACAAAGATAAAAGAAGGAAGTAAACAGAAAGTTTATAAAAAGAAAAAGTATAATCTTTCTGTTTACTTCCTTCTTTTATCTTTGTAAATTTTTACATCACCACCTTTCTGTACATTTACTCTGTAACATTTTTATTCATATAAATCCCTCACTTTTTTGTTCTAAATTTCTATTACTCTACATATATTTTTTTATATTATCATTTACTTGGTACTGCACTATATTTTTATAGTTTAGTCTGTTTTTCTTTCTTAGCCCTGAAGATGACCCACAAAGTGGGTCGAAACGTCGGCACAAAATAAAATAAGTACCTACTTATTTAGTGTTTGATTTTACTGCAACCCCAACTATTTCCTTCCTTACTCAGATCTTCCAGTCAACTATCTCCTCGCTTCTCAGAAATAATTATTATATTCAATTTGTTTACATATTAAAATTCTGGAATTTGTTTGCCAATTACATATTGTATGTTGTTTTTATAACTTCACCTATAGCATTAACAAAATTTTCATGACTAAGAAATTAAGATGTAACACTGGATGGAAGTTTTTACTGAATTTTACCACATAGACACTAGAAGGATTCATTTTAAATGTATACAAATCTGGAAGTTTTTATTTATTTCTCCAAAAATGATTATTTATTACTTCAGTCTGTATAAATGAAATAAAACAATTTAAAAAAATATATATATAAAAATAATAAAACTTTGAAAAAGAGAAAATATTCCTGGGTCCCTGAGGTTTTACTATTTAATTAACATATTTTAAGTATAGGGTATTCATCTCTCTCAAGCCTGGCTATTAGTATGTATCAATAATATAAAATTATATGTTATTACATATGAGGCGTGGGAATGCAAAAAGGGATAAATCTATATTTTATCATAATTGATTTTTTCAATGTTTTCTCACAAATTTAGCATCCTCTAAGGTTCACCATTCAAAATATGGTAAATCCAATATAATTTTTCTAAAAATAACTGTCTCAAATAAATAATCACCTGAATTTGGCATACTTTTTGTTTCCTGAAAAATTTTCAAATTTGGATTTACCTCCTTTTGCATCTCCACGCCTCATATAATGATTATATTATATGAATCTTAATCATATATTATAATTATAATATTTAATAATTTTTACTGACCGTGAAGTTCTCAACACTGAGATTCATTTCCTCTAGTTCTTTTGCATATAAATCCCATTGGTCATATCTAAGAAAAAAAATGAATATTAATTGCAAGAAATTATATTTTTAACAGTAATTTTGCTTTAATTTTTTAAATATCAGATGTAAATAACTGTTTTTAATTATTTTTTTGACCAGTTACAAATGTTTTCCATTATCATCAATTAGGTATACTGTAAAATTTCTTTTTACTATAACTAAATATAATTAGATTATATTCTGGTATACTTGTTCCAACTTTCATCAGTTTATTTTTCACATTCTTACTAGGCTATTACAATTAATCATGAGTGAATCTAGTGATGAGTTTGTGGTAAATATCTATCAAGAAATTAACATAGAGAATAGTACAGTCAACAAAGGGACAGGCTTCAATGATAACTCATGGGCTTTGAATGAATGACTTTTCCTGTGGTGTTTTTAAATAATGTTCAATATGATCGGGAGTTAGAAAAATTATTAATATTCTTAAAAAAATTTTGTCTCTGAGTATTTTTTTTCTTTTTCTCCCTACTATTCTCTTCTTTAATATTTAAACAAAGATAAAACTGATAATTTTTTCTATTAATAACTCACCTGATAACAGTCATGTACAGATTTACAAGTTTATCAGCAAATCGAGAAAACTGGTTGTCCACACAAACACGATAATACCCACCGGTTGACTGCTGATCCTGGTAGTCCGCGTTAGCACGCCATTGGTATGGTAAAACAACCTCACCATTGGGGTGATGAACAGCAAAACCAGCCATACCATCACCACCTCTCAGTACCTTAACAAAAATATATTTATTTAATAGAGAAACAAATTGGATTACATATAATCAATCCTACAAAATACACGAGAGTGCAAAATCCTGAGTGGGTCAACGGGAGCAGCTGGAATAATATCCATCCAAAAATCTACTATGCTTGAACAAAATCAAATGATACCAACTCAACTTGAGTAGGGAAAACTAAGTGTGGAACACTGAACAACAAGGTTTTGGAGAGAACTAGAATGATCCATTATTGTTGGTCACAAAACAGTAAATTTTTAACGTTTATGATATTGATTGAACATATTTTAAAGAAGAGTGATGGAATAATAATTTTATTTATTTTTTAATATTAATTAAAAGGATTAAATTTCTGATACTCATAAAATACACACTATTGGAATTTTAAGATTAAAGAGATTTTAAGATATAGAGAAGTTTAAGATTAAATTATAGGGAGAACAAGAAAAAAATTTCGGTTTTCAGTATGAAATAAAAATAATTTTTTTAATACAAAAAATTAACCTTAAACTTTAATCATTCAAACATTTTCCATTCTGTTCGATGTCACTTTGCCATCTTTCTGTTAAGTTGATGATTTCATGCTGACAGAACTTATTGCCCTTATCAGCAAAACAATCAATCAAGTGAAATGTGAGGTCATCGTTATTACTGACACTTATTTATACTACTTAAGATGCACGGTTGTGTCAATATGCGGAATGCGACATCACTTCCCAATCAAGCTCCAATAGTTTTATATTTGTAAGTAGAGATGGGTGACGGAATACAATTCCTTTACAATTAGCCAATTCTGTAAACAAAATTTCATGGAATCAAATAGCAATCTAAAGGTATCAACTTCCAAATCATAAAAGACAAAAAAATTCAGAAATGACAAATGAATAACATAACGAGACCTACTGATATAAAATGAAACCACTTCCTAGACAACCCTTTATTTCATGTTTTTACTAAAGGGTGATAATCAATAGAGCCTTTGAAATCATTTTAACTCCAAGTACCCCAGCTGTTTCTTTTAAAGCAAAGAAGTTTTCTTTGTTAGAATTCATTTGCAGTCGTTCCTAAAATGACTAAATTATTTTTTTTTAAATATCAGAACTCTGGAAGCACAACAAGTGGTCCCCAAACTGTGGTGCTCGGGAGAATCTGACAGAAGCTTACTGGTCTTCACAACAAGGATCTATTTTAACTTCTCCTGAGTTATGAGTGTCAGTTGAAAAAATTGTAACAGATAACTAAATTAAAAAACTATCTCAAAATGCATTATAATGACCAAGTCAAAGGGGGAGAGGGTGAAGGTGGTTCAGACATCAACAGACTAACAATGAAGGATAGTTAATATTTCCAAATAATATCAACTATTAATAAAGGTACATTTAGAGAAAGGGGTTTTTCTTTAAAATTTGCCATTTAAGATCTGCAATACTTTTTCAATGATGATAAGACCTAGCCAATATTAATCAGAATTAAATTGTATATTTACGTAATGAATTTAGTCAGTCAAAAACCTATGACCAGTTAAATAAAAATGATTGAAAAACCGTGTAACCAAAAATATAAAGAGGCGATTCCAGAAAGTAGATTTTTTTGAAAAAATTACCAAAATATCCTTGGAATATACCTACCTTAAATATGTAATTTCAATTTAATACAATTTCTTGTTTACGAGCTAGTCTTACATACAAGCACAGCCCTTTTTGCTGTATGTCACTGGGATAGTTTGACTCGGGACAATCTAAAACGCGTCATATCATTTAAAACTTCACTCAAAATTTTTTATCATCCAATGCTTCCCTTACTAAATATTTCATATATGGATAGAAGAAAGTAAAAACAACACATACAGAGAGGACAGACATAGGATGCAAGTAGATGGAATTAATCAAGTTACACTCAGCATATTACAAACTGTAAAACAGGTATTAAAAAGGATAACCTCATGATACAAAAACTTACCTGAAAACTGACATAAAAAGTAGCCCCAGGATTGACATACTGGAAATAACAATCTTCTTTTCCAGGATCTACATGAACCTTATAGTCCATAGCTACTGCAGGTAGATTTTCGTACCACGGAGTGGTTACCTGAGCAAAAGCATAACATACTAAACTAAAAACAATAACAACTAAAGAGAATAACAAGATGTTCATATTGGGAATTGGGCAGATCAGACATTTGAGAAGGTTCTACCAAGAGGGAAAGGTGGACATGTGGCACTTTAGCAGATGTTTGTTATTGGAGTGGCTTGGGCACAGATTCGGAAAAAATATTTTTATCTCGATTAATGATGGATGCAAAATACACTACAATTTATAACATTAATTGTAATTAGATATACAATTAAAAAGGCAAAACAGTTCCTAAAATATTGTTCTGGCACTGAAACTCTTATCAGTATGTTATCAGGATTTTACATCCCCTCTTTGTGATATCATTGAATGTCAAATTCAAACAGTTTGCGAATGTTGAGCAGGAATTAGTTTACAAATCATTCTTAGTCATGAGTCATCGTTTACGAATATTAAATGCTACCAAAGATACAATTTATCATTATTTTTCACCTGGGTTAACTAGTCAAAACAAGTATGTATAATCATGTTCGTGTTTATATTTTATTTTCTTTATTTCTAATATTAATTATTATGTATTAATTGTTTTTTATGGTCAAATTAACTGCATTATTAATCTTATTTTATTTATTAAGTTTATTTACAACTTCAAGGCCTAATTAACTAGATTTAATTATTAAAATTTAGTTCTGAAACAATTTTTTTTTAATTTATCATAAATATACTAACAATTTCTTGTTTATTTTAATAATAATTAAAAACGTTTAAAAGTAATCTTTTTGTTTCACTGAATCCCTTAAAATAAATAAAAACAGTTAATTTTAACTTTAAATATTTTAATGGAAGGACAAGGTTTCTATTTTTTTCAAAATCTATTGTGAAATGTTTTATCTATTCATATATTATGTTTTATCTCTTTTGTTCCGTAATCATCACCTAGGTGTTGCCTAATTATACTTTATCCTTCATTGACAGGTGTTCAAATAAAAAGATATTAATATAATCACTTAATTATAGCATACTGTTAATTTTAATATATACTATTAAATCATCTAATATGTGGTTTAAAATATAATTTAAATTTTACTTTGTTAACGATGACCATTTGTCATATCACAACTAAAATTGACAGATTATAGAAATGAACTTTTAATTCTTTGTTACTCACATGCTGCTTCTTATAGTAACATTTATTATATCAAAAGCAATGTTTAATTAAAAAATGTTTATTTCTATACTCCTTTCTCAAACCTGTGTTTTACCTTTTTATAAAGTTTTATTTTCCTTAATTCAAACATGTGTGAAACAGCTATGCATTGCTATTATTTTTTATAATAACCCATTAATATAAATAAAATAACTAGAAGCTTTGTTTTGTTAGCTAATTTTAACAATTAGTATTGTAGGTACTCACTGCAATGCTAGACTTACATTTACTTTCTCATGAAAATGATATTTTCATAAATAAATCCATTATTAATTAATGTGTAATTTAACAGTGTCTTCTATTCTATTCAACAGTGTGATATATTACCTGAAATGTTTATTACAGTGATTTTTTACAGATATGCATTTCCAGGGATTGGACTGAGATTTCAACATAATATTCCAGATATGACAATGAAAGATGGTAAAATTTTGATATTTGTTATTGATTGTTATTTTCTATGATTTATTAATTATGGTTTAATTTCAGTCCATCTCACACTTAATAAATGGATGGGTTCACGCATTGGTTGGTTTCCTAAGCCTCGTGACAGGACTCATCTTCTTGAATTCTTACCCAAAAGCCAAGACGAACTTCCTCCAAGATCAATTAAAGTAAGAAATATTAATTTTATTTCTTACATTTGTGTCATATTAAATCACTAAACTATGATTTTTTTTTTTATTTCTAAAAAAGAAAGAAAATTGTCCAGGTGGAGGTCAGAAAAAATTCTCTTTAATAAAGAGATATTTATTTAATAAGGATATTTATTTTAAAGCCAACATTTGGACCCATATTGCAGTTCTTCTTCAAATTATTTTCAAAAATTAGGTTTTTTTATTACTCTAAGCTTTTTATGAATGCTTTGTGGTGGTTTGATGTTTCCAACTGGGGACGTGTTGAGAGCAGTTTTGTAATTTATTTTAAAAGATTTGATATTTTTCCTTCTATTTATAACTGACCAATTGGTTTATGAAACTTCTAATCAGACACCATTTTAAAATAAAATGTGTTGAGAAAATTACCTTGAATGTCCTATGACTTTGGCCTCAAATCTCAAGAAAAGCCATAGGCACGAGGATTTTTACTTAAAAAGTTTTGGAAGTTATTAATGAAATTTTGAGGAGAGAATCTACTCTAATTATGGCATTTTCATGACTTTTGATGGCTTTTAAACGCTTAATGAACTACTTTTCTTATGCAAATTCATGCACAGATTTTATATTATGCAGTTTATAAAATTCGGATGTCTGAGATGGACAAGGGATATGCAAGAATGAATGGTAATAAAATCCTAAAAGGCTCCTTGATGAAAAGATTTTTGGGCACAGAAAAGTGAGGAGACCTTGCCTGGGGTGTTTGGATTGTCCAGAAAATGCTGGGGATCGGAAATTAGTGAACAACAGCACAAAACAGAGAACACTAGTGCCTCAGACTACGAGAAACCTTTACTCTTCATGAGTTGTGGTGCTATCAAAGAAGAAGAAGAACTCCCAGTCATCATACATATTGGGAGTCATTGGGAATCAATATACTTGATCAATCATTTGGAACTGCATATACTCTTATGGGCAATGACACTAAAACTATTCCATTATATTAATTAAATAAACATTGTGCCACACAGTGAACTATCTTCCTCAACCACTTGTTACCTTGAGAGGTTTATCATTTGAAATATGATGCTTTAACTATGTTTTATATTTAGAGATATTTCTGAAATACTAAAAATTATAAATATTAGATATGTTAGAACTATTTTACTTATATTTATAAAAATATCTGCTTTTGGCTTATAGTATTAAAACATTAGAAAGTAATAAAAAATTGTAGAAGTAGTTAACTAGAATAATTAAATAGAAGTAAAAAAACTATCCTGAAACGGTATGGCCCCTTAAAAAGAATCCCAGAGGAACGATGGCCTAAAAAGGCAAGGGGGTACAACCTTAAAACTCACCATTTATTTTTTGACTTCAGGCAAGTATATGACAGTCTTCGTAGAGATGAGTTGTACAAAGGTTTATCTGAAATTAATATTCTGTATAATCTCTCGAGTATGACTAAAATACTGTGGAAGAGGCTCAATGTAAAGTATGTGTGCAAAATAATTTCTCAGTTGAATTTGGTACCAAAAAGGTTTAAGACAAGGACATGTACTCCTGTGTGAACTCTTTAATCTAATTCTGGAGCATGTGGTCCACAAAGCAGACATCCAATGAACTGGCACAATATTCCATTACCCATAGCAGTTTTTAGCCTACACAGATGATGTCGACATCATAGGAAGTTTTGTTAATTAACTGGAAAATGTAATACTAAATCTGGTCAGAGCTACTCAGAAGGTGGGTATAGCAGTTAATCAGATGAAAACTAAATACATGCACATGGGAGGACCGGGAGAAATTACTGGTTTTATTATGATAGGAGGCCTTAGTATTGAATGACGAGTTCCATATTATATAATATTCCATTATTAAAACTGATTAATAATTTTATTTTATATTATTACTTAACATAATCCTTGTATGGTTTTATAGGATAGTTATTCAGAAGCAATTATCCCCCTCAGTTCCGAACCGAAACTACAGGCCCGATATGTAACTGCCATAGGTAAATTAAGAATGGGTCGAGTTATGGAAGACATGGATCTTTTTTCAGGTATTAATTATTGTTGTTAAAAATATTGTTTCCCCTTTATAAAATGCTCATTGCTCTGCAATGTGTGGTAACAAATCGCTTTGTTTTTTTTTTCTTTTAACTGCCATTGAAAAACTTGTATTTATTGGAATTGTGATAATTATTATTATTGTATTTAGTTTTTATCATCATTATTATTAGTTTAGCTACAACTTTCCCAGACCAGTGCGTTATTATCATTTATAAATTTAGATAATATCCAATTAAAGCAGTAATAGTTTTAATAAATAAAATGAATACAAATTACAATGGAATAAAAAGCTACACTAATTGTCGTAGACAGAATTAGTTTAGTAATCACTACTGATAATGCAATCACGGTATAAAGTTGTACCAAATGCAATTATGCATGTATGCTTATTTATTGATTGATGAAAAAGTTGCTCATTTTAATTTTCAAATTTATAAAAAATTATACAAATTTATATTTTTATTGATTAAAAAAATATCCACATTTTGATTGATAAAGAAACTACTCTTAGTTATAAGTTTACCTTTAGGTCTTTCTCTAACTAAAAAAAAACAAGTTTCCTTGAAATCGTTTCAACTATTTTTAATGGAAAAATGTGTTACAGGCTTACTAGAATTAAGAAATATCATTTTATTTATTTTTTACTTCCATTTTTTAATTGAACTCGAGCAAACTTCATTATTTTTTTTTTTATTTTAAATAGTTTACGTGGCCTTGAAGTATATAAAGAACCCATTGCAGAAAGAAGGTACTCCTACTCCTTATGTGATAGTTACTGCTGCTGTTGATGATACTGAATATACGTTAGAGAAACCAGATGTAAGTTTCACATATCTATTCACATTCTATGGTTTATCTGTATTTTATCTAATGTTGTTAAACTTTTACTCTTGAACTGTTCATATCTTACTATTACTTCAGTACTAACCACTGATAAAACCTTAATAATTTGTAAATATTTAAATGAAACCTTGTACAAAGCAACAAGGAACTTGACCATCTAAACAAACATTAATGAATTTGAATAGGTAACAAACGATGTGAAACTTTGTGGCAAAGTTGTCTCAGTCGGGCAAAGTTCATTGAGTATCGCAGTCGAACTTGCATACAGGCAGAACGATCAATGGATCAAGATGACAAAGTCAAACTTCATGATGGCTGCTAGGAACTCTACAATGTCTGCGGCCGCGTTTGTCAATAAGCTTAAGCCTGATGGTCCAGAAGAAGAAAAGGAGATGAAGGATGCTTTAGGTAACCAGGCTTATCAGGTTTGTGCAAATTATTGACAAACAAATTTTTTTTTCCTTCCACTTTATTCACTTTATTTATTTAGTCAATTAACTTACATTATTTATTAATTATCATTATTTTTAAAGTCTTCAAGACTTTTTTTTTATTTATGGTTTGCTAATTTTACACATCAATTGTCATTTTTATTTTTTATACACATAAAATTACTTGCTTTTATATCACTTATCATTTTATAAGTCATTGACATTTTTTGTTATTGGGTGTTCTGAATGTTCTCTATCATCAGTCTTCAATTTTTCTAGAATCCTATAAAAGTCATTAATAAAGATTCACTGTGTGTGTTAACTCAGTTGAATATCTGGGGTCCCTAGCCACTGATTAGATATCCAACCAATTAAAAAGCTAACCATCCAAGCAACTTTGATATGTAAGGAAGAAAATAGTTGGGGGTGCAGTCAAATAAAAACACTAAATAAGTGGTTACTTATTTAATTATGTGCCGACGTTTCGACCCACTTTGTGGGTCATCTTCAGGGCTAAGAAAGAAAAACAGACAAAATAACAGAACTATAAAAATACATTGCAGACTAAGTATATGATAAATTAGAAAAAATATATCTGTAAAGAGGTAGAAATTTAGAACAAAAGTGAGGGATATATATGAATAAAAAATTACAGAGAAAATGTACAGAACGGTGGTGATGCCAAAAAGATTTTTTTACAAAGATAAAAGAAGGAAGTAAACAGAAAGTTATTTAAAAAGAAAAAGTATAAACATCAGAGGTGAGAAGTAAAATTATGGAAAAGGTAGTAGAATATATATAAAAAACTATAAAATGTAAGATAATAGACTCTTGGGGAGTTTACATAAGTAAAATGAAAGAAGGTATAGCCAAAATGATATTAAAGAGTAAATAAAGGACAAATAACAGTAGCAAGTCAAGATATAAATATAGAGTATAACAGTTTTTAAAATGCATACATATAGTATGGAGTGGTATAAATGTATGACATAAATATACAAGGAACGTATAGAAATATAAGTAGCAATATGGTATGAGCATGGAAATAGAATGACATATGATGAAAAAGTGATGTTAAATGCTAATGAAATCTCAAATAATAATAACATATGATGGATGCCAAAAAGCTAATATGAGAAAAAGGTGTGCAAATTGGAGAAGGAAAAGGGTGAGGAGAAGATATGAGTAATAAAAATGTGAATACCTGTAGCAGCAGGAGGCTGAAGCAAGACTGACAAAAGGTCTAACTGACAAAAAAAAATACGTTATGAAGGTGTTGCCAGCGATATCTGACTAATTTTTGTTTTTATTTTTTAATTGTATATTAATAGTAATTTTTATTGACTATTTTTAAGAAATATTGACTATTTTATTATATTTAAATGTGTATCATGACTATTTTATAGAGGGCCACGAAAAATAATGACTAAATTAATGGGAAAAGGTAGGGTGATAAAACAGTAGGATTTGATGTCAAGAGGTCAAAATAAGTATTATAGGAAAGAGACTATAGTAGTAACAGAATGACAATGGGAAGGAATAACTTTGATATGGTTTGACTTTACCATGTGTGGCAAATATCAAACCAAGCCATTCATTTTTTGCTTTGACTGAATTGCTGAATTCTGGGAAATCAGGTCACAAACTCATTTAAAAATATATGATATAATTATAATAGCTATAATAAGCAAGAGTTAATTAAACTGTTTTATTTTATGCATACATTAATTGTATTTAAAAAACGTCAAGGATTTTCGTATATGCATCCTTCAATACTTCTTAACCCATTCAAGACCGATTGCACACCGTAGGTGCAATTAATTTCCGAGGCTATAAGACGGCCTGGACATTTTTGTGCAATAACAGTAATGTTCAATTATTTGTTGAAATAAGATTTTTCTTGAACTGATGAAATCTGTAAAGTACAGGAAAACAAAATTTGGCATTGGTTTTACTGTGTACCAAAAAATCTAAAAACTTATTTCTTAAAAACTTTTTACTTTTTAAACATTTTTTTTGTATTATATTCTGTTCTTTATTATTGAAAGTGAAATAAAAATTTTATCTTATCTAACTATTTTTGAAATAAATGTTTATATTTTTTTTAATGATATATTTTCATTTTACCTTACATTGCACACTAGGTGTTCAATCCGCTCCTCGCAATAAAAATTTTCTGAGGAGTGAGCTGCACACCCGGTGTGTAATGATCTTATTTATGTGAATTCACTTACGAATTGGGGGATTTCCATAGTAAACATGTTTTTTTATTAAAAATGAACAATATCAAGAAAAAAATTGAATGTGTTAATGCATATAATCTCATTTTTCAATGTTTTTTTGAGTTAGATTCTTCGGATGAAGTTCTTAATTTTTAAAAAGGGCTTATTAAAATAAAAAATAGAAAGTTTATAATATCTGTTAAAATTATCATCTGTATTTATAAAATATAGTACTGCTGAATGGTAAAATAACTTATAATGTATAAAAACTTTTGACCAACCATATCTTTAATGCATTGATGGACCCTTTATTAATGATTTCATAATTTATGGGTATATCATTTTAATTTAGAATTCTCTTACTATTATTGATTTAAATTTAAATGAGGGTGACCAACCCCTTTTGTTCCATTGGTATAATTGTTCAAATCACTCGAACTCTGTCTATTTAAAGTACAAAAAAAAAAAAATGAAGTAAAATATTTCTTCCTAATTAATTCAATTTTTAAGACCCATTTTTGTTATGGCTCCCCCTTTTATATAAAATAAAATATTACATGGTGGTCACTAACATTTTTTTACATTTTACATTACTTGTGGTGATAAAGAAAACAAACAGAAACTAAACTCTGTCCTGAACTTATTGCTGTGAGGCTGCACAGAAACTCGTAAGATGGAAGATTCTCTTGAAAAAACTCTTGACTCGTTCATGATTGGACCTGAATTTTAAAGCTATAAATGGCTTATCTACAAATAGCTCATGTGTGGCTTTACTCTTTAATTTAACTCAAAAATTGGTTTTTAGATATAAATATTTTACTACTATTTGTCATCCATTCCATACCATCTGTCCAAAGTCAAATTGGTGTATCAAAATTGGCTAATTTGGTATCGTATTGTATCAGAATTTAGTTTCCTATTCTTTTTGCAGTGCTGAAAACAAGTTTCTAAATAGTGATATTAAAATACTATCAATTTAATTAGGATATCTATAACTTCAATCTGAGCCACATTGAGAACCATATGTCTGTATTGAGCTTTCTCTCTTAGCTTTCCTCTTAAATACAGAAATTAGAACAAAAACTGAAGAGCTTGTTGCTGTTGAGGGTTCTGGTGATATCAAAGGACAGGATGATTTAATTGTGAAGCAAATGATAAAATTTGAATAATTTGAAACTAAACCAAATTATTTTATTACCTCAATTACCATTGTTAAGATGTTTATTTACATCGAATACAAAATATTTCTTGTGACATACGATGACTAAGGTGAAGTTTGAGTAAAAGCTCTTTTTGAAGTTTGTTGAGTGAAATAAGTAAGTGTGTTAACTATACACTCATGTTCTAGCATGAGGGAAATAAATATTTATTTATAGGGACAAAGAAATGGGATAGATTATTGTGTATAATCTAGTAATTGTCTAGGTATTGTGTTGCTGTATTCGTAGTCTCTGGTTCAAGAGTGACTATGCCAATAATTACTTTTTGCTGTTACCAGCCATGGATTGAACATGAGGAGTTGGGAGACCTTGCTTGTGCTCCCCCAGCATTTATCAAGTGTGTATGCTTTAAGCTTGTGGGAAAAACTTAACATCTGAGCATGAACTGGTCTAGATCACCTCTTTACATAACTATTGTCCAAGAAACAGTATCGTTTTTATCAAGTATTGAACCCAGTACCCTTCATGGGTTATAGTGGTACAGCTTTTGTTTATTTATATATTTTTTAAAATGATTATTACACATCTCTGCCCACCAATTGGCCCCTAGAATAATTACTTTTTAACTAAATTGGCCACTGTTTAACTTAGAGGGGTTTAAATGATTTTACAGTTAGTACCTCTTTTTTATGCTACTTATCCGATAATATACTGCATTAAGATGGTAATGCTTTTTCCTATCAAGCTAGTATAGTTACACTAAAAAGTTTTCCTTAAGCTGTAAGCCAGCCTGTGATTGTAGTTTTATAATTGAATAGATTTTCCAGCCATGCTAGAACAACCGTTAACTTTAAGAATGTTTCTGCTCTAAAAATAATAAATAGTTAGATTTATATTAGGACTTTTGTGGATCAGTTTTTGTCAAAACATTCCTATACAAACTTTAACTGGAAAGGATTTATATATATTTAATTAGTTTTTAGGATTTTTATTTAAGTTACTTCATTATTTGATAGGCATTCCTTGTTTATTACAGAGAAAAAGAAGAGGAAAAAAGAGCACGATAAGTCTTCATTGCTCATAGTTCCTCCGTCAGCTGAAGAACAGAAGATGATTCATGAGAACTTTGTCAAGTCAGTTGATATGAAGGATCCAACTATCAACAAGAGGATACTTCCTTCTGGTTACATCTGGATGGAAGACACTAGGGTGAATACTTCAATTTTCCCACATCCAGAGGTTTGTGTGTTTAACATATTCGTGTTTCAAGACAATTATAACTTCAACTTTTATCTTTGGTTTTATAGAATCTTCATTTTTGTTCTGAACTCTCAGACTAAACATTTTCCCTTAACTTATATTTACCATCTCTGATCCTGTTTTAAATAAGTGTTTTGATATGTACCGAATCAATTTTATGATGAAAAGTGAATAAGTTATCAATGCTAACTGAAAAAAAAACAGCAAGTTTGATTAAATTCAAATTTTCAGGCATCAAATCAAAATATTAGTCAACCTTAAATATAATTTAAACCTTAATTTTACTTAAGAAAAAAAAAATATATACCCTTGTACAGAATATAAAAATCCATAAAATCCACCTATGATTTTAATAGGTGGTTGGGATTACAAAACAATTTAGATTAACTAGAGTCCTCTGTATAAACATTGTTAAAATTTGTCTATTTTGTATTATTTATTAATAAAAATATTTTTTTCTTTGCAGAATAGGAACCATCATAACACTGTATTTGGTGGTTACTTAATGAGGGTTGCAATGGAACTGGCTTGGATGACAGCTTTCAGATACAGGTATTATTAAGAGGCCGGTAGCATTGTGAAAAATTGGTCTAATTTCTTTCAAAACAATTGGTCTTTAGACAAGGTTATTTTAAAGAAATATGCAATTGACATTAATATTATTAAAAAGACAAAATGTTTAATCTTTTAAGCAGTTTAAATATTGTATGTGCCATGATGATAAACCCTTAACAGCATTATATAAATGATTTTACATATATATATATATCTGCGTCTCAGAACACTGGAACGGAGATGCAGACGACCTGGGTTTGAATCCCGGCCAGGGCAAATCTTTTCTCTTCGAAACAAAAATATTGAGGAACATTATATAAATGATTTTTTTAAGTTCATCATGTCTAAAGGTTGTGAGAATTAACCAAACTTAATTTATTTTTATAGCAATCAGAGGCCCAGCCTTCGATATGTTAGCAATATAAGCTTCAGGAAACCAGTTAAGCTTAATTCATTTTTGAAAATCATGAGCCAGGTAATTGATTTATTGATTATACATTTTTAATCCTTGAAGAGTTATATATATTTTCTTTTACATAAAAAACATTTTGATTGTCCTACTCTAAATTGCTGCCACATCGTTGAACTTTCAAAGTATACTTCGCATTAGATGAAAAACTCTTGGATGTGACTGTTATTACCTTTTAACATAAATTACTTACTTCTTTATTAAATGTTTGTTTAAAACTCTAGAATAGTGTACGGGTGTGTGGTGCCAATTAATGGTAACTTGCTAAACACATGGGTTTACTTGTAAAAGGAATGAGTGTTATGATTTCATTTGGAATGTCTATGTTAGCGGCCCACTGCTTACTCATGTAAATTTACTCTTGCATATCCTTGGTGGTCAATTATACTAAGATTAAATCAAAATGTTAGGCTCATATTTAATGGTTTTATTATCCATTGATTGGGTGAAAGTACACATGATGAATAGAATAGAATAGAAAGTTGCTTGTAAGAATTAAAATAATTCCCTAATATTCTTATAGTTCCAATATATACAGAAGGGTAGATATCTGATTCATGAATTCTCGAAATGTTTTAATACAATTAAATAAATATAATAAAATCACAAACATGTTTATCATTGTGTAATTAGTAAATAAGTACTTCAATTTTAAACAAAACTTTTGCTTGGTCAATGTTGGAATTGTAGGTTTTATTTGAGAGGAGAATCGCTTTCATTGTTTTATTTAATTAATGCTAATCAGATTTATATTTAAATTTCTTAAAAAGATTTTTCTTTAAAGAATAAGATCTAAAATGTAAAGAATACTGTTGTTCATTTAATCTTGATTGTTGAACCAACGAAAAAGCTATCCATTTCCAGCACGATGGGGAGTTCCAATAAAATCCAACCTTTGAATTCTGAAATATTGTTTTAATGTTAGGTTTCACAACACATAATTCTAGTTTAATGAAATTATATAATTATTTAAATTTTATAATAGAAGTGCAATGTCACAGGTGATTTATACTCATGACAACTATATGCAGATAGCTGTCTTTATAGAACTCTACGACATCACTACTCACGAAATGCTGACAACGAACTCCTTTCATTTTACTTACGAAGTTGATAGCCTTGTATCACCAGTCATGCCGAAAACTTATCATGGTAATCATGTTTTTATTTATCTCATTTCATTTTGTCATCAGTGACAGTATTTACACTCACATTAGAAATAGTCCAGGCATACCTATTGTGCTTTTATCTGGAAAGTTTAGTCATTTGTGTTTTTTGGGTGTGTTCATTATTATAGCTTTCAACTCATTTTTTTTCCAGAAATGTTTTTTTTAGAAAATGAATTTTTAAAATCTTAATTTCTGTGAAAAATTCGAGTTAAACAAGTTGAAAATCTTTCAACCTTAGACAACTGCTAAATGTTGCAGCCCTGTCCTAGTTGATGTAGGACGATCGCAAAATAATTGAAGTACTTCAGTCTAGTATTGGTATCAAATGCTTCTAACAAACTAATGATGATCAGTTTCTTTAAACCTTTCAGTTTCTTTTAGAGAGGCCTCCATATAGCACACTACTGTAGTCAAGGGGGGGGGGAGATGAGAGATAATACGAGGAGCTTATGTGATGGTTGTGTTAGGAGATGTCGAGAACGATGGAATAACTCAGGAACTAGTTGACCGTCGGGATACTTGGGCGATGTGGGGTTTCCAGGAAAGGTTTTGATCAATTGTAATGCCAAGGTTTTTCACAGAGGAGCTGAACGTGATGGGGTGATCGTTTAGGATTAATGTTGGGAGGGTGTGGATGGAAGTAAGGAGAGAATTGGAACCTAAAACAATGGCCTGAGTTTTCATTAGGTTCAATTCCAGTTTGTTCAGCTTTGCCTAGGCACTGATCCTGTCTAGGTCTTCCTGAATACTGGTGAATGCAGTTAATAGCTCAGAAGTAGGAAAGGACAAATAGATTTGGAAGCCTTCAGTATATAGACGGCAGTTTAAAAATATTTAAAAATCATAACAATTGACAATGATGTTAGTTTAGTGAAAAGGATAGAATGGTCCAAGGAATCAAAAGCTTCAGAAAAATCAAGTAGGATAAGCACAGTTAGTGTTTTGTCGTCCATAGCGGCACGTATGTCATTGGTGATTTTGGTAAGGGCTGATTGTATGGAGAAACTGGGACGGAAAATAAGTAATTATAAAAAATATCTCTTGAAGAGTGAAAAGTTGGAAGTTCAAAGCATGAAGGTCGGCAGTCACTAGCATTGTTCAGCCTAATAAAACTTATCAAAATTTTGAAGGAATAAACACTTTCCATAGGGTTACTTTAAAATCAATTTTTACTTTAAAACAGGTTTTATTATTAAACAATGAGTTTCTTTGCGACACCATTGGCTAAGCATATTATTGGTATTAATATTATAATAAAGAATTAAGACATACATGCATAGAATATTTCAATTCTATTTTATCAAATAGTAAATATTTTTTATTTCTAATATGTAACTAATCTTTTCAGCCCAAGTTGAATTAAATTTGGTTATATTAGTTTAACCATGATTTTTATGTTTTTTCAGAAAACATTTTTTTCATTGACGGGAAGCGGCAATTAATTTTATTTTTGAAGCCTGGACGACTCAAATAATAAAGATATGATAATTTAAAGTCTTTTTTTTTCTTAGTACTTTTTCTTAATTTTACAGAGGCCATCTTGTGGCTGGAGGGAAGAAGACAATTGAATAGATTCCAGTGTTGATCAATAAGATGTTATTGGTCTGCTGCTTTTATCATATACAAAGTGAAAAGACAATAGTTGATATTAGAAACGTAGTAAGGTGTAATGTTATTATTTGGCTGTGGGTATTATATTTATTTTATGCCTAATATATATATATAAATATATAGCGCCAATTTCAAATGTTTTTAACTAAAGTAATATATTTTACCAAGAATATGTATTTTGCTTATTTTATAAGTTTTTAAATTTTAAATGTTATATAAACCAGTATTTAAAAAAAATATTGTTGAAATCAAAAGAATGATATGTTAATTTAAGAAATAATTATCAGATCTGATGATTAACATCATTTTTATTTTTTTAAATTGTTTTGTAGAAAGGTCTTAATTTTATTTTTAATGGAACTGTTAATTTATTGAAATAAATAATTGATTGAATACATTCTCATAATTGATTAAAATAATCATTACCTCACAAAGACAGTATACCTTCAAAACCTCAAGGTATATAGGCTTTTCAATTTTATCGACAAAAGATTCTGAATCTAATGGAATGCGTCATTTTGCGGAGAGTTATCACTTGTTTTAAACTGTAAGTTTAAAAGATGGATTAATTTTTTTTTCTTGAAAAAATATTTTATAAGCACTTATGGAGGTTTGGTGTTTTCAAAAATCATTCTTCTTCATGTGCCTTCTCAGTATTATCCCATATAGGTAATCACCATACCAAAGTTTTCACGGTCCTCTGTCAAATGCATAAGTTCTTCTGCACTTCATTTTTCGGTCTTGAATGCTTTTAGTTGAGAAACTTGTTTTCTTATACTATACCTTTTCAAATTTCTACTTTACCATCGATAATCACTAGTAAGATTAGATAATGATTTCCCCTCAAGACCATGGCCTAAATAAGACCTTTTCCCATTTTAACAGTCTTTAATAATTCTCTATCCTCCTTGGCCTTCTTCTCTGTAATCAGAAGACTATGGGTCACAACCCTATCAGAAAACCTCTTCATCCAAATTTAAGTATAATATTGTTTTATAAGTAGAATATGATATTAGGATGCATGTCTATCACTTAAAAAATTAATCATGCCCAATCGTTGAATAGATTTTCAACAAAATAAAATATCAGTTGCCAATGAGCCTAATTGGGTGCATAAATCTTCCATACACGAAATAAGCTCAAGAATCTATTCTAAAATTTATTTCAGGCGTGTAAAGAATAAATTAGAAATAGAAATCCCGAGTCTCGGAAGAATATTTCACTGTATAATTTTTACCAAAGTCACCACATGATAGGACTTTATCTTTCATTTTTTTAAAGCTAGCTGGACACTGGAGGATTTCTTCATAAAAACAAAATCTTGAAGGAGGCTTAAAAAATGTTGGCAGCCATGTTTACAGCAACAGAATTCTATCTTATTTTTTTTATTATTGTTCAAATCAGAATTAGACTTAGCTATTTGGAAAAAGTAATAGTAGCTGCTTCATCATTAAATGATTATGAAAATGAGAAATTTTTTTATTTATCACATTTATGCAATTATTCAACCCGAAAATAGTTAACAGCATATACCACTGTCTAATTGTACTGAGTCAGCATTTTTTATATTGTTTACTTTAAACAATGCTGAGGTGAGTTACTACCGTAATCCACCGTACCACATCCCCGTGGATGTGGGATTGGTGAAGAGAATGGATTTGTCTGACCGAGGTACGAGCCAGGCTAGCTCAGGTGGCAGAGCACCACGATGGATATTTGGAAGACCCGGGTTCGAATCCAGGCCCTGGACAAATCTTTTCTCTTCAAAATAAAAATATTTAAAAATTATAACAATTAATAAAAAAATAAATCAAAAATATTTAAGTTTGAGTGGAAAATAGTTGACTGAATGATTCTATCCATCACAAAAATATTTGTTTACAAAATAAATATATCCAATTTTACATTACATTATAGGCATTCCAATAAGGGTTGCCTCAATTTGACAGACTTGTTGCTCCATGCCTTTCAATCCAACCAATAGTCTTCCAATAGACCTCGGTCAGAAATCTCCTCCTGGACTCCCTCCGTCCACCTACTTCTGGGCTGCCCGGGTCCTCTCCTCCCTGGTGGAACCTAATCTAGGACTCGGTTCGGCCAACATTCTCTTCACATTGCCGTACCATCTTAGGCGGTGTGGCCTGATCCTTTCCTTTACAGTTGTACCCACATCCATCCTCTGTTAAATCTCGAATATTTTATTTTATCCATCCTGGTGACATGGAGGCACCTCATCCAGAAATCCATCATAGCCGCCTGGACCTTTGAGTAAACACAGTGGTTAATAGTCCATGTTTCTGAAAAATATGTCAGGATAAACCCCACTATGTGAAAATTCGAAGTATATTTTGTTGGGAATCTCTGTATTCAAGAGGACTGTATGTGGCATTCTGGTAGACTTTCGGGCTTGCTCTACCTTTCTTCTGACTCCATGCTCAGACTACATCCAATTCACTTTTTTACATGCATCCCTCTCCACCAGAAGCGCACCAGTATCAGGATTTCCAATGGCCATATGATTGGTATTCTCGAAGTTAATTTTTAAGCCTACTATTTTGTGGCACATCATTTCAAGATAAACCTTTTCGCAAAAACAACATGGTTGTCCGCAAAGAACAATAGAATAACTGTTTGCCATCAATGAACAGCCCAACATCACATTGATAGTATACATATCCAATTTTAAAATTACTTAAAAAAAAAATGCAATCTCTTTTTTTGTGACAACTTAAAATGATTCTAGAAGAGTTTAAAATGGCCAGGGGGAGTACTAAATAAATTTTACTCAAAATAAGTTTTACTTATTTTATCTGTGTGTATGTTTCAGCCAAAGATATAGGCCATCATCAGGGTTGAAAATAAAAGAAAACAGAAGCACCATACACAAAATGCAGTACTAAAGACCATATAACAGTTTATATAAACAGAAATGATAGGAATAACAAAAAATACAATGAGTAAAAATCAATTATGTAATAACTGTATGAGAAATATTAAGAATGGAAGGAAATCTAGAAGATAAAAAAACAAAGGAAAATTACAAGAGAAATGATTTTGTTACAAAATGTAATGAATAGCATGCTATTGGTGAAAGAAAATGAGTTTGAAATGGGTACCATTAAGGAAAATATGATTTCTTTCCATTCTTATTATTTCTCATAAGTTATTACATAATTTATCTTTTACTCTTTGTATTTCTTGTCATTCTTATTATTTCTGGTTATATAATCTGTTATATTTCTGTGGTATTGTATTGTATTATGTTATATATTCTGTATATATTTTTTTCTTTCCTTTTATTCTCAGCCTTGATGATGGCCTAAAACTTTGACAAAACATAGGTACAAATAAAATAGGTTGAACTTATTTTGAGTAAAATTTATTGACTGTACCCTCTGACCATTTTACACTCTTCTAAGATATATCCAGTCCAACCATTTGCATATCAATTAAAATGATTTTAGTTTTCAAAATAGATGTATCCAATTTTAAAATGTCTTTTTTTCCAAACTAAACTTTATACATGAACACTTTTCAATAATTCTGTTAGAATTTTCTTCCACTTTATTGATTAGTGCCCAGCCAAACGATTGCGGACATGTCACCATCCTCAAAAAACAGTGGACATATTTTTAAACTCAGGGTTTTTTTCTTAGAGGATTTGGCAATTTCATGTTTTGTGAGGAAACTGTATAGGTATATATTTGTGCTGTTAGTATGGATAGTATCTAGTAAAAATAAATGCACATGGCTTTGTGAGTATATTGAGCTCCAAGTTTTCTAAGGGAATGACTATGTTTGAGCTTGAGGTATGTAGGTAAAATAACACACAATATAAAAATTTAATTTTTATTTCAGAAGAAGAAATCGCTTCAACTTAAATTAACTTTTACAATTATTTTCAAGTTATATATTCCATTAAATAATTTGTTCTAAACTTTAATTAAATTGTTAGTTTACAAATATTAAGGAATTTAAATTATTTTCAAATTGAAAAAAAAATTATTTCGGTTCAATTTTGATTCATATTCATTTCATAATCAATACTTTTTGTCTTTCTGCTTGCCTCGCCATTGGTGAGAGTAAAAATTCTTTTATCCATCTATCTTTTGATAACATACATTTTAATTTAATAATAATAAATTATAGTCTTTAGATTAGATCTTATTAATTTGTTTAAAGCATAAAAGTATTTTCAGTTTTTTTTTTATAGTATACTGAACTGGTGTGAATTTAGTTAGAATTGATTTTAGTCCTTGCTGTATTATTGTATAGCAGTACGTCAACGGATCTCTCTTTTTCATTTTCCTTTTAACTTTCAAGCAACATATTTCAAAAATTATATTTTTTATACTGCTGTTTGGGTGACCTGTGGTCTAGTGGTTAGCATAACAAACTACTATGCCCAAGATCGCGGGTTCGTAGCCTGCCAGGTGGCCCTAGGATTTTTTAAAGGAAGTAAAAAATCCTTGGTTATGCCGTCCTTCAGAAGTTACGTTAAATGGGAGTCCTAAGCCTGTATGTTGTCAGGTACTTGTTAAAGATTCCTATTCTAATTTAACCAGGATAGGCAAAATTTAGGACTCCCACTGTAGCATCGTCCGATTAGCCATAGCAGCATAAAGTGACGTTAAATGAACAAACAAACAATACTGCTGTAGTATTAATGAATCCTTGTCTTTCCAGAGAAATTAATTAAGAACTTCCAAAGTTTTCTTAAAAGAGAAAACTTCTCTCTTATATTTTCAAATTCTAGAATAACCTTCCTCCAATGTTTTACCTCACATCACCTTACTCTAGTGTTGTTAGAAGAATTCAATATCAATATCCAATGTTGAAAGGAGAACTCCTTTTAAAAATGTTTTATTTTTCGGGGAAGAAAAATTGAAATTATACATCATGTTAGCGGTAAAGGTGAAAGTGGTAAAAAAATTGTCACAGAATATGGCACGCAGTATCAAGTAAAAGCCAGGATTTGGATATATAAAGAACAGAAATGGAATGAACAATTTGGAAAAAAAATATATAATAAATCTTTCAAAAAGCAACAAAGAAATAATAAATAAAAGAAGTATGTTTTATTAATTTCAATATTAATTCCCTTCATATAATATATAATACATAGGAAATTCTTTGGACTGTCAGCTTACTTAAAAGTTTCTTAAAAGAGGAAAAAATTACAAAAATATGACAGAAAACAATAAATATGTATATATATATATATATATATCTGGATCAACAACAATGATAATATACTTTACACAATACTTAAATAGGAATTATTTTTAATATTTACAATAAAACAATAATTCCAATACTTAAAATTAAAATGCGACCTTAACCTTCTGTAAATTAATATTATTTACAAGATCATATGGTAGAGCAACACAATCATATTCGACCCAACATTACATATACGATTTCACAATTAAAAATAAAATAAAATAACAGTTTCCAATTGTTTAACTTTCAGACAATTTATTATCACTACTATCTGGTTTCTCCTTTTTCTTCTTTATTATATCTACTATGTTCTTATACCTCAGCATACACTCCTCCTATTGTACAAAAGCATACAATTAGAACATATTTCAAAAATAAAATTATAAAAGATTTATGATTAGAAATAACAAACCATTCAATGAAATTGAAGAAACTATAAAAAATCTACAAATTTTCCAAACCACTAAACAACCCAGGATTCTTTAATATTTCCTTTACACCTGTATAATATATAAATCCAAAGCTAAATGGCAAAAGGAACATCACAGTCAATGAAAAAGATTTGTAAATATTTGTCTGGAACAGCGCTTGCTCTTTAATGTTCCATTGCCAAGGAGTTTGGCTGTTATAGATGCATCACTAATAAATAATCATATTAGTTTACTTTCTATTAAATACATTAATCTTCCCATACATGCTTACCTTGGTTTTGCCTGGTACACTTTTAGAAATCTTTTCCCATCGATCACCGACTGTTCCCTTTGGATAAGTAGCTAAAGCTTGCTCGAAGGCCTTCTGCTGGGTTTGACTCCATGGTGTTTCCGGAATTTCCTCTATGTTTCCTGTTTTACCTCCCCTAGTCTTCGCCTTCTTTGGCTCGTCTGCTACAACATCTTTGTTCTCTTCTTCCTGATAAAAAACAGTCAACACCTTGCTTTATGTATAAAATCTCAAATTCTAAAACATATATTGTTTGCTTATTTATATACCTACATGAATATGCTAATGATTAAAAATGTTTTTTTATCTAACTAAAAGAAAAAGTGGTCTTATAAAAATATATCAGGCATATAAATTAAATATGTTGACTGGATTACATTAACAAATGGTATTTTAAAAAGAGGATTCAGGAACATTAACAGAATATTAAAGATTATTCAATATATATATTAATATTATGTAACTAGAAAACACAAATTCAAGAAGAAATAAAAGTTGTAAATGTACGATGTCAGGTACTCATTAAAGATCCTTATCATAATTAAACTTGAACAGGCAAAATTTGGGCTCCCACCATAGCAACGTCAGATTAGCCATAACAGCATAAATTGATATTGAATGAACAAACAAAATTTTGAAAAAATTAGTATTTCTACTTTTTTGTAGGGAATGTCAAACTTGGCCAGGTGTTCCAAAAATAAGGCGTTTTATAGAACATAAAAAAAAAGGAGTCTACAGGAGAATTTGAAAGTCACATAAGGAGAGATTGCGGAGCATGCGTCCTGTTAATATAATTGAGGTTAATAGGGGTTGTCGAGATGAGATTGCGAAGCAGTTGGGTTTAGTAATGAATGAATCCATAAAAAGTTAAAGTATTAAACTTGCAAGTAAACAATTCAAGGGGTTTAGGGTTTAGACAAGGCTTAAGTGGGAGGATTAATGTTTGCAAGCAGTGATTGGTGGTTAACTTTTTAATATTATTAATGGAAAGTTTTGCAATTGTAAAATATATAAATCCAAGTTTTCAGAGGAAACATACATTTTAAGGCCCTGGCCTTAAATGGCCTCCATGTTGCAATTATAGCTCCAAGACGAAACAGAAATTTCATATGCATAGTTATAATTAAATAAGCATAAGTTTTAACAGCTTCCTTTTTACTAAAATAGACTTATGAGAAGTGTCATAAATCTGATTTGATCAAACTGATGATGATGGAGGCTTGCATTGAGGTATAATCTCTTATGGATTTTAGTTTGAACGGAGATTTGTAAACAGCAATGGCATATGGTGGTACTGACATATAACCTTTAATTAAGTTAAGAATTGAGGGTAAAAATCGATAAGATTCCTTTATAATTCTCTTTTTTTCATTTTATTTCAAAACTTAGTAGGCAATGAAAAATCACCTCGGGGGCATGAGCTCATGATCCCCGCTTAAGATGTACAATCTCAAAATTTTTTATGAAAAGCAAATTTATTGACTTTTGATAGAATGCTCCTCTAGAATTTTCTAACAATAAAAAATTAATCAGAAAATTTATAACATCAATCAATTGGTTAAACTCTATTCTAAGATCTCTTTATTATAAATGCTGTATTTTCAATAGTCATTTTAAGGAAATATTTCTTACTTCTGTTCTCAGAAAAAAAAGAACATACTTATTTTTATGTAGTAAAATTCTAAAACTAATGATAATAATCAGTATGTTATATGTTCTGCTAAATTGATGATATTTCAGAACATGAAATAGCGATTATTTATAAATATTAAATCAGCTTATATTTACATATGTCAAATGTATTAATGTTAGTTTTAAAAAATGCACACATTAAATATTATATCACAAGCTTTCTAAACTATTCATCAGTGACAGATGCCTATTTATGTGTGATGCTGTGGCTTGATTTTCCCAAACTTATTAAGGATGTACAAATAAAGAGAAAATCACAATTTTAACAGTACAATAATCCTAAAACTCTTCTCCGTTCAAAATGGGATGTGTAACATGTTTTCATCTAATGATTGTATGAAATCATTAGATGGCTATGTGCTATTCAGAATGGCTGATGGAAAGAAATAGAGTAGGATTGGAAAGGATCACATACAAAAACTCATAAATAAAAACCTCTTTATATAGTACAGGCATCACACTTATTCAACAATTACAATTCTGAGACTCTTACTTAACAGTTCATTATTGAGATAATTTAATCATTTAATAAGCAATCAAGGATTGAGTACTTGCCAGTTTCAAAAGTGAATCTGTAAAATTCAGAATAAGGCAGAAATAACTGACACTTTTTTTTACCAAGAAACTAAGTAATGCTTTCAGAACAACCAACATTCTCATTTCCTCAAAAATGCCAGGCACCAAAAGGAGAACCTAGAGTGCCCTCCTAAATGTCAGTTATTACGGCAGAACTACAGAGACTTAGAGATTACAAATATATAGTCTATCCCATGTCTTGACCTAAGATTTGTCTTAAAATAAGATCATAAAAAAGGTTTTTTGTTTCCTCACAATGTAGAACGAAAAGTAATTGAAGGAATTCTACACTGTCAGCTTACCTGTTACTATTTCATATAATTGTTTTCTTTTTCACCCTACTTTCGTCTATTTCACATTTTTTTTAACTTTTCTTTTGTCCACATTATGTTTTATATTTGATGATTTGTGTTCAGGAGCCGGTAATAGCAATGATTAAATTAGGTACATACTAAAATGAATTTAAAGGCAAAATGACACTACAATTATAAGTTATTTCTAGGAAAAAGGGCCAGGAATAGTAATGTAACAACACATAAGCAATTTTTAAAACGTACATATAAACTAACATTATTAATTTCTTCTCCATCGGTATCATGTCAATTTATAGTAACACGTATTTTTAAATATTGTTTTATACACACTAATAGAAATAGTAAATACATAAAAAAGAATGAACCGAGAGAGGTTTAATATTCCTGATGTATGTATATTTGTGTAAATCAGGGTTGGAAAAAAGGGAATTCGAAAATATTCTATAGGATTCACTAACATAGGCTAGGGATAGCTGTAAAAATATGTTCAAATCTTAAGGGTCTTATAGAAAATACATAACTAAAATTTCTTGATAATAATAACTGAAATAAAAAATAACTACATAAAATAAAATGTTATAAAGTTATAAATTAAAATGGACGCAAGCATAATAAACTTGGGAAAATTAACTTACCAGAGCATAAATAGGGTTTATATTAAAAACTTAAATCTATATTATATTTAATGCACATTCATAGGTTGAATTAAGAAATACTGCCACAAATATGTTTGGACTATAATCCAAACTGATGACTATTTTAAAACCACAACCTATAATTTAGGCCAATTTTCTTATACCAGTCTTTAAAAAACATAAGTAAAAAAATAAATAAATAAAAGAAGAATTTCTGGAGAAGGTGGGATAGAAATATTTGTTTATGTAAAAATCACTAGCAAAAATTTAAGGAACTTTTAGAAAAGGAACAAACAACAAAGGGATCAAAACAACAACAGGAAGAAGATGATGACGGTTAAACCAAAAGTTCCGTATTTGACTGATTTTCTTAGTTTCTTCAGTACCTGTTTAGAGATAGGCTTGAAACCGTCATCCTTCATTTTGACAGCCATATGTGCTACCTCGCTCATAGGCCTTCTCATTGCTTGTCCAATTTTTTCCCACCTACAACGATTATCAGTATTATAATACAACAACGATGCAATATACAAGAACAATTATAACAATAAAAAGCTTAGCCAACTCAAAAGGTTCTATAGTAATACCATCAAGGATCTGTATTTATACATTATATAATAAAATTATAAATCAAATAGATATATTTCATATAGAACTATAGTAATATATATTGACGTGTATGTATATATGGATTAATTTTAAAACAAAATTTAAAGAATAGGTGAAACATATAATTATAATGAAATTATTTAATTAATAAGGAGAAGATGGCCAAAGGAAATTCTCAAATAGCAAGCAAATTCATACTACTTTAATATTATTTGACATGTATTCTGTATTTTGAACAATTATGTTTCCTAATCGAGCCTTCATTAAAAAAAAAAATTAAATTGATACAACAAATCTCTAAACTAAAACAGGAAATTGAAAATACCTGTCCGATATTTTATCCGATATAAGGACAGGTATTTTCAATTTCCTGTTTTAGTTTAGAGACTTAAGGTTTTTAGTTGGAATTTTTCCACTAATGTATTAAAATTTATATAATGTCTCTGTTGACCTTTCCCTTTTTCAATTGATACAAAAAAGAAAATTTTTAATGTACAGTATGTCCAATATGGATTGGTCAGTATACTGTGGGTTATGGCAATCCAATGAAGTTGGACAGCACTGCTAATCAGTCTAATCATAACTTATATATATTTTCACCTTTGTTGCGTGCCTGGAGGATACTTTTTCATAAGCCTGATGAGGTCGGCCAAATCGTCGTCGGTCCAGAGCCCACCGCTGATCATTTTTACAGATTCTTGGGTCTTATTAGTTTCAGATCTGACAATTACGTCTGGCGTGGTTTTTTTCTCATTGTCATCTTTGATTTCTGGAGCAGTGAAGCCTTTTCTTCTCCTCGGCCCTCTCTCCCTGACAGGGATAACTTCTTCTTCTGAAGACTCTTCCCTAAGATAGAATTTGAATCATATCAATAACTACAATCAATAATCTATACATATAAAATGCTTTGTCCTGAATGACTGACTTAGGTACCAACGCACATCCTAAACCGCTGATCGTAGAGACCTGAAACTTGAAGGGTGTGTTCTTTGACGTAGGCATCCCATAAGAAGGGATTTTCCGAAATTCTACCCCTAAGGGGGTGAAAAAGGGGGGCAAAGTTTGTATGATTGTTCACGTGTTTCTTACTCGAAAAATCTACATATTTTTGCTGAATAAAACAAATCAAGTAGCATAGTTCACTTCTTGCTGCTGCCGTACGACAAGTGAAATCGTCATACTAAGTAATCCTTTTCAATAAATTCAATGACATTACATACTAATCCATTACTGACACGAACAACAGTTAACTTCTGTCCGTCCTGTTTGTTAACCAGTGTCAATGTATGTTTCACGGCTGTGCTGATCCGTCTGTGATGAAATTTGATATGGATAATCTCGAGCCTGGGGAACGACATAGGCTACTTTTTATCAACACACCACACAGGCGAAGTTTATATAAAACTGTAACCTGATTGACTAAAACACCCAGCAGTCAATGCAAAGCAGAAACCACTGAACTTAGCATCTTGAAATTCGCAGATAGGTTCTTTGTATAGCTTAAATGAGCACTAAGAAAGGAATTTAGACAATTTCACCCCCAAGGGTTTCCCCCTTAATATAATAGGGGTTCAAAGATTGTATGGAATCCGTCAGTTTTGAAGTTAGACATCTGAAATTTCGGATGTACGAGTAACTTAGTGTTAAAAAAAATTAAATTATTTATTTAAAATGATCTGCCACAAAGCTTTATGAGGCAGACTAAATTCCATGCAAGCGAAAGCTAGTAAACATTAAAATAATTAAAAAAATAAAAAGTTACAACAAAATAAAAACAATTTCCTCGTTTAAAAAAAACAACAAAATATAATGTGATTTCAGGAGTAGAATAATGATCTCTAAATATGTTAAAAAATAATTTTCATTAATTACTATTTTTATTACAACCCTTTCCTGACTAAAAATTTATATTTTCTGATAGGAATTTACAAACAGATCTCTATAAGATTTTGAAGCATGAACTATTTTAAATGAAAATAAAAACATTAAATGAGAGTTGGTTTGAAATACAAGATCAAGATACATTTTCTACTTTCTACTCACTCAACAACCTGTTCCTTTGCATTTCTTCTCTCCTCGATGACCCTACATACCCAGTGATAAGTTAGCAGAGGGAATTCCATGACGAGAAACCAGCACAACTTGCAAATCTGAACTGGTAACGTACAAGAAACCCTAAAATGTTTGATCTAATTATATAAAATAAAGCATAACCAAAGAACAATTTAATTCCAGAACATAAAAATAACTTTATCATATAACATGATATAAATAAATCTTTGAAAGCAGTTAAAGAGGAAAAATAAAATATTTAAAAAAAATTAATCCTTTTCGAAAATTATTGCCATTAAGTATTACTTGATAAAATTTAATACCTTAACTAGCAAATCTAAAACATATACTATAACAAATCTAAAAGATATACATAAATAGAAAAAAAGAATAATAAAAATGAAATTTTGATCTTTTTAATATTTAGTAATGAAGAGAAGAACTATCCTAATTAATTCATTTACCATCATATTAAAACTTAAACAAAATTAATACAACAGTAGTGAATAAAAAAAAACACATTTATACAAGGTCAGACTGACATGAATATCAATTCAAACATAAACATAATAATAATTTAATGTCTTACGTTGGTCTCGGCAATGTGGACACTAATTCAGGGAGTATTTGAACAGCCTCCATATCTACTGCTTTACCCTTCTTCTGTTTTTTCTGTAATTTCTTACTTTTGAGATTCACAAATTCTTCCTAATAAAAGAAAACCATTATTTTAAAATAGCTCCTATTATTATTTAACTATAAAGAGGTCTTATTTATACAAAATTTAATTTTGTTTCATTATAATGAATTGATTAATTGATGAATTGATTGAAGGTACCTTCCACTTGCATTGTTGAAATAATTATTATGACTGAATACAAAAGTAAAGTTATAAATACTAAAACTATCTATTCTCATTTTATTTTACATGGAGACTTACTATATAACTAAAAATATTTTTTTGTTTATTAACAATTTCCACATCCTTCCCCATTTTATCTTTTAATATAAAAATAATAAATTAAAATATTCTCAGCCATAGTTTCCCTAAAATTTTTAAATACATTTCTTAACTCAAACAATGTAGTAGGTTTTGAAGGTGTATAAATCTATATAGGTGTTTATAAAATTTGTCATATGCAAATTCTTTAAGTTTTCAGTTCCATATTTCTAAAATCCATTAAAATTGATTAAATTAAAATGTATTGAAAATTTATACACAAAAACATTAGTATTATAGAAGTACCATTTGAGGATCTCAACAATATTTCTCTCACCCCTGCGACTAAGATATTTTTAATTTTGTATTTTAATAACCTGTTAAAAATAATTTGAAATATCACTTCAATGACGGAGCTTTGCTGCTTATACGTTTTTATTTAAAAAAATTTAATTTAAGCTAAGAATGAAATTTAATAAAACTTACAATTGCATATTTCTTCTCGAAGTAAGCAGCCCAAGCGACTAAGTACTGCCCTATGGTGATAATAATGAACAGTATGATGGTCATTTCTATCAAGCCCATCTTTCGAACCTTTCTATAATAATACACAGCCTCTTTCCAGTCGGGAAGACCATTAAGGAGGACATCATCATATTTGGCCCTTTTGCCGGAGTCTCGAAGGACGTCATATATTGCAACGAGCTGAAAGAATATTAAAAGTTCAAATACAAAATAAAATGTAAAAAGCTTTCAAAAGGACCTACTTTGAAGAAATTAAAATAATGAATGTTATAATAAATAAATACATCAATATAAAAGAATAAAGACTCAACAAGAGATATAAAATAATTGTAAGAATAGAAATGGAAAAATTCCAAGAAAATTGATAAGTTTCTAAAATAACAATAAACGGTGAATGTTTTGTCAATTATGCATCATCAGGAAAGGCAAAAAAAATTTAAGATCACAAATTCGCATACAGAAGGCAGCACATCTCATATCTAAAAATATACAACAATAAGAAATAATGCTTCACTTTCTCTTTCTTTGTTTTATCCGTTGTATTGCATTGTAACGATGGTGTTCAATTGATTTGATGCCTAAAATAATTTTTCATAAAAAGACTTAAAATATGCAGAAATTTGCAAGGAACAGGGTCAAAATGAAAATAACATTTTATAAATGACAGATACCATTTATGATTGGAGTTTTCCATTTGTATACTAATTAATAAATACATTAATAAGAATATTGATGATATACAAATAAATCGAGAAAGATTGGATAGCATAGAAAAAAAATGAGAGAAGTGGTATTAAATAATAAAAGAACAGTGTTATGAATATGCTTTTGTTGATATTTTATAAACCAATACGATGAAGCCAACATTCAGGAAGTAAAGAGTACAGAGAAAATACTGTTCAATGACTGATAAAATACTTTTAGTAACATTTAACGAATGCAGAGATAGACTTAAATGCAAATCACAGTGAAAGCTACAAAAAAATAGATAACAAAGAGAGATAATATTCAAAAAGTGTAATGCGTCTACATAATTTTATCAATAGAACTCTATTTAAAAGTAAATTTGCAAAATTTCAGAAAAAAATAATGTGAGTAGGATGTAAAAAAAAATACATAAAAAATTATTAATTTCCAAATTAGCTATCCAATAAATTAGACTGAGTTGAAGTAGTAACATAAACTATATATGAATTTATTTTTTTCTAATTTTATTTTTAATCCAATAAAATACCACAAGCAGTTAAATATTAAGTTTCTCTAGATTACAAATTCATTTACATAAAAAAAAAATCACAACGGGATCTAGACCACTATAACTTGCTATTGATAAAACTTATAGTTCAAAAATATAGAAAAGTTTTACGACTTCTGGCAGATGCTTAAGAGGTATAAGATGATAGTTTAACTTCAAACATGATAAATGAAACTGCCGGGCATCATATTTATGACACTAAATATCTCTTCACTTTTTTAGTGATGGGAAAGCTATAATACTGTTCAATAGAAGAGAGACAATATGCTATAATAGGTATAAAGATAAAGAAAGCTATAATAGCGTTGTTAATATGGAAATATCCCAACAAAATTATTCAAACAATTTTTTAGTAGGAAACATTTAAGATGGATATAAGGTTTAAACCACTAACAATGAAAAATAAAACCGAAACAAAGAAATAAAAACAATCTATTAAGTGGAAAAAGGCAATCTATAACTATATATACTCATGATGTGTTACATTTGTAAATTAACCTAAGTTTTATTTTTAAAAAGCTTCTTTATCGAGGAAATTAAAAATAATGAGGAAATAGTAATACAAGAGAACAAAAAATAAAATATTTAAGTTCAAAATAGTTGACTGGATAATTCTAATAATGGATTGAATTGGCCAGGGGGTGCAGTCAAAGATTATACAAAATAAGCAAAACTTATTTTTTGTGCCAACACTTCGGCCACCTTCAGGGCTGCCTGGGGGGCGATGTGAAACTGAACTCTGTAGAATTTCAACTAATCAAAATTAGTTGAAATTCTAGAATGGATAGTAGAAATTCTAAAGAGTTCAGACTCACATTGGCCTCCCCTTCCCTGCAGCCCTGAAGATGGCCTACATTTAAGGCCGAAATTTTGGCATAAAAAATAAGTTTCGCTTAATTTGTGTAATTTTTTACTGCACCTAATGACCAATTCAATCCATTAAATTAATAAAAATCAAATATTTATGAACAGCTTCAACATAATATGAAAAACAGATTTAAGATAAGCGCATCTTGTAAGCATACAAGATGATTGTAAAATACAAGGTAACACAGAAAAGAATTAATCACAAGAAAATAGTAATAATAATAACTACCTGTCTAAACTTGACATTAGCATCTGGAGCATCATTTTTATCAGGATGTAATGAAAGTGAGAATTTCCGATATGCCTTCTTAATTACAGCTGCATCAGCATTCTAACAAAAGTAATAACATTAATTTATACAAGGGAACAAACAATAAAACATACATTATCAACATAGATGTAAACTCACCTCGGGAATTTCAAGAACGTCATAGAAACTTTGTCCAACCTCTTCAACTAAATCAAAAATTTCAAGATCTTCAGAATCCCAAGCCCGTACAGTTTCAATCAAAAGAAAAACTACAATGAATTTGACAAACTTTGGCATGGTCTCACACTAAAAATCGCTACAGACCTAGAACAAAGTTAAAAATTATCAGTACAGACTGGAAGAAAATACTTTTTTTTCCAGCTAGAGCTTTCACCACTCAATTGACCATGCTAAATGAACTGTAACAGAACTGTTCACTCAGAAGGAATGATATAATCTTTAGCAACCGACAACTCATTAAACCATAACAGCGTTGGATAATTTTAATTTCTAGTTGAAAACAATCTTTATAATGTTGGCGTATTCGGCAACATGTTTTATAACTTTTTCTGTACTAGCACATATTAAGATCTCATTAGAAGTAGAAAGAAATCTTTATTTACTAACGATAATATGAAATTATTTCACATCGGTAAATACAAGAAATGAACGATGAACTTACAAGACGAAAAACATCTAAATTTAAGAGAAATATTTCTTGAAAACAATTGTTGATAGACCGTAATGACAATTTCTTGACATTTGACAGTACCTGATTGGAAGATCGACCATTAGTTGCCAGTTTAAACAAACATTAGTAACACCTCATAATCGTACTCCCCGTACCTGCCAACACTGAAACCATTCTTTCATCTATTCTTTTTATTACAATCGATAGTAAGACTAACCTATCGATACAGCTAGCAATAGTTTGATTTTTTAAAGGTTTAAGTCAATTTTTGTAAAATAGAGGTATTTAATTTGCCAGTTATATTTTAAAATGTTTTTAAGTTTAATGTTTTGGTAATAATTTCATTAATAAAGAAAAGGGTCTGTTCTGCAGGTTGTTGCATCATTTTGAGTTACAAGTTTTAACTGTTTTATTCATTTTATTTTTAATATTTTCCATTAAACTCGTTACCATGAGATTTAATAGGGATAAGATAATGTAATTAGGAGACAATATATGTTTGTTGAAATGTTCATTTTTATATTAAATGATTTTTGAAGTATACACATTGCCCATAATCCAATTCTATTTTCCATACTATAGCTCGTGATAACTTATATTTCTGAAAATATTAAAAGGGATACAAGCGTTAAGTTAAAACGTGTTGTCACTCAACTCGAAGCGACAACCTGTGGAAGTGATACCAGTATTTGAGTAGCAATAGGTAATGTTTATTTTATTTTTAAACCACAATTTATTCAACATTTGAAAAATATTAGATATTGAGACTTTACTCTATAGATTGGGAATTAAGTATATTGGAAAAGTATCGATATATTTAAAATATATTTCGATACATTTCTCCGATACTTTTTTCGATGTATCTTAATACCTGTATTAAAATTTCTGCATCGAAAATCGATAGTTAGTAAGTCTTGAAATCCCTTCAAGCTGTCGCCTCCTAGCGATACCTAGTGTCAATCTTGCTAACTACACATTCTATATTTTGGTGCAATTATCCTCCTTAATAATTCCCCTTTGTTCATTTCTTTAATGAGTTTCAAAATATCCATATTGGTTCTACTTTCAATTTAAATTAATAAGTAATGACATAGATTATGAAAGCTGTCTAAACAGAGAAAATAAATACTAAGTTTTAATTTTATTATGATGCTCACTGCTTTAAAATTGAAACTTGGAACGTTTTTATTATGCATCTATTCAATTGATTTATTCAAAATTCTAATTAATACCCCTTTTCAACGAATTTACTATAACTTCAGTTTGTACATTTAAAGATACAAGGTGTTTTTGTTTTTTTCTTCTTCATGAATAATAATTGTTGACCTTGTATATATGAAATGTAGTAAGTGAATACTCACTTCAGTTATGTGAGTGATAGTGACGAATTCACACCAGGCCCCCCCCCCCCCCCGCCTCCTCCTCAACAGCAATGAAAAAGACCTGCAATGTGGGTCGAAACATTGGCTCTTTAAATATTTCCCCCTATTTAAGAGAAATTTTTATTGACCTCCATCTGGACCATTTTCTTCCATATATAAGATGTTAGTTTTACAAAATGTTCCATATATACATCTTCTGCTCTACAGCCCAGTCCGGGCCCTGGCTATCCACCACCAGCATGATGCCCCCAGCCGCACCGCGTCCATTTCAACCATCTTATGATTGTAAAAGATGGTTCAGTTCTGTTGCTTCCTGATGGCTGCTATCCATCTCTAGTAGCTCTCTGAAGTATTCGGCCCATCTGTTCATTATGTCTTTTGGGTTGCAGAGAACGTTCCCTTCTTTGTACTTTATATGCTTTATTGCTGGCTCGCTCTCCTTACGCATAACCCAAATAGCCCTGTAGAACAGTTTTTGGTTTTCTTGGAAATTTTCTTCCATCTTATTTCCGAAATCCTCCCAGGCCTTCCTTTTTGCAGCTACCACAACATCTTTGGTCTTCCTTCTAAGTTCATTATAGAGATGGTAGTCTGCATCAGTACTGGTGTTCAAATACTGCTTCCATCTGAGCTTTTTATTTTTTATTTCTTCCTTCACCTCCTCGGTCCACCAGGCAGTCCTTTTGGTTCTATTGCCTATCCTGATTATTCCGCAAATTGATTCTGCTGCATCCATGATTATATTCTTGAATGCTGCCCAACTTTTATCCACCTGCTGGCTATCCCACTGATTATGCTTAAGAGCATTTTCTTCTATTGCTTTTTGGTAGGTCTCAGCAACTTCTGGATCTTTCAGTTTGTACGATTTTATTATGAACCAAGGTTTAGGGTTTTTTCGTGGTTTCTTTTGTTTCCCTTTAGCAATTTCCATGTCCAAGATAAGTAGGTAATGGTCGCTGCCGAATTCAAACTCTCTTTTTGTTCTTACGTTCAGTAAGTTCTTTCTTTGATCCCTAGGTGTCAGGAAATAATCAATGATCGACTTTTCTCTTTGGCTCGGTTCCTATCTGGTGTATTAATGAACACTTTTGTGGGGGAAGATACTGTTGGCAACGATCATTTCATTTGGAAGGCAGAGGTTCAATATTCGTTCTCCGTTGTTGTTTAGGTGTTCTTCTCCATGAACTCCTAGCACGTCCTTCCATCTTTTTGCATCCTTACCAACTCTTCCATTCAGGTCTTCCATAATGATAGGTATGCCCTCACTGTCGTCCAGCTCTCTCTGTAGCGTTTCAAACAACGAATCCTTCTCGGACACTATCGAGTTATCATTAGGTCCATATGCAATGAATAAGGTATATAGTGCTTCTTCAGTTCTTAGCTTGACCAATAAGAGTCTATCATTTATTGCTTTCCAGTATCAGTTGAGAAATATCATTATGGAAAAAGCAGGCCACTCCACTTCTTGCATGCTCTTGAAAACTTACTCCTGAGTGAATGAATCATTTTCCCCTACTTCTGTTTCTCCGATGCCTTTTTTCTTGGTCTCCGCAATTCCTAGTATGTCCACATTCGCTTTTTTCATCTCCTGAGCCAATTCCAATTCCTTACCCTTTAGCCCCTTGACGTTCCACGTTCCTAGTCTACAAATCCTTTTTCCGCGCCATGTCCTGTGCCATGATATATGATCGGCTCCATTTCTAACTATTCTTTTCATTGTTAAATCTCGAGATAACGGGGTATGGGCCCGCTACCCCAAAGCCTGATGGAGGGATTGCCTCCATTGGATTGGAGTCAGGCCGGCATTCTCTCTGCTTCTCTGCTTAGATCATACAGCAGTTATTTACCTGAGACGGTGTGTTGATTGCATGCTGTGCATTAGGTTTTCCAGAGACGATGGCTCCCGATCCTTTTTGACACCCATCAAGCTGCAGAGAGACTTTGCCGCCTCTGTCAGCCTTCTCAAAGAGCGTTTCCTGGGGGTACCAAGTAGAGGTAGAGGTCGGTCTTAAACCCCTCTTAAAGGTTATTTAAAAGAATAAACTTATTTTGTGTAATTTATTGACTGCACCCCCTGACCATTGTACACTCTTCAAAAATAGTTTACCATTTCTACATATGATAAAGACTATGTGAAAATTAAATAATATTATATCATTTCTAATAAATAATCGAAATCAAAAACCAGAACATTGGATAAATACATTTATGCACATGTCATATTATCTGGAAAGGTGCAAGATCCTAGTTTAATATTGTAGGTTTTTAAGAATGGCCCGAGACACTGCAAATTGAGTGACAGTTTATTTCTCCTTTAAAATTTTAATAACTTTAGTTCATTTCCTTAATTGATTGATCACATTACAATCATCATCGCTAACTATAAATACTTTTGTTTTAATAAATGACATACATTAGAAATCATTAATTAAAACTGGTGGTGTTGGTTTAAATTTAATTTTATGTTACCTGCCTACAAAGTTTAATTTATTAATATAAAACTTGTATTGAAGTAGACTCAGTCATGTTGATGACTTAAATCAGTCCTGGTCAGAGGGTGAACTGCTGAGTTCTGACGGAATCCTTCAAATTATAAATAACCCGAAAAATGCGTAATCACTTCCTGTAAAAACGGATGTTAGTTGTAGAGATTATTCGATCTAATTGAGTAACCTCAGTTAGCACGAAAGCCTCATAGAATTTATGATGAAGGAGCACATTGCAACTTGGTTACCGTCAATAATAATAATTCTTTTTTTCAGTGGCATAGCTCAGACATCCGTAAGTACACTTAAAACATTACAATAATAATTGAATGTTGTTATCAATTCTGGCATATTAAAATACAACACTATTTAATAGGAGTAGATTTATTACAAAAAATAAAAATGACTTGGCCACTTTTTAATTACTACACTCGAAGTTTCAGAATAGGTATATAGAGGGTTGAGGAATAAAGGTGGGCTAAGTGTTCAAGAAGGATGTAGCTTGAATGATAATAAGTAAGTGAAGCTTACTGTCTTTTTTGCTTGTTATAATTTTCGGTAATACATTATATTAGAACCTCGATTATCCGTTAGGGTATGGGACCAAGATGGTGACGGATTTTTGAAATAGACGGATATGGGAGTGAGACATATGTTATATATATATACACATTAATAGAACAATATATTTCAAACACTTATGTTATGTCTTAACATTATATATCTACTCGTAACATATTTACGTACTAATGCTACGTCTGTGACAACTTTCATAGTCTTCTTTTTATTCACATCTCCACCACACACTTCCATTTCCAAAACAAAATTTTCTAATTTGTCCTCGTCACGTCTTATATCATTAACTGTCGTCCGAGTAATATCATAGATTTTTGTTAAGATTGAAGCACTTTCACCTTTTCGTAAACTTTTTACAATTTCAAACTTAGTAGCGAGATCTAAGCTCTTCCTTTGTCTTTTTTCCGACATTATTATACGTACTTTTAAGAAAACGATAAGTACCCGTAAGACAAGAATGAAGTCTGAAGGTAGTTCAACTACGGAAGCTACATTAGGTAGAGATGAGGAGATAATTAATTTCTGTGAAATGTGTGCGAGGAAGCCTAGGTTTTGAGTAAACAACAGATTCTAGGAATGGAAGTTGTCAAGACACACCGATTGATTCTTAGCCGGCGCCTACGACTTTAGCAACCAAACAATGTATACACATCTCCTTTTTTTTCTTTCTCAAAACTGAGGAGACGGTTAACAGAGAGTGACGGATAATAGAGGTTTTACTGTAGTTCAATTTTTTGCCTTTAAAAGAGTTTTTATGAAGTTATTCACTCCTCTTTGATAAATGTCTGGGTGACCCTTAGCCTCCTGGATTTTCCTTCCCCATTCTTCTCTATTGTTTGCCTCCCTCTTCCAATTCGTGGTATACAGTTTCAAGGCTTCCTTTGACACTTATCCTCCCAGCTGCCAAGTGGTCTTCCTCTCCTTCTCCTTCCAGCCATTTTTATTTCTAGCAGCATCTTTGGCAGTCTGTTATTTTTCATTCTAATAACGTGGCCGAGCCCACCTTAACTTTATTTGCTCTAATAAAGTTTATTATATTTTAAAAATAAGTTGTCTTCTCCTTTGGCTTTAATTTCCATATTCCTCCTATTTACTTTGCTCCGCATTTCGTCTTAAAATTTTCCTTTCCTGGATCAATAAAATACTTTTGATTTACAGCTGTCATGTTGGGACAAGTTTCAGTTCCATATGTTACAACCGGTCTTATTAGTGACTCGTATAGCTTTAATTTGGACACTCTAGGCAACATTTGTGTTTTAATAAGCTGTACTGGTCATATTAGGCCTTTTTTTCGGCTATAATTGTTTTTTTCGCTGCTCATTTTATCTTCATTGTTTACTGTGGAACCAATGTAAACGAAGTTCGTTTACAGTTTCAAATTTGAAGTTGAGAATTTCAATATCTAGCGAGATTCGTTATCGGAGACACTTTTAAATGTGTAATTTTTTCTCATTTATTGTTAGGCCAATTTTCGAGCCGTTTATGTACATTATTTCAAAGGCTTCGTTGAGCGCTGCTTCTCTTGTCATAATATCATGACAATGTCATCAGCTTAGTCACATAGTTGGCATGATTTCTCAGCTATAGTACCACCTCAAACCCCATATTTAACTGCATCAAGTAAAGCTTTATTGAACAATATTCCGGACAAAGCATAACCTTGTCGCACTCCAGAATGAACTATAAAAACTTACCATATCCAAACTATATCTCTAAAATTTTCAGCAACTGCGATCTATCAATGCTATCAAAAGCCTGTTTATAATCTATGAATAGGATGTTTAAATCAATATCATATTCGTATCTTCGCATTTTTTTCATAGCTTATCGAAGAGCAAATATTTGATCCGTGGTACCTCTTCCAAATCTAGAACCGCTCTGATAATCTCAGCATATATCCTAAGCTTTCTTAAAATTAGATTTTATAGTAATTCATACAAAATCCTTAGCAGAAATATCCCTCTATAACTACAATACTCATGTTTTTCGCCTTTTTTAAAAATAGGGCACAATAATCCAATCTTCCAGTCATTCGGCATTTTTCCATCTTTCCATATACAATATTAATTATCAATTCAAATGTAAGATCATTCATTTTTTCACTACTACCTTTAATCAGTTCTGTAATAATCCTGTCTTCTACAGGGTCTTTATTATTACTCAGATATTCAATCATCACATCAAACATCGTAACTAGGTTCAGAGATGTGACTTATTTGGGATACAAGTATCTGAAAAACAGATACAAGATACAAAATATGTATTTTCATCTAGTATCTAAAATACTTTTTTAATATTCATTTTGTATCTTGTATTTAAATACATTTTGTTTGGTATCTTAGTATTTTGTAAATACCGTTTGCTAAAATACTTTTAGTAATAGTTATCTATACATGTATTCATAAAATGTGACAAGATTCTATGGTGACATTAATTTTAAATGTCACCATAGATAAAACTGAACCGTTGAAATTTTATTCTGGAACCAAATAGATAGATGGCGACTCTTTCTACTGTCATCGGCTATGAAGTACCCCCTGACCCGTGCCATTCATAATTCCGTATTTTTTGTGTGGTATCAACAATATCGCCTTTGTGAGATTCGAGATCACGAACATGGAAACATATGTTTTATTTTATTATGTTAAGTATATATTTGATTTGATTTTTTACACTTCGCGACGACAGAGTCGACAGAAATGTGTATGTAACCCACGAACAGAACGGGAAGAGGCTAGAATAACAACAGACAGATCATCAATGATTTTTTTACACATTTGTGTGTAATTTAATTTATAAATGATATAATATAAATGATAGATATGTATGATTAAATTGAATTATATTAAATTTTTAATGATAGAGAGAAAATAGTTGACTGGAAGACCTAATGTAGGATGGAAATAGCTGGGGGTGCAGTCAATGTAAACAACTAATAAGTGAGACTTATTTCTTGATCGTGCCGACGTTTCGACCTACTTTGTACCTCATCTTTAGGGCAAATCGAAGGAGTCGCGGCTAGGTGAAGCTTGTAACTGGAAACGTCGGCACTACCAATAAATAAGTCTCACTTATTAGCTGTTTACATTGACTCCACCCCCAACTATTTCCATCCTACATTAAATTTTTAAGTTTGAATCGAATCGGAGTGTTCGTCCTGTTTCCTGTTATGTTTTAATACTCTTACTGCGTCACTTTTTTCAGTGATAAAGAGATTGATTTGAATATAGCGCTAATTTTAAAGCACTGTTTTAAAGATATTAAACAAGTTGGTGTAAGTGTGAGTTTAATGTATCTTTCAAAGTTAGTGTTACTTCTACTACAAATTTCCTGAACCATTTAAAGGTAGGTTTTTTATACTGATGTATTTGTATAAGACATAAAATAAATCTTACAATTGTTTACATACATTTTTACTTTATTAGGATTTTCTCATGAGAAATAATGAATTTCTTGAAATTTTATTTTTTAAATGCACTCATCTACTATTATATTATATAATTTTATTACAGAGAAAAGGTCACTCAGATCTGTTGCATGTTTATGAAAAAGTTAAAAATACAATCCTCAAAAAAAGAAAACATTCTGAGATTATTAGTAGCAGGTGTTCAAAATCAGCAGTAATATATAAAAATTAAAGCAGTCTTCTCTTACAGATGTTGCAAGGGGTTCAAGATCTGTTAATTTAGACAAGTTAATTGTACAATTTATTGTTGAAACCATGCCAACAGTATCAATACTGGGGTATAAGTCTCTTACAGCTTTTATTGATGGTGCACAGCAACTAACAAAGCCTCCAAAAGTTATGTGCTGTCGTACAGCTAAAAATTAAATTTGTGATGTGATGAATAAGAAAACAATTAAGATAGAGTTGAACTGTCGAATTTGTGTGCAGTACAGCTGATATTTGGTCTTCCTCTTAAAGAAGTTATTTGGGGGTTACATTCCATTGGATTGAAAGTGAGTGACTTTTAAGAGGAAAGATGCTGCCATTGCTTCCAGAAGATTCAAAGTGGCTCGCACATATGACAAAGTTTGCAGAAATGATAGCTGATATACATTCAGGGAATGCCCTGAAACTATCAAAAATTGTTAAAATAGTTCAACTTCAAGTAGTAACGGTTCAAATTTGGTTAAGGCTTTTGAAGCATTTGGGAAATCTGATTAAGAGACAGTTGAAAATGAACATGTTTCATATGCGTATGAAGAAGATCTTGAAGAAACATCACTGGATGAAGCTAATGAAGATGAAGATGATGGTTCATTGCTAGTACTACAAGGTTTTCCAGATGCTTCATCTAGACTTAAAAAGTGAAAGTGGTTGCCTTCTGCCTGGACATAAAAAGATGCGCTACGCACACGTTGCATTTGCTTGCCAATAATGATTTCAAAGAAGGAAGATTGAAAAACTTTTTTTAGTAGACTGCATGACGCGGCCTTAGCAAAGTGCCAAGCACTTTGGAACTTATTTTCTAGATCACCAAAAGCATGTAAAACATATTTGGAGATGACAGGAAAGTCACCAACCTCTCCACGCGCAGCTCGATGGAACTCATATTATAATTCCATAAAAGATCTTTTAGCGGTGCAGAAACGTCTTAGTGAAACCATGAAAATGTTACTATTATCTCCGTTGAAGGAAAAGGAAATTCACTTTTTAAGTGAATGTGTGGACTGTTCAAAGCCAATAGCCGAAGCTATTCAAAGCTTGCAAGGGGAAAAAGACACTTACTAGGGTCGTCGTTTACCTGAACTAATAAGAATTCAACACATCATCAAATCTCTTAGGATGGAAAATATAAAATACTGCAGCTCTCTGCTAGATGTCATAGAAGAAAATCTAAATAGGCGTTTTAAAAAGTTTTTGCAGTTAGAGCCTTCAGCAAATGATGCAATATTAGCCTAGGTGTCACATCCGTTCTTTAAAATGAAACGGGTTCCAAAAGAGTAGAAATAATTTGTAAATGAACTTATCCCGACTGAAACACGAAAAATTAATCGATCTGAAAAACGAAAATCGGAGGCTTGAGGCAATAATGAAGGTGATATAAAAAAAAGTTAAAAGATGGATCTTATTACATGCTTTTTAGAGGATTCTGATTCCTCTACTGCATGTGGCGAAAGCAAAGGGTCTACTGGCAGCACCGCTCCCTTAGAAATAGACTGCAATACCTAAATAATAAGGATACCAGCTTAAAGAGGTTAAATGCTTATCCTACAATAAAAATTTTTTTTTTCAAATATAACAGCTGTTTGTCAAGTCCTGCCCCTGTGGAGGGGCACTCCTCTCATGATTATGAGACCTCATCGAAGAAAGATAAGTGATAAACTGTTTGAAGAGCTGGTTTTACTTACGTCTCTAATAAAACCTTAAAAATATAATATTTTGTCTTGCCATATTTGCGTGATCAACGCGATCCATTCTTAAATAATTCATGTAAAAAAATAAACTTAAATTCAATAAAATGTTGTTTTCTTACAAAAGTATTTCATCTTTAAAAAGTATTTAAAAGATACGTATTTTGTATCTAATATTTCAGATACCATTCCAGAAAGTATTTTGTATTTGGTATCTTGTACACATCTCTGATGAGGTTAAAATAGAATAAAATAGCTTCATCACTCGAAGGATTTGCTAAAGGACGTACAATAGCTAGATCGTAAGATGATATCAATACAATTACTTCTTGTTATTGACTTTTTCATTATTAACATGTATATTCGCAATTATTTCACGCCTTCATTTCATCTACATTCGCTAGATTACAACTTTACGAAAAACTAATGATTAATATTTGTTCTCATTTAGAGGCCCTTTACAATTATATTGAAGGAAGTGGTCCGATGCGAAGACAGTGGAACAAACGAGATCAGGTTCGCAAGCACGAGGCTTAGTAAAGTGAGCAGGAATGTTGTCAACTACCTCAGCAATTACACTCTCTCCATAACCTTAGACGACAATATAGCGGTAAATCATTAAAACTTCTTCCAATATTTAAAATTTAAGGCCGATGTAAGTGAAATAAAACTTCGATTATTATTATCTTAATTAAAATCAATTTTCTTATAATTAGTAAAATAAGCTGGGCGAAGTACTCGCATGATACACACTTCAAGAGCTAAAAAGACAAGAATGTACAAATGGAGTAAAAAATGCTGGGTTACGGGTCCCGATACTGTGCAGTCTGAGGTACACGTTAAAGATCCTAATCCGTATCCTAATTATGGCAAAGGATAAGACTCCAATTGAACCTCTGAGTGGAAACAGGAAATAACTCGATTTTTGCTGTAATATAAACCGAGACAGCCATTTTTCTTATCATGTGTAGGCACATTTACTGAGCAAAAAAGGGAATATCTCAATAGCTCTGGACCGTTAAAATGAATAGGTTGTCTGGTGGTGAGCCTGGAAAAGGGGAATAACTTTTAAATAAATAAATAGTCCCTACGTACTATAAGTATAAAATAATGTAACATATATATATTAAGATTGCCCATATATGAAGGTATATTTTTCATGTTTAATGTTATTTTGTAAGATCAAAAGAAATCTATTTAGACAGTTTTTTTCGTTTCTGAAAAAATAGTTTTCAGTCACTTATTTCCTTTTTCCACCCAGTGGTTCAATTGTAGCATCGTACGATTAGCCATCTTAACATGAAGTGACATACGTTAGCATAACATAACATCCTCGTATGCACAAGATCATGGGTTCACAGCCCGTTGGGTATCCTCAGGATTTTTAAAAGGGAGCAAAACATCATTAGTTAAGCCATCCTTCGGAAGGACGTAAAATGGGGGTCCCTAAGCTGTTCAATTCCAGGCACTCGCTAAAGATCCCTAATTTTACTTGGATATGTGAAATTTAGGGCTTCCACTGTAGTATCGTCCGATTAGCCGTAGCAGCATTAAGTGACGTTAAATGAATAACAGAAGCATAGAGTTACATTAAATAAATAAACGAACAAGACAATTATAAGGGCTCTAAAAAACCACGCCTTCTATTATATCTAGAAAAAAAACGTGTTTCATGATTCGTATTGGATGCAGTACATGGTTGGGACTTTTCCGTATTCAAGCCAACGGTTGTTGAAGAGTGTGATTTGGACCTGAAAACGCTCATCCGCCAGGTTTTCTTTCAACTAAAAGTTGAACCACTTTATAAAGATTGAGTGATTCCTAGGGACTCTAAATCCCACAGTGTCGTTTCACCGATTATTAACAGAATAAATAATTTACCTGACATAGTCACCTGAAACCTTAATGGTCAGTAATCAAGCTCTCTACACACTGCTTTGGTTTACAATAGCAAACCGATCATTATTTTATTTTTTTAGGGTTTAACAAATACATCTTCCAAATGTCTATCGTTTTTGGGGTTTCTGGAAAGTTTCCATCATCCTGGCTGTGTTGAATAAAATTGATTTCATGGCTATTCCTCTATATCAATATTATTTCTATCGTTTAGACAATGTTTAATGTGTTTAAAAAACTTTTTCATGAGCATAGGCAATACTCGATTTTTTTTTTAATACATAACTTTTTTTTCTGTAGGCATTTGTTTATTTTTTAAAATATGCCAGGTAATATCAGAGTTGGAAGCTTGGGGAAACGGTGGATGGAGGCCAGGATTCTTCACACACGATACTCCACATTTATGCACCGGATTCAAACAGCTCAATCCAAAATGGTTCCAAGAACTCATCAAGAACACTGGTCGGGATGACTGTCCTATTCCTCCGGTGAGTACTAAGTCTCAAAGACCAATTTAGTATGGAAATACAATTTAGAAATTTAGCAACAAAATACTAAATTCATCTTGAAATTTTGAATGGTTGGATGCTTTAGTACATACCGTGATAAATAATTTAGTAAAACTATTAATTTCTTTGCAAAAATTAGCAATAGGTGTCTTTCAATTTTAATTTTTTGGAGTGGAACTGATTGTTGTTGGTGTGCCGGTAAGGATCCATCTTCAAGAAGGACTTTTCAAATGTCCAGTAATCTTTAGAAGTGAAATGGATCCTTCTAGGCTATTACTATAACAATTATCATTACTACCATCGAAGTACCTAGGGGTGCTTTCGAAGAACACTTGACCATAAGATCCATAGAGATACTGCAATGGACTTCGCTGCGAAATAACGAGCACATCATCCTAATCTGCACCTTGACACTGCTGATCAGATTGCTAAAGGAATTGGCTTCTACGTTCTCATATAGAACCTATTTTCCTCAACTAGTTAGGTACCGAGCTACTTGTTATCAGGGTTATTATACAAATCAGCATGGGCGCTTACGGATGCTTCAAACCAACAGTATCATTGCCTTATACTTGAAACCACACTTTAACGATTAAAGAACCCCCTTCCCTAGGTATTGGTGAACATAAAAACAATTGAGTACTGCCTACTGCAGTTAAACATAGAGGGCAAGATTGAAGGAAGTAGAGGCGCCACTCCTGATTGAAAAATCTCTAATAATGAAAACGTTTAAGATAAAATAAGATAAAATGTTATAATCGCCAACATCCAAAGAAAATTGCCACATTAAGAAGAAGAGAAAACACTGAATAGAACTTCCAACAACAAGGATGTTCTGTATTTATTTCGGTCTATCAGAAGAAGAGGATCTAAATCAGGAAGGGTATTTGGACATGCTTGACTCGAAACTGACCGAGGCCAAAACTGAAACCTTATTTAAGATTTTAAGTGTTCGCTTGGGGGAAAGAGATGTAAAACATGACTACTGCAAACATCTAATATATATTGCTCGAGGATAGGGGTGGGGGTGGATGGATATAATACTGAAATAAGCGCTTATTTAATATTACTTGAGCATATTTTTCGTTACAACAAGCAAACACTAATTTGATTCAGGTGCTTTTTGAGTCATCAATTAATTTTAACCAGTGCCCATATCATTTATTTTTCAATTCATCTGATTTTTCGATTCACGTATTTATGTTTTTAATTATTAACGATTACTGCTATATATATTTTTTTATTGTTTATTGAATCTATATTTAGTGTTTTTTTATGTAAGTATCTCACATTGTATTGGACATATATATTTGTAATTTTTCTGCAGGGAACTTACCAAGTGACCGCTTACAACATTTCGTTTGTTGAAATCAACGTTCCCATGTGGGAAACGGGAAAATACAGGCTCATCAACAAGTTATACAAAGAGGATGTCTTAGTAGGATGCCTCGGCATGGTCATCGTAGTTACCCCTAAATCCAAGCCTTTCAAGAAGAAAAATTAAAATTTACATTTCATCAAATGTTTTTTCTCTAAATGAAAATATAATTATTTGATAAATATGATGGCTAATGCTTGATAAATTGTTTGTAATAATCTATTCCGTGAAATATATAACAAATTTCTTAATATGGCATCTATATAATATTATCATCTTCCCGTTTGTGTTTTTTTTATTTGAAATCATTGATGATTTTCCTGTTTGTGTAAGCGCTAGTATTTTATTATTATGCTTTGGCTAATCTAACGTATGGACAAGAATCGTTGAGGATTGAAGGTAAAAAGATAATACCTTCCTTCATCCTTCGTTGGGAAAATGAAAGTAAACTATCGATATATGATTCAATTTAACACCACATATCGATATCATGCAAAAATTGGCCATGTTTACATCATCCCAGTCTGCTTTGGTTTGAGCAATAAAATAACTCATTAAAGAGCACATATCGACCACTCATCTATATACACATCTCAAAACTGTTTTTCGCCAAGTTTTAATCAACTTCAAACCTTTTCAACCACAAAAAAAAAGAAAAAAAAGAGATACATTCTTAAATGCATTACAAAAACAAAATTAGCGAAAAATGTGAAAAGGTCAATTTTTGAAATTGTGGAGTTATCAGCCTTTGATCCTGAACACCTCAAATGTACATTCTAAACACTATTCTACTTACTAACCTTTCAAAATGATATCTAAATCATTTTTACATATCAGTTGGTTTCTTTTTTGCTTAATTCTAAACCACTCTTACTGTTATCTTATGTTTTATAAGAGGTAATAGTAGAAGGTTATAACTGTTAAGGCATTGCTTATGCATTTGTTTTCAGGGCAGATTAATCTTTATTGTGTCAAAATCAATCAGTACCATTCAGTCATTGGTTTCGCACATTGAGGCTATTATCTATTATTACAATTATACGTTAGGATAGGAAACTACACATCTTACGTTGCTGATGAACATGAAAAAACATGTAATGTAATAGTAATTTTAGTCCGTGTAACAGAGGGACTTTACCAAGGAAGTTTTATGCGGGTCAATGTGTAATATCAATAGATTTTTTCTTACAAAATTTATTTTCAATCGTTTTTCTCCAAATAAAACCGAAAATATGAAAAAAAAGGCAAAGAGTTTTATTAAATAAAATAAAGTTAATGATTAAAAGCGAAGCCTATTGACATTCCTAGAGCTCCCTTCAATCCATTTTCCCATCGGAACACCTGCTAATTGGCCTTGTATCGGCTGTGGTAATCATTAGGGGCAGATCCAGTGGGTTGCAAAGTGGGTCAACCACGCAATATAGAAATATTTGACTTATACATGGCAGACAAGCCATTATTATTTTTGGTTCTTCCAGACTCTCTCCTTTTTTAATGGGTATTTCTTATTTCTTAAACTCCTTGGCATCCTCCTAAAATAGGACAGTATCCGGGCACATAAAATCCAAGCCAGATCCCCATTTCATCTCTCAGCAATCGTTTAAAATGTAGACGAACGTTGTTTTAGAATTGACGATATGTACGAGAATGATAATTGGCATTAACATTGTCTTTGATGTGTTATTAAAAAAAACAAACAATAATTATAATGAAGTGAGTAATTAGAATAAATATGAGGCAAACTATGGATGTTGAAATCAGTTTACCTCCTTCTACTGTTAGCTCCTACATCCTCATGTTTTTCTAGCGTCATTTCTTCTGGGTAAAGAGAACTTTATTATACTGTCATCCATATGAAGTGTTCTTTGTTGTTGAGGGAGACCAATTAAATAAACATAATATGACTTGTAACGGCCTAAATGACTATGGTAATTAAGAAATATTAAAAGCATCAAGAAAGTAGAAGAAACCAGGAGCTTTCGTGGAGTCACTTTCACTCTCATGGAAGTAACTGTTCCATGACCACGCTCTCAGCTAATAAAATTGTAAATACTAACTATGTGATTTGCTTACAAGGCATTATTTCCTTTTTTTTAAAGCATATATGTATGTATCATGATCATTGTGTGTGTTGGTTGGTGTTTACCCATCGACGTAGTAATTGATCCAGCACATAAGTGTCAGGAATACAGAATGGTATAGGAGCTGTGCTCGCCACATCTGGGTGGGAATAATGCCAGCTGCAGTTCTGGTACAAGAATCTTACACGACTTTTCTACGGCCAACCATTTCCAAGTCGACTAAATCTTATTATATACATAAACTTTAATTCTAAACATATTTAAAACCTTTCTCCCACAAATCTTTCTAAATTTTCTCCTATTATTAACAGTTTTAACCCAAAAGTATTCTTTAGAAGAAGCAGAAATTTGTTATAGGTGCGGAAAAATGACACCAAACATACTAATAAGTAAAACATAAATTCATTGACCTTATTCCGACAAATTTGTACACATTCATACATGGACGGCCAACCATTTCCACATAGGCTAAACTCATCTAATTAAATAATAATAATACTTATTATTATTATTATTATCTAATTAAATAATAAATAATTAGGCTAAACTAATCAAAACCATTTGTACCCACCGACTTTAACCCTACAGTTATGTACCAATATGTTAAAATCGGTTTTAGATTATCTAATCAAACACCCTCTTAATCCACCAACGTTAATCCTAAATTTCTTCAATTACTTATCAATGAGTGTAACTGTATTTACCGCACTTCTAGCTATATTCTAGTTATTAATTACATCATCGGTTAACGATTTCCACATCAACTAAACTTAATCTACCTAATATCTTACAAATCAATCAAAATTAACTCTTAATTCATCTAAATTTCTCCTAAATCCTCCAACTTTAACCCTTTATCCTGTATTTAAAACATTCAGAATTGGTGAGGGGTGTATAAAATTGAGCCTGCTGATAAGTATAACTCATAATTATTTATAATCACTTATTATTTATTATACTTATTAATGAGTATAGTTTCATTGACTTCATCTCTGACTAATATCTATATGCTCATTATGTGTACGGTCAACCGTCCCCATCAACTAAACTTCCCCTAACTAGCTTACCTAAATTTCCTCTAAATCTACCAACAATAACACTCAAGTTACCTAATTTTTTCCCTTAATCCACCCACTTTAACGTTTTATTAATTCATCAATAGAATTGTATAATTTAATCGGAGGTGTGGTCAATGAAATTAGATTCAGTTTTACAGAATTTATAAGACCAGTGCTTTCTACTTTCAAGATCAAACCTATCATATTAATCTGAACTTCGTATTATAATAATCACTCAGGGTTTGTTGTTGCATGTTGACAAAGATAATATTAAAGTATAATTTAATAAAAACATGCAAAAACTCTAAAAGAAGCATCAAATAATAATTAGAAAGCAGGAGATATTATAGACAAATTTCACACTAATGAAGATCAAGAGCAGCCCATCTCACATCAACAGTCCAGACTCGACAGGTTCATTCTCACTCTAAGTCACTCAATACTATTCCGTATTCTATTTCAAACTCAGCATTTTAGACTAATATAGAACTACAACTAAAATTTTTCATAAACTTTTTATCCATAATGTTACTTTTTACTTTCCATATACCCTAGGGTTTTACGCCTCTAAGCAAAAACAAACAAACTTTCCATACAGTTGGGTTTAGATGTGTGGTTTTGTTATTATGAGGATAGAGTTGATACTGAATTGAAATTACAGGTGAACATAGTTGTACACAAATAAAAGGTAACTGCAATTAATTAAAATCACTGTTGTTTAAACACTTATTCACACTTATGCTGCTTGTATATGTAAAATTGCAAATAAAGTTGTTGTTTTTTTTATATTTGTAATTTTTCTGCAGGGAACTTACCAAGTGACCGCTTACAACATTTCGTTTGTTGAAATCAACGTTCCCATGTGGGAAACGGGAAAATACAGGCTCATCAACAAGTCATACAAAGAGGATGTCTTAGTAGGGTGCTTCGGCATGGTCATCGTAGTTACCCCTAAATCCAAGCCTTTCAAGAAGAAAAATTAAAATTTACATTTCATCAAATGTTTGTTCTCTAAATGAAAATATAATTATTTGATAAATATGATGGCTAATGCTTGATAAATTGTTTGTAATAATATATTCCGTGAAATATATAACAAATTTCTTAATACGGCATCTATATAATATTATCATCTTCCTGTTTGTGTTTTTTTAATTTGAAATCATTGAAGATTGATAATCACTCAGGATTTGTTGTTGCATGTTGAAAAATATAATATTAAAGTATAATTATATAAAAATGCAAAAACTCAAAAAGAAGCATCAAATAATAATTGGAATGCAATTGGTAAACTCCCAAGAGCAGGGTTTCAAGTCTGGAAAATAAATAAGTAAACAAACTTTCGCCAATTTAGCCATTATCAGGAGATATTATAGACAAATTTCACACCACTGAAGATCAAGAGCAGCCCATCTCACATCAACAGTCCAGACTCGACAGGTTCATTCTCACTCTAAGTCACTCAATACTATTCCGTATTCTATTTCAAACTCAGCATTTTAGACTAATATAGAACTACAACCAAAATTTTTCATAAACTTTTTACCCATAATGTTACCTTTTACTTTCCATACAGTTGGGTTTAGATGTAGTGTGGTTTTGTTATTATGAGGATAGAGTTGATACTGAATTGAAATTACAGGTGAACATGGTTGTACACAAATAAAAGGTAACTGTAATTAATTAAAATCACTGTTCTTTAAACATGTAAAGGTAGTCCGGAACATGTATTCACACTTATGCTGCTTGTATATGTAAAATTGCAAATAAAGTTTTTTTTTTTATATTTGTAATTTTTCTGCAGGGAACTTACCAAGTGACCGCTTACAACATTTCGTTTGTTGAAATCAACGTTCCCATGTGGGAAACGGGAAAATACAGGCTCATCAACAAGTTATCAGTATCAACTATACTGAATTGAAATTACAGGTGAACATAGTTGTACACATATTATATGTGTACATTGTAGTTTAATAATAATCGGCATTAAATTAATTCTACCTGCAGCAAATCATTAAGTAATCAGAACTCTCAGTAAAGGAGAAAGAACCATTTAAGAGGTCAATAATAAAGCCAAGATTCTGGTTAGAGTGTAAAATTATTTTTTAATAGAAATAGTGCCTTTGTTACTAAGAACATATATTTTTCTTTATTCCATAGCAATTTATCTGCTAATTTAATTGTACTTGCTATGATGAAGACAAATAATTTGTTTAACTGGTTCAGGATAACTTTTTCAATAACTCATTCATAACTTGATTGGCGTGAAAGGAAGTCATGAGGTATCCCAAATAAAATATTATATGTAATAACAATGTGATTATAATAAGATAAACTACGCAGGTTTCCATGGACCTGGTTGGTCTTAGTGGCAAAAGAGACGGTTTTGGAGGATTATGATTCCTAACGGAACACTTAGGTGAAAGGTTCGCTGCCCCGGACCAAGAGGTTCGGTACTTTGGTACGTGAGGAGGGGAGTACTGCTCTATTATAGTGACAGGGGCCAGGGTTGGGCATGATCAATAGTTACACCAGCTGCTAGCAACTCCTGGACTCCTGTTATCGTTGTAGCCGTTTTTATTGACTATCGTTTTGATGACTTCCCCTCCAGTATAGGGGCCATATAGCCACGAGCCTATTTCTGTAATGAATGAATAGTTAATGCTATTGCGCAGAGAATCAGATATACTCGATTTCGACGTTAATTTCCATGATATATTTATATAATATATACGAGTACTTAGCAGTCCATCGTACAGGAATGATAATTTTTTCCACAGAATTTAATAAAAAAGTATGTAAAATTACACTAAGGTTGTGCTGATAGGTGATTTAGTCGTGATAATACAGATACGTGTTTTTTCATCTCATTATGAGTATCAAATTTTAAGAGGCTGGGTAAGGCCTAAGAGCGCCTTCAGATCTCTCAGGGTCGATCCTGATTCTGAGCTGATCCGAATAACTTGTCTTCCATAACCGTTCTCGAATCAGGCATATACAAGCACCGGCACACTTTCCTGACATACTGAGTTATGTCGCTACCTCATTAATGTCTGTAACTGCATTATACATATTAAGGGTTTGATATTTCGATTAAATTTATTAGTTTTTGTTAATTTAATGCATAAGTGAATCTTACAAACCTCATCTTGTTGGGGTTATTTCAAATAAATTTCGTTTAATAAATTTCGGGAGGCGGGATTAAGTGGAGAAAGAGGGATATATGTACTCCCACCTTACTCTCTCTTTTCATACTCGATTGGACAGATTTCTAGGACAGTTGAGGACCAGAAGGAAGAGTAGGAGAAGAGGTGGAGAAATTCATTTTATGCTGTAGAATAATATTGACACAGAGGAAGCGTCTTTCGAAGAAGGACGTTCTCTTGAAGAGAGACTGGCGGAGATGGAGGAAATTGGTGAAATAATTAAAGACAATTGGGGACAGTTAATTTGGAAGAACAACACCTCAGATGTGTTGTTAGTTAAATATCTCCGATACAGATGCTGATAAGGTTATTTCGTCTGCTATTTGCCTCTTACAACTTGCTTAAGGATGTACGGTAATCGTTCAAAAATCACTACTTACATACTACCAGCCTTACATCAACTACTCTAGTAATTTTAACAGAAAATGTTAGATTATCCTGAGTCTCAACAATAAAGAGCATTGGGATGGCGCTTGGGATCAATTAGCCAGAATTCAATGTTTGCTGCCTATGCGCTGAAAATGCTAATTGATTATTGATTATAATTGGAGTGCCTCAAGGACGAAGAGGTAAGTAAATTAGATGTTATGCGCTTATGAATGGTATTGTGAATTGTTAATTGTTTTTAATTTATTTACGAATATCCGGTTTCCAGATATAACCTTTTCATTTCCTGTGCTAACGGATACAGATTTCAATTGTTGATTCGATCCCATTGCTTCAGTTCCTGCCCAGGCACGAAAGATTTAGTTTTCGAAGGATGAAGTAGCTCATTGCTTATTTGTTATGATTGACGATATTAATCGTTTTCTGTTGCCATGGTCAATTTGATTTTAATATGATAATTTAGGATGTCAAATTAGGCCTTGTATCTATTAGTGGTGTGCCATAATCTTCTTGCGTATGGGGCGATCCATTTCTCCTAATCCCCTTTTCATTTCATTTGCACCAAATCCCACAAAATAATGGGAATAGATATTTTATTGTTAACTTCTGATAATGTAGTTTTTTTCATTGGGATTTAACGTCCTTTATTACTTCTATCAAATAAAAAAAACAAACATTGGTTATTACCATAAGTTAAAAACAGAAATAAAATGCTACTTCCACTTTAAAAATGGTAACAATCTTGACAGCAATCGTAATGTAGATGTGCACAATGTATAAGAAATGTTAACATATTTGACCGTTATGTTAATATTTTAGCAAAATGCTTTACTCGAAATCGAAACCCGGGAGAGTCTCCAGATACCAAATACTAAATCAATCAATGGGATTTTTTTTAGTGAGTAGGAACCTCACACTGTTGTGTTATTACACTTCGTCTTATGAAAGATTTTTCCCCTACCCAGAAAAAAACACAAAAAAAAACAAAAACAAAAAAACACACACACACACACACACATGTATGTCTGATATATTGTATCATGCTCATTCCCAACAACATTCAAGGCTAAGGAAGAACACCAACGTCCATCTTTGAAACTCTTTATTCGCACTTGGTTTTCACTGACGGAACGAAATCTTGAAAGTGGGTGTGGATTTGAGCTGTTTCTGAATTTTTTGGGGATTATCGACATTTTTCATCAATCCCTCTAGGTTTAAATTGTTCTTTTAAAATTCCGAATCACTGTAAAACCCTTCAAAGATTTAGAACATTTAGAGGCCTAAATTAGAAAGGAAATAATGCCTATCAAGTCTATAAAACAAAAGGCGTTTCATTGAAATCGGAACTGTTTTTCAGCTTTTTATTGAAGCTCATATTCTTATTTTCTTTCTTAAAAATAGTAAGCTATTGGTTTCAGAGAGATTATTGTGTACATTTTCTTTCAGTTTCGGATTAGTATTTTCAGCTTCAGAATAAAAGTAGTTTCGTTGAAATACTTGAATAGATATAACAATGCTACGTTCGTGATGAGTTCAGGAATATATATATATATATATATATGCATAATACTAATTTTTACTAACCCCCTTTGTTCTAATTTTAACAAAAGGTTCTGAGAGCTAGGAAAATTTCCAGCCTACATTTAAAAGGACAATAACATTTTCAATCAGAGCTACATTTTATTTTATACTTCTTTAACACAACTCTACAGAAGCTTCTATTTTACATTTTAAATTAAATTTCCTATATCCTATTTCATTTTCTAATAGACTTCCGTTTAGTTGAATTCACTTATCAAATTTAGATAGGAGTACGCTGTGCTGATTATCTAGAAAATATACAAAACAAATATTCAGTTGTTTTTATAAATACTATATACTATCTAAATTGATAAAAATATTTATCCATGATTACATTTGAAAATGTATTGCGAGATATATCCATGAACCCCATCAAACTCAGCCTCATTTCTCTTCGACTTCTCATCTGTATTATGAGCATGTAATTTTTCATCACTTTTGAATAATTGACCCAATCACTGTAATACAAGGCGTTGCCTATCTCACCGCTCTGTAATGGAATTAAAATTATTATTTTTTTTACCAGATAATTCAGTAAAATATAACATGGTAACAGAAAATGTGCAATCTTATACATACCAAACCGATAATTTCTTCACCGAAGTAGCATAGGGCGAATAACATCGCACATTCTGATATAAGAAACAGACCGAAAACAACTTTTGAAAGAGTAGGTACTTCATTCTGAAAAAACAAAACAATAACTATTTACTAATATTTCCTTTTTAAATATCTCTCACTTGGAGAAAGCGTATTACGATATGAAAAAAATTGGTTTAGTTTTGGGAGGGTTCGAATAGAGTGATTTATTTAAAAATAAATGGCAAAATATTTAGCAAGATTTCATAATATTCACCATTTCTAGCTATAATAAATTTACCAGTCGAACAAAATGACTTTCTTCAATGATGTCACCGTCAGCTAGAGAGGTAATGGATATGAAGGAGACGAAATCCTTGGGTGAAATTAGTTTGCAAATTTAGGCATATAAATATTTCCATCTTACTTATCCTCACCAAAAATTGGCTATCAAGCCTAGTTTACAACTCACTACTTATCAAGTTATCAAAGGATTATGCTATTATAAATTATGATCAAAGGATAATGCTAACAAATATAGACATCTCGGCGAAACTAGTCAATATGGATTCCAAACCGCACAGTGGTACAAGCCAGGTGGACAAAAGTCATGTTAAGAGTTCTAAAATATTACATTGGAATATTGTTAACAATTCTTTAAAACATGGTAATCTAATTTTATTATATTATGTTTGGCAAACTCCACCGCGTGATGAATAGGGTTCAAAACTATGCATCCATTGCAATAGAATGTCAGTTGTATTAAAGGTATCATTCAACCCCACACATTTAAAGTGTTAATAATTTTATATGAACCAATTGTTGACTATTCTATGTACTTATAACTGCTATTTTTTTTGCAATGAAATAAATCTTCAAACTATATTTAAATACATTTTTAAAATGGACAAGGAATTTTTCCACATTTTGAAACTTCAAGTTACTGCTTAAATCAAAACAGGGCTGTTATCCACCTAAGGAATGCAGTGGAGTCACAGAAACGCCTACTGAAATAAAACTACTAGCCATTTTGGATAAAACAATTGAGAGCATGCTAGAATTTCAAAAAGATGTCACGCATAGTGTGTTTCCGAATTCGTCGTTCACACTGATAGGTATTGCGGTTGTTAAGGAATTTCTGGTGACAGTCCATACAAACAGAAATTTGAAAATAGTCCGGTTACTTATGAATTTCTATTTGTATATTCCTGTGTACAGGCGAACACAAACTTACTTGCGATGTTGATGATAACATCTGATCCATTGATCAATATCCTGAGATAGAAAGAAGGCGGGCCTGTGTAAAATACTGCCCTGAGGTTTTAATTGTGAATATGACTTCCACGATAGAGCTTCCACCTCTGTTAAGTCTGCTCTAAAATGAAGAAGATCTGTCTGATACATAGTCATCAGACAAATTAATTTTACTATTTATAGACTTTTATGCTATGTTTTTCTTTGTAAAATAAAGTTTTTCTTTGTATCCTTATAAGTGTATTTATTTAGTATCTACCACGTAGAATATCTTTCGCATTAAATATTGGTGCATTTTTGGTTTCCTACTTATTCTCCTTGCAATGCACTGTAGTTCAATTGGTAAATAATTAAACCAGCGTTTTTTATGATTACATTACTTAGTTGATTACTAGCTTGTACTAATCGAAACACTGTGCGCCTGTCAAAATTGTCTTAATATACGCAATAGTCAGTTTGGAATGAAAAATATATACCTCTACCTGTCTTAGCTTTCTTAGCAAGACACTTACTTAGCTAGAAACCATTACTTAGCTTTCTCCAGTATGTCTATATGAATAGTTTCTGAATGCTCCTAAAAATAAATAAGTACTTACTAGTGTGAAAATAAATCCACTCATGCACAGCAATATTGAAAAGGTGACAAATAATCCAAGCCCTGGAAAAGCGATCACTTCATTCACCATTTCTTTGAATCTGTGAAATAATTACAATGTTAATTATTTTTTAAATGTAATTAAGGTGAAAGAAAATATATAATATAATTTAATTTATGTTTGTGCATCCAACTCAACAAAAACTCGAAAGGCTGTAGAAGGTTGTGAGGCTAAACTTTCTACTGCCCATCGAGTAGTAATAAGATTATAATAATAACAAACATTTCTCAGGATTATATACTCGAGGAGAAAGACTGGGATCCATGAGCTCTCATTGTACACTCGAGGAGAAAGACTGGGATCCATGAGCTCTCATTGTACACTCGAGGAGAAAGACTGGGATCCATGAGCTCTCATTGTACACTCGAGGAGAAAGACTGGGATCCATGAGCTCTCATTGTACAATCTCACCTGATACTACTGCTTACTAGACAACCTCAAGACAAAAATACCGGAACCACACGATTTATTCATCATAAAAGAATCAGTGTATACAATACATAATGTATAGGACGAGCTCTGATTACTCTTTCTCAATTTGGTGCTGTTAGATATGTCTTGTAACGACTTGAACGCTGCCCCAAAAAGGGCCGTATCTTGTAAAACTAGGGTTGATAATTGACTTACCATAGCTTAAACTTAACCCTAATTAAGTAGATGAGTGATCAGGGATTAGAGGGGAGGTAGTATATTGACGTAACGATGAACCAATTGACAAATCAAATGCTTCAATTTCATAATCTAGTAAAATTACATCAGACACCTCTGAATGACGATGGAAGTTCATGCCGGCACACCAAGAAACTTGTGAAGCATCGTGTTATAGCGGCAAGAATGTTACTGGATCGTGCTAAACATTGAAAAATCAGAATTGTTTACTAATAATCTTACATAATTTTGAATAATTCTTATCATTTCTTTCTCTTACTTCTTTCTACCTTTCAGCGTGGAGGTACTCTTCTCCAGGGAAACCAAACCTCCCGATCCGGTTATAGCGCCTTCATGGCTTTTTTGAAATTTCATTTCAAATTTTGCGTATCTTCCCTCCCACACTGAAGATGTTTTCGGTCCAGTTGTGGGTCCCCATCTAGGACATTTTCTTATTGGCTTGGCCTCGAAGTATGTAGTCCTCTCATTCCTGATTCGACCCCTTCTATTTCGCCCCTTTACTTTTTAAAGGTACCTCAACTTTGAAGATATGTATCTTATCGTTTCTCCACTCCATCTTCTTTTCCCTGTTCTCCATCTACCTTTTCTCTATAACTGTGTTTCCTAGTGTCCATTACTGCTCATCATTGTTACGAGGAAAGTGTAGTCTTTCACAATTTCCATTGTTTCATCGTTGGAAAATATCTGAACCTTTTCCTGTCCCCAGCCAACTTTTCCGGAGATTAATGGTCATTTCCTTTTATTCCAGCTCAGCTTCCCATACAATGTAGAGGCTCCAGATTCTCGGGATCACCCATCCTAAGAAGTGTCCCCATCCTCAACAGGGGGACACGCTCCCTCGAGAGCAGGTCCCACCGAGAGCTTATAATTTCAATTTACTGCATATTATATTTTTTTTATTCAATCTCATAATTTCACTTTATTCACCTCCGAAGATCTTTAGAACGGGTTAGTACCTATGGCCTTTTCATTTATTGCAATCCTTTCGAATTCGCTTAGTAATGTACGTAAAGACACACACTGTATCTTTTACTATTATTTATATTTCCCTGCATCTATCAGTCTAAAAGGAGTGTGTAGAGCACTGAGTTGTGTTGAAGGTCCTGGGTGTGAATGCAGTCCTGGCAGCTAAAATGTTTGTTCTGTTAATAGCCATCCTGCTATCCCTAGACCCTTCTGGGGTTCACCAATCCTCTATAAAATGTGTATTCTTAATTGGGAGAAAATCCGGAGGTCGGGTATGATCTGCGCCAAATAACCTCCTTGCGAAAACTAATACAGTCTTTATCATGTACTGAACGCAAGACCCTTAATGGTTCTACTGGTTAAGGCTTTATTAGTTTAATGTTTCTAATAGAACAATTCAAAATAGATTGCGTAAATACTAACAATAATGTATATGAATGGTATTACTTACTCGAAAAGAACCTGGTGATGCCTGATCGAATATTTTAAGCATATTTTAATGTTTTCCTCGATGTTCGAGTCCAACCTTTCAGCCCTCTGGATTACGTTAGTAAGACTTTTATGGAGTATTCGGAGTTGTATTCCAAGCTCTTCGAATGAGAATAATATGAAAAAAGTCGAACCGAAGACTATACCAAGTGTGGAATATGAAACCACGTATTCAGTACTCAATACCAAAAGCGTCGTGTACCACTGGTATTTATCAAACGGTGTCCAAACCGGTACCAGGCCAATCCTTACCATACCTGTAACAAGATTTGTATATACATGATTATATATTGAATCATGTATGTATTTCAATGCTTAAATTAATCCAAGATTGTCATAATCTTACGTAATGTATTAAATGATATAATCCTGTTTGAGCATAAACCCTAGTAGTTAAGTGATAAAAAGGTCGAGGAAGGAGGTCTCAATAGTAGTCTTATTGCGACATTCCTTCAGAAAAAAAAAAGTTCGGATAACGTCCATGATTTGATGCAAAAATTGTAGAACGTACAGCAAATAATAATAACATCCTGGAATCCAATATATATATCGTTCATAAATTGTATTCCCTTTTTATATAAAGAATTAATGTGTTTTGGGGGGCATCTGTTTCATTATCAATTAAAGTAATGGATGTTTGACCATGAAAGTGGCTGATAGATATTTCTACAGCACCGGTGAATAAGTGGTCGAATTTTGTCCTTAATGAGTTAATTGTACGGAGGGAAGCGAAATCGTATCATTGTCATAGTCTTTGGGTTGACTTAACCTCTTAGGCATTACGACAATGACACGATTTCAGTTCCACAGAACAATTGGATAAAATTCGAATTATTCACTGTGGCTGCAAATATACAAAAGGACTTTTTCTCGGCTGTCCCCACTTCTCCCTCACCAACTTCCATTCTATTCTATCATAACATGATAGGCTAGGGAAACAGCAATTTCGCTGTTCCAATAGATTGTTTTGAAGTAACATATCAAAAGTGATACTTATTCAATGAAGCCGTACTATAGTGCGATTGGGAGATAACAGTCCACAAAACCATCTAGATATAAAGATAGCGCGAAAAATGACTATTCGAAAAGGAGGATGGACTAACTTTTATACTTTGGTCGTACGATGTGGTCATCTTGCAGACACACATCACTTGCCCAAGTGGCTGCAAAAACATACACACATAGACAAGGCTGTGAACCACGGTTTCCATTCTGCCACCGCAAACTAAAAAGAAAAGAAAAAAAAAAAAAAAAAAAAAAAAAAAAAAAAAAAAAAAAAAAAAAAAAAGAACTATGCCCCAGTTTATCTAAGGTCGTTTCCCCAGTGTAATACCAGTGTAATGTAATATGTAAATAATCTTATCTCTCTCTGTGTACTCTCTCTCTCTCTCTCTCTCGCCCTCTCGCTCTCTCGCGCTCTCTCTCTCTCTCTCTCTCTCTCTCTCTCTCTCTCTCTCTCTCTCTATATATATATATATATAAATTCTCACCATCATCAGGAGTTCCCATATCATCTGGGAAGAAATATTGAAGCGCAGGCCTGAAGAAAGAAATGCCGATACAAGCGCTGAATACGATGGCAACATATGTATGGTGAATGAGGCGCTTCTTTGAGTCAGTTTTGCTGTACAATTCTCTTTTCAACTGGAGGCATTCATCATCCAAAGTATTTTCGTAATCGAAGAAACCTTTCCCAAGGGTTCTGAAAATTATAAGTTGAAACCATTTATCTAATTATGTAGTAATATACCAGGCAAGGGACATTGTAAATATGTAATAAATAGATAAGAGAAAGAAAAAAGAGCTATAATTTTATTACATATCAACATTTGTAAATATGATTCACTTGAATAGTATCATTATTATTATTCATATATGTGCTTAATATTTTTATTGAGCAAAAATAAATTTATTGAAAGATTAGAAATGCGAAAAAGGTAGATTGTAATTATTATTGAAATGGAAATAGAAATGCCTAATTAAATTCAAGCACTATAATTTAAACATATCATACATTTTAAATTATTTGAAAAATGTGTCTGATGGATTTATCAGAAAACACTATTTGAATTTGATTTCAATTTATCCGGCTTAAAAGTAGGTCCATTAATAAAAATGAATGCAAAATCAACGGATGTGTAATGAGCTGATTTGTTTGTATCCACTTTATAGAGGCCTAGGAGGGTCTGCAGATCCAACTGGATCTGTCTATGGCTGTCAACGTATTAAATAATTTATCTGCTATAGCTGTTTTATAACCGAACAACTACAACTCATTGACGTAGCACTATACTACCTCAAATATAAGTAAAAATATCTAGCTCCGAACCATAAGAATGGCCAAAAATATGTTTTTATATATGGTATAATTCCTTTAGTTAAAAAAATATACAATGTTTTCATGTTGTTGGTAATTTACATGATACTGAGAGAACAAAAAAAAAGTGAGTGAAAATTTTAGGATTTTTTCTTGACATAAACGAACTTCTGGTTTTTGAAATAGATTAATATTCATTTAAAACCATACTTACTTTTCCTGTGGTCCAGCAAAGTTAAAAATTTAAAGTTTTTTTGAATTTGAATAAATAAATAATTAAAATTTACAATCAAGAAAACTTTAAAGGGATGAGATATCCCAACTATGACTGTTTTACCTCCCATAGAACCCAGGACCTTCAGCACTTTACACATTGAACAATTCTGTTCCCTTGTACTTTACGTGGGGCATTAATATATTTTTATCAAAATCCATTTCTTTTCGAGATGATCATCAAGTAATTTAACATACATTTTTTTTGTTTTCCACATCCTCTATGATTTTAATTTACAATATATGTACAAGTAGATTTTCTAAAAATGACATATTTTCTTATTAAATCGATAATTTTAATATTCAACGGGCATTTATACTAATTCAAATTCAATTTTATTCCATCTGGTTTTAAAATGTTCAAAAAAATGGGATGGAAAGATAAAAATTGCATATAATATTTTTATTTTATTTAACGAGAGCTTTTCCTTCACCAATTTTATGATAATATTTCTGTACAGGTCTTCATGTCTACAGATAGTTCTTCTTTGAGATCGTATCCTGACATGCCTTCCTGAACTTGTTTAATCAAGGAAATTCTTCGTAGATAAGAAAGAGTTCTTCTTTATTCAGGGTAACAGTTCACTAACCAGAATTCTTTTTGATGTCTATATTCTATCCTCTTAGGCGTCCAAACAGCTGGTTGATGGTGATGGTGAACGTTACTAGGATGTTACTTTGTTGATCCAATACCTCTCGTCTTACTTGATCAGATATCCTACCGCGCCTAGAGATTCCAACTGCCCTTCTCCAGAAGTCCGCCTCAGCAACCAGAAGTTTGTCGTTATTTCCACTTGACATTTGTCATGTTTCACTGGCATATAACATCATATCGTATTATAAAGGCTTGTAATATTATTTTTAAGACTGAGTGGTTCTTCTATCAGTGGTTCTTCGTGCCGCATCCCTTCTTAATAATGCACTATATATATTATTATATTAATAATATATTAAAATTTGAATATAATTGATAAACAAAAAATGATACTTTATAGCAATTTAGATAATCTAAAAATACTTGATGTTGTAGAAGCGTATTTAAATCTGATCAAATTTAGGAGAAAATGATTTATAGTTGAATAGTTGTGCTAGGAAGTCAAGTGCTCTCCAAATAAGAAATTTTATGACTAAGCACATTAAATTTCTCCCATACATTGGGGTACTTACGTGTATACGGATATAAGCACAGATCTCTTCCGAAGAAATGTTGTCATTGCCATGAGCTCCAATATTATGAGTAATAAAAAGTGCATATTTTCAATGGCAATAACGAAATCCGTTTTATGGAATTTTTTAATTGTGATAATCATTAGGTTTATCAATATAAATGCTGCTAAAGTGAACAAAATAGGCATCAAAATCGGTCCTGGAATGAAAATAAATGAGATTATTTCGGAATTAAAGTTAATAAGAGCATACGATTGAAGACGGTCCAAAATTGTTTCCAGACCTATTAAAATAAAAATTGACGTATCTTCATTTAAAAAAAAAGAAAGAAGGTTTTGTAAGTTATGGTACCTGAGCAATTTATGGATAAATTTGTTTTATTTTGGATTTTTATTTTTTTAACCTCACCTGTTCAGTTAGGTTTAATTATTATTATTATTGTTATTAAAATGAGACTTAACGCCAAAATAAGAAAATCTGAAGATATACCACTTTGGCCTTGAATAGATATTATAAAATGAATTGAATTAAAAAAAATATATAATTTACAGATTAAAATTTTTATCGAGCTTTCAAACTTTAATCTTTGTTTTTATTACTTTGTCCAAAACAAATATTGCTCTACTTTGTACTCTTAATAATTTGAATGTATATACGACTCCTACTCACTCTCTCTCTCTTGTTTAAATAAATTTTATTATCTTGATTTGAGTAATTTTAAATATATATTGTATTTAATATAAATAGGATGTAACCAATACCTAAAAACAAGCCTCCATACTTTAACCAACCTCCGTAGTTATTTTTCCAACCCATTATAAAAAAATGTTCATCCTCTGTATTAGCGAAATCTGTAGGAAAAAAAAAACAGTATTACCTTAGTTATTTTGATTTAGTATTAAATTTCAGGCTATATTACGGCGTGAATTTTTATAAAAAATGTTCGTTTTATAGAATTTTATTTAGAAAAAAAATACTATGTTGTTCATTGGTGATAATACAATTCTTCTTCATAAAAAGTCTATTCTGAACATTCGGCATCATAGCCTTCAGAGTCTGACAAACTGATTCAGGTACTCCGATAAAAATACATAGATGAATACAACACACATGCGTAAATAAATATAATGTTGTTAACAATAATATGGCGCTTATCTAATTAATTGAGTGAATTACCGGTTTTCTTCTTCATATCTTCCGTTCTCGGGTAACTTCTGTTTCAGAAGTAGTTTCTCGAATGCGGGGATGACAAACACAGATTGTTTTTTATACTTGGTTCATGTATAATCGTGAAATCCGAAATATAGTTTATTTATCCAAAATGAGGGAAGGGGGTGTGGGAAAAACTTTAATAAGAGCTATATATTGAATAATTGAGATATATAGGAAGTGAGAATACCTTATATAAATCAATACCATATTTTAAAATGAATGTAGCTCATTCATATTCTCCCATACAATATCGATCAGATTGCTTTCCTTCAGTTTATGATTTACCTAGTAAGAACTTCCTGCGCAAGAGGAAAGTTAACAAATTAGGAAAAAATAAATAAAAATATTCCGAAATATAAAAAAAAAAGAAGATTCGATTCAAACATGTCCAATTATTTTCCTCGCTTATACCCATAAAGAACAGTTAGAAAGGCAATAGCTTCGTACATTTATATAGGGAGCCATCAAAACATTCCCCACTACATAGTGGGAGGAAAGTAATGTATTTTTACTTTAAATTCAGACAGAAAAGTTTATTTTTAATCAACCTCGTTAGCAACAACCATTTGCCACCTAGTTCGCAAGTCTTAAATGCCGAATCGATAAAAATCAAGTTGTTTTTTGTGCAAAAATCTAGAGATAACATTTTAGACATAATCCAATTTTCAAATGTTTTGTCACATAGAATATGTATTAAGCCTAAATCCGATCGGGCGATTATGATGGGTGAGGCAAAATCTATCGCCTTAAGTCGTTAGTTTTTTTCCAGGGTCTTCTTTTATCATCGAGATTATGAATGATGTCTTTTCGGTGTGCTTGTGTGTGTGAAGGATAGTTTTCAATTGAAGATTGATTCATTCTATTCCATTGTTCCCTGAAATGGTCTGCATTCATAGTTTGTCCAGATTTCAACACTTCAAAATGAATGGCACTGGGAATACTAGCAAATATACAGAAACTGATTGTTTGACACGTATTCGCTTCCACTTCTGCCGTGAACGTTTAATGTGGTTGGTCTTCCTGATCGATATGAGTTAGAAAGATCAAATCAAACGGATTTGAACCACATTTGGAATTTACGAAGGTCTAATGAATCAGAATAAACATTGTACATGTTTTTGTGGAAACTGTTGTCTTTCTACTTGCCTAAAATGTCTTAGGCACGACTTAGAAGTACGAATAACGAATATTTAAACACGCAAAAACTTCATTACTTTACAGTCACTCCATTATTTGTCTTGGAAATGACATAAAATGGATGAGTGAACTAAGGCTTCTAACACTTGAAAGAGATGCTTCTGAATACTATTCTTCCCCGTGCTTAAAATTCCATGATTATCATTCACAAAAATTACTTTTGACCGGTGAAAATAAATAAAAAAGTTTGAAATTTTTTTTTTTATATTCTGAAATAAATTTTGATATCTGATAACTATCATATAATATATGTGTAAGTTTTAATATTCACGCCAAACTAACAGACGTGAAGATAACCTTTAGAGACAGATGTGAGGAAGGTTTTAATAGATATCTGCTTACTGAGAGACTCGCCGAAGTGAACATTTGTTAAATTAATATTATTTGTGTTATTACGGAATATTGACAATTGTGTTGATTCAGGTTTGTAATTAATGATACCTGGAGTTATTTATAAGTTTGTAAATATGTATTTTTAATTACAGTTCTTCACTGCATCCACAAGTGTTTTATTCCACTCACGTCCTTGGTTAAGTCGTTGAATTCACGACTCACATATGATATAGCTATCATAATTATTAATGTAGTTATATTTTAGTAGCAGACAAAAAATAAATATACAATATAAATTTATAAACTAAGAAATATACAAGTTTAAAATTTGAGCCGATGGATCTGTTTTGTATAGGGAGAGGAGTTGCTCAGTGTGTAGAGTGCTGAGTTGCTATGTCGAGGTCCCGGGTTGAAAAACAGCTGTGGGAGAAAAAATATTAAACCTTTTAACAGCCATGGATGCGCCCTCTGGTGTCTACAGATCCCCAGGGGCTCATCCAGCCTATATAAAGTAGGTACCCTTAATTGGAGGAAAAACCTGGCAACTAAGCAAAATCTCGAACAAGTACAATCTCAACCATGTACTGAACCAAAACCGATAGGTTGTAATGGTACAAGCTTCTTTTTCATCCTGATTTGGTCTTCATTTTGACTATATTTATTTTTATTATTAGTAGTCCTTTTGTAGTATTCCTTAATGATTTATAAGCCATCACTTATACAGTAACAAATTATATTTGATTACATTTTGATCCACTGAATCATAGTTAAATAGCTGTACTAGGAAGTCATATGTTTTCCAAATCAGATATTCTATGACTAAGCTTATTAATTTTCTCCCATTAGTACTTACGTGAATACGGCTATGATGAGAGATCTCTTCCAAAGAAATGACACAACCGCTACGAGTTCCAGTGTTGCGAATAATACAAAGTGGATGTTTTCAATAATAGTAACGAAATCCGTTTTACGGAATTTCTGTATTGTGACAATCATTAGGCTTATCATTATAGTTGCTGCTAGAGTAAACGCAATAGGCTGTAAAATCGGCCCTGGAATAAAAAAAAAGAAAAGAAAGATTAATAGAACGATCAATTTAATACAAAATGTCAAAAATTGTTTGGAAACCAAGTCAAAGATGAAATGACTATCTAAAAATCTTTAAAAAACTAAGAACCGTCATTTTAAATTATAGTTCCTGACCAATTTCTGTATCAAACTGGTCATATTTTGGATCATTATTTTTTTAAGAATTTAAACACGATCTAACACCAAAATAGCAAAAATTGGGGATACACCACCATAGCCTTCAATGGGCGATATAAAACTGAAATGCAAAAACTTAATCTAAAAATTCAAAACTTTTATTGAGTATTAAAATTGAATATTAATTTTGGGATCACTTTTGTAGAAACAAACATCTCTTAATGAATTGATAAACAATAAATAAAAAACACCGCGTATTTGTTTCACTGATTATGGAACATGTGTAGTGATTTATTTCTATACCGTTTGTACAATTTTTATTCTGGCTTAAGAATTTTCAAATATAAATTTTAATTGATATAAATATTATGTAATCAATACCTAAAAACAAGCCTCCAAGTTTCAACCAAATTCCATAGTTCTTATTAATACCAATTTTAAAATATTTTTCATCCTCCGGATTATGAAAATCTGTAAAAAAAAAAAAAAAAAATCAGTAAATTCTTATTATTGAAGTACACTGTTTGTTTGTTCACTTAATGTCACTTTAGGCTGCTATGGCGAATCGGACGATGCTACTGTGGGAGCTTAAAGTAATTTATTTTGCTTAAATATTTTATTAATAGCAGTTTTTAAGAATATATTATTACAAAAACCTTCCGTACCGATATATAATATCCGCGTTGTAACTGGATGTTACAATAGTTTAAAAAAATCTTACGTTAAAATTTGAATTTTAAAGAAATAATAAATGAATGTAAAAATGAATTAAATTGATTTTTAATTTTACATTTTATTCATCTTATATCTAACTATAGTATATAATAAATAAATAATATACAAAATTCTTAACTTCTAAAATATAAACATTAGTTTAATGAATGAGACATATCATGGTTGATTTTTAATTATGGCTAATAATATTATTTTAGATCATAACTATTTATTTCAATCCAATTGAGCGCTAATCGATGCACAATATCTTTGTTAATCTATCCTTTGCTATTACAAATAGATTAGATAATTTACCAACACGTGAGCATGTAACACATAATTGCCCGAACATTGATGGTTTAGGTCCAAACCGCGAATATACATTGTCTGGCCTTGACACTTGTTGATGGTCATAGCAAAAGCGAAGTTTTTTGAACGGTATTATGGGTTCTGATGGTATCGTTGGAATACGTGGCAACAGGGCGATTTATCCTTTAAAGCTTCCAGTCAACATGGCTGCTTCAGTAACATTTCCGGTGATATTTTTGATGACCAAACGTGTACCATTGCAAGATTAAGGTGGATTCAAATTTCGCAGAAGAATAATAGGTGAACCGATCTTCAACCGAATATCGAGAGAATTAATAAATTCAGTTGGATAATTTACGGCTTGGTTTTCATGAACCATAGTATCGATTGATATAAAGGACATTAGATCACCTGGTAACAAATGTTGTATTTGAAAATTAATTTCGTCAACATCAGCAATTATGGTCTATGTAATTATTCAGTGCATCCGGAAAGCCACCTCTAATTAATTCTGTACGAAATTTCATTAAAATCAGTCCAGTAGTTTCGGAGATTAGGCCGAACAAATATGGTAGATTTTTATATATATAGATAAGATCCCGGTTATTTGTTATATGATAGGGACTGAACTCAAAATCTATTAGACTACCAGAGCTGCAGTTGGGCGCCAACTGGAGCAAATTTAATCTACTTTAAAAAAGGTTATTTAGGTTTTTTTAGAAAAACGCACCGATTAGGAGACACAGGCCAAAAACTCAAATAACTCCGAAAATTTCGAGGTTTTTCGGTCACCAAAAGATTTCCCATCCGTTTTTTCTTATACAAATTTGGATTAACACCACTCAGGCATGCCCTTACAACTATCAAAAATGCAGCAGGTTAGAAACAAATATAATTTTGCAAACAAAATATCGCGGTCATTAATCGAAATAAATGCTACATATCTGTGCGAAATTTCATTAAAATCGGTCCAGTAGTTTCGGAGATTAGCCCGAACAATCATCGTGACAGGAGATTTTTATATAAATAGACTAGCAAACCACCCCAGCTTAGCTCGGGTAATAAGGCAGCCTGAATTTTAAGAGAGAGAATGGGACACTGGCACTAAGCAACGAAGAAAATTGTACAATACTTGCTGAGTACTTTGAAAAGCTCCTTAATTGTTAGAAACCGATAGATTGGAAATACGGACAAATATTCCTCAAAATATTGACTCAGACCCCCCGGATGAAGAAGAGGTGGAGGAAGTGGTGAAGGCCCTCAAAAACAACAAAGCCTCCGGTGAGGATGGAGTCCTTGCGGAAATGTGGAAAGTGGCGAATGAATAATTTATTAGGAAAGTAACAGAGCTATTCTTGGAAATATGGGAGGAAGAAAGAATCCCTGAGGAATGGCGGACCGCCTTAATTCACCCGCTACACAAAAAAGGAGAGAAATCAGATGTAAACAATTACAGAGGAATCTCGCTAGTATCAGCAACGTATAAAATATTCTCTAGAATCTTACTCAATAGATTAGAGCCAGAAAATAGGGGAATATCAGGCAGGTTTTAGGAAGGGAAGATCCTGCCAGGAGCAAATACTTAACCTCAAATTGATCATAAAATATTACAGGTCTAGACCCCAGAAAAATCTTTACATCTCCTTCATAGACTTCAAAAAGGTCTATGATTCAATAGACAGAGAAGTATTGCTCCAAATCCTGAGGGAATACGGAGTGGACAAAAATACAATAAGCCTGATAAAACTGACCCTGACGAATACCATTTCAAAGTTAAAATTCCAGGGACTAATAAGTAAACCCTTCCAAATAAAGACGGGGCGACGGCCTATAACCGATTCTGTTTAATGTTGTGTTGGACAAGATCATGAGAATTTTCTGGCTAAATGACGATGCGGGTGCAGTAATAGGAACAAAAAGGGACAATATGAAAGTAAAGTGTTTGGCCTTTAGAGACGATCTAGCGCTGCTAGCAGAAACAGAGGAGGAAGCTATAAAACAGATTAACACCCTGAAAGAAATAGCTGAGAGAAAACGGGGCTACAGATTTCGTATGAAAAGACAGAGGCTATGACAACGGATGCCAGCTTTAGCAAGGAAATGTTAAACACAAAATATGGGCAAATAAGTCACGAAAAAGTTTAAATACCTAGGGGAGACAATATGTAACAACGGAACAGATAGGGCGTGGAAGAAAGAATAGCCAAACTGGAAAGACTGAACTTTGCCACTTGTAACATGTACAGCAAGAAAGATTTGTCCTCCAATGCAAAAATAAGGCACTACTGTACAGTAATAAGACCAGTAATGCTGTATGGTATGGAAACAGTCAGTCATCCAAGTCTGGAGAAGGTCCTGAAGATTGAGAGAAAAATTCTGAGGAGGATTTATGGACCCAAAGTAACACAAGAGGGGTATAGGCGAAAATCCAATGAAGAAATATACAAAAATTTGGAAGATCTTGAAACAGTCATCAGTACCAGGAGACTGAGGTTCTACGGCCACATGGTCAGAATGAACAATGGGAGGCTGAACAAAAAAATCTTTGATAAAGTATTAAGCTACAAGAGTATAGGTGGATATGTGAAACAAATAAAAGAAGAGCTGGATAGGCTAAAAATCAAGGATAAAGACTGCTTGGACAGAGAGCTTTTCGGGAAAAAAACTAAAAGAAGTTTGGATTCTTGCGGGAAGAAAGAAGAGACGAGGGAGAAAATGGACTAGGGAAGAGCGAGAGGAACAGTCCAGACGAGAGAGTATTGGAGTAGACGGAAGGCGAAGGTGTGAAGAAGATTTAAATGATAATCGCGTGGTCCTTGCTGGCCGGTTCGTGAAAAATATATATATATATATATATATATATATATATATATATCATCACCTTTTTGATAAAAAAAGGATCATCCATAATGGTTGCATTAAATAAGCAGGAAAAATAGTTTTAAACGTGAGAAACCTTCTTCATTTTAAATATTTTATTTATTTTATTTTAAGAGAAAAGATTTGTCCAGGCTGGGGTTCAAACCCGGGTCTCCCACCTTACTAGCGTGGTGCTCTAACCAACTGAGTTAACCAGGCTTGTAACACGGCCAGACCAATCCATTCTCTCCACTGGTCCCATATCCCCGTATTCTCGCAATTTTGCGATGTATACAAGGGGAAGAATGTTCATTAAACATTATTTTAATTGGTATCTTGTTGACTTACGTCATTATATCATTTATAATTTATTTTATTTTATTCTTCATTTTAGGTAATTATTAAACTTGTTACTACTTCAATCCTGTTTCTATCAATAAGAGTAGTTAATTAACTTTCAAAATATTCTAGGTACTTAAAAATACGCCAAACAGTAAATAGGTAAATTATAGTAAATGGGTACTTTAGAAGAAACCATTTTGAACATTTGTCTTTTAATTCTTGCTGAAAGATTTCAATTCAAACAAATCCCGGAGGTTACATGAGGTCGTTTTGGCATAAACGAAAAAAAAAGTAAACAAAATATGCGAGAGAGAAATAAGCGTTGTAGCAATAATTGTAGTGGAAGAGAAAAACATTTGTGGAGCGGACTGGATCATAGGGTAGAGAAAGGAAAGTCCAAATAATATAGAGGAGAGTGAGAGAAATTCTTATAAGGCACTAACCTGTGAATATTGAGAAGAGTTCAACTTGAAGATCTGAGTTATGTCGTAAGCTGAAGTGGCCGGTGAACGAGGGGAGACAAATTCATATGGTAGAGACCGGGCACTGTTCTTTAAACGGAAAAACTTAAACTTAAACGGAAAACTCGTAAGAGACGTAGGGACAACAACAGCCTGGCGGAGCAAACATCTAATCCTACTCCTAAACCTAATCCTACTTATTGTATACTATGAAATATAGTTTGGAGGACTTGTTTAACGAATTTTCGTGATTAATTTGGTATGTTTGGAGGGACTTGGTAATGAAGAAGCGATGCACCGTGTAATCTTTAAAGCCCTGGTGCATAAAGTAAGTGCCTGAGTATGTTTGCCGAGAGCCATTTAGTAACGGATGTGAGATGTGCATAATTGAGATGTGATTCGAGCATTATGCCGAGGTATCTAGGGTGTTTTTGGTCTGTATTGTTTGCCCGTTAAGTGTTTTTTGTGCAATGAGTGATTTTTTAGTTTGAGAAAGTAAAAAAAGGTTAGTAGGTATTTTGTGCGTTGGTACGGATGTTTGTGGTCTTTAGTTTTTTAGTGATAAGTCGGGCTTTGTTCTAGTATGTGGGCTGTTTATAGAAAAGAGAGTTGGAGCATGAACCTACCCCTGCGGAACGCCATTCCCGACTGGGCGCAGGAATAATAGTTCGGTTTTGCCTATAACTAAAAATGTCACGTCACTGAAATATGCGGCATCGATGTCTTCCAGTTGTTTCGAGAACTGATGAAGGCTGAGTTGCTTTATCAGAATGAGGGGAGAGAGTTACGGAATCAAGACAGTCTAGGAAAGTAACAGTGGCAAGATTTTCGTTTGGGTTGTTGGGGCACCATGTCATGCGATTCGCAGTATTTTTGGATGTCAATGAAGATAAGTTTCGCATATAATTTTTGAGATGCGAGACCACTTCTCGGTTTTGAATTTTTATATTGAAACAAAGATAGCATAGTTGTACTCCGCGGGGAAGTATCTGAGCATGAGTTGTAGATGTTGAAGAGAAACCTAATGGTTTTCCTACGTAGTCTGAGAAGAACAAATGTAATGTCCCCTCCTTTTGATTTGTTGACCTCTGTTTTTCTAATTATTGCCGCCAGTTGTTTAGAGGAAGGATGATATAGTTCTCTGTAATTGTAGAATAAGAGCAGTGATGGCACGCGTGACCTGTGCGTGCAGCGTCACATCCAATATAACAGTCTGCAAGTATAGTTGCCTCGATTTGCATTTCGGCTATGGTGATCGTTGTGTGTTCGATTTCATTGGTCATGCAAAATGGATGTTTTACTCTTTATTATGGGTTTATATAATAAATGAGCAATTTTTTTCATTTCTCTCTACTAAATTAAAAAAAAATTCCTACGTGTAATACATTTATAAATATATATTTATTATATTTTTTTAATCATTGCTTTAAAATATTTATAAATATATATGGTGGGATAAAATAAAAATGTGTTGTCGAAATTGAATTTGACTGAGAAAGAACGCCAAGAATGCGTTTTGTGAAAAAAGGGTATCTATGAGGATTGGGTGTACCCCCTTAGCTAAATATGGAAAAATTAACTATTTTGTAAACAACACGTAAATTGTTAAATTTACGTGAACAGAATTTACGTAATGAACAGAATATACGTAAACAGAATTGTTCTAAGAACTGAATAAATACCAAGCCGTTTGTACTAAGAAAAAAAAAAAAACCTGTACCACTACAACCCATGAAGGGTCTAGGGTTCAGTACATGGTAGAGACTGTACTGTTTCATGGACAACGGTTCTGCAAGGAGGTGACTTGTCCTAGGTCACGCTCGACCGCCAGATTTTTCCCACTTATTTTGGGTACCCTGTTTTTATAATATTATATAGAGGCTGAGTGGGCCCCAGGAGGGTCCTAGATCCTATATGATCCATCTCCCGCTGCAAACAGACTAAATAAAAATCATGGCCTGCAGCGGGAATTGAACCAGGATTTCCGGCATGGCAGCTCAGTACTCTACCACTGAGCCACTCCTCTCCCATAAGATAGTATATTTGTAGTATATTGTACTAAGAAATCTACTACAAATATACTATCTTATGGCATGAAAAGGAGAAATATGTAATAGGTATGATAAGGAATGTGTAAAAAGAATATTCATAAATCTAAAATTGTAATGTACAGTATGCCCAATATGGATTGATGAGTATGCTGTGTGTTATGGCAATCCAATGTAGTTGGACAGCACTGCTAAAAAAATAAAACCTTTCTCTCTCATAATCTATAATTATTCTTATAAAAGCGAAAAATTACTAAATATAATAAAGATACAAAAAGTCTCAAAATAATTAAAATTTTTATTTTTATTTTATAAGATCTCATTAATATATGAAAAGGGATAAATAGTTAAATACAATGTTGTTAGGACACGAAATGCCAGGCATGTTAACATTTTAATGTATCAAATAAATTACCATATATCCTCTTCATATCTTTCTTTGAGATACTTCACTTGTGAAAGTCGTTCCTCAAATGTCGGAGTAACGAAGATAGATCGGTTTCGCTTTACTTGGTTTAATTATTGATATTGTCGTGAACTGCGAAAAATGTTTTATTAACAAAAAAAGTGGATATGATTCGAGAGAAAAGATGTTAAAAAATATGCCGGTATATCGTGAATAAATAAAAACTATGCGAGGAATGAAAAAACCTTACCATATTTTACTATGGATGTATCTCTTTGTTATTCTCCCACACAATATCGATTGATTTGTGTTTCTTCAACCTATTTTGTAATATTATCTATATCTATTATTTAACCAGTGCTACTTTGTAAGAATCAAGGAGGAGCGGACTCTGTGGCTACCGCTTGTAGGGTTTCAGAAAAATAGCTAAGTCAAAAAAAGAGTAGAAAAATAAAAGTCATTCCGACTTTCTAAAAAAAAAAATGTTTTACAGTTCAAATTTGACCAATTATGTTTAATAATAGTAGTTATAATAATGTATTTAGTCTATAACAAGTCCCTTTTGAATGATAATACAAATAATAAAATAAAATAATCAATGCTTTAGAGTTAAAAAACAATTACAATTAAATTAATTAACTACAAGAATTAATTAAAATAAATTATGATTCAGCTCCCAATAACAAATTAAAAGAAAGAATAAGAATTATGAGAAAAATACATTAATAATGATAAAGAATGAAAACAATAAGATACATCAATAACAATAAGAGACACCCCATTATTGTCATAATGTCACCCTCATATTGTCAGAAGAAAACAATATTTATACAAATTTTATGAAAAAAACAAAGAAAGAAGAAAAGATCCAAATACTATAACAACTGATTTTACAACGGGATATGTGAATGGAGAAATTAAAAAAAAATTAATACGCATCTTTTATTTATCAATTTACAAATTTTGAACATAAAACTGGTCAACTATTTCCAATTTTTTGAGAATTATATGGACATGAGGTGATTAAATAAACGGGATTTGAAAATCAGATGATTATTGGAAGGACGGATGGGAGAAGGTAAAGAGATCCACAAGGACGCGGATTGGATAAAGAAACCTCGGGCAAAAGCTGCGATTTTAATGAATCATTGTACGTAGATAATCGCTGAGAACGGGTGTTACGGGAGTGGCGCGAAGTTTTGAAATAAGGGAAATTGGAAATGTATTATGGATGGCGAGATTGGATAACTTAGTTAAGAAAGAATGCAAGGATGTACTTTCGACAGCAGGAAGAGAATTGCTAGTTCAACTCAAAAGCGGGGCGACAGGAGAGTCTCTCTGGATCCCAAAGATGAAATTTACAAAGCCAACCAAACGAACCATTTTGTATCGATACCTCAGGAAATCCCTTCATACATTGTACAGCAATAGTGCAAGAAGCAGAAAATTAAAGAAGGGACGAAAAGCCTACAGACGCTTTAAGGTGGAAAAGGTACGCCATGAGATCTCAGAGATATGGAATTTCAAGGAGAGGGTTTGGTCAAAAATGATTTCCAGGTTTCGGTTGGATAGAATTTAATAGGATTATCATTTAAAAAGAGGGTTGCAATAGTTTTAAAGAAGTAATTCGACCCTATTGCGATTGCTTAAATATAATATGATAGAAAGAAATTCATAGTAAAGGAGTGCAAACTGCGATAGGATACAATTGGGGGAGTAAATAGGAGTAGGTACAGACCAGATGGCAAGTGGTTGTTAAATGGAACATGAAGAGGTACAAGTTACACGACGGCATATCGAAGAGGAGAGGAGACAGTTAAGAGTTGATCAGATATAATATATTCTAGGTGAAGACTGCTTGGAGTAGGATATTGAAGAAGGATTTTAGCTTTGAGACTTTCTTGGATGGATTTAACCCAATGCCACCTCATCTGCGGTCAGATCAATCATGGCGTATGAGAGAATAATTAAGAAGGGATACTTCTAGAGAGGAAGGAATGGAAGTTGGCTCAAACCTTCCATTCCTTTTGCAATCAGTAAGAGAGTGAAGCAGGGTGACAGTCTGAGCCCCCTCCTTTTTAATATTGCGATGGACCAAGTGTGGAAAGTTTGCAAAAGAAGAACTCCTAAAGCTAAAGTTGGTTATTGGAACCTGATTCCTGTGTTGGTCCAAAGTTGTATCTATGCAGATGACATAGTGGTGATTGCAGATGGTCCTGGTCCTCAGCTGTCGATGAGTGGTCTGAAAAATTGAAAAAAAAAAAGGATTGTGCATAAACCCCAATAAGAGCAAAATCATGCATATTGGAAGGAGTGACCAACAGCTTACAATTAACTGCCTTGGACAGAACCTTGAAGTGGTAGATAATTTCGATTATCTAAGTACTGTCATAAGTAGGGATGGACAAACGGACCAAGAGATCTTGAACCGAATAAGAAAGGCACATGGAGTGTTCTTCCAAATTTCTTCAGCATTGGTAGGCAAGCGAGAAGTAAGTAAAGAGGCCAAGACACGCCTGTTCAAATCTGTATTCTTGCCTGTTCTTCTTTACGGGTCAGAAACCTGGACGATGCTTAAGAAACATGCAAGCCAAGTTACCGCAGCGGAAATGAGGTTCATAAGAAAAGTCGCAGGAAAAACCTGACCGGATTATGTAACTAATAACAGCATCCGTGCCACACTGGGTGTTAGACCCGTTATTGATGCCCTAGAGGAACGCCAGCTGAAATGGTATGGCCATGTTTGTAGGATGGGAGATGACCGTGAGACTCGCTGCCAAGGCCAAGAAGAATACATAGAGTGGCTAGGAAAGGAACGGGGCTGCCGATGGATCAACTCCGAAGAATGGCTCTGGACAGAGAAACTTATAAAAGATGGACTGAGGCTACTCCACGCCTTACAGCACTATGGAGATAGATAAAGAAGAAGTTTTGTCTTTCGATTCATTCCATCATGTGGGCCCCTTGACTTCGCTCGAATATTAATAGCAGATTCTGAGATTACAGTAATTAGTATTGTGAGATACAGAGTTGGTGATAAAAAATAAATAAATAAAAAACTGTGCCGTAACAAACGATGAAAAATGTTTAGTTCAGTATTTACTTTTTCAAAACAATAATCATGGACCATGGGATATAGAAATCACCTCAACCTAATAAAAATGTAAGTTATTTGTATTGCAGATTTTTTATTTCTATTTATTTTATAACTTTATTATATCTGTTTAGTTTTCTTATTTTAACAATAGTTATTTAATTTCCTCACCTTCTCATAAATTTACAATATTTTAATTTTGATAACTGCCTCATATACCTTAGCTGTCATATAGGCTAAGACAGAATTCAAGCTGATAGATATTTCATAAACATGACATTATTTAGTGGATAAAACACCTTAGAGGTCCCAAGGATGTTGGATTACTTTTTATTGCCCTTTTCCACTGCCTTGGGTATAATTTATTTAGACTACTAACATATGCCATGCAAACACAATCCTTAAGATCTTGTATGAATATCTTAGATTTCTAAAAATTATTTACCTTAGATAATATGACGTATCTAGCAACTATTGTCCCATTTTCTGAACTTTCAGTACTTGGTAAGAAATATATTGTTACATACTGGGCCTCTACTATTTAATAAGCTGGGTGTGCCCCACATATATATTTACAGAACATACCAATTTTGATCGTATTACATGAACGGATCCAAAATATTTTGAAATGTTTCAGTAATCACGAATCATGGTGAATTAAGATTTTAAATTCTACATTCTTATTTACGATATTAATTAACTTTTCCCTAAACTAATTTAACCAATTACAGCTTCATGAACTATTAATACTACAAATTGTTACAAAAACATAGAAAAATGTGTTCTCCTGAGATGTAGTGGTTAGCATAACAACCTATAATGCCAAAGATATCTGCAGGTTCGGAGGCCGGCAGATAAGATAATCCTAATAATACAATATCCTAATTATACAATACTGGATAGGCAAAATTTAGGACTCCCAACGTTGCATTTTCCAATTAGCCATTGCAACATAAGGTAAATAAATAAAGAAACACAGAAAAAATGGTAGGCGATTAAGTTGAATTATTTATTATAATAAATTCATTTATCTAGAATTTTTTACAGTAACATAATGGATATCTATATAAAAAATTATAATATTATTTAAATTGTCAAAAGAGGGTCTGCCAATTTTTTTAACGTCATAATTTAAATAGTTTATAACTTTATTAATACAATTTTTACCGAAAAACTGTAGCTATTAATATTTATTTAAATTATTTTGTCTACTTTAGATAAAGTTTAGTCTAATGGAATTTAAATGGGAAATAATGGGATTGTGAGGATTAAAAGATTTGAAAAACTAATATTTCCAGATTAGAGAGTATTATATCTTATTTGATAGTATGTAATAAACTGCCATTTGTTACTTCATGAACGTTCCGTTTGTAATTTTGTTGTTGATAAATACCTTTCAAGAAAATTGCAGATGATGAAATTTCATATTATGAAAAACATAAAACGAGCAATTACTTTTATAAAAATTTGCAATTTCGTACAAAATATAAATTATACATGTCGTTTGATATAGTATACATTAATTCGTGTAAATAAATCGCTTATGACGAATTTTAACCCTAAAATCACATGCGAATCCATGGCTGAATAAAGAAGGTAACTTTATTTCACTCTAAATTATCATCAAATTCATATATAAAACATTTCATATATTATTAACTTTGGAAATAAAATTCATAAAAACAAAACAAAAAAAAGCATGTACCACTAAAACCGATTAATGGGCTTGGGTTAAGAATTAATTTATCAATAAATGGTAGTGCCTGTTCAAGGAGGTGATTTTTCGGAGATGGCGCTCAATCGGCAGGTTTTTCCCACAATTAAAGGTAACTACTTTATAAAGGCTGGGTGAGCTCAGAATAGTCTTAAGACTTTAGAAGACCCATTCGTCGCTACTAACTATTTCTTTGCTAAAGCTGAGTTTAGAACCCTGGGCCTTCCTATTGGTAACTCAGCTGTCTACCTTGCTAATTAATTATTAAAAAATGTGTACGACAACAATCATTTCGTTTACACTCTACACCTTCAATTGTTTATCATTAAGAAGTTATAAAGGAAAATATAATATTTTTAATTCATCAATAAAAGTGAGCAAACTCCAAAAGAGACAAATTATAAGTAGGTTGCTATAGGAAAAATCCCCAAAACAAACAAACAATCAAAGCCTGTAACAAAAACAACCAGTCGACGTTTCGCCTAATTGAGCATACTCATACTCAGGACAACACTTTACAAGGAAATCCCATTAAAAAAGAAAAAGTGCAGACATCTCACACCATCAGTCCTAAACTGACTCATTAATTAGAGACAACTACCTTGCTCGAAGGCGCTCCACAAATATCTTAATTAATCATACATAATAATATAATATATATTTTATAATATTATATATACAGGTATATATATATATATCTATTTGGAGTGTTGGTGTGAGTTGTCTGCACTTTGTCTTCTTTGATGTGATTTTCTTGTTGTCTGTGTTGCTCTGCAGATGCCGGCGGCCGACTGGTTGCTTTTGTTTCAGTAATTTGGAAACTTAAGGCTTGTTTCGGAGATTTTTCCTATTACAACCTATACTTAAATTCTTTTTTTGTATTTGATTTTTGTGAATATTATTCTTGACTGGGATGCGATTGGATAGCAAAATTATCCGAGGTTTGATCAGAACTTCAATTGCCTATACTTCATAGACAAGACTCTCCTATCGATAATTGGCTATTACAAGAACACCTCGGTTAATGTAATTGTGTAGTGAAGAGGCGCTTTTTAGAAACCGGCCCATTTCTTTTCCTTTTTCATTAGAGAAAAGAAAATTCCAGACTTAGCCTGATAACGTGCCTATAGACACTGATGAGGCTAATAAGAGCCCCGTGAAGTGGGGGGGGGGGGTTCTAAGGAACATAAAAGGCCGGTTTAAGGGGCGGCGCGGCAGTCCCTCCAGCTCTTCAGTGATGGTTCCTCTGGTCTGTCTTTTCCTCTTCGGCATCGCTGATGCTCAAAACGCTATTCACAACCAGGTTTGTTTTATTAGTTTATCATTAAATAGGATATCGATCGTCCTTTTATTAATACGCTTAGATCCATTTTTAGTCGAAGTTATGTACAAGACTAAACTACACTAAAATAAAGTTTCCTTAACGAGAAACCTCGTAATTCGTAATAAAGTTAGCTTGGATAGTAAGCACGGTAAAGAGTGAATAAAAAAAACATTATTCCACAGGTTGTCGCTTTGAGTTGAGTTTCAAGTTTTAACTTTTCACTTGTTCTCCTTTAAATTAAATTACAAGGTTCCTAAAATGAATAGAAATAAAACAAGGAAAATACATAAACAAATATAAACAATCTTAAATAAAATCAAAAGAAATAAAAAAAAACTAATCAAGCGATTATGTTTACTGAATGTTGTTAATGGGGAACAAAATCAGGTAATTATTTCGCAGGTTGTCGCTTCGAGTTGAGTTACTACAAATTTTAACTGTTTATTCGTTTCATTTTTTATATTTTCCAAAAATACAAGTTTATGAGCTTTAGTATGGAAAAGAGAACATAATTATGGGCAAATGTGTATACTTAGGTAATCATTTCATCTAAAAATGAACGTTTCAACAAACATATATCATCTATACTTCGAAATGTTAGTTGAAACTTTTATTTCTTGATGAAATGATTGCCGAATTCTATTCAAACCCATGATGACATATTTTTTCCATTCTCAAGCTCACGATAAGTTGTATTTTTTAGAAAATATTAACAGTTAATATAAACAGTCAAAACTTGTAACTCAACTCGAAGCGACTGCGGAGCAGATACCAAAAATTCTATTTGACAACAAGAATATGTTTGAAACCAACCTCGGTTACGGTCATGTTTAATTTATGAGGATTACAGGAGATAAACAAGGAACTCACTTTTTCCTAAATGTTCAGGAAAAAAAATTTACTGTGGAATCAATATCATTATTTTTATTAAAATCCATGCGAATTGCTGGACCTGTCAATCTGTCAATGAAGTGGGTGTTTGAAGGGGTTAAAATTCAACTCATGGAAGTCACCTTACCTCGTTTTTTCTTCAAGCACTTTTCGAATTTACTAGCTTTTCCCATTTACGGGTATACTTATTCAGCAGTTTTGAGCCGCCTGAACTCATTTTTCTTCTGTATTGACCCCACCGTCCTGTCCGCCATCGAAAGATCTACCAGGAACCTCTTTTGACCTTGAAGTCTTCCTATGTCAACAATAGGTCAACGAAATAACCATTTTTTTTTTTTTATATCATTGTACCTTGTTAGTTTTTTTTGTCAGCGTTTGTTATGGACGAGACATGGGTTTGCTAAAATAAATACAATAAAGTTTGTTTATGGAGTAATCTTGTATTTTGTAGTAAAGTTAACTTGTTTAGTGAGCATAGAAAGTGTTTGGTAAAGAATGTGTTTGATTATGTAGGCCGATAATAGTCTCGCTATTGACTGGAAATACTTGCCATCTTCGGATCGGGTGCAATCAAATATAATAGGGAAGACAGTTCATTATTTTAATTTTTTCCCAATTATTTCCTCGAATACTCCAATCCAGTTCAGGTAAAAATTTGTCGACAAGTCAAGACATTTTTAAAATTAAATATCCTTGCATAGAAAGCAAGAAGAAGATTGAATTTAAAAGAATAGTGTTTGACTATAACATTTTTTCTTTAAGATCGGGAACAACAAAATCGTATTTTTTTTTCATTAACTGTAAGCCATAGACCACTCTTATCTTTTTTGTTAGGGGTGATTATGTACAAGACTCAACTTTATTAAAATAAAATTTACATACAGACGAAGCAAGAATCGACGGGTAAGAATTAAAAAAAAAATTTTAAATGTATGCCGGTTACAGTCGAATAGGTCAACGAAACCGTATTTTGGTTTTTTTTTTTAACAGTACTCCAGATCACCAGTTTTATGCCGTGGATAGCTATTTACATGGCATAGCTGTGCTAAAATAAATTTTAGGTCGTATATCCAAGATAAAGAGTGTATGAATTTAAAATAAAAACGGTTTTTACCATTAAACAATTTTAATAGGTTTAATTTACGACTTTTACAAAAGACTCATCTACATGACCATCATACGACCTATTTGGACCTACGGAGTAGAGCTTTGGGGCTCCACTAAGCCATCGAATTCCTCTCGTATCCAATCCCTACAATCCAAAATCCTTCGTAAAATCCTTAATGCTCCTTATTTTGTTAAGAATAAAATCATCCATAACGACCTTAATGTCCCATTTGTTGCTGATTTGGCCCGAACCCGCTATCTATCCTTTCATAACAAACTTCATTTCCACTCAAACCCTCTAGTTTCAAACCTAGCTTCCTCTTCAATTCCTGATAATCCTCCGAGGCGTCTGAAAAGAAGATGGCCCCGTGACTTCTTAGTTGAACTTGTGATTTGAGTACTACCAGTGGGTAGTTTCTCTACTTGTCATTTTCACATGTCATTATGTATCGCTTAGCCCATTTACTTGATGTATTTTTTTTGATACAGTTGTAAATATCAATAAATAAATAAATAAAAAAAAAATTACGACTTTTCTAAACAAAAATAAAACATCTGAGCTAAAAAATAGATAAATAAATAAAATTGAGTTTAATACTACCTTATAGTTCGCATTATAACTCTATAACTCTGTACACTTTATAACTTACTTTTTATTAACGACATTTTTTTTTTTTTTTTTTTTTTTTTTTGCTTTATTGAGAAATAATACAATCTGCCACTATCTTGGGCAATGAGTATTAGAGCTAAAAGAGATCATTCATTCCATATGTACATAACAATAAAAATAAAATAAAATAATAATAATAATCGGCCACATTCATATCTATATACAATATTTACATACTGCCCCTGGGAACTCCGAATCAAGCCCCTACACCCAGAAGTGGGTGCCGAGGCACAATGCCAGGAGATCCCAGCGCCTCTCAGTCAGCCGCGTCACCAGTCTAGCCAGTGGAGACTGAGTGAGGACGCTAGAGCCACACACTCTCAGGCATGAGTGGAGAAGCTGGCCATTGCCAGCACTCCAGATGTATTTTCATAAGAGATCTCTCGGCCACTGCTGCCTCAACCTACGAGGAGGGTTATAAGGATGGTTGGTACTAGATAGGGATTGTGCCAGGGGGTTAGGAAGAAGAGCAAGTTTCTGGTGGAAGGTTGAGAATTTGGATGGGATGAGATCAAGGACATAAGGGATCTTGAGGTCGTGATGTAAGGTCTTGTTTGTAACATAAAAGGGAGCATTGACTATTGTTCTAAGGACTTTGGATTGAAAGGATTGGATACGTTTGATGTTCGAAAATTTAGTAGTTCCCCATAGTTCAATTCCGTAGGTCCACATCGGTTTGAGAATAATCTTGTAAATTAATAGTTTGTTTTCAACGGAAAGTTGTGATGTTCTGTTCAGTAGTCTATATAACTGTCCGTATCTTCTGTTGAGCTCTTGTCTTTTAAGTCGAGTATGTGGGTTCCAGGTAAGTCTTTTGTCTAGTAGGAAACCCAGGTACCGGACTGTGTCGGAACTGGGAAGTGGTATAGAGTTAAAATGAACTTGTGGACAGGATCTGCGACGGAGGGTGAAGGTGACGTGCTTACTTTTGAATTGGTTGACTTTGATACGCCAATTGGCGCACCAATGTTCGATTAAGGAGAGGTGTCGTTGTAGATGGGCAGATGCCAGTTCTGGGTCTGAATGGGTTGATAGTATGGCAGTATCATCGGCAAAGGATGCAAGGAAGGTAACAGGATCTAAAGGTATATCGGCTGTAAACAAGATATAGAGGATAGGACCTAGGACACTTCCTTGAGGTACGCCGGCCTCGATTGGATAGCAAGTGGAGAACTCTGGACCACAGCGGACTCTGAAGGAACGGTTAGAGAGATAGGATCTAAGGATTAGATATAAGGATTGGGGTAATTGGGTTTTTAGTTTGAAAAGCAAGCCATCGTGCCATACCCGGTCGAATGCCTGAGCAATGTCCAGAAAGGCACCAGTGCAGTATTGTTTGTTTTCAAGTGCAGAGGATAAATGGTCAACCACTCTTAAACCCTGCTGTACAGTGGAGTGCCCCGAGCGGAATCCGAACTGGTGGGAAGGAATTTCAATTAAATGTAGGATGCGCTTAAGTAGGATTTTTTCAAAGATTTTTGAAAGGATAGGGAGGAGGCTGATTGGTCTATAGGATGAGGCGTTGTTGGGGGGTTTACCCGGTTTGAGAAAGAGAATAATAATGGAGTGTTTCCACAACAGAGGAAAGTGGGTTGTGCGGAGGATACAATTATACAGGTAAGTAAGGAATATAATTGCTTTTTGAGGCAGTTGTCGAATGATCTTGGAACTGAGGAGGTCATGGCCAGGAGATTTACGGGGTTTTAGTTTATTTATAAGGAATTTGACCTCAGAGGGGTTAACAGCTTTAGGGGGTAGAGAGAGAGGTATTGGTGAAGAGAGGAGTTCTTGTACGCTAGCTGTATGAGTGGGATTGTGGTTGGGGTGAGGGGTAAATATTTTAGAGAGGTATTGGGCGAATTCTTCAGCTCTAGTCTCCTCTGACGAAGCCCAGGAACCATCATCACGTCGGAGAGGATGGGTGATAGTATGGTGTTTCAGTACTTTTTTGGTTACACTCCATAGGGAATTATCGGTTACGGATAATGAGGAGAGGTAGGAATTGTAGGATTTGGATCTAAAGGTATCTAATTTCTTTTTAACTAATTTGGTGTAATAGTTGTAGGATTTCCGATCATCTGGGTGCCTGGTTCTTTGCCAGAGGGTTCTAGAGCATCGCTTGGTATGGATTAGATCTAGGAGATCTTGGGGTATAGGATTCTTCTTGTAATACAGAGGGGATGGGGAAGGTGAAGATGCATTCCAGGCTGCTTGTTGGATCAGGGTAGTAAAGGAATTAACAGCATCGTCTAATTCTTGAGGAGATTTGAGGGATACTCTGAGGTCTATTGCATCGGTTATTATTTCACGGAAGAGGGTCCAGTTAACTGGACCTCTTAGGAAAGACGGTGAAGGGAGTTTTAGTATAGGTGATAATGAAAGAGTTAGGATAAGAGGGCTGTGATCTGAGGATAGGTCGTCAAGCCGGGAGACAGAATGATTTAACGGTCCTAGGCCTTTGTGGATGAAAATATCTAATAGGTCGGGATTACGGTTAGGATCGGTGGGCCAATAGGTGGGAGAGTATTAACGACATTAGGTAAAATTTTGTCTTAACCAATGACTAGGTGCATTTCCTACATAAATTTCCTGTGAGTTTTATCTTTAACAGTTTATAAAATTTAGTGCTTAGTCTTCATTATCAAAAAAGCCCAAATTAATTCAAATATGGAGTGGCATAGCCAATATTTCGTTTATGGTAGTATATATACTATTATTTTTTTACATATTATAATTAATCAAATATTCGTTAACTCTATACTGCAAATATCATATTTTTTTTAGCCAATAATTTTATATTGAAAATAACATATCTCGAAAAATTATTCTTTACAAGTACCTACCAATTGCTAATGTAGAGTTATCGGAATTAAAGATATTCAGAATAATTTGGTTTATTTTTATTCTCATAATGAACTTTATTAAAATAATAAATTAAAATACATATATAGTATCAAACAATAAAGTGCTACATGGAAGAGCGGTACAATGAAAGCAGAGAATGAACTGAAAAGAAAACCCTGTGGAGGTTAGAACAGAGAGAGGTTAACTCCTAGCTGATGCTGTGCTCCTGGTATTTCGGGAATAAATCCTGACTGTCTGTCATCTTCCTTGATACCGAGTTGAGTTGACAGTTATCGCCCATCAAAGTCTTCTCTTATCTATCATCTTCCTTCTCTCTCTTACCAACATACCGTCAAAGGATTCTCTTATCACCCACCCTATCTATGCTCAGAGGTTCTTTATCGCTACCTCCTCCTATCCTTTGCGCTCCTGTTCCTGAGCGAATAAATCCTGTCTCTTTTCAAGTTGAGGTAAAGCAAAACTAGCTCTGGCGTTTTTCTGTTTATGTTTGTATCCACATATGTCAAGTACAAACAATTAATTTAGATTGGCTGACATTAAAATATAAAAAAATGACATGAGAGATAGAAGAAGACACCCAGCGGGTGGGTACCTCTCCCGTGGCTTGATTTAATTTCCTATGATAACAGATCCCTCATCCACTTTCTTTCTAGTCTCCTAGCGTTCTCAGACATGAGAGTCGTGGCCATTTGTTTTATCAATTGGTTTGGGTGTGCATGTTGTTTTTCTTTGAATCGTTTGTAATATGTTCGTATTCATCGACCGTTTGTATTTTAAACACTTATATCGGAACACCCGTCTAATAGACGGTACAATTTACCTTTTTGTCGACTGGAAGTCAACTCCGGAGTCTGTGCGACTAAAAGAGTCTCAGTTGGGAATGCATCTTTGCCCAGTCAACGTCAACAAAACTTTTCTACAACGATTTTGCCTTTTACAGCCCTTCAACTCCAAGTCACTACTTCTGACTGACGGATATTCCACATAGCGAAAATTTTTGCCCATCTCACTGATGGATATTCCAATACATTCACTATTCCATATTAGTTTTTTCTATATTTACCAATTGTTTTATAAACAACTAAAAAACAACCAAAAAATCGAAGAACAGCATACAAATGCATAAAATGCCAAACATAAGCTTGTCTGGAATGGTCAAAAAAGTTGTGCAATTGTGTATATTGAAAATGTGGGGATAAAAATAAAAGAAATTACTCAAAGCCAAACCAAACACGTGGCTGTTATTAACCAACATTATTACGGGCAATTTTAATGATTAAATTGTATGTAAATATTATAAAATACTAAATACATAATTTATACATTCAATCATTGTTTTTTTTTATTTTTTGCACATCCATGAATTATGACTAAGAACATGATTGAACGTTTAATTGGAAGAAAAGCAATATTTCAAAAAAAAAAAAAAAGTAACAGGCACTATCAGTTGTGGATACAATTTTTATTATGTGCGATCAATTTTATTTTTACCTTATTGTTTTTCCACTCAAACATTGAATCATTAGATGTTATTATAAGTATTGTAAGGTTTGAGTGAGAAAAATTTATAAATGACGCACTTAACAGTAGTTTCAAATTCCTATTCGTCCACTAGACGGATGCTCCTCTAAATGCCATAAAAACAGATGTTCCTACGTAAGTCAGTATCCAGAGTTTTTTTGAGTTTGAATTATTCTGTGAGTCAGTTTAGCGTAGCTGTACAATTTCAACTCATCCTCTACTATATAAAATTGTTTTTCTGATAAAAACAAAATTTTATCGGCGTTGCCTAGGATAGAGGTATCACTTTTTATTTAGTCTTTTGTCGTGCTAAAATACTAAATAGCCTTTGAAATATTAGCTATAATACGCTTACAGTCACATTTCTTGTTGTTTTTTCAAGGAATAATAGGGTCAACAATACAATAGCTTTAGATAAACAATAATAAAATTGCTCCTCATTAAGTTTCAGATTTTCACTTTATTTTCCCTTGTGCTCCCATTTAATTTACAATAATAACATTTCACCTACGAATTTCACACTTACTAAAAAGTTCAATTTTAAGAACTATTTTCTCGCGTGGTTCAAAAGAAAACAGTCATAAATGGAACAATTAAAATCCGCACATAAACAGGATTTACCGCACCATTTCAGCCTAGCACCATCCATGGTAAACGTATTAAAGTATGAAATTTGTATTCAATATAATCATTAAAACTGTCACTGCCATAATTAGATATTATTTAAAAATATTATTACTGTTGGAATAAATTAGCTAAAAGACAATATATCCTTTTCATTTGAGGCTTGGGCCTAGCAAACTAATCTGAATTACTATAGCTTTTATAAAATCAAATCATTGTAATCATTATATTTTGTAACAAAAACATTTCTCTTGTAATTTTACTTATTATCTTTATTATCTATGTTCTATTATCTTCTAGATTTCTATCCATTCTTATTACACTAAGAGTTCTATTTATATAACCTATCATACATTCTTTGGTACTGTAGTGTTTTTTCTGTTTAATTTTATTATCAGCCCTGATGATGGCCTGAACGCTTAGGCTGAAACGCTGGCACAGATAAAATAAGATAAACTGATATTTTGTAAAACTTGTTGACTGGACCTCCCGACCACTTCTCACTCACGGTAATGTCACATTTGATCACTGTTGAAACATCGGCTCATGAAATCCCCAAAGTATCATTTTAAGTTGATGTCGGGTTCTCGCCATGATTTAAATTATTTCTACTCAAACAACGACAAGGGAAATTATTTCTCCTTACATTGTTAATCATATGATTCTAGGCTCTTCTTTCTGAATGTGGGACAATATAAATATCACCCTTTTTCACTACTTAAGAATCGAGGTTAGATCATTGTACTAATATCCGGGAGCCGATGATCGATTCGACAATGGAACAATACCTAGACCATTAACCATTTATGTACTTGCAAACACTTTCTTCAAAAGAAATGCAACAGCCGATCTATAATAACTGGGCTGTCATTATGACACTTCAGAACTGATAGACTTAATATATAGAGGAATTAGTGACTACAACGTTCGGGGATACACAAAGTCCATCGAAGTAAGCACTTTTGAAAATTGAAAAAAAAGCTTAAATAAAATTATTTTCAGGTTTTAAGTAAAATTTGTAACGACAGTAAAGCAAGGCTCTTTACCTAAAATAAATGTTATATAAAACAAGATGATCATAGTAAATAATATAAATTCATGGTATCCTGAGCTCTCATGGAGATTAAAGTACAAACAAATTTATTGATTTCTGATTGTATAATGAAATTTATATCCACTATTCATTCTAAAAATAGATTCCACAAAAATTTAACATAGACCGTTATTGGGCTGAACCTTACGATTACTAAAACTATTTACAAGAATCATATTAACAAATGAATGGGTTTCCATAGTAACCTGGGCAGAATACATGAATACAAAGCAAAAAGGAGTCGTTCTAGGGAACAATCATGTGCTTTATCTCATGGTTTTTAACTCTTGGCACATTAGGGGCGACCTGTGGTCTAGTGGTTAGCATAACAACCTACAAAGCCCAATATAGCGATTTTATGTCCCCGCAGCCATAGCCCTAGGAGTTTTTAAAGGGAGTAAAATGTCCTTGATTATGCCGTCCTTTGGAAGGGACGTTAAACGGGGGTCCCGAGCCTGTACGATGTCAGATTAAAAATCCCTATCCAAATTAAACCTGGATAGGCAAAATTTTGAGCTCCCACCGTGGTATCGTCCGATTAGCCATAGAAGCGTCCAGTGGCGTTAAATGAACAAACAACTGTCGGCAAAAAATACCCTCATAATATACAAAGAAAAATATTGATATAAAATATTTTTTTATCTATCGTAGATGTTATATTCTTCAGACTTTTTTAATAGTTTCAGTAAAACGTAAAAAAATATCTGTATGTTTCTTTTGCAGAAAGCCCTTCCATTGTTCCATAGCTATGATTTTTGACAAAATGTATGTCACAGTTTTGGTAATGGAAAAATAAATTTTCTTACTTTCTTTTTTAAATATTAATATAGGCAATCCGCGGAACAGGTGATGCTTGCTTACACTCAACCATATCCACTTTTTACGCTTCACAAACAGCAGTCAACAATCTTCCACCAACAGGTTTGGAAGAAAAACTATGAGGAATGAAAATAAGTAGATATGTTTTAAATAAATATTTCATTTATATCATTTGTCATTAATTAAAATATATTGTATGGTAGTCCCTCACTTAGCCATTTCCCGCAGTCAGCCAGTAAGTGCTTATCAGGCTCGTTTCACATTTATACGGTTTGGTTCGGTTTGGTGAGTATTCGATTCGTTTTCGGTAGCCGCCGGATAAGTGTGAAACGGTGATACGGTTTGTGTTCGGTACCTAATGGAAACCTGATAAAACCGAAAGCCCCCTTGACACGAATCGGTTTCGTTCGATTTCTATTCGGTGTCTGTTCGGGTCCAAGGTTCACAAAAACAATTGGCCATTCACACATATACTGTTTAGTTTTGGTTTGGTTACATTTTCGGCAAGCAAATAATAATTTTGCTTCATTTTCAGTTTCTCGTTTTAAATTTTGTAGTTTAATGAAGAATGAGTGATTCACTTGAAGTTGATATTGATCGTCTGATTTCATCAGTACAATCACATGCAGTGCTGTGGGACAAAACTAGTAAAAAATATAAAGATAAATTTAAGACGCTCGAAGCGTGGAAAGTTGATTGTACTCAAATCATAAACGGCTACGAAGATTTTGTCGACTCCAAAAAAAATGATATCGGTACGTAAGTATTGAAAATTTTATTTCTGGCGAACGTATTGAAGCTTATTAAGATTTTTTATAATATATTATGAGTACTTTCCAGATTTATAATTATGATTTGATTTTAGTTTAAGTTATTTTTAGTAGTTTGTCTTCGTGCTCCCATAACTTCGGAAAAATGGTGTAAAATGCACCAAACTTCACCCGTGTGGTGAGGATAGGGTGCACCCTGTGAAGTCGATTATTCCTCTTTCGTTTTTCCTTTCTTCTATGGAGAAACAACATAGCAATAATTTGTCTTTTTTCCATAGTGAGCATTGTGGACATTATGGGCGATGCAGTCGATGATTCGGTTGTGAATCAAACCTGACCGAATATTAACCGAGTGTGTGTGCGTGAAGAGTTTTCATTCGTTTTCGGCTGCTTCCGAAAACGAACCCAATAGGCACTGAACCGTATAAGTGTGAAACGAGCCTCATTTATAGCTACGTTACATTGTGCACAGATTGATCAAGTGGTCTATGTGTTTGTATCTCGCCAACACGTATAAACATTTAAAAAAGTCATAAAAATCTGAGGTTTTAGGTTTCACAACATGGAAGATGAATGTACTGTGAGATTGACCGAACATTTATATTTTGATTCTTGAGTTCCAGTCACTTCTTAAATTTATTTATGGCGACGTTTCGAAGATTTAAAGAACAGATCAGTTTATCATCAATCAGTTACTTTGCAATATTTCATAAAATGTTAATATTGCGACAGTTATGACTCATTGATAATATCTCGAGAGTAAAATAATATCGTTAAAAGTTAATTAAATTTTGCATATAGCTTTTCTTATTTTCTTTAGATAATAAATGTAACATATTTTCAGATCGAAAATGTAATATAAAGACACAAATAGATATTGTTGATCCCCTGACCTTAACTAATATATATATATATATATATATATATATATATATATATATATATATATATTAGGTTGGGGGAAATTAAATCCATTATTTTTCGTGAAATTCAAAACTTTAATTAGCAGCTTTAGTAGCTTAAAACTATTTGCTTAAATTAGTAGCTAATTAGTTGAGCTGCTTCACCACGCTTTGACCACGATCTTTTTCGCACAATATTGTCGTATGTGACCCATTTCTCATCCCCAGTCACCATCCATTTAAGAAATTGGTCGTTTTGGCCAATGAAATCGAAGGATTTCTTTTTAATCCAGTTTTGCGCAAATAGGTTAAAACTATTTTATGGCCCATCTTGGGCGATACTAAGACAACTAACATGCCGGGCAACTTCGATTATTTCTGTGATTTTATCCCCATTTTCGACGACGGGCGTGCCTGTGCGAGGTGCATCTTTAACATCGAAAATGCCTGAACGGAATCGACGAAACCAAAATTACACGTAGTTAGCTGTTACAGTATCGGCACCATAAACACCTTTCACAATTTCAGCGATCTGGCTTGCATTTTTGCTTTTATCAAAGAAAAACTGTAAAATGTACCGAATTTTCTCTTAGTTGACTTCTATTGTTAACACCCTGTAACTCACAACTGAATGAAACATAAGAAAAACAGCCGAAGTTTTTTAGTGAGAAATGTCACCTTGAAACGAGCATAAACTTGCAATTGTCTAATCGATACTTTACGAGATATCGATCACTACAGCCATCTGCCGAGAAAATAATTGATTTCTTTTCCCCCAACCTGATTTATAAGTTTAAATAGAAATTTATAAGGTTAAAACACCAAAGAATTAGGAACAGCTGTCAATCTTAAACGGTATGCTTCATCTTTGTTACAAGTTGTGCTGATCTTTCAACTGTGACATTTCATGCTTACTGATTCTTTTTTCAATAACGGAACAGATGTTCCGAGTTATGGAGTACCGATAACTAGAAGTTATATTGATTATCGTAAAACATATTTAAATAAATTTTATTTTTTTTCAAATTATTTTATTAACTCATTGAGTTTATGATTCTGTCAGTAGAACTTTAAAATATGAAACTCAGAGGTTTTAATTTTTTCATTATTGAATTAGTATAATAATCCTCAGGAGATGAACTGATTTCACTCGTCATACAATCACTAAAATCACTGCAAGTTCGTATGTATTACTACAAAAGTGGATAACCAATCAAAGCATGATGGATGTGATTGAAGCGTGAACTAGAACTAATATTCAAGATGTAGAGGAATAATCATATTCTATTTTTCAAATCTCTTGGTAGAATATTGTTGACTGGTTTTTGTGGAGCGTAGGCGTAGTTGACTGTATGCAGACGTCACTTGTGCCGTAGTAGAGATTTATAACAGACAATTTTAATATTTAGTAATATAATAAATATTGTATGGGAGAATGATGAAAGAGCTGAATTGGTGTGCTGAAGCACCCGAATTCAAATCCTGCTGTGGCAGATAAATTATTTCTTTTTTTACGGATGGACTCCTTGGATCTGCACAGCGTCCCAGAGCTTGCCCAGCTTGCTTATCACCTCACTGCCCAACCGCTGGCTTAGAAACATTAAAATCCCCTTTTTGGATTGTAGTGATACAGATTTTTTTTTCCGTAGTGTATAAGGTTTGAATCTGCTGGTAGAAGATTATTGACCAGTGGAGCGTTGTAATTTAACATGGTTGAGTGTAGCTGAAATTCACCTGTGTCTTGGGTTATTAAAAAAATCTCACTTGTGAAACTGTATGGGCCATTTAAATAATGAGTAATATATTTTATTATCATTGTGTAATATAATTTATTATCACTGTAATATATATTTTATTATTCCATTAATAATATATATTTCACTTAATTTGACCCATCAATCTGTGGACTTAACAATTATTGTTTTCTATTAACTTTTTTAATTTTTAAAGTAAATAAATGATAAAAAAGAGTAACAATACAACAACATCCTAATATATAAGTATATTTTTTTATAATTATGTTTATAAACATAAATTTATAAAATATAAATATAATAATTTAAAAAAATATTTGTTTAGGTACCACGGGAGTTTTTTCTCCTTAAAACCAAATAATATCAAAAACTATAATATATTTTATTATCATTACACAGCTATGTAATGTATATATAAATATATATATGTGTATGTATAATGTACCTACTCTCTTCCAGAGCGAACCTACAGGCCCTGAGCGATGCCTGACATCGGACAGCCCGGTTTGGTGCCTCACTCAAGAGGCTACTCTGGGTCTGGCGAGGGCTCTCTACTCCGACAGGGTTCCCCTGGCTCCAGGAGTCTTTCTCACCAAAGGGACGACCACAGCCACCGACGACCCATGGGTGGACCTGGCATCCAGGAGTCTGGACCTCGACCTTTCTGTCCTTACGGACAACACTGAAGGTATGTTGTATAGTATATGGCCTACAAAGCTAATGATTTAACCGAAACTGAAAAGAGAATGATAGAAAAATATAGAGTTTAATTGTGTGTTGGAAAGTCTTGGAGTGAGGTTGCTGACTTCATTGATGGATCTGTGTGCTCTATTTTGTTTACATGGTGTATGTTTTGATAATGGCCAGGTATTTTATCAAAACATACCAGGTATGGTTATTTTCAAGTATTTTAGGAGCTTGAGGATTTTTTTTTTAGAGTTCCATTTGCATTCTAATAATTGTTTTATTTGATAGTGTGCTCGTTTTAATTATGTAAATATAAAAAATCTGACAATCTGTTGTAGCCGCATGCATATTGTAAATAGCGCTAATGTTTATAAAAATATAAAAAATCGGACAAATATATTACTTTGTAGAAAAAAATGTGAATAACTAATCTTTAAAATGAATAACTCTATAGAAAGCTTTAGATATAACACTTGTTTCTTTTTTCGACTTCAAGTTTTAATATGTGTTTAATGATTAGTGCGGAGAGGCAATTATACACATGGTTATAATATTTATTTAATTTGTACCGACGTTTCGAGGTATGTTTTGGATCCTCATATAAAGTGATGACTACAAGTAATAACTAGATCAGAAGCAGAATATTAAAATAACCAAACTGAAACGATAATGCAACAACTAATATGGAGAATAATTATGATAATGCAACAAAATTAAAATAATTTTTAATAAACTTTGAAAATGCCACGACAAATATTCTGAATCCATTCTTCAAAGGTTTCTTCGGGTATCAGATTAAACCATGAGGAATCAAGCAATATGTCTTGCGAAACGTAGATAAAAAATTTGACGAAAAGGTCGGATCTCGAAGGAACCTTTGAAAAATGGATTCCGAACTTACTTTTATCAAAACATTCTAAGCAAATAATTAATTAATATTGCCCTGATGTGTTTTTCATGCCCCTGCAACTTCATATTAGTAGGTTTTTTTACTGGTTCAGTCTTCTTATTAGAGTATAATTCATAGAAATAGACCTGATCATACTTGATTAAGAGATAAACAAGTTAATAATCTTGATGCAAATAAGGTTGATAATTGGCATTTTTATACTATAATATTTACTACTAAGATGAATCTGGATAAGAAAAAACCGATTTACTTGCACCAGTCCACGATTATAGCTCCTTCTCTCTCATGAGCTACTGATCCTTACTACGAAACGCGCGATTCCCTGCTTGGCTCCCCTGCCTCAAGAGCGTTCCAGGTCTTATGGGGTCCATTCATGATTCTTAACTGGATAAATAATTTTTCTGCCACGACCGGTCTCATACTTGGAATCTAGAGATCAGTAAGTAACACAGTACCCTACGTACTGAGGAACCCTTATCCTAATTTAGGATTGAAATTTGGTCAAACTTAGTTAAGTAATTAGCTACGTTACTTTACTAACCGCAATTCAAACCCAACTTTCTCAAGTCTATAAATTTTGCTGACTGAGTAAGGATAGAGTGTTTATTTGCTGAACTGTCCTTAACAGGTTCATCACTTGGCGCCAGCCCTAAATTTCTACAAACCCTGAACAACCAACAACCAACGAATCTACAACCTTGTGTTCCAAAGGGAAGAACGACGAACGTTGGATTTTTCGGTTTGAAATGTTTATATTTTCAAATAAACAAACTAAAGATATCAAACAAAATACAAGAACAACAAAAATATAAAAGAAAACAACACATAGTACGTGGTTACAGACCTTACTACCTGATCATTTCTATTGCAGTTACATTTGAGAAGCAATGTTAACTTTAACTTGGGTTTACATGTTTGCTAAATAATGGGAAGGGCTCATAAGCACAACCTTATAAATTGGGACTTCGGGTTTGCTTGAATGTGGTTATTTCCGGCCTTGAAGGTGTAGGTTTCGTGGACAAATTTACAAGTTTGTGGTAAGGACCGATATTTATTCGATATACTTTATATTTTGCTTTACACAAAGGTGGGTATATACTTTGATTTTACCCAAAAATATCAGGCACAAACATGCCAATCCAAACTATTGAAATATGTACCCAGCAGGTGGTGATTTGTACGATCACCCTGAAGACATTGATGGGTCTCTTGAGATCGTCTCCCAGCCACAGTTGGATGTAATATTTGTATAAGTCTTTGTGGATCAGCGTCCACTTTTCTATATTGAATGTTGGTAGACAATTAAAACCTGGTGGAAGTGAACGCAAGTTCGGTAAACCTCCCAGTAACAAAAAACAAATTACACCAAAACGAACTTCTCCCACCATAAATTTCAGTTAAAAGAGGGATTCATTTGAATTCGACACACCCAAAACAATACACGAGAAAGTATGCGTTATTAAAATCAATGTAAAGTTAATGGCACCCTATGAAGAATATAGGATTTGCGATATTAACAAAACGTCCGATGTGAAAAATATGAAGTCAGGTTATTCCAATTTGATAAATTTATATTAACTTTGATTCGATTTTCAGAAAATGAAAATTCTGGAAAAATTGCATATTTTCGGGGAAAAAATAACTATAGTTAATTCAGTAGAGTTCGTATTTTAGGCAACATTTTCCTCTTTCCCTGACCAATTTGGAAGTATAATTTATTTATTCATATTGGCATTATTTAACGTTGTTTAATTATAGTATGCAAATAAGTTTAAACTTTGTGTTCAATACAAACTAATTGATAATTTTTTAATGGACATAAATATCACAAAGGCAATATAATTGTTTACTATATTTGCTCAAAGCTGTTTTTTCCCTGTTAGGGAAGAATATGAGGGCAATAAAAACTAAGCTATATCAAATATATATTGACTAAACCTTGATAAACATAGAAAATAAAAGGGTACATTATTAAATATTTTTTTAAACAGAGAATAAACACATATCAATAGTTCTTCTTATTTTGACAAATATAATTATGAGTATAATTAGTATAATTTAATATGTTTAGAAAACTGTAAAATATACAATGTGATAAATAGCAAGAAGTTTCAATTTTTATCCGTTATAAGAAAGTATTCCGGTAGCCTGGGTGTAGCTCCAATCAGAATCTGCTATCCTGTTACTTAATGAATAAAAAATATGAAAGTCATAAATCTATCTATTATAAAATTAAAATAAAATGTATAGTTTATTTTCAATATACTGTCAATTGTTTTATCGTGTGATGGAAAAATATTTATAATGTGATTACAGCGTTCCTTGGTTTATTGATTATAGTTTTTCAAAATTATATATTTGAAATAAAAACGTGCTTCTTATTGTGCGTATATATGGATGAATACACGAAATAAATAGATATATATATAAAAGTAAAGATATACATATATTTTAGTAGTGTGGTTGTTTGGAAGTGGGGCAGAAGACTAGCTCCTGACCCTCATGGTATCCTGATACTCCCACTTCCCTATTATTCATTTTTCCAATCTTTCTCCCCCTCCACTTCCCCTCTGCCCATTCATAACACCCTTCCTGTATCGATCCGGTTACATTATACCCTATCTGCATCGGACCATCGCTTCCATCTCTTCCTGCCTAATGTATCAGGAACATTCTTAACATAGGGAAAGAATTTGAGTCTGTTGTAATCATTGTAAATAATTTTTGTTTACTAATACTTTTAGTTGCTAGGCTATTCATGCACTTACCCATACAAAATAAAAATTATAATGATAAAAATCTGCTTGTTGATTAATATTATATCAGTGTATATTTTTTTTTTATAAATTAATTAATTCATTAAAATATACAACTGTATTATAAAAATACAAGTAAATGGCAGGAATAATACATAAAGGCATGGATAAAGACAATTAGAGAAATTACCCAGTGGTAGTAGTACTTTTAAGTAGTAAATTTTTCTGAATTAATATTTAAATCTAGTAATAAAAGTATATTATTATAATTAATAGCACAGAGGATATCAGGCTCGCCATACAGTTCCATCAATGTGGCATTGCTTCTTATTATCCACATGTGCTCTTCTTTGAAAGATTTTTCTCAAGACTCTTTTCTCAAACCAGAAGGAATCTTCTACTCCCAGAGTCCATATTTTACTGCCTTACGTAGATTACTGTTACGGTTTTGTATAACAAAAGTGTTGCCTTCCTGGAAAGAGTTAGTTCTACGATAGAGTAATAAAAATAATGGCAATACAATACCCATTTTTATTTAATATAGTAACTGGTTAATCTTAGTTATTTATTCAATATAAAAAAAAAAAGTATCCATACTTATTTAATCTATAACCCATGAAGAGTTAAGTAAATGATAGGGACAGCGATGAACTGTTTCTTATATAACATGCTCAACCACCTGGTTGTCCCTCAGTTAAGGATACCCATTTTATAAAGAATGGTTGAGGCCCAAAAAGACATCTTAGATCCAATTGTTTTGATACAAGGCTATGAACAGAATAAATAATTATCTATAGTAGTATAATATGCATCCGTCTGTATCGGAATTCAGTAAATAAATAAAAATAATGTTTTATTGATGTTTTGAGAATTTATTGTTCTCCTGTTCATATCCTAACAATAAAAATCTCGAAGGGGGTAGCTATGTTTGTGGATTGAATCTAAAGAATATAAAAAAGTTATGTTATAAACATATATTTTATTTTTGAGATGTTATTTTAAATATATAAGTTATAGAAATTTATAAACTATATTCTTTTAGAGGGGAGACGTCGAAGGACACGACGTAAGTACGCCTACATCATGGTCGCCTTGGCTACCCTAGCGGCCGTCCTCTTGCCCTTCAAGCTCAAAGCCATCGCACTCATGGCAGCGAAGGCGCTCTTCATCGGCAAGTTGGCACTCGTTTTGGCATCCCTTGTGGGGCTGAAGAAGTTGGTCGGAAAGCAGTCGGAAGAGACGACCCATGTACACTACGGTCACAGGTCTGATCCGGAGGCCCACTATCTCGCTTATCAGGAACAAATACCGCAGTCTGATAACAGGTTCGCATAGTTAGGTTATTCCATGGTATGATAGGGGCAGCGTTGGCATCATTTGGTCATGTATGTATTTATATTGAGTAATTCACAAAAAAACACCTCCACAACTATAATATATAAGAAAAAATAAAGGAATCGGAAAGGATTTACGCGAAATAATAAGTTATTCTGTTTATGTTCAAGCGAAACAATCATGTTAGTGTTGAAATAAATATTTTTGTATAAAGTTCCATGATGTTTGCTCAACTCTCACTCAGAATTGGTTAATATACTTCCTCCTTGAGCTCATATTCAAAAAATATTTTTGCGATCTCTCATCTAACATATCCAACTGAATATAGGGGTTTAAAATTGAAGCCGAATGCGCAGGCTTATTTTTCTATTTTACAAACTTGAAATCTATAATTGAAACAAACGAATAGTTTTTGTTATAAAAGGCTCAGACACAAAATATCTCAAAGCCTCCAGTTTTTTATGTTATTTCTTTCGAGATAATTATGATTACAATAAAGGACTTAGTGCATAAGGGCTCAACGTTTTATTTAAAACGTATAGGAGTGCTGTGACCACCTCCTTTAAGTAATTCGTAAAAATACATTAAATTTTCAGTTTTAGGTACATTAAAAATATTGAAATGTGAAAAAAGTAGTTTCAGATCAATTTCGAATATTCTCAATTCACTGACACATAAAAATCACTACAATTTTTTCTTCAAAGACGCCAAGAACGCGTAACGAAGCCAGAGTCAAATAGCAGAACCAAAATGGCCGGGCTGGGATCATTAAATAACAGGTTACCTTTACTTGTTGGATCCATCATGTCTTCCAACGAGCCTTACCTATCCCATTCATTACCTTGTCGAATGGGTTTACGCTCTAGTTCTAAGTCAGATTGTAGTGGATCTGAGGAGATTGCTCTAGCACATTTTTTTTTTTAAGGCCAACAATAAAAATTGATATAATGGAAGTAGCCATAAGAGAAAACGTAGAACCGATTTAATGCAAGTTTCCCTGAAATATCCCGAATTCAAGTAAATAGCTAACAAGCGTTTAAACAATTCAATTATCGCTAAAAAATAAAATATGAGATCAGGTATGGCAGATCTCACGCGAACACAGAAGAAAAAAGGCTAATAAATTAAAGATTGTTATGCTTACATCACTACAAGGAAATTCAAGGTTACTGAACCTGAAGGCTTAGTTTAGGAATCTTATTCTCCACTCTTAACTGCATAAGCCAAAAGGCGTGAAACGACCATTGCTGTATGGATATTAAGGATTGCTGTGAATAAGCTGGGATTCTATCAGTGCTAAACTTCAAAATGCTATGCCACAATCCAAAGCAACCCAAAATTCCAATCGTGTTAAAAGCCGACGAAATGCTAAGAAATAAGCTCTGGTTTTGAATCAGTTTTTTGGGTTTGGTATCCTTATAATAATAATGGTTTATCAATAAATACACTCTTTCCATCCAGAATTTTAATACTTCTGACTTTTTAATACGTTTGTCATATTCATATTCAAAATTTCAAAGCTAAAGTTTTTTATTTAGGCATATAATTGTAAGTTTTTGAGTAGTTTTGACCGGTATGAGCGTGAATAGCCAACTTTCGATAAAAAATAGAACTGTAAAATAGGGTTAGAGTGATTGTCTCATGAAATCGTTTCAACAACAAAATTTCGATTTATTGTTCCATTCCACTGACAGTGCTAACAGTTGTTCTTCCATTCTATTTATATCAATTATAAATTTCATTATATTATACAGACGAGGCGTCCAAACAAATATAGATATTTAGACAATCACAATAATACGAAAATGATGCCCTAGCGTTTCGCTCCTTGATTAATGAATATGACATTCACACTGCGTTCGTTGGTTGTCAACTTATGGAAGCATTCGATGGAGCACGCGCATTCTGTTCCATTGACTCACTTCTTCAAAAGAAAAACCTTATTTATATTTTGTAAATTATGTATTACAATTATTTATTGAACATCGCATTACTTATATTGTATATAAAGAATGAATAATGACTTCAAAGAAATATATCATTATTTATTTTACTATGTCCTATTTATTTATTATTTATTTTATTGTATTTATTTATTTTTGTTATTTGCTGTGATTATGGCTTTTGTAACAATAAAAAAAATATTTAAAAAATGTTTGTGTATGTTTTTCCTTTCATATATGGTTCAATAAATTTTAAATTCAAATTCTTAGTAATTCAAAAATTCAAGTATTAATCCAGCTTAATACCTTATCATCTAGTTTAGTTACATGAATATCTAATTAACAATAATAATAATTAAATCGTCAATAATACTCAAGGAAAAATAGTTTAGTGATGTTCAACTCTTAAACATAATTATTATTATTTAAATTATGAAAAATAAATTAAGTCCAAATGGATTTGGTAAAAACTGTGCAACATACATCTGTGTAACAGAGAACATTTTTATCGTGTTCATTGGTATTCTTAAAAAAATAATGTTTTGATTGGATTTTTGGACACTTTTATGTTTGATTGGAAAATAGTTGACTGGATAATTATAATGATGTATTCTTTGACTGCACCCCTGACCAATTCAATCCATCATTATGATTCTTTTAGTCCAAATTCAATCTTTTTCAATAAACAGTCAGTCAAAAAGTGTTTTTTTTGATTAATTTGAGTAATTTATTTTACATATAAGGTGGATTAATAAGGGTGGGTCTAAAAAAATGAGTTTATTGATAAAGACCGCATATTGCGAAAAAAACGCAAAAACAAATGAAAAAGGTGGATGAAAGAAGAGAATAGGAGAACATACATTCGGTATAGTAAAGTAGGTAGGTATAGAAGTGAAATTAAAAAAAATAATTATTTATTGGAATTTAAACTATAACAACAATACAGCAAGTAAATATAATTGCAGGATTGATACATAATGACATGGATAAAGAAAAGTTGAGAACTAACCAATGGTACTCATAATTAGTACCAAAGAATTGAAAACTTAAATTTAAACAAATTTTTTGAAACGGCTTTAAATGAAGTACAAATTAAAATGCTTAGAAAAAGGCTTATAATTCAAGCTGAACTACAGGATACGTGTGAATTAAAGTTGTACAATTTAACAACGGATATTAATATTATTCGTTTTATTAATTAAAAGCAATGGTAATTTAATAATAATATTAAATAAACAGTTGGATAATTAGTAGATCGGGGGTGGTCCACCGTTGGGCGGGCATGGGGTACTCTCCGAGTAAACTATTTTTTAAATACAATTATCATTATTATTATTTTTAATAAGTATCTAATGTGCATTGAATTGTGCATTACATTATTTTTGTTTTGGATAATGTTGATAATAATTTCCTTTAAATTGAAGTTTATTAGGATTTAAAATATTACATCATATGATATAAATCTATCAAATTTAAGCTTATTAAATTAAAAATATGAAGGTATATTAGTAATGCATTAAAATAACTTCGATCAGATTTACAATTTAATTCCTAGAAATAACACAAAGGAGAACTTAATAACTATGTTAGTTAAATGATCGAATAAATTGAATGTAATTGCATTTAAATTAAATATTCAAAAACAAATTCTGTTGTGTATTACTTACTTACCAAGCCGATGTTAGTAATGGTGGAAGTAGATATGTGGCTGTAACAGAACCTTCTGAGATCTTGAGCTCTCCTGATACAACGGACTCACCGCCAACCTGTTTCCACTTTCCTTTTCTTTTCGTTTATTTATTTATTATATGAAGGGCGGATTTAAGGAGGAGGGGACACGGGGGCACGTACCCCACAGATAATTTGAGCCCAAACGCAGCTCTGTAGCTCTAATAGATTCTGAGTTACGTCACTTTGAATATTGGTCACGTTTTCCAAAAAATCCAAACATAAGTTTTGGCCGACTTTCGTGAGGAACACCGGCTAAAGGAGTGATTCTACAATGAAAGTCATGGGGAATGAAGCTGTAGTAAATTTAATTAGCTTTAATTTAAGCACAGACCGAGGCCTGTAGGTCTAATAGATTCTGAGATTACGCTCCTTGGTCGTATTTTCCAAATAGTCCAAACATAGCGGCCAGGTCTTCGAGGGTCGCAAAAAATCGAAGAGAGTTGCGTTTTTGATATGTTGTAAGGGCATGTAACTGAGTAGTGTAATTCAAATTTTGCAACCGAAAAAAACGGATGGGAAAACTTTTGGTGGCCAAAAACCTCGAAATTTTCGGAGTTATTTCAGTTTTGGGCCTGTATCACTTAATCGGTGCATTTTTGAAAAAAAAAACCCACGGGTAACCATTTTAAAGAAGTTTAAATTTTCTACGATTTGAATCCAACCGCAGTTCTGTAGATCTAATAGATTCTGAGTTACGCCCCTTTGAAAATTGGTCTTTTTTTCCAAAAAGTTCAAATTTTAAGTTTTGGCCAACTTTCTTGAGGAACACTGACCGAAGGAGTGATTCTACTATTAAAGCCAACGTAGTAAATATAATTTGCTTTAATTTTTTTTATTTTGAAGAGAAAAGATTTGCCCTGGCAGGGATTCGAACCCGGGTCGTCCGTCTCTCCTTGACAGCACTCTATTATTTGAGGTACCAGGGGCCGCCTCACAGTCAGGACAAATCCGTTCTCTTCACCGATCCCATATCTCCGTGTTCTCGAAATTTAGCGATGTATACACGAGGAAGAATGTAAATTACTTTAATTTTAGGATCTTGTTGACCTACTTCATATTATTATTTATCATTATTTATAATTTTTTATTAATTGTTTTAATTTTTAAATATTTTTATTTTTAAGAGAAATAAAAATATTTATTAGACATATACATCGCAAAATTGCGAGAATACGGGGATATGGAATCGGTGAAGAGAACGGATTTGACCTTACTGTGAGGTGGCCCCTGGTAGCTCAAATGGTAGAGTGCTGTCACGGAGAGACGGACGACCTGGGTTCGAATCCCGGCCAGGGCAAATCTTATCTCTTCAAAATAAAAATATTTAAAAATTAAAACAATTAATAAAAAATATGAATAATTAGCGTTAATTTAAGCACAGACTGAGGCCTGTAGGTGTGACAGATTCTGAGTTATGCCTCTTTGAAAATTGGTCGTTTTCTCACACCCATTTTTCCCGATTTTCCTTTTTTTTAATTAACCAGACAAGTATAACAACTACAGGCCTCGTTATGTGCTTAAATTAAAGCTAATTAAATTTACTACAACTCTATTTCTCTTGACTTTCATGGTAGGGTCACTCCTTTGACCGGTGTTCCTCACGAAATTCGGCCAAAACTTAAATTTGAATTTTTTGGAAAAAATTACCAATATTTAAAGGGGTATAACTCAGAATCTGTTAGACCTACAGGGCTTAGTTTGAGCTTAAATTAAATTTACAACCTTGACTTTTATCGTAGAATCACTTCTTCGGCCGGTGTTTCTTAAGAAAGTCGGCCGAAACATAAAATTGGGACATTTGGAAAAAAAAGACAAATTTTCGAAGGGACGTAACTCAGATCTATTAAAGCTACAGAGCAGCGGTTGGGCTCAAATTAAAGAAAATTTAATTTCTAGCAAAAACTTTAAAAATGGATAAAAATGTTTATTTATCATAAACGCACCGAGATATAGGCCACAATCTGAAATAACTCCGAAAATTTCAAGGTTTTTCGGCCACCAAAAGTTTTCCCATCTCTTTTTTCGGAAGCAAACTTGGATTTCCACTAGTCAGACATGCCATTACAACATCAAAAATGCAGCTCTCTTCAATTTATTGCGACCTTCAAGTACCTGGCCGCTGGTCTATAAAGTCATATCTTCGCAGCAGAAGAGCGTTTAAATGAACTGGCTTTAATGCATATCCATCAAGACGTTGCGACGAAGATGATGTGATACATCTTTAGTAGAAAACAAAAGAAAACTGTCTTTATAAAACTTTAGATTTTTCTGTTGTTTTGATATTTTAATAAACCTTTGAAACTTTTCTATTAATACTACAAGTTTATTTCTAACAGTTATGTATTACCATTAATACACATACAACATTTCATTAAATAAAATAAAAATTTACTTTTTATTTATTTATTCTAAGGCTTGGTTACTCAAAATAAATCCATATTTTGGAATTACTGACCATTTCTGGCTTTAAAATTACAATTTATTTTCTTTCTTGGCTGATACTGTGTATGCAAAATAACAGCACAATAAAATATAAAAATTGTTAATAATAATTATTGCTATAAATGCAAAAAAAAAATGTTTGTTTATGTTACCTGTTTTTTAATTCAATTTAAAATTCTCTTCTTCATTCAAACCGATATCGATACTTGTTCTTCAAACTTACACAGAGATACAAGTATACGTACAAGAATAACATGGAAGAAAATGTTTCGATACTCAAATTTAAATTGATATATTGGTTGGTATTAGCAACTACTACTAATTAAATAGTAGTCAGTAATAATAAAAAATAGACGACAGAAGCGCTAGAGTGAGGCCCGTACTGGAGAAGTAACAGGAGTACAAAATCGAACAGAAGCTCAAAGCCCAGTCTCTGCATTGATTGTTACTAATTGGGGCTAAAAGCTGACCTGCTATCGATAATATCCAGTCATTCGATATAAACAGACCGAAATCGTATCGAGTTACACCTCAGTTATCGAATACGATACGAACAGGTAGTAAGAGACCAAATAGTAACAGGACTTCATCAGGCTGTAGGAGTTAGAAGTCGTGATGGGCTTAACTTCTACTTCTCAGTAACAGCTCTAACCGTTAGTGTGATTTTTCTTTTCTGTGATTTCTTAACTGCTACTATCTGTGATTCGTGATTCTGTCGAATGCTACCAGCAGTGATTGCGTTGGCGTACTTAATTCCACAACTTGAATATAAAGATCACAGAATACGCATTATAAGAATAATAATTACTTGGACACTTGTATAATTCACTATAATCCTATCATTATACATACAGATGTAATTATTTTCAATATCCTATGTAACGTAAATTTTCCTCTTATGGTTAAACCCATTCAAGGCCGTGTGCAATCGTGACCTAGGCGCCCCCTAGTAGGCACGCGATTAAAATTGAACACTTACAGTTATACAAGGTGTAGCAAAAAAACGGCAAATCCTCTAAGGAGATGAATGTGCCCATGAAACTAAACAAATTTTGCTATGGGATCAACATAAAATGAAATCGCGAAAATGAAACAGTTGTGTAGGGTAGGGATAGCATAACGGAAAGTAAACGGTGACTTCAGACCATAATTACAAGCAGCTTTTGTTCAGGCAAGGCTTGCTGAAATGAAAAAATATTTTCGGCTTTTCATACAAAGTGCACCTATCAGCTGATCGATTACTAACATTTTTGTTTTCATTTCCGCAGGTTTTGTTTGTCAGAACAAAAGTTGTTTGTATTGATGGTCTGAAGTCACGGTTTCAGTTTCCCTTACACGCTGTATAACTGTATACAAGCTACCCATTTTTTTTTGTCAGTGGGAATACTTTAGGTATGCATAACTCATCAATACGAACAACTTTTACTATGGAGCCAACTCTGAATTCGCGAAAAAAAACTGTGGTCGCATAGAAACACTCATTGAGACCAATTGAATATTTTGTTTATTCAGGTATATTTTTTTTGGCGATTTCAGAGTTGGTTTTGATGAGTATATGCATTCCGCCAAAATATAATATTCACACTGACTAAAAATAACCCTGTATTTCAGGAAAGTAGGGCTTACAGAAATAAGAAAGCACAAGTTTATTTTAAAATATTTATTAATACTGTATACAAATTAAAAAACGCTCTTAATCAAATTACTAATACATATTTACAAGATTAACGATGTCACTCCCTTCAATTATGATTTTACGTTCAATACTTATTAATGATAAATTTGTCAATCTACTTTGAGACACTGTGGATCTGAGATAGTTTTTCATTATCTTTAGTTTCGAAAATGATCTTTCGCTGGCAATGTGAGGTAAATCCTAAGTGCTGTGGACAGATTTGGAAACACTGAAATTAATTTATTATTAAACAAATAATTTAAAATATCCAAGAGTGTTGAAGAATCATTAATGAACATCGGTAATAATTCGATTTCATTAAAGAGCTCTAACTTTTCTACATCTGAAGAACCAGCTTGGCACAGTTTATTTTCTAAATTAGAACAATATGCTCTTTTTGTATCAATCTCCAAATCCTTCCAGTGATTTAATTTTTGAAGGAATTAAAAACTATATTATTTTGATTCAAAAGTTCGAACCGTTCGTCGAACTTATTGATAGCGGTATCTAATAGGTAGTAATAAAAATTTACTTTGAAATGTGCTTCTGCATCTGATATCGGCTCATCTTCTGCCTCATAGTCAAAAAACCTTCTACGCGCGCGAGGGCGAGATCGTGTCGAACCATAAACTTTTCGATAGAACTAGTATTCTTTCTCAGAGATACTTCCTTTTCCAGTTTTCTTTTCCGATTCTGTGCACCAGAAAGTTTGTTTTTTCCATCTCCATCAGAAATCTAAAATGAATAATAATAATACTTACATAAACTAAGAATTTAGGTAAGATTTAACAGTAATTTAACCAAACCGACGAAAAACCCTGACAGAAATAAATAAGATATTAACTCATGTATAAGATTAACTTCTATTAAGGGGCCAAGCAATTCTGAAACCACGAAAAATCTATAGAAAACAAAAGCTGATCGTTTTTGCAATTTCAGAGTAGCAGCGGCCCCAAAGCAAAAGTTGTTCTCATCATATACATACTAAGTACATTCATAACCTGAAATGATCAATGGTAGTTATTTTGAAAGCACTCATATCCCCAACTACAATTTTAATATCCTTCTGACTATTGGGGACGGAACCCTAAAAACCAAAAGGTAAGGTAAGGTCGGTTAGTCGTTTAAAAACCATAAAAGTACATACAGAAAAACAACTCCACAGCCACTTGAGCTACTTCATCAGTTGTAAGTATATAACGAAGGTTACATAAATACAAATAAGTAATTATCAAAATAAGACCTAACCTAAATAAATACCTAGGTAATACTAGTACATAAATAGCACTTTTACTTACGGTTAATGTTAACCTGCTCTGCACTATAAACAGTTTTGAGATGAAAGCGTCGATAATATATCACTCACTATTTGATGAGGCCTTATCATACCTCTGACCTCTGTGAACTCTACGCGATTATAGTTTCCAAGTATTTCTTGCAAGGTTGATTTCACCCTGAAACAATACCTACTTTGTCAAAATGCCGACCCTAAAGGTACCATTCGGAGATTAGCGGCAACCGAGTCTCTGAATTTTGAGTTATGTATGTAACTTTTCCATAGACTGCCCGTGTCGGAATGGCAGCCTTTAAAGCGCGGGATATAAGCAAAGGGCACCTTCTTTCATATAAGTATATCATACATAATTATATCGAAGTGAGATGAAGGGACGCCCGCACCGCGCGCGTCCGGGGCCCGCCTCTCTTAATTAATGTATCCCACCCGTGCCAAAGACCGCCTCCTTGGAGGTTTCGCAAGGGGCGCATCGCGGCGCGCCCCTTGAGACCCGGCGCCTGGGCGCACCGCACACCCTGAACACTAGGTAAAGCCGGTGCTGTTCAAGACGACGATTTTTTTCGAACACGGTCCCCAGGAGCGACATTTTTTTCCTTTATATTAAAAATTAACAATAACTTGGAAATAAACTAGTAGTATTTATGGGAAGGTTTCAAAGGTTTATTAAAATATCAAAGCGATAGTTTCACTCATGTTCTATCTGTTATTTTATTCATATATTTTAACAACTATGGTCATATATCTTGTAATTTGCCTGTATAGTAATGGATTCTCCTCAGTTCAAAAAAAAACAAAACCGTCTGGGCGGGGGGCACGTGCCTCACCTACATAATACCTAATAGTACTAATATTATATATCTGACTTTCCCTTTAATTTAAACATTCACATTTAATTTAAAGTAACTACTGTGCTGTTAATTTTCTACAATAAAATTAATTGAGTCAAATTAAGGCTGCAGCCAATCAGAGTTTATTACTATAGACAAAGGTTTTGCAAGGGTGCAATCCCTAATACCCTTGCGGCGCCCTAACAACAGTAATCACTCTTTTCACCTGAATCACAGTAGTCAGTATTACGCTTTAATTCCGTTCGCCGACGACCAGTTCCCATATGCGAAGAACAGTTTAGAACTGTTACTGTAATCACAATAATCGCGCTTCAATTCCGTTCGGATCTATTGCCAATCACTCTGAAGAACAGTTTGGAACTGTTCCTGATGAATTTGTAATCACAGGTAGACCTGTGACTTTTGAGTAACATTGAAAAAGTAACAGTTTGTGATTTCTGGCCCATCTTCTAAGAACTTCTGTTTGAATTATATACAAACAAAATAGGATCTCAATATGAATATACATATGTGCATGTCAAAAAGGAAAATGATTTATGAACAGCTTATGCATATGTACAATTACAAATTTAGCTGTTTGGATATCGATTTATTATAATTTTTTTTTGTTTAAATATTAACAAATGAGTTAAGCAAAAAAAAAAAATGTTTAAATTATTTTAATAATTTCATACCAAAAGCAGTCAGTACACTTTTTTAAATTTAATAATTAGAGTTGTTTTTTCATTAAATTCTCGATAGGTTAAATTATGATATTTTTATTCAACATTTATAAGCATACTTCCATTTACTGAAAGAAGTATGCAATATCAATAAATCGTTTCTTTACCTCAATAAACCTGAGGCTATGCTATTTTCGCATTATAAGTTGCCATGCGCAAACGTCACATTCTAAATCAAATCGCAAGAAAGAATAAAGTACTTTTGCGTACATGCTGCGAAGAGGAACTGCTAAACGGGTATCCACAACTTGATATCAAAATACATCTTACTATGCTCAAGTTTTGTTTATTGGGCATCTCCGACGCGTTTAATTATTTTAATGCACCGCTCGATTAGGTATCAATTAAATTCATCTTCTCAAAAAGGTACTATAACGTGAGATTTAGAACGCATTCTTCTTAAGAACGTATTGCCAGGATTGCGAGGTAAATAAGCTGTGCCGTGATATTCTCTCATCCATATATTATACAACGGTTACACGCTGCTAATTGGAAAACAATAGCCTAAGATATGGAACGCTCGGGTTAATTTCCAAGGCCTACAGAGACGAAACAGTTATCCGTTTCTAGTTAATTGGCGGTAATCAGTTTTGCAGTAACCCCCTGCAGGGGACACACTGCAGTTGCCATGGCAACTTGCAGTCCACGGAGCTGGCGGAACTGAGACGCACCGCCCGTGGCCGAGGAGCAGAACAATGATAGTGTACCTTGTAACATCTCCTTCCTTCTGGAACCGGCTCGTGTATCTTTGTCATTATTCAGTTTGTACTTAACATAATAACTTCTTCTCCTACTTTTCCTTCTAACGGATTATTCGACTTTCCAACTTTCGCTGTTTGGATCTAGGGTTCCAGAAACCTATTTATTTAATAGAAGTTTGTTTTATAGTTCTTTAAATTTATTATCCTTTCAAAGCAAGCCTTTAAAATTATCGTCACATTCCACACATTTTATGATCTGTACCCTATAATTAATTTTTTACAATATAAAATCACATGTAACAATAGGTTACGATGCACAAAATATTATTAACTAGCTGGGGTACACCCGGCTTTACTCAGGGAGTTGATATGAGATTGTGTGGTAGTTGGAATAAAATAATAAACTTTAAAATAAATGAGATACAAATTTTTTATTGAAAATATATTCTAACTGCAGTACTTGTTAATAAACGGTATTTTTCATTTTGTTATCCGGAATATACATATATGTGTACATTATTCGAATTTCCTACTCGAGAGCAAGCTACGTATAGTTGACCATGAGAAAAGCAGGAATCTTTGAGGTTGATGCAGCAATATTTCAAAGCTTGTCCTTGCTCTTCGTTAATTGTAAAACTATAGGCTATATGATTGGAAATTGCAGTATTTTACATTGGAATGGCAATTCAGTAGAGATCAGTGGTATTCTGAGAATAAATACTGTGTGTCCTTTGTCCTTCCCAGTCATAAGTTCGTCTTCGATGATGTTATTCGATAGCTGTTTGACAACAATGACAACAACAACGATGACGTTGTTCCATTATATAGTTTTGTTGAGTTGAGATTTTTGAGTAGCATGATCGGAGATCAAATTTTGAGTCGAAGGCAATGTAATGGCATTCCTGGTACTTGCAAAGAATACTGACACTTTCTTTAATGTTTACTAATGCGTGGATCGATTAGTATATTCTCTCTTTACCGGGAATTTTCTTTTGAATATTAAAGTTGATATCGTCGACAATATTATTATTATTTTTTTTAATTTAATTTATTGATATTTACAACTATAATATGATTATAACTAGTAAATCTGCTGATATGTACATTATGACATGAAAAACACATGTGGAGTAACTACCCATCGGCAGCACTCCAATAAAGTTCTATAGTAGATGGTCTCGAGGCCATCTTCTTTTCAGACGCCTCGGAGGGATATTATTTTTAGTTGCTAAAATTGCCCTCTGAAATAGTCACTCCGTATTGGTATGGTTAACAACAATGTTTCGATAAATTTAGTCGATGAGTTCGTTTTCAATTGTTGCTATTTTGCAGAAATCACTGTTGAGTTCAATAAGGCCGTTCATCTGGCCAGTAGCTTATGTGCCTTCACCTATTTGTAAAAGTTGTTGAGCAAGATGTCCTGTTGTATCGTCTTTCGATAGTTCTAATCTCATATTTTTTGTTAATCGCAGTGTTTGTATGTGTTTATATTGCCAGAGATGTAATTTTTTAAAGCATGCATTGATTTCGTTTGCTGATGTTGACTTGGAGATAATTGAAAGTGTTGGTCGAAAATCTCCTGAGAGTATGAGTAGAGCTCCTCACATCACTCCAAAGTTTCCTCGCAAGTCTTGTAATGTTCTGTCCATGGCTTTGGGTGATTTTTTATGTGCCTTCATGTATTCGTCCCAGAAGATAATTTTAGCTTATTTTAGAAGATCACCTCGCCCAGATGCTTTTCAGATATTACATACCGGGAATCGTTCTTCGGCTATATTCAACGGTAGTTGTAGTGTGAAAGGGGCAGTTCGTCCTCCTTCCATAAGTGTGGCGGATATGCCAGATGATGCCAGTGCAAGTGCGATGATTTGTTCCGCACATATTTTTGCCAACTATAGATTTATTAGAAACGTTTTCCCGATGCCGCCTGGTGCATCCAAGTAAATAATTCCACCACAGTTGTTGTTAATCCGGTCCATGAAAAAGTTGTAATTTTTTTTTTATTGTCATTGAGAAGTGATTTGTTGTGAGCAATGTATTGAAGTAGTTCGTTAAGGGTGTAGCTTTTTTTCCTTTGTAAATTCGAATTTTAGCACACTGAAGGCATCTGTTATTTTTTTTATCGCTAAACATTCATCTTTTAGATAACTGGGGGTTTGATTGAAGATGTCGTCGTTGAATTCACTGTCCAGTTCTGGATTAGCTTGTCGGATTTGGTACAGTATGTCATGACGTTCAAACCCACGACGCATCTTGCTTTATATAACCATACCATTGGGTACCCCCACCCATACAAAAAAGACTTCGAATGTTCCACAATGATCTGAAGAGAAGAAGAGTATGTCACGTGTTTGAGCAACCTCGAAATAGTTATTGGACCTTTCGATGAGAGCTCCGAAATGGATAAGGAAAATAAATTTCTGATTCAATTATACCAGATCGCATGTCATTTTGAATGTAACCTTTTATTAAACTAATAATATAAATCAATTTTCATAAATTAAATGACTAATAATTTTGAGAATGAAAAACAATTAATTAAATTAAAGAACAATTTAAGCGCTTTTATAATGAGAAATGAAGTTACTAATATTAACTAAATTATCAACAACTAATTAATAACAAAAAGAAAACAAATATTATTTAATCTTACGATAGTAAATTTAACTCTATTAAATTACAAATAAAATCTATTACAAAATAATGAATGTTTATACGGTTTTCTGATTGCAATGATATAATAATGAAAACTCTTATCTGTCTGTCGAAGTAGTTTTCAGTAGATGGTAAATTCTCGGCAGGGCGAGCTGGATGTTGAGACGACAGAGGATTTTCGTCGGCAGGGCGAGCGAAGATGGTGAAACAATAGAGGTTGAGATGATCGACTGGGTCAATTCGAATTGGTCGAATCTATGACGAAGTTTAAACTAATTACACCTGCAGGTGGGCAGCAAATTAGTATCTTCTTCAAATTCACACAAAACAATTTTGGGCTCCTAAAGAGCATACGATGTGCTGTCAAGAGGCTCGTGGCAACACTCTCTTCAAATTCACAAAACACAACTTTGGGCTCCTATAGAGCATACGATGTGCACGGCTAAGGGCTCGCGTCAACACTCACTCGCTCGGTCTAGCCGGAGCGAACAAAAGACGCTCGACTCTCTTTTGTTTTTCTCTCTTCACTTTTATAACATATGTTTTCACACTTATTACAAATATTACACTTATAACTAAACAAATAAAATTACCTTTTAAATTAAATTGTTCTAAACAATTACGAAATAAACGTTTAAATTATTATATTAAATAAAAATGTGAAAAATAAGAAAAGATAATGTTCTTTCTTTTAAGAAAAAATGATTTAATTGTTTCTGATTAAAACTGTTAATACTTTATAAACTTACTACTTCATCTGGCCTTAACACACCGCCCACCAATTTTTGTCTGTGGGCAAAAATTCAAAAGAAAGATATTTGCATAGAATTTTAATTCAAGACTAGACAACCCTAGACCGGAAACAAAATATTATATTGATTGGGAGGCAATGTTAATGTTTTGGTGAGTGAAGCTCCAAATTTTATTCTACTCCGCTGCTCAATTGTGAACGTACACATGTCAGAATTTTGCCTATTGCCATTGGGTTGGTAAAAGATTTTAAAAGAAAACGACCACAATATTCTACGCTATTAATGGCATGAGGACATCCTTGCTCAAATTTTGACGGCGGGAGATTGGCAATTGGAGGAACGAAATTCTCCGAACGATATCGGTACGTACCATCTTTACATTTGTGGACAATTTTATGTGGAATAGCTCTACAATTTGGCACAACCCAATCATGTCGTTTCTAATGTGAATGCAAAAGTTGCGGAGTGGGGTGGAGATACATTCTAGAGTAACGGCCAATCAGGAGATTAGATAAATGTTCATTTTAAAATCGGAACTGAGGAAGTAATACTGATTTTATTTTATTACAGTCAATGTTACAGTTCTTGCATTGCTGGGTAAAGGACTGTTGCTAAAGTGACCGCCCACCCTAAGTATCCCTTGGAGATCTATGGATGGCGATGATGAATGGACATGTATTGTAACGGATGGGAATTCAGCATAGAAATAATGCTGCTTGACGCATTGGGCGTAATTTATTCCGGAAGGCCGGAGTCTATTCAAATGATACTCTTCAATGGGTTAAAAGCACCGCAACGATATAAAAATTGTTGGTAAGGTAGGGAATTTGGATGCACTACTACCTGGACGGTATTTATTCCGGAAGGCCGGAATCTATTCAATTGATACTCCTCAATCGGTTGAGAAGTTCCGTTGCAAAATAGAAATTGGTGGTAAGGTAGGGCATTGTAATGCTCTACTACCTGAAAGAACCTTTGACATAAGTCCAATTGCGGAACAAATCGAAAGCGCCTGAAATTAAGGGACGCGTGCCTATTATCCAATTGAAGCTTAGGCCCAATCAGGAAATGGTAATTTAGAGATCCAACCTCCATAGGTGAAGATGCGTCGAATACCAATCGAAGTTTTGCGTAGGAGTTGTCTTCAATTATACAAAAGTGGTAAAGAATATCGACCCTCACATGTAGCTGGTGAAACATGGTAGTCGTCGATCAATTTTGAAAGGTTTCCTTTCAGAGGAAATTTGTTTATCCGGTGTTCTAATTTTGGGAACCGATGTAATGGAGTGTAATAAGAGCAACTCAGATCTGGTGGAGAAAACTCTTTTAATGGTGATTGGACCATGTAAGGTCCGCTGTACTCCCGAGCGTGAGTTGAACTAAAAGGTCTCTCTGCCTTAACATTTGGAGGATTTGGGTCGACAACTGGAGCAATCGTTTCGATTTTGTGAAATGTTTTAATTGGTTTGTCCAATGCTCTCTCTTGCGATTGGTCGCAAGATGAAAAGAGCGAAATTGATGTATCTTGTACGGTGGAATGAGAGCATATAGGTCCCATGATGACCCACCCGAAAATAGTTTTGAAAGCGCTAGGATATCCTTCCCGTCTCACGCATTTACCCATTAAGATATGTCCGAACAAATCGGCTCCTAAAAGGAAATCGATTTCACCTGGTTTCCCAAATGAGTTATCCGCCAATGGGTATTGTTTGAAATGGTCATTTATATAGACCGGTACTGGACCAACGGGTACCTTTTCTGTAATCTTGGAAATAATTACAGCGTTACTTTTAAGCCGAGGCTGTTTACGATCTCTAGGCACTAGAACACACGAGGTCTCGTACTTCCCTCCTTGTATCGGACTATCCCCAAAACCCCTCATAGACTGAGAATTAAGTCTTGTCCCAAGTCCTAATCTTCGTACGCAAGCCGAAGAAATAAATGATCTTTGTGACCCACTATCTATCAAAATACGGATTGGCACCAACTGCCCATTACTGTCTTCTATTCTAGCCATTGCTGTCCCCAAAAGGGTGTAGACATCGGTTTTGGAGGACGAGGATAAAACTGAGCCGTTGAGAGATTCGTTATTGTCGATATTAATATATAATTTTTCGTCGGTTAACGCATTCGTTTTAACCTTACCGTTGTTCTCTGGATAGTGAATGCGGTCTGAAGAATGACAATCGGACCCACCTGTCGACCTATTTGTTGATGTAGGAAAATGCAAGAGGGAGTGATGCCGTTTTTTACAGTGGTAGCATGACCTAGGGGAGGTGCATTTACCAACATAATGGTTTGGCGACAAGCAATTAGAACAAACCTTAAGTTGTTTTATTTTATTAAAACGTTCTTTGGGCTCTAGGGAGCGAAAACGAGGACATCTATATAAACGGTGTTTTTCCTGACACAGAGGACAAATATTTTCTGGGCTAGAACTATCCTTCGACATAAAAACATGCTTGGTAATATTTTGGGGCCTACTAACTGAAGGGCTTTGAGAATTATGCCCAAAATTTGAGGTTATCGAATCTGCTTGAAGCTGAAAGCATTGTCGGTGAATAAATGAAGAGAAATCATCGAAAGTTGGGACTTCAGATTTAGTTCCGAAGTCGGTTTCAAATCGCTCGCGAGTTTTCGCATCGAGTAGCCTCAAGCAATATGTGAACAATATGTATCCGGAAGGGTCCGGAAGATTCAATTTTCGAAAAGCGACTGCACTTTCCAAAACAACTTCGGAGAAATTTTCTAAGGAACGTAGATCGAATTTGGTACCAGGTTTGTAATTGAACATATTGACCAGGTAGTGTGTGGCTTGGATCCGCTTATTATCGTATTTCTTTTGTAAAGCATCCCACGCCTGTTCGTAACCTTCGGAGGTCAATTCTATTGCCGAAATGGTTTGAAGTGCCTGACCCTTTAAGGCTGACTTCAGATAATGAAACTTTTGAATATTGCTCAAATTCACATTATTGTGAATTAATGATAAATACGTGTCCTTGAAGGACACCCAATTCGAAATAAGACCACTAAAAGAGGGCAGGTTAATGGTTGGCAATTTAATGTGAGATTCGACACTGTGCTGACTGTGGTCACCACTCCCGGATTGGTTGGAGGCAACTTCACCCTCCTCAGCGACTCCAAAAGACAATGCTTCGTAATAATTATCTCGAGTTTCGGATCGGAGAGAGTCAAAACGATCTATCGATTCGTCGTCCGGAATTTTCGCGAGAGATTTAGCTTCATTAATTTTTTCTAAAAATTTATCGAAGGTGCTATCTAATCATGATAGGCGCGCAATTAATAATTTTTTATCCTGAGGCCGGGTAGAAATATTGGACCCAATAGTTCGCGTTTTTGATATGTCTTGAGCTAAATCCTTGAGTTCGCATTCAATAACGTACAATTTAGTTTCAATTTTACTTTGGTCAGATTTAGGGGCCATTATTTAGTTTGATACAAACGAACAAGGCCTATAAAGAGTAAAATTAGAATCAATAAAATGAAATGTAAAAGAAAATAGAAATTATAATATCAATTTAGAAACGGTTCCAGTTATGACGTGCGATCCGGCCGCCGGAGGACCAATTTTATGTTTGAGCAACCTCGAAATAGTTATTGGACCTTTCGATGAGAGCTCCGAAATGGATAAGGAAAATAAATTTCTGATTCAATTATACCAGATCGCATGTCATTTTGAATGTAACCTTTTATTAAACTAATAATATAAATCAATTTTCATAAATTAAATGACTAATAATTTTGAGAATGAAAAACAATTAATTAAATTAAAGAACAATTTAAGCGCTTTTATAATGAGAAATGAAGTTACTAATATTAACTAAATTATCAACAACTAATTAATAACAAAAAGAAAACAAATATTATTTAATCTTACGATAGTAAATTTAACTCTATTAAATTACAAATAAAATCTATTACAAAATAATGAATGTTTATACGGTTTTCTGATTGCAATGATATAATAATGAAAACTCTTATCTGTCTGTCGAAGTAGTTTTCAGTAGATGGTAAATTCTCGGCAGGGCGAGCTGGATGTTGAGACGACAGAGGATTTTCGTCGGCAGGGCGAGCGAAGATGGTGAAACAATAGAGGTTGAGATGATCGACTGGGTCAATTCGAATTGGTCGAATCTATGACGAAGTTTAAACTAATTACACCTGCAGGTGGGCAGCAAATTAGTATCTTCTTCAAATTCACACAAAACAATTTTGGGCTCCTAAAGAGCATACGATGTGCTGTCAAGAGGCTCGTGGCAACACTCTCTTCAAATTCACAAAAACACAACTTTGGGCTCCTATAGAGCATACGATGTGCACGGCTAAGGGCTCGCGTCAACACTCACTCGCTCGGTCTAGCCGGAGCGAACAAAAGACGCTCGACTCTCTTTTGTTTTTCTCTCTTCACTTTTATAACATATGTTTTCACACTTATTACAAATATTACACTTATAACTAAACAAATAAAATTACCTTTTAAATTAAATTGTTCTAAACAATTACGAAATAAACGTTTAAATTATTATATTAAATAAAAATGTGAAAAATAAGAAAAGATAATGTTCTTTCTTTTAAGAAAAAATGATTTAATTGTTTCTGATTAAAACTGTTAATACTTTATAAACTTACTACTTCATCTGGCCTTAACATCACGAATCTACTGAAGCGATTTGATAATATCCACGAGAAGGTTCGCTCTAACATCCAGGGAGCAAGTGACAGAATGAAGGAGCGTTACGATATCAGAGCGGATAAAGGTGGCTTCCAGCCTGGAGATGTTGTCTGGCTACATGATCCTCGAAGAAGGCGAGGGTGCTCACCTAAGCTTCAGAACTCCTGGGATGGCCTGTTTGAGACATTCAATAGGATAAACGACGTCATCTATAGGATCAGGAAGCAGCCCAAAGGAAAACCCAGGGTAGTTTATTTTAATAGACTGGCCCCATACCAAGGAGACCATGGCCTGGCAGTTGGCCAGCATGTCAGGTACTTTAACAACGTGGATACCAATGATGTTTCAGTTGCACACTCTAAGGTACCAGATACCCATAGAGTAACTCAGAGAGTCTACAGAGATATATTCTCGTTACCAGTGGACTATTCTCTGGACCATTGCGTCGCCGAAGACCTGAGGACTTCTCGAGGGATTGCAACGGTCTTCAGGAAGAAGTTCGGCGGAACTGAGGAGCTAGAACGCCAAAAACCATGCGTCGGGAAGGCACTTCACCACACGCACGAGGGCCGACATCGGTTTTATTTAGTAACCAAGTGTGCCACTGATCAGAAGCCAACATGTGACGCACTGCGGCGAAGCCTAGACGCCCTGTGGAGTAAGCTTCTGAGACTGCGCGTCACCAAGGTCGCGATCCCTAAGTTGGGTTGTGGATATGACGGCCTGCAGTGGAAGGTTGTCAGGAACATGCTTGAACAGACGTTCGCCAACTCTATTGGTGTGCACGTTCAACCCCTGGAAAGGAAAAGCGTCTCCATCGGTAGAAGCTCATAACTGCCCGATTTCTCCGGACTATGCTCTGGGGCAGAGCACTTTTAAGGAGGGGGTTTTACGGTCCGAGAGAGAAAGACGGGCCAGGCCGGAAGGATTAAGACAAGATGTGGTATTAAGTGGAAGGATTAAAGAACGGTGTAGAAACATCGCGGAAGGCGTGGAATGTTCTAGGAGCCCGCACCCCGACTAACCTTGCCTATATAAAAGGCCAGCTTTTTGAACCGAGAAAAAAAAAGTAGTAAAGTTGTAGATTTCCGTGACAGTGGCAGTGTGAACTAGTCAGTGATAAGTGATAGTGTATATCACTAGTCAGTGATAGTGTTTGTCATATTTGGAGAGTCTTGCGGTCGGTGGACTTTAATTAGCGAGCTGTAATTGTTAATTTGTAGTTGTAAACTATAGTGTTGTATTATTGTACTTGTACAATTTATGTAAATAGTTAAGTTATTTAGTGTTAGTAATATCTTCTAGTATTTGTATATTATTTTAGTAATTAGATAACAGTTAGGCCTAGATTATAAACTGTAGAATATTGTTATTGTAAATTCATATTAGTTTAATAATTTAATTGTTTTAGATAATCTTGTTATATTCTTTTTAATTTGTTAATAAATATTAGTAACTTGAATATAGTAGTAGTTTAGTTCATTTTACACCCAGTAGCCCCTAACAATACGTTGATATTAAATTAATAGAGAAACTGTAAATTATAAAAAAATATATTGTGTGCTTAAACTGGAACTGTATTTTTTGTGCTAAATTATTATCAAAGTTGACTCATGTAAAATCTTGTTTTTGGCACTTAACACATTTGTGAACTAAGGCATTAATATGTTGCCGAAAATCATAATGATGGTTCTTTTTACAAAGATGCTCATCGTATCTTATGATGTATGGTGTACTACTGTACTTCTAATAACTGCCGAGATAAAGTCTTTAATTAAAAATAATAAAACAGATTTTGGGAGTTTTCTCTCATTATTTCTCTCAAAATGTAATGTATCCATTTTCGGAATATTATAATTTTAAAAAATACTGCGGCATGTAATAAAAGAACATGGCAAACTTCTGTTGGAAATGTTCATTATTAGTTTGATAGAGCAAACCATTTTGTTTGAAAGAAAAAAGAATTAGTATTTTATAGATAATATTAATTCGTCAAAGAAATATTTATGTTTATTATGCAGGTTTACAAAATGAATATATATATATATATATATATATATATATATATATATATATATTATTAACTTGAGATTGAAAACTACCCGGTTTCGCTTAAAAATAAAAATAAATATTTTGCGAACTTAAATATAATTTCATTCATTTCGAAATTATATATTCGGAAAATATCACGAAAACTGCTAATCCTGTGAATAAGGACATATATTACTTAATGGCTTAAACTAGCTTAAATTTGAACAGTAATAGATATCTTTGTCGAATAGCTCCCGAGATATAATCTTTTGAAAAAAATAAGAATAAGCTGATTACGTAGCTTTGTATTCAGTAGAATATTCTACGTGATCGAAGCAATGACCCTCCTAGAAACAATTGGTAAGAGAATTGAAGCCTCCAAAATGAGGTCTTAACGAAGAATGTTGAGGATATCGTGGATGGTAAGAGTGACGAATAAATCGTTTTTGCAGCGTGTGAAGGAGGAAAAAGAAGTTATGAATACCGAAATATGAACAGCTCCATATAGTCATTCAGGGGCAATTAGGGAGAGAGCGTGGTTCTGCTTGCCAAAAAATATCTTATGTTTTATAAGACACTGCTTAGGTCCACTGCGGACTAAAGGAAGGACATACAATAGATTGCCAATTAAATAAGAAGAAAAGTGATAAAAAAGTCACAAACTATAAAAAAAAAAACAGGAAACACAATTATTATGAAATAAAAAGAATAGTAGGCATTTTGAACACTGTAATAAATTGATAATGATTTTATTGTTTGAACAAAATCGTTAAGTAATAAGATTGTAAAAACTGAAGGAAATCTAGCAATTGCGGAAAAATTCTGCACAGTTGTTTTCACTGGGTGCCATACATACATTATGGGCTATTATATAATACCCCATAATGTATTTCATATGACACCCGGTATGGTACCAGATCCCCATAACGCTTAATAGGTCTATGAGTGCGGAATTAGCGAGAGTAATGTTCTAATGTAGGCGGATTTAGTTGAGCAGGAGATCGAACACTAGTCTCAGCTTGAAGAACTTGAGGTACACAATAGAGTTTTAGTAGTGTTGGATATAATCTCGCTGTCTTCTTTTGTACTAATGGAGAACGAAGCTGATTAATATGTCGTTTAATAATTCTTCCAGAATCAAGTTTCACAAGATAATGACGAGCTCCCTGTTTCTTGAGGATCGGTGAATTATTGACAATGACTATCCGCCTCGTACAGTGGACGGATGTGTGATGGTTTACTAGCAGGCTGTGGATGATGTGGAAACAAAGAGTCAAGTCGTATCTTCGTCTTCATAGGTACAATTCAGCAGGTGTGTTACCACAAGCAAGCGGTCTAACGCGATAGTGAAATATAATATCTTGTAATTTAATCTGTAACGGATTAGAGTCATTTTGTGGAGCGTTAAGGAATATGAAAACAGCAGAGTTGTTTTATTTTTGCAAATATCACAGAAACGATCCTACCTCCGTCGTTTATCATTATACATATTAAAGTACTTCTTGGAACATTTAATTAGCTCTAGACAGAACGGTAATGGAATTAGGACAGGGACCAATAATGATGAAAGTAGCATTAATTAATTAAAACATTAAATAATAATACAATAGGTGAACTAATTTATGAGTCTTATCAATGTAATCTTTCAAGTTGAACAATTTCCAAGATAAGAGACCGAAAAGATCGTATTTATTAGGTAATGCCTCATACTAATTGATTTCTATATCAAATTTCGTCGAGATATAGCTCATTTGAGACGACCTGATAACGAATCTATTGAAGAAGAAAGTAGTAAGAGCTTGTTGGAATCTGACTTGAAGGTAGGGCGCCTTCTCTTAGGGTGATGTATGCCTTCCTTGAAGGACGAACAATGCACTACCGCAGTAGGAACTAGTGGGAGAAAGGATACGTGAAATTGCCGACCAATCGAGAAATTAGGGCCTGGGGGACAGAGATATCTATCTATTGACCTCCAAAGAAGAGTATTAACTTCTAGCAACTCTCTTTAGATTGAAATTTACAGTTTTTGAATATATAAGGAAATAGGATAATATATATGAAGACCTCTCGATAGCTTGGTGGTAAGTGTATTTCCAACTTTAACAGCTACAACCCATGAAGAGTATTGGTTTTAGTACCTGTAGTATTGGGGGGGGGGTAGAGACTGTACTCTTTCTAAGCCAACAGTTGTGGAAGGTAATTAATAAAAACCTAGCCTCTATAAATTGGGTAACATTAATTTGGAGAAAACTTCACGGTTGAGGGTGTGATCTCTCTGCACAACCTTTGGATTAGAAATTCCATGTTTTGGACCTTAGAATCTTCGTGCGTTATAGTGGAACACTTTTTTAAAATTTATTTAAACACTACTACAGATAAACAATAGTATGCTATGATACAATTAAAGTGATTATAGATGGGTTATTTTATAATTTATTTATTTTTTAACACATTTTAGTTTTTATAGGTTTCAGAACAATTCTGGGGTATTGAGACATTTATCACTTTCGGTACAACTTTAGGACAATGTTTCCTTAAAGTGTTTACAGTTTCCATTAAAGAGAGCCCTTCAGCCTCCATTTTCTTCTGATAGTGATGGATAGCAGGGAATCGCGTATTGTAATCATCCTTTATTGATTTCTTGAATGCTTTATCCCAGTCTCTCCAATATTTTTTGAGTTTATAATAAAGTTCCTCTCTCTGGAAATACGAATACAGAAATGTAGGCTGTTGTCAATATTAATTAACACTTTAAAAGTCAAAAGCGTATAGCACTAAAAAAAAATATTTGAATTAAATGTTTTATAATTTAATTTAATACCAAAATGGACAATTTTTACCATCTTGGGACCACATAAAGACCATTACTGACGTGGTTTACGGATGTTTATTGTCTTTCTCTTCAACTTTTTTTTTAGGAATTTTTCATTCTAGCACTCTAGTCTTTTTGCTGCTAGATGAAAATTCTTTTACGTTTTTTTTTTTCATTTCATAGAAAGCTCTAGAAGTTCTTTGTTTTTTTTCGGAATATTTCCGTGTTTAGAATATCTTCTTCAGATATATTCATTTCTGTCAAGTGTATGAATGTATTATTGATCCTTTAATTCTTAATCTTTTTGTTATTTAAATGTGTAAAGATTTGCTTAGTATGCCTACTTCCTTTCATTTTTTTAAATTCTATTTCTCCGATTTGCGTCCAATAGTCGGTGACTTTTTCTAGAGCCCCTTATTTCTTTTACGTAATTGGTTACTACGTCCATCTATTTTCAGCCTCAGGATATTACGAAGAAAGTTTCTCTTTTTTTTTCTCCATTTTTTCTATTTCTCTCTTTTTGTGTATGTTTCCGAGCATTTTTATGAGCAGAAATACATTCTGCTGCATACAGGCTTAAGGTTAACATCAATGCTATTAATAACGCCATTACTACTAACTGGTGATACTATTTTCATTTCAGAGGTATTGGGTTCATCGGGTATTGATGTGGCAGTTTGATTTGAAACTAATGGGCTTAAGTGGGAATTCGTCATGAAAGAAGACGTTTGTCCTTAAAGCATGAAAGGCTTAATAATGTCATTATAGATGATTTTATTCGTAACAAAGAATGGACCAATGAGGGTTTTAGGAAGGATTTTGGAATCTAAGCAATGGATATAAAAAAAAGAAGAGTGCAATCAGTAATCTTAATTCAAATTAATGTAATTAATTTACCTCCTTTAGTTTTTTCTCAATTAATGGTTTCTTCTTCAGAAATTCCTCGTCTTTTCTTGCAAAAAAATCTAATTCTCGCCTTTTACAAATGACATTTTCCAATATTTTCATATAGTTCTTTAGCTCCATTTCTAATTTTATTCGACTGTAATTCATGAAAACCATAAGTAAAATAATTATTCTTCAAAGGCACCTTTTTGTTATCAAAAACCAGATATGATTCATAAAATGTATTTAGCAGTTAAAATTATTCAATGCTCTTTGAAAAAAAAATTATGAAATACACGCATATAATTTTTAGTATGTCAGTTTTTAAACTAGTTAAAAAAAAAATGTTTTTTCCGGATTAGGATCTTAGTATGCAATCATAATCAGTTTCGTTATAAGCATTTTCAGATCATTGTATCCCCATTTTTATTTATTATTATAATTATTAAAATTATTTATTATGAAGATATAACTTTAGTCGGAATTAAAGGAAGATTAAAAGTGCCCTGTAAAAGTATTTTGATAATTTTTTCAGAACAGTTATATAAAACACGAATTAAAATAGTCCATGAAACGTCAAACAAAATTATGAGTTATTCTAAAATTGAAAAATTAGGCAATTTTCAACTGATAATTTTCAGGAAAAAAACTCAAATTATTTTTAAACAAAATTGCATATTCTTAAGTCTACTCAACTAAAATTAGCATTACCCATAACCACTAATCCAAAATCTGTAAATACAATTAGTATTACGGTTTTTCATTAATACAGTGGATTTAAAATAAAAAAGATACAGCACCCTTCCTCCAAGACTTTCAGTAAAACACCAAAATAGGATAGTGGTATAAAACTTTTTTAAATATTTTAATGTGAGATGTGTTGCATTTATCTTCATTCATAAGGATTTTTTTTGTTGCAAGGAGGCACCTTTGCAACTGTGGCACATTCTCACACCTCTCTCAACCACTCTCCTGTGAGTATAGCTATGTATCAATGTAATTAATTTAATGTTATATACATAAGAATGAAATTTATTACGAAGCTGTATCTATTATCAAAATGAAATCTTTGGAAACCGTTTTATTCAAATGGAAATTAAAAGTTGTCTGTCTATTAAGATTCGCCCTTAGCCATTGCCAGACAATATCAGTAAGCTCAAAATTAATTTACGATGAATAATTTGATATAAAATTGTTTTATTATTAGCTAAACGTAAAAATTCAAAGTAAAAAAAAAACTTCTCACTTCTCAACAGTTTCAATTTCAAATTGTTTTAACTCTTTCAAAATCTTATCTAATTCAAAGGGATTAACTTCTTTTTCTTCATCGGGAACGTCGCTTTGGTCAATTTCAGTAAAAAGTAAATATTTTATCTGTTCAATATTCACAGTGGAGATGGTCTTTTTTGCAGATTCTTTCGCCAGTAACTCTTCGTACTTAAATATGTCCTCGACTTTTTTTGTTAGATCCTTCGGCGTATCACAATATACAATCAGATAGTTTAATAAATTAATTTACAGAAATGCTATTAATAAAAACAATTAATTTATGACAAAAAGATAAGTAGAGAACAAACCGACTGGTAGTACTCCAATAACATATTTAACTTAAAAGGTTCCCAGGCGATTTTCTTTTCAGACGCCTCGGAGGATTATTGATAATTGTTGAGGAAGTAAGTTTTAAATGGTTGCTTTGAATGGGAATAAAGTTCGTTATGAAAGGATCCATAAAGGAATTCAGGCCAAATGAGGAACAAATGAGACACTAAGGTACTTATGTATTTCATTTGTAATAGAGCAAATAGTATTGAGGAGCTTACGAAGGATTCTGGATTGTAAGGATACGTGAGCAATTACATATTTCAGTGGAGCCACATAGCTCAAATCGGTAAGTCCAAAAAAGCTTTACCAAAGTCATATACTTCAGTCTTTATTAATTAATTTAAAGCTTTGGGCGTTTTTTTGTACGTCTTGAGCAGTTTCTTCTTATTTCATTTAAGTACGAAGACTTCAAGAAATACGTTAATCAAGAGGGAGCCTTATTATCGAATCTGTTCTACAGGAATAAGTGGATTAAAGTGTGGTAGCTTTGGTTGGACAGGATTTTGCTTGAATTTTCCGATTTGTCGCCATTCTTCAAGGTCAGTGATATCGGATTGAAGAGTTTGGGATACAATAATTGAATTAGTACTGACTGATAATTACTGGTATTAGACTGGGAAGGTATATCAGTTTCATTAACTGTATAAATTGAGGACTATTCAGGATTACAAATAAATTTGTATGATTCAATTTTTCCATTTTATTACTTTTAATAATTAATAATAATCTAATGATACCTTTCCTTTTGTTAAGCGTTCGAGAATGTTTTGATCACAATTCTGAATCGCTTCGAGCAAAAGCTGTTTATAGTTGTCTAGTTGTTCTTTCGTGGTTGCCCTGACTTCATCAATCTCTTTTTTGTGCGTTTCCTCTTCCTCCTTGTATTGGTCATATACTTTAATTACGTGTTTGGTCAAGGCTTCCAATTCAGAAGCCTCATAATTAATCAAGTTTTGCGGATTTTCTTCGAATTCTTTTCCAGGTGATCGAATCTGGACCTTGAAAAAAAAAAGGATTTGTAATAAACTGGTGGCCTCGTTCTCGTTATATTGCCATGGTGTTTGATAATTATTTATGTCTAATGTAATTATAAAGTAGTCAATATAAAGGATCCCAATACAAAATCCCTATTAAATAAATCAATAAATATTAATAAAACATTTGGTTACTCCAGTGAGGCGGCAGAATAACTTGAGTTTCTTCATTAGCTCTTTTCGTTTTCTAATTTCTTCCGAATACAATTTCAAAAACTTGTAAAAACTGACTTTTTGCTTTTTACGTTCTCTTTCAAATGAAGTCTCTTTTGGTATTCTGTAATATAGGAGTAATATTGTTTTATCTTTAATGAATTATGATTATTAAGGTCCAGGTATATGTTTTAGGATATTGAGGTCATGATAAGTTCTTATATATTACAAGATTTTAATTATTGTTGAAAAGTGAAAACAACTCGAAACACAAAACTCACTCTTCCTTTTCAGTTTCTTCTTCGACTGATTCTTCTATCACTGATTCTTCTTCTTCTTCTGCCATAAGCTCTGTGGAAATATAATTGTTGTTCACAATTAAAATAGACCTAATTTAAAAATACTAAAATGCCAGTAACAAATAAACAACAACCAATGTATGAAAGAATTGCTTTTAAAAAAAATAATAATATCAGTATAATAAAAATTGTACAAAGTTAAAATTTATCGTTTTATATTTTAGTGTAATGAAATGGGCTCCAACGTACCATCATCCTTTTGTTTATCATATTTTAAGATTTTTTTTTCTTACCGTATTCCTCTCCTGCTATGTCAAGATTTACTTCTTTAATCTTAAATTTTCATTTTTTTTTTACTTAACCATTAATTTTTACTAAACCGCATGTATTGATCAGTATTTCTTTTGTTTTACTTCATCCCTATGCATCCCAACATCTACTCTCTTACATACCTTTAGAATTTAAGCCCGTCGTACCAGTAGCTTTGTATTGAAAATTACACACAAATTACAGAGAATAAACCAGAGCAAGTTTTGTTTGCTCCCTTAGCCGACTATCTGTTCTTAGTTATTTTCAGATATCTTGGTATTCACAACATTTCTCAAGTTTTTCGTTTTATTTCTTTAATCTAAATACAAAATAAATTCTCTTAAGTACTTTTTTTTCCGAGACATTTTTTTTCGGTTGTATTAGCCCAGCGATAGAAGCCCCTTGTTGAGGATAGCTATTGAAGGTTCTTCGTACGGGAAATGATAAAAACGCATCTACGTGGATAACTTTTTCTACAAATGTAAATAAATAAGTAAAGTAAGAGGAAACATTTTCGACATATTTTACTTTTTTACTATCGAAAAGGTAAAAATGCAGTTCGAGCAAGTACCAAATCTGATTTGAAGAATTCCCCACGAGAAATTTCGATGCTGAAGATGCACCACGTTCTGGAAGGTCAGCTGAAGTTGATGAAGGTACCACAAAAGAAGGGAATTGATGCAAATCAGGGATTATCAACGCGTGAGATTGCTAAGAGATTAATTTATTGAATTATACCGTTCATAATAATTTGAAACACCTTGGTTTAATTTCAATGTTCGGGTATATGGGTTCCTCATCTTTTTACGGATAGAAACTGTAACGTCGCGTTGATGTCTATGATTTACTTCTCAGTCTTCAAGAAAATGACCCATTTTTGAAGCGCATCATAACAGGCCACGAGAAATAGGCTGTCTACTACAATGTTAAACGTATGAGATCATATAATAGAAAAAATGTAGCAGCTCAACACACTCAAGCCGATATTCAACCGAAAAAGGTGGTGAGTGCCGTCTGTTTGGTGGAATTTTGAAGTATTTTTATTTTTATGAGAAAATTTAACATGAGTGGACCTGGTCATATGAGGATGTAATTAATTGTTTTTTGAGCGATAATTTTTTTTTTTTTTTTTTAAATGATTTTATTGAATTGTACAACTGTAATATTATACATCTAGTACAAAGGCTGTATGAATAAACAAATGCATGAAAGGACGTGTAGAGGCACTACCCATTGGCAGCACTCTAATTACATTTCTATTATAGAAGGTCTCGAGGCCATCTTCTCTTCAGACGCCTAGGAGGATTGTCCGGGATGGAATTGGAACCAAGGATGGAAACTAGTGGGTTTGGATGGGCCTGGAGTTTATTATGGAATGATAGGTATCTGGAATGGGCTAAATCGGTAACATATGGAACCTTGAGGTCATTATGGATGGTTTTATTTGTGATGAAATAAGGAGCGTTTAGGATTTTGGATTGCAAGGATTGAATACGAGAGGAATTTGATGGTTTGGTGGAGCCCCATAGTTCAATTCCGTAAGTCCATATAGGTCTTATAACAGTAACATAAATAAGTCTTTTGTAATTGATTTGAAGCTTTGAGCGTTTGTCTAGTATGTGTTGAAGTAGTCGGAAGCGTCGAGCTGTTTCTTGTCTTTTCAGTCTTGTGTGAGGGTTCCAAGTTAGACGTTTGTCTAAGTTGAGTCCTAGGTAGCGGATCTGTTCAACAGGGATAAGTGGAGTACTATTAAAGGATACAGTAGGACAGGAAGTCAAGGGTTTTCGGCGAAGGGTAAAGGTAATTTGATGGGACTTTTTGGAATTGGTTTTAATTCTCCAATTCCGACACCATTCTTCGAGGCTTGATAAATGTGATTGAAGGGATTGGGATGCAATATATGGGTCGTTATTAACTGATAACACGCATGTGTCATCAGCATAGGTGGAGATGAAGGTGTTAGGATGGGTTGGGATGTCAGCTGTATATACCGTGTAGAGGATAGGACCGAGGATGCTACCTTGAGGAACACCAGCAGATTGGGAATAGAGAGGAGAGTAGGAACCATTATGATTTACTTTAAATGTTCTGCCAGCTAGAAAGGAGCGAATGATCAAAAATTATGTAGGAGGAAGGAATTGTCGGATTTTGTAAAGGAGACCTGGGTGCCATACTCGATCAAAAGCCGAGCGATAATTAAAAACGAAATATAGATATTAATATCCATACCATCCAATGCTTTCCATTCCTCTTCCTCCAGGACGATCTCCTCTTCCCATTGTTCTTCTTCGCTTCCTACCTCTTTTCCTTCTTCTCCTGACTCTATGTGACTGAACTCTTCTTCCACTATACCTTCTTCTTCGCCCAACCATTCGCATACATACTCTTCTCCGATAACTGGAGGATTGATAAATGCACTAATTTTATTTGTGTAACACACTAATAAGGCTGTAAAAACTCAGATTTAATTGAAAAAGATTTTCAAGAAAGGATTTTAAGAAAAAATAATATATATATAGCATAACAATTATACAGCAATGGAAGTTACAGTGATTTGAAAATGTTTGCAATTGGTACAATGGGGATCGGTCCACTAGTGTTAGTAAATGATTAGAAAATAAATAAATAAACATTAAGTACATTCGTCTTGTGAATCATATCGTTTTAAGAGATTCCTCTTTCTCATTATTTCCCTTTTCCGTGGTTTTTCTTCTTCTGGTTCACTCTCTACTTCTAGCTCTTCAACTTCATGAGTTATTCCATCATCATCGGTTTTCTCTAAAATGAAAAGAAGCTAACTATTGAAAAATAATAATTCAAAATTGAACTAACTTCTCTAATTTAAGTAATTAACTTTTACAAGTTTGCATTCCGTCGTAATCTTAGTATTGAAAACAGTTTACTTTTACATTAATATAACTAAATAGTTCATTATATTATTATTAATATTATTATCGGTATTCCCTATGAAGTAGAGCGCTAGAACTCAATTTTTGTAATATTCCCTTGATTACTGCTCTGAAGTATAGTGAGCTTCCAGTAGCAACAACAACAGGACAATGTATAAACAAATAAATAAAAAGAAAAGTAGATAAATTAAATGATAATTTAGATTAAGAAATATATTGTTAAGGCTCTCATTTGTGATCAAGACGTGCTTACAAGTCATTTCCCATGCCCATCTCTGATAAAAGACACCGGATATTACTAAGGATTTTTTCAATTATTTCTTGAGATTAATCGAACAATTGATTTATTGACATTCTATTTCAAGAATGCCCTGCCAACTCGGTTCGCAAGGGGGCAGCACATCCCGGACACGGGGGTAAAAATGTTTATGCTAGCTCGAATGAGGCTTTTTACACCCATCCGTTTTCCCCGATAAGTCTGAGTTGAGAACTGTTACTGGAAGGTTATAGTCCGGAAGGTGGTAGTCCGAGCGGAAGGAAGATGACGTGTTAAGGTATGAGTCTCTATGTTTCTGTAGTCTACCTAGATTTGGGGTGTAGCTAGATGGTAGTTCAGTTGTTGATAGAGCCATTCAAATCTGACAATTAAATATTTTATTTTTCTTCTCTCGACCTTAGGTAGCGTTTCGATCACAAAACAGATGGGATATCTTTTATTTAAATTGTAATTATTATTAGTGCCTATAGGATTATGGTTATGGATGATGGATCTTATTTTAAATTGAACTTATTTTTTTTATTAGTGGTTTTGGGAATTATGGTTATTAATGGTGAATCTTTGTCTAAATTGTAAATTTTTTTTCTTAATTCCTTCAGGACTATTATTATGTAATTTTATATTATTTTTGATTAATATAGTAGAGTTTTATTTTTGATATGAGGATGGTTGGATTAATTTCCTTACAAAGTTTTCCTGTGTGTCCTAGACAATACCTTGTTTCCCCGCCTTGCCCTTTTCAGGTGTCCACGAAGTCCAAGATGAGAGCAGCAGGTAACAAATGTATTGTTGATTAAGACTTTTTTTGTTGTAATGATTCCAAGCAAATCTGTATGCTATCGGTAGCTTCAAACTCTTTCTTCATTGGCTGATATGTCATTCTTTCTCTATTCTTATTCGAAAAGTATATTTAGAACACAGAAACACAAAAATAACTTGTTGAACCCTTTTCATTTGCGTATATTATTGCATATATAACTATAACATTATCTCTAATTAGAATTAGTATTACTATATAATAAACAGTTAACAATTATTTTGTCTTTTGTCAATAAGCAACAACTATACTAATTTTATAGTTGGTTTAACAAATGTTAGCCTATTTATGAGATTGAGTTAATTCACAAATTTTGATGATAGAACATAAACGTTAAGTTCACGAATCGTATTATTTCAAGCATATTATAATTTTTATTTAGCTTAGCGATTTCTTCCCTTCCGTGAAAGCACGGTCGAAAAAGATTACATAGAATGATTTGGCATTCTTGTTGACTCTTGGTCGATATCATATAATAAAATAATCGGAAGTTATATAAATTCAATTAAAATAACAGTTATAAGTCTTTTAATTGGTAAGCATTAGTCGAAAATATTGTCATTTCCCGATGAGTTAGTTCAATTTTAGGAGCTACGTTGGAGCTGTTGTAGTTTTATCGTCAAAAGATATATCTTATAATATTTAAATTAATTATCAGATACTAATACATATTTCCATTAATGACTAACCTTATTATAGCTGCTTGGAACGCCAATGGGCTGTTAAAAAATAAAAACGAACTTGAGGTGTTCTTGGAAATAAACAACATTGATATAGGTCTTATATCAGAAACGCATTGTACAAATGAAAGTTTCTTCAAGTTCAAAAAATACAGATTTTACCACACAATACACCCAAGTAACTCAGCTAGGGGAGGAAGCGGGGGAGTTAATTAAAGAGAATACTAGTCAATATGACGATTTTAAGATTGAAAGAGAAGAAGTACAGACAGCAGTAATTACCGTTAAGACAAAGAATTATCCGTTGACTGTTGCCATTATCTATTGTCCTACGAGGTATTCCTTAAAGAAAGAGCAGTACAAAAATCTTTTTAGTCAGCTTGGTAGCAGATTTGTGATTGGTGGTGATTTTAATGCTAAACACAACAAGTGGGGATCACGTCTGACTACTACCAAAGGTACCAAAATGCAATACAGGAACTCGGTTGCATTCCTCTATCGACTGGTAAACCGACATATTGGCCAACTGATTCAGATAGAGTGCCAGACTTAATAGACTTCTGTGACAAAAAATATCTCAACCAATTACTTACCCATAGAAAGTATGGAACTAACCTCCGACCACACCCCAATTATCCTCACTCTCAGTGAAAAGATTATTAAAAAAATATCAAACCCTTCTCTGAGCAACAAAAGAACTGACTGGGAAAGCTTTAAGATTGACCTGGCTAGAAAAATTTGCCCGAAATCTTCACTTTCGTCGAAACAAAAAATCGATGATGAAGTTAATCAGCTTGTTACTGATATACAACATTCAGCATGGGAAAACACGCCAGTAATAAAACAGAAACTAAATGAAAAATATTACCCGCTAGAAATAGTTCAACTTATAAGAGAAAATAGGAAAGGTAGGAAAAAATGGCAAAAGTCTCTCATGCCAAAATCAAAAACTGAATGGAACAGATAAGCGGCTAAGCTTCGGAAGGCAATCCAAGAATTAAAAAATGAAACGTTCAACAACTTTTTGAGTGAACTGACGAATGATAATAGTACTGAGTATTCTATCTGGAAGGCAACTAAGACCTGTAAGAGACGAATATTACAGGCTGCACCATTGAAGGATACTGATAACAAATGGATTAAAGATAATCAAAGCAAAGCTCAAGCCTTCGCTCGCTACCTTTCGAAAATCTTCTCCCCGCATGATAGTGAAGTAGAACATTCCGATGAAGCACCACTAGCAGAAATGAATATTAAAATTCCACCTGTCACCATCAAAGAAGTGCAAAACAGGAAATCACAACTAAGAAAGCGCCCGGGTATGATCTCATCACAGGAAAAATATTAAAAGCTCTTTCACGAAAGGCTATAGTTAAAATAACAGTAATAATAAATGCGACATTCCGACTTAGCTTCGTTCCGCAGATGTGGAAGGTTACAGAACTAATCATGATTCCAAAACCAGGAAAGCCACCTCAAGAAGTAACCTCGTACCGCCCGCGATAATATCGCTATTACCAGCATTGTCAAAACTCTTCGAGAAGTTGCTCCTCAAGAGATTAATGCCCCTCATAAAAGAAAGAAAATTGATACCTGATTATCAGTTCGGCTTACGGGAGAAACATTCAACCATTGATCAAGTTCATAGAATTACGTATCAAATTGAGAAAGCACTGGAAGAAGGAAAAGTCTGTTCAGCTGTATTTCTATACCTAACGCATTTGACAAAGTTTGGCATCAAGGGCTACTCGAAAAGCTAAATAAAATTCTCCCCAGACAATATGTTCTTATATTAAAGTCCTACTTTTCTGATAGGAACTTCAGAATAAGACAAGAATATGCATAGTCTGGGCTCTATGAAATAAGTGCCGGTGTTCCGCAGAGCAGTATACTAGGCCCCATACTCTTTCTGCTCTATACCGCCGATATCCCAGAAGCTGAAGAAGCTGTTCTTTCCATCGGAAATGATAATCAAGAAACCGTAAGAAAATTAAACATAACAATACCCAGTACACTAAGATGGACCTCAAAATGGAAAATTTAATTAAACGAATCAAAATCTATGCATGTTGATTTTACGAACAAAAAAATCAACTATCAACCAATAACCATAAACAACAAAGTGATCCTGTATTCAAATCAGGCTAAATATCTTAGGATGACTCTGGATGCAAAACTCCGATGGAAAGAACACGTTAAAAAAAAACTAATACAACCCAATTTAAGCTATCAAAAGTTATATTGGCTCCAAGGCAGACAGTCCACATTGTCTGTAAAAAATAAAATATTAATTTATAACCAAGTCCTGAAGCCAAAGGGACTCCATCAGATAAATAATTCAAAGATTCCAAAATAAAGTGTTAAGGGGCATCGTAAATGCACCTTGGTACATCAGAAATGATGATCTCCACAGAGATCTTCAGGTGCCGACCGTGGAGGAGGTAATCCAAAAATTCGCCCAGACACATCAGGGTCACCTGAAAGACCACATTAGCCCCGAGGCCGCCTATCTCGACTTCAATGCACTGGTGAGAAGGCTAAAGAGAAGGAAGCCCCATGAACTAATATAAAGATGAGTTTTATGTTCAGAGCTTGCCACATATAAAGCTCCTTAATCTTGAAAAATAAAACTATATTACGTATATACGTTTTAAGTGTGTTATTATTTTTATTAGAAAAAAAATTGTTAATAAGCTCGTAAAGAGCTTGATTGTAATATAAATAAATAAATTTAAAAAAAATTATCAGAAACTAATACATATTTCGATATAGATAAGTACATACATAGACATAGATACATACATACCTATGGTTACATATCTGTACTTTCTCTCTTTCCCAATAAAATATTCTTCTACAACTTCTTGTTCCCTTTCTTCCACATCACCGTTTTCACCGACTATACAAGAGAAAAAATATTTTCGTTTTTCATGATTTAATGTATAATGTAAATGGGGTCAAATACGTTTTACCCTAGTAAAAAATCTACTTCTACAGTTTCATCAATTATTTTCAATTATTTAACTTTTTACTTGCTAACACATTCAATATTTTTCTCTTATGTGTGGCTTCATGTACAATGAATGAAATGATTTGATTATGGTGTTGAGAGAAACAATAGTTCTTTTTTGACCTAGTTAGCCGTGTATGAATATTTAATTTTGTCTATGGTAACTAAAATCATTATTTCATTTGCTTAATTATAAACATTTTTACATCAAATAATCAATTTACCTCGCATTGCTGCAGAAAAATCTATATCTCTACATTTTATATGTTCAAAAAATTCATAAAAATCATGTTTCCAAAGTTACTGTTTATGATTAGATAAAAAATAATATTGTTGTTAAGAATACCAGATTGTGATGTGTATATCATATATTCTTTAACATATTGAGATAGGATTTTGGAGATTTTTTTTGCAGGAATATAATGTGTCTTTGCCTTTGCCATTTTTAATAATATATCATCCGTTTGGCCATGAGGATTATTTGATTAAATTCGTTTTAACATTCCGAATGTTCACCTACAACTTACCATCTCTGATTAAGACAGTCTTAGTGACAGTCTCCACTAACATGCAAGCATCGTATTCTTCTTCTATTTCTTCTTCAGCATCCTGTATGGACCTTTTAACTAAACAAAACAAAGTAATTATATAAGCATAATGATATATAATATGCACATATACATAATGGTATGATTTAAATCATTACAATAAATAAATATATATTAATTAAGTTATGAGCATATTTTTAAAAATGTATTTAAAGTCCTTTAAAAATCCATATGTTCTAAGTCACTTTCTACTTTCTGTTTCTAGATTCGAAACTGAATTCGAAGCGCATAGCGTAGTGAAGCACTTTAACTGAATTCTTATAATTTGAGTGCTTCACTTAAATTGTCTTCAAAACCCAAAATTTCAATTGAGAATCTGTAATGTGAATTTTGTTTTTGACACATCTTCTGTGTAATCATTGCATGTTAAGGGTATAAATTTAAATAATAAAGATATTAATATTTTAATTACAAGCTAACGATATGTTTCTTAAAATCTTTGTGTTATATTATATTAAAGAAAAGCCTTTTAAATTCGATGATACAATAATGACCCTCACACTGTTTCGGCGGTGGAAGAGGACGGATTATTACGATGATACAATTCTTTGTAATTATTGCAGGTATAGTGCAAACAAATACGGTTGACTGTTGTCTGATGAGTTAGAGGTTAGAGAGATTAGACACTCAATGCCAGGCTTTTTGTCACAGACGGCACAGGTATATTGAATGTCTGTAACTACTTATGGTATAAACTATTCAGATAATAATCACTCATTACAAGTTATTAGCACTCGTCTTCATAAACAAACCTACAATTCATTGGATTCAGAACGAAAAAGGACTGTATTTTTCCAAGCTAACGGTTATGAATTGAAGTGATTTGGCAAAGATACAGATTAGCCACCAGGTATTTCACCTTAATTAATGGTACGACATTATATTTGGAGAGGACCGTAGGAATCACCAGCAAATTCTTGGGATCCCAATACATTGATTCATTGTTGTTAAAAGAATAATAATTTATCTGCCACACCCGGTCTCGAACTCATGACATAGATATCAGTAACCCAGTAGCCTACGTACTGAGCCACCTCGCTCCATATTGGTAAAAAAACAAAACATTTTAATTGTTGTAACTTCTGAGTAAGGTAAGATGTGACTAGTGACTGAACTAATACAATTCAAAATAAATTCAATTAGATATTATGCTATGATTACAACAACATAACAGTACTATTTTATTAAAGAAAAAAAACATACTTTCAGGCAACAACAGTTTTTTTCTTTTAATAATTTTGAAATTTCTTTCTTTGACTTCTCGTAAAACTGAAATAAAAGTAAGGAAATGCTGTAGTATATTTGTATATTAAAGTTGGTTTATATCTTTTGTATATATATTTATATTTACAAAACAAGTTTACAAGTTTTTAAGTGAATATAAAGCTTTTACAATCTATAATTACATTTAAAACAAAAGAAAAGTGAAATTATACAGAAATTATTGAAAAAAACACTTAAATAAAAAATAACATGGAGAAATATAAATGGTGTAGTTGGAAACTATATGGTAACTCCAATATAGTTGGGACATAAGAATGCCATCTTCTGAAAGAAAGTGAATGAGAAATATGCTTCATTCAAAATAACTTTCAACAAACGCCCAACATGGTATGGTAACAGAATGCCAACTATGGTAATAGAATGGAAAAGTATGGTAACAGAATTCTCAGAGTAGGGCAATAGAATGATATAGTATGACTGTAGAATGCTAAGAAATAATAGATAACAGTATGATAGCATTATAATAACAGAATTGTAATAGCATGCAATAAAAACCCAGTAACTAATCCCAATTAAGGCATAAAATAACAGAAATGTATAGGATCACATGAAGCCTCTTTCCCTATAAAAAGTAGCAAACTATGATGTGCCTCAGGAGAATCTCGAGCTTAGACAGGGTCAATCCACGGCTAATAACTAAATACAATTTATTTATTTATTATAAATATTTATAGCACAGTACCCTTACACACTGCTACCTCTGAACAACATAATCATAATAGTAAAAAAAATTGCGTTAACGACGTAACTTACTTGGTACCGTGATTCTTCGCATCTGTTCATTCCCTTCTTCGTCTATGAAAGGGATATCTATTCCCATCATCTGATACTCTTCACTTGCCTTTGGACTTCCAGGTTCTGCATCGACGTCTTCGTCGGAGTAAACTGTATGAACTAATACATTTCACCATTTATTTATTGTAAATTATCATTTAACATTGAATATTTGGATGTGCGGATTTGAAAATAGCATTAATAATGATTTCTAAACATCTATATGTTTAACCTTGTAGGTGTTTAGTTAAGGAAGCTGACTTTACCTTCCTCTTCTTGCTCTTCTGCAAGAATTTCTTCTGGAACCGCTTCTTCTTCCATGTCTTCAGGAATTTGCTCCGACATTTTTACTTCTACAACAAGAACTGACACTATTAAGGATTCCCATGGTATTTGTTTTATTATCAAACATCAACATAAACACTATGGTAGTCGTTGTTAGTAGCTATTATTTAGGTTATCGAGTGTATGTTTGCCAGTGAATTGCCCTAAGAATGATGAGAGCGTTTCGTACAGTTTCAAACGAAGCTGGAAATGGAAGGGCCAGGATGCTCCCAATATAGCTTCCTGGAAATATAGATCCCAAGATCCGAAGATAGGAAATAGACAATTGAACAATGGCACTGACTATGAGATAAGACAAATAAGCTCTTGGGGTGGTTCCCCATATTCCAATCTAGGTGGATAGAGTAGCAGAACACTACCGCACACCAACAAGACATGTCTGTTACCGAGCCAATCATTTTGGGTTTGAGACAGTCTGGAACACGGATAGGACATACACAAACATTGTGGCGCTGAAGACAAGGCAGATCTTTTGCTGCATGATGTGGTCTTTTAGAAGACATTCGTTACTTCAGGACAACAGATAGCCTGGACGGATTTAACCAATCTCACCTCGCTACGAACCAAGGTTTCCATGTTGCATCGGGAGACTGCTCATAACTCCATGACCAATTACTTTAGGGTAGATTCACCAGTGGTCTGCCCACCGAAGAACAATCAGGGTGGCCACTTACCCTACTCGGCGTCACTTAACTTTATTTAATTCTTGCAAGCGTCAGCAAATGCAAGAGGTAATTAAACCTTCACCCGGTCACCATACCCACGTACATATTGATATTCGTTTGATTTATCACAAACTTGTCGGCTCGGATCCGGAGCACAAAAATACTCGGTCTTTTAAGTAGCTATTTATTTATTTGTTTTATTTTATTTCATTCTAAATTTCTAAAGGTATAACGTATAAGACTTGCCTTTGGTAACCACAAAAAGGCAAAATAGAGAAAATAGATATGTAAAAATAAGTAAAAAGGAGGGCTTACTTTGATGATTGTTACATCCATCAACAGGTAATAACACTAAACGTTTTAGGAAAAAGAGGTTAATCAAATTAATAAAGATCGATTTTATTGCCAACTGAAAGCGTAACTTCCGTTCACGCGGAGTCAAAGAGATGACGAGGCTTGAAATGTCACGACTGTTCTCACATTCTTATTAATTCTTTGTACATGGAATCGATATAATTATTCAAAATAAAATAATCGATGTCCTACAAGATTACGATAATACTCGTATTGAACGTTCCATTAATAACACCATTTTTCTCGATGCGTTCAATAAGGTTATAGGGGCGACCTGTGGTCTAGTGTTTAGCGTAACAAACTACTAAACCCAAGATCGCGGGTTCGTAGCCCGGCAGGTGGCCCTAGGATTTTTTAAAGGGAGTAAAAAATCCTTAGTTACGCCGTCCTTCGGAAGGGACGTTAAACGGGGGTCCCAGGCCTGTACGATGTCAGGTACTCGTTAAAAATCCCTATCCTAATAAAACCTGGATAGGCAAAATTTAGAGCTCCCACTGTAGCATCGTCCGATTAGCCATATCAGCATAAAGTGACGTTAAATGAACAAACAAACAATAAGGTTATAACCTTATCGTTCACTCAGCTATAGATTTTAGAACGGATATAACATACTTAGTAAGCTTCTTTATGATCTTCTCTTGATATTGGGATGACTATGTAATTTTTCCCTTCTTTAATAATTCCGGAATTCTAACGATTTAATAACTATCAATAATGTATATTACTTTACATCCAAGTTAGCTTAAAGTTACATGTGTTTTAAAAACCTAGATGTTTTATTATGAAAATATAGGGCATATAGCTGGAACAGTGCATCCTTAACTTTGAATAAATTCGTATTAGTCAATTTCTTTTAAATAAGTAAATATTTAGGCGTGTTTAATGCAATATAATTAAATTATACTTAATTATATCAGTAATGAAATAGACGTTGACAAATAACAATAACTTGTTACACCATAATAAGCCAAACAATATAAAGGTGAAGGGATTAAAAGGGTGGGGGATAGAGCGTGGTGAAATTTTCCTATAAACAACCCAGATTATTCTATACTAAAGCCTGTTAGGCACTGCGGTAAAACGAACCCGTAAGATTCGCATAAATTTACTACTCAAAGGAATTTTTTTTATAAATAGAGAGAAGCTATGATTACTATGATATTTTAACTAGGCCAGCGGCCAGGTACCAAAAAAGGGGTTTAGGTTGCAATAAATTGAAGAGAGCTGATATGTTGTAAAAACATGTCTGAGTAGTGTATATCCAAGTTTGCAACCGAAAAAACGGATGGGGAAACTGTTGTTGGCCGAAAAACCTCGGGGAGACTGGGTGGGTCTCCCCTGCATAGTAATGCATACTAGTACTACCATTTTTTTTGAAATAGGTAATGTACAAGTAATTATTTATAATTTACAATAAACAAGCTGTTTTATTGTACAAGTGGGGTACAAGATCATTTTCTTGAAACACTTTCCCCGATTTTCTTTTTTTTTTAAATAACAAGAGAATTACACACCTGCTGGCCTCGTTATGGGTTTTTAAATTAAAGCTTAATTTAATTAAATTTACTACAACTCCATTTCAGTTGACTTTCATCTTAGGATCGCTCCTTCGGCCGGTGTTCCTCACGAAAGTGAGACAAAACTTAAAATTAGGAATTTTTGGAAAAAATTACCAATTCTCAAATAGACGTAACTCAGAATCTATTACACTTACAGGCTTCGGTCTGTGCTTAAATTAAAGATAATTAAATTAACAACAACTTCATTACCAATAACTTTCAATGCAGAATCACTCCTTCGGCCGGTGTTCCTCACGAAAGTTGACCAAAACTTAAAATTTGGACTTTTTGGAAAAAATTACCAATTTTCAAAGAGGCACAACTCAGAATATGTTACACCTAAAGGCCTTGGTTAGTGCTTAAATTAAAGATAATTAAATTTAATATCTTGACTTTTATCGTTGAATCACTCCTTCGGCCGGTGTTCCTCACGAAACTCCGCAAAACATAAAATTTGGATTTTTTTGAAACAAATACCAATTTTCAAAGGACTGTAACTCAGAATCTATAAGAGCTACAGAGATCAAATCATAGCAAATTTAATCTACATTAAAAATGTTTACTAATGTTTTTTATCAAAAACGCACCAATTAGGATATATAGGCCAAAAACTGAAATATCTCCAAAAATTTCGAGGTTTTTCGGCCACCAAAAGTTTTCCGACCCGTTTTTTCGGTAGCAAACTTGGATTTCCACTAGTTAGACATGTCCCTACAACTTATAAAAAATGCAGCTCTCTTCAATTTATTGCGACCTTCAAACACATGGCCGCTAGCCTAAACCCATTTTTCATCATCGTAAATGTACACGCATGTCTACTTTAACGCATATTTATGAAGTAGACATCTACAAATATTGAAATTTAATGCAGCATTCCATGGAGATATTCGCTATTTAACACTTTACAGCCTAAAGAAGAACCTTTTAATTTGTCAAGGTTAATAACTTGAGGTCAATAACTTTCACTAATTAGGAAAGTTAGTTGTTATTTCAATAAAGTATGGAAAAAAATAATGTAATTATTGTTTTGTAATTAATGTATAAATGTGTAGGTTTCGGCAAATAAACAAGAAATAAACATCAAGAAACAAACTTTTCAACTAACATTTGAAAGTATAAATGATATATTTTTGTCGAAACAATCACTAGTGAAACAATTACTAGGAGGAGACTAAAAAGAATGTGGATGAGGAATTTGTTATCATAGGAAATTGCATCAAGCCAAGGAAGAGGTACCGCTGGGTACTGTTCTTCTCCATGGCTATCATGACATTGTATTTTATTTTACGATCAGTCAATCTGCTGATTGCCATTGTTTTATTTGACAGGTGTGGATATAAATTAAAAGAAATCAAAAATTTCACTGAATTTTTATTTGAATGGAAGTTTTAGATTATTCTCTTCTGTAACAATTTCTGTCTTTATTACACCTTTTTCCTGTGTTCTTTTTTTTGCCAAAATGTATTCTTCTTGTATTGCAATATCTTTATTTAATAATACTTACAATTCAATAACATTTCTTTGAGAATTTAGAAGTTCAAGTAAAGTTTTCTGCAGAAATTTCGATTTGGAGTTCTTTTAAAAAGTACAAAGGGTTTTTACAAAAATTATTTAACAGGTACATACGTGTTAAACGAACTAATCTGTAATGAAATTAGTACCATTATTCAGTCTATTATAACTATAATGTACTTGTATAGCTATAATATAACATTTCTCCAACTAAATTATAGAATAGTAAAAATTAAACAAAGTATTCAACTATAAGAACATGTAATGAACAAGTAATTACGTCTGGAAATTAGAAATGAGATACATTTTGAATTATTAAATACATCGTTTGTCTGTTAAATTAATAAAACTTTAATTTGAGGGTAAAATATATGTAAAAAAATTTTTAAAGCTTTAAAAATTTTTACTGTTGAAAATTTAAAATATGGTACTTTTAATATAGTTTAATAAATCGAATGTCTGTTGAATTAACCATTCATTAAGCTAGGTAAATTTAACTTCATAAAATAGGTTTTTATAACGTATAATTTAACAAAAGATTTCACTGTTTAGCCCATCACCAAGAGATAGAGAAAGACCGGCTGAAGGGATTAAGACTAGCTGGAAGGATTAAAACCGATTAGACGGGCCTCGAAGGGCCTAGAATCTCCCCCACTCTCTTCCGGCAGTCTCGAACATTCGATGGGCCTAAATATGCCACCCGCCTGAGCCTTAGCAGTCAGTCTGTGATAAGTGTTAAGTGAGTAATAAGGTAGTAATGCTGTGACAGTCCGTGTGAGTGACAGTGACAGTTAGTGGCCGTGTGAATAAACTGTGTGTCAGTTTGTCATATTTAGAGAGTTTTACGGTCGGTGGACTTTAATTAGCGAACTGTAAGTGCTAAATTGTAGTTGTTAACTATAGTGTAATATTATTGTATTTGTACAAATTTATATAAATAGTTTAGCTATTTAGTATTAGCAATATCTTATATTATTTGTAAATTATTTAAGTAATTAGATAACAGTTAGGCCTAGGTTATAATCTGTGGAATATTGTTATTGTAAATTGATATTAGTTTAATAATTTAATTGTTTTAAATAATTTCCTTGTAGTCTTTTTTAATTTGTTAATAAATTTTAGTATCTTGAATTTAGTAATCGTAACAATAGAATATCCGCAAAGCGTGGTTGTGCAGGCGTTTGCGGATGACATAATTTTACTTACACACGCTGACAATGCTCGAACACTTCAACAATTAATAGATCAATACACACGAAAAATTGACAACTGGGCACGCGAAAACAAACTAACTTTCAATTCTATAAAATCTACATACATGACTTTCACCAGATGAAGGACTTTACCAACTTTACAGGTGAAAATTCAAGGGCAACTTCTACAACAAACAGATAAACTAAAATATTCAGGAGTAACATCGACCAAAAACTAAGATGGAAGGTGCATATTGATTTACTGGAGTCTAAACTACTCAGACTTACCAACAACTTAACGACAGCAGCTAGGAATACTTGGGAATGAAAACTGAAGCATTAAGGATACTGTACAAAGGAGCCATACTACCAATACTAACGTACGCTATTAACATCTGGGACACAGGACTGCAGAGAAAATACAATTTACGGAAACTTCGACGTGTACAGAGATTAATGGCAATCAAAATGGTGAAAGGTTTCAAGACAGTATCTTACGAAGCAGCCTGTGTACTTGCAAAAATGATCCCCATTGACTTGATTGCTCTGCAGTACAATACACTATATACCTTACTTCAGACCAACCAAGACTGTGACGGGAAACTTTGCGATTACGTTGAACGATTGTGAGTAAAGATTGTGAAAATGTGGGATGTGCAGCGGTCATTTTTGAAGACTGTGTACTGACTGACGTAAATAAATACAGACTTGGACCTATTTGCACAAACAAACAGTGAACAATATGCTGTACTGAAAATACTAGATTATATAGGACAGACATTTAATTTCCACAGGACATCTATTTGCATACTGACTGACAGCCATATTACGTTGTACAAACTCATCAATCGTACAATACATGAACCATTGATTGAAGAAACTAGACTTACTTTGGTCCACTTACAAACTAAAGGATACAACATTAACTTCAGGTGGGTGAGAGGTATGAGAGGTATCTGGCTACGTGGGTAACGAATTAGCTGATAAATCTGATATATATATTTGTCAAAAATAATATCTCTAAAAAAAAAGGTTATGAACAAGTAAGCTAATATGAGCTTTGGATCAGTTTGCGATACTTGACATATTTATCGACATGGGATTGTAGAATTGAAGATAAGATATTAGATACTAAACATGTTAAGAAAAATTGTTTCCTGCTAATTAAGATTACTGCTTATTAAATAAACTTGAATTTATGTTAAAATAAACTTGAACAGGGCTGGGATAGTATTTAGTTCTCAAACAAATTACTATTATTATGCCGTTGATTCCGAAAGTCATGCATGTTGAGAAAATGTAACTGGAAAAGGTATTTGTATACAGTCCGATGAGCTTGTAATGACTGTTGATATTTTTTATATCCTTATTTTCTTTAAAACAATAGTTAAAACGCCCTAACCGTTGTCCATGAAACAGTACAGTCTCTACCATGTACTGAACCCCAGGCTCATTCACGGGTCGTAGTGGTTACAGGTTTCAATAATAAAATAACATACACAATTTTACGAGTATTCCCTACTACATTTCTTTACTAAGTTGCGTTAAAACCTATAATAGTCGGAACCTTGAAGGAAATAATGTAAATTGTTTTAGAACAAATATTGATGAAGTATAAATTGAGATGCTTATAAATTAGAGAACATGCATAAACGATACAAAACACTTTATAGAAATCATAATTCATAAATAGTTGCAGTTAAATGGCTTCCAGTTGAATTTGATGATTCTTTATTTTATTGTGTATCTTGTTTATTTTTCCGCATCTTCTTGTACATTTTTCTTGGGCATCTTTCTATATCTTATCTATTTTTCTTGTGTCTGTGATAACTTTCCAGTCCGCTACTTATAAAGCAATGTTTATTAATAAGATCGTACCAACAAATAAAAAGAAGAGAATGGTCGTTTAATCATTTGTCATTATTGTCCGTTAAGATTACTTTTAATGCATTAATGGAGAAATGAGGTATCAACAAAAAACACCTTTGAGACATTTATAAATATTTGTTAAATTGATACTGATTGTTATGTATGTAAGGAAACTGAACTAAACTTTAAATAGTAAATTAACTTTGAATCGCCTATCTGTATTTCTTGAACGAAAGAATCGTATTCATGTAAAGATAACTATTGAAGCGTATGTCCTTTTTGCACATTTTTTGTTCCGGAAAAAATCGTAATACATACTTCCATCCAGTTATATTTCATTATATATCAGAAGTTTGAGTTTCATTAAAAAAACTAGGACTCCAAGAGCTAATTGGTCTAGTGTCCAGCTAGATCGGCCATATTCTCCAATGTAGTCCACCAAGAAAAAAAATCATTGTCCCGAATGGGAATCGAAACCACACCACTAATAACCCAACCCAACGCGTTCGTGCATCACGTCTCTTCTAGAAATGTCGATCTATAGTTGTTTTTTTGTTGTTAATTTTTATCAAAAGTGGCCCCGTTGATTACAATGGCAAGATGAGTTCAGGCAAAATGGATTAGAATGACATTAAAAGGGTATTTATTCATTCAAATTCAGACATTTGAGGAGAAATTCCAACCAAAAAGCCTCAAGTCTTGAAACTAAAACAGAAACCAAAAATACTATTATTGAATTTTTATGAAAATTAATTTATTTTACAATATTCCAAACAAATTTTGAACGTATTGTTTGTTGAGAAGTGTTGGGCAAAATTTATCAGTAGACAGTAGATAACGGATGAAATAATTCATTAATTAATTTACTATTAGGGCTGTTCAAATAACTGGTGAAAACACCATTCGTCATTCGTCATTCAAATATAATTTTTTTATTTTATATTTATTATTCTTACGATGATGATAATATTCAAATATTTTTATTTTCATTTCAGTTGGTTAGAGCACCGCGCTAGAGACGCAGGCGACCCGGGTTCGAATCCCGGCCTGAGATCTATATTTTCTCTTCAAAATAAAAATATTTAAAAATAATTTATTTTAATTTTGTTCAACTCTGCTGTTGAGTAATAAAAGTGGCCCAAGTAGAATATTTTTTTACTATAAAAATATCCCAAATTCTATGATCACACTAAATACAGTATGAGAAAAAAATTGTTTCTGCTTTTTGATTGTTTTGAGGTTAATCAAGTTAATATCCAGAGGTTACCTAAGGTGCAGTGGTTAGCATAATCAACTACTAAGCCTAAGGTCACGGGTACGCAGCCCGGCAGGTGGCCTAAGGATTTCTTAAATGGAGTAAAATGGCGGTCCCGGGCCTGTGCGGTGTCAGGTACTTTTTAAAGACATCTATCCTAATAATACCTGGAAAGATAAAATTTAGGACTCCCAAGGTACCATAGTCCGATTAGCCTTAGGAGCATAATGCGACGTCAAATGAATAAACAAACAAGTCAATGTTTGTTTGACGGATTATGCTGTTTACTTTTAAATATACTACCTATAATACTGTTATAAAATTCTTTCCATTCTTCTTTCCTACTAAAGCTACGAGTTGAAAGACGTAATCACTAGTAAATACCCGAATACCTATACTACCACCTTTGCCTACTGCCTTCAATAATACATAATCAATAAAAAATGTGCTTACCTAATTCGTGAACTAACAGCCAGTCGTTGACAATTGCTAATCGCTTCCTCCTGCCAAACTAATACAAAAAAAAGTTGTTTGAAGTATGTTGTATAACATTTTACTGTTTATAAACACTTGTGATGTCACGTATCGGAATCCATCCGAGTTCGGTAACTTGTGGAATGATCCTTGATAGATAAGGCACCAGTCTATATCTTCGGCATTGAGAATCGACTGAGGTAGATACATCGGGAAGAATACAGTTGAATACAGAATATAGCTAAGGAGTTCTATCCACAGGTAAGTTTGGCCACAATAAAATCATAATAACCAGAAATGATAGAAGTGTGTTCACTTCTCTCTTCAATCCTGACAGAGTTTACTGTCAAATATATGCACCGTGACCATCGTTTTGTATTAAATACTCTTTATTATTGTTGAAATGAAATTTTACAATAAGCTGATGGTTTTTTTTTTTTTTTTTATTCGACAAAGTTTGGGCAAAAAGCGATTCCTCCTCAATTCTAATTAACAACCTTATGCATTTAATAATACAGTTCACAACATTTAATCATGAAATCTAATTAATATATACTATTGACGGAAAGAATGTTGATAGTCAATATGATATGAAGTCCTCCCACAAAACTAACTATAACCAAAATTAAAACCAAAAAAAACATACAGGAAATTAATATGAAAATGCTAAGACATGCTTTAAACTGTATTGACCTTCAACAGGGTCTCTTTCATAATTCCTCAATTTAACGAAAATAGTTTTAATATGCCACTTAAAACAATAAAAAAAATCGTAGATATTAAACACACATTAAATAATGTAAAACAATTATTTTTAAAATAAATTATTTAAAAATGTAATTATGATTATAAATCATATGACTCAATAGGATGAGTTCCACAAAATCCTTCCTTCTCGTTATCTTGTTTAGTATCTTCTAATTATTCTATTGTTGTTAATAGTCTTATATTAAGAAAGTCTATGATTATTTTTTGTTTATATATAATATTATTTTAATATAGTTTTTTAGTTATATTTTAATAATTAAATAAGGATTTTGGTTATTTGAAGTATTTTTTTAAAATATATTTTTGTATCATATTTATTCACCCCTGATTAAAACCTGTAATGTGGGCCAAAACATTGGTTAGTGATATGTTATTTAAATTGTATATAATAATAATAATAATTTATTTTCTAAAGAAACCTGCAGGAGTTAAAAATCTATGCAGTACTAAAAAAAAAAAAAAAAAAAAAAAAAATGAAGAAGCAATAAATAAACATACATATTTTACTTATAGGAAAGCTATAATGTTTCCTTATGAAATTAATCCTGTGGATGAAACCCTACAGAAGGAGTTGATGAATGATTTCAAAGGAGAAAGGAATGGATATGTTCAAGTAGGTCCCAAGAAATGGTTCTTCCCTTCGGCCTATGCTGACCATGCTGAAAAATTTTATAACTTCCCAATAAGAAAAGATGATGTTTGGGTTGTGACTTATCCTCGTTCAGGTAAAGCACTTTTTTATTTTGCAAATAACCATTTTATTCAATATTTCCTATTTGTTTTATAGATTAGACTCTAGTCGTAGGGTACTGAGTTACTTATCTCTAAGACACGAGTTTGAGACTGGTTGTGGCAGATAAACTACTTATTCTGTCAAGAGCTGTGGTGGGATCTGGAGTCCATGCTTACCCATTCACTACGAAACAGTACATTTCCTACCATGTATTAAACCCTTGATGTATGTAGGCTTCCTAACCTTATTATTGTATGTGATTTTATAGGGTAAGTTATTACAATAATTAGTAATAAAAATATATGCTGAACTTTAAAGAAGGTTTTATTATTTTAATTTAAGGGAAACATTAATTTTATCAAAAGACAAACAAATTAATGCACTTTTAATAAAAAACATCAATAAATAAAAAAGTATATTATTTATAAGAGGGAATAAGAAGCCGAGAAGTAAAAAATAAGTATAAAGTGATTTCGATTTTTTAATGTTTTAGATATATATATATATAGCTTAATTTATTTATTTATTTATTTTTAATTATTATTATTTATTAATTTTCACTATTAAACTTTAACCAAATATCATAACGGAAATCATGCTTACTCTATGATGAGGCTGTTAATATTCATCCTTCTCACCTGTACACCGGTTACTTTCTCTTTAATAACGACTGATAGATTATTACTGATGAAATTAACTGGGTTTTTGGAAGAAAATAGGATAAAAAAACGATTATTATTTTATATTTCAGACTTATTTTTTTATGACATTTAAAAGAGAGCGCTAGAGCAAAGATCATTACTGATAAGAAAGCCACCTGTGAACAGTCTTATCTTTTTTTAATCTACTTAGTTATCATTAAATTCTTAAATATTTTTTCATGTTTGGAAATGGCTGAGAGAATAAAAAAAAAATTTTAAATGCTTAAATTCACCAATTTTAACTATTTTTAATACTATAGAGGGCCTATAATTTTTAAGAAATGAATTTTGTCGTGTGATGATTTTTTTTTTTTTTTGAGGCTACCAAACACTAATTCAAGTTTCAGCATTTTTACACTTTCAAAATTAATTGAATATGAGACACAGGGAGAAAAAAAGTAACATCAAACTAAAAAAGGACCTGCCATAGATAAATAAATCTAGGAGATTGAATTGTAGAAATGAATTAGGTTGCTTATTACCTATTTTTTACAATATAGGTTGTGTTTTTTAACTTTTATCCAATTTTTAGATTGAAGAAAAAAAAGTTATAACATTAAAAAAAATACGTTTATTGGAAAAAAAGATTATAAAAGTAAAAAGATTAAGGTTAAAGTTGTTTTTTGTTAGATTATAGTCATCCCTACTATAAAGTAAGATAATACTCTACATCACTTCTTACTCTATAGTTAGATTATTGGTCTATATCTAGATAACAACAGAAAAGAGTGTCTTCAAAATTATTTCAGGTGATTTCTGATAAAACGAAAATAAAAAAATAAATAAATAACAAAAATAGTAATAGGCAATTAACAATTTTATTTTACTTATATTATAACAGTATAGCTATGAAACAGTGACGGATTAACTCCCCCTTACCCCCCCCCCCCCTCAACAGCCCTGAAGAAGCAGGTCTTCTTCAACCCGGGCAATTTAGGTTGAAACGTTGGCTATTCAATAAACATTTCTCCATATCTAAGAGAAATGTATTGACCACCACCCATTTAATGAATGGCAAAAGAAATTTATTTTCTTCCACAAAAAACAGTATAATTTGTTTATGGTTGCAGGTACAATAGTCATGCAAGAGATGGTATGGTTGATTGTTCATGATCTAGATTTTGATGGACAAGCCCGAATTTCATTGGATGAAAGATTCCCGTTTTTTGAGTAAATTATTTTGCTTATTAATTTGCTTTTATTTTATTTATTTTTTGTTAATTGAGGAAAGTAGTATTTTTTTCAGTATTTTTAACATTTTATATACATATAAATAAATAAAAGTATGTGTGTACATACTAGATTGAATTGTACCTAGATAAATTGTTTACTTAAGGTCCAGACCCACACATAAAAAAGGTTTTTTTTAAAGATAAAATTATTATAAATTTATAATCAGTTCATTACAACCAATATTTAAATATTTATCTGGGACCAAAGGTATACAATTCTCCATGATGAGGAATTTCACCAAGACTTGTGGAAATTAAACAACTATGAATTCGAGGCACTCAGGAAACTAGCCTTCTGGCAGAAACCAGTCTATGAAAAGGACCTACCTTCTCCAAGACTATTTAAAACTCACTTACCTTTTTCATTGCTTCCTCCAGCGCTTACTAAGAAATGTAAATCAATCTACCTTGCTAGGAACCCAAAGGATGTTTCTGTTTCCTATTATCACCAAAACAGATTAGTAAAATTGTACGATTTTCAGTCAGACTTTGAAAAGTATTGGGACTACTTTGAAAACGATTTATGTAAGTGTTGTACTTATGAATTAACTTATTTGCATGTGTATAAATATATATACTTTTCTTTCTTTTGTTTTAGTGATATGGTCACCTTACTGGGAACATCTGAAAGAAGGTTGGGAACATAGAAATAATCCTAATGTTTTATTTATTTTTTATGAAGACCTGTGCAGGGTAATTATATTTCATTCTCTAGGCTTTGGTTCTAGTATTTACTGTTTTCACTTTCATATATATCAAATGTGGAGGAAAATATGCATATACATGAGGTTAATTGAAATTAAATTGTTAGAAATTATTTATTGAAAATTTCTTCATCTTTGCCTTCATAAAATTTGCAGGATCGACCAATAGTCATTCAAAAATTATAAATGGAATATATAACAAGAGAAAGTATTAAAATCAAGAATTAAAATTTCCGATTCGATTTTTAAACAAAACCACATGCTTAAATTTCCTCAAAGCCTAAATTACTAGGTCTCGTAAATAGGTTTACATGAGGTAAATAAAGCTTTAAAAAAAATTCTTAAGAAACTGAAATTATATATTTAGTGAAGTTTTAACTCTGGGATTTTTAAAAATCAGAATTAGTTATTCTGTTATTATCTATGGATCGATCGTGTGAAATTCGTATACCCTCCTGGGGCTAACCTGGCCTGTGCAAAGGTCGAACAATTATTTTTTAGTACAATTATAGTTTATGGTTATTATAATATATAGAACAATTATAGTTACGAACAATTATAGTTTAGTATGATCTTCTCCAAATCACCTCCCTTTTGACTTGGCAATAGTAAGTACCTACCAAAGACTAAACTGAAGTCACTTTATAGGTTGTAGTGGTACTAATAAGTTTTAAAAGTGTTCTTATCAAAATCTTACTGTTATAATTATAATAAAAATATAATAAAGTTGCCGGAAGTATTACTTAATAACTTTAAAGGCTTAAATGATTGTTATCAAAATTGTAATATCAATGAATAATGGGTTGTTCTTTAATTTAAGCTCGGATTTATTTACACTCAGATATTCTAGCATGGGTTAAATGTATAATTCATAAATTACTTAAGATATCTTTCTAATTTTCTTTTAATTTTGATTATCTAAATAATTAACAATTTTTCATATAAACATAATTAAAAAAGTATCCGGTATCACTATTGTCCTTATCATTTGGTGAACTGTGGACAAAAACCAATAATATTATTCCAATCATGATCTCTTTTTTCTCATTCAGCCTCATAGGTTATAAAATTATCTTGAAAATTAGCATCTGTGATGAAATATATAAATATAAAGAAGATTTAAGTCATTTTAGATTTTCAGGAAACTAAACAAGCATCAACTGATTTTTGTAAGATTAATACAGAAATTAATTAAGAATCTATAAAAAATCATAAAATTCCTATTCAAATAAATGTTCATTTTCTTTATGAGCATATTTCCAAGAAACATAACAAAAATAAAACCCAGCTGGAGTAGTGTTTTATAATATACCACAGGTAAGCTATAGATTAAAAAAAAGTTATCTAACTTAAAGACATAGAATGCAATGGAGGTATATGACTAACATATAAACACTAGTGATTGTTGAAGATAATTTCTTTGATATTATTTAATGGGAACTGAATGGAATTTCCATGGAAACTATTAGTAAACGTTTAAAATTTATTTATAATATGTAGGCAAGTGAACATTTTTGGATGTGTCCACCATATTTTTTAAGTTGAATCATATGAATTTTATTAAATTTATGAAGATTTAAGAATTTAGATTGAATGAAAACAAATTTTGCATATTCTCTAATCTGTACACAACTTGAGTGATGAGATCTTTGTATAAGTTAATTTGTTCTTTAAGCATTATTACTTTAAATGAAAAGATAATATATTTGTTTTAATGTTGTGACTCTAGGATATGGCTGGTTGTATAAAAAAGGTTGCTTCTTTCTTGGAAAAGGAATTGGATGACACAAAAGTTAAAAAACTTTGCAATGTTTTGGCCATTGATAATTTCCGGAACCTTACCATGTTACATACAATCAAAGGATTGACAAATGTGGGTGAGGAAGGATTTGTTATTGAAGGTAATATAAAAAATAATTATTGCGTCATTACAGCTATGCCAAATATATAATGTTTAATTTTTCAATTTTAAAGCTGTTAATCCAAACCTGTTTTGATTACTTTTGTTAATGTAAAAAGAAATAGCTTAATCATAGGGATGAGTTTTTTGTCAAACTGTTTCTGCTGAAATTTGATAACTATACAGTAATAAAGGTAATGATTTTTTTTTTTGGTTTTGTTTTGAGGCAAGAATTTCCTTTTGGCAAAGTTACGATTTTGTGAAATCTATAAACCACAGTTAAAGTTTTAAAAACATCTTTATCAATTAGAATGGCAGTGGATAGTGGAAGAATAGTACAGGCCTAAAAAAAAAAGTAATAACATTCTAAAATGTGGTCCTAAATCAAATTAAATTTAAAGTCTGTGTGTACTGCCTCAAATATTATCAAATTATCACTTATTATAGAAAATAGAAAATTATGAAAAAAAAGAAAGTTGCTAAATTGAAATATCTGAGGTAGATATTCTATCTTTTATTATATAACTATTAAACTAATAAATTGGGGACTCAAAAGTTATCTAAAATAAAAAATAAAAAAAAGTATGGCTAATATTAAATATATGTACCTTAACAGCAACAATATTTGTGATTCTACTGGTACAGAGACAAAACAAATTTAGAGAAA